>JAHLSL010000020.1:20915730-20926880 GCA_025920805.1 Petroica traversi | reverse complement strand
ATGGGATGGGATGGGACAGGACAGTTCCAGTTGGAAAGGAACCTACATCACCTGAGTCCAGCTGCCCAAGGTTATTCCAGAAAGTAAAGTTAGACTTGAAAAGGTCCTTGTATGGACTGAAAACTGGACAAAGGAAAAAGTAGGGATTAATGGGTGTTTTTCAGGATGGAAAAGAATTGATTGTAAGGTCCCCCCTGGGACCAATTTCATTCAGTATCTTCATCAAAGAGCTAGAGAAGAGAATGAACAGTGGAATTTTTGGGTTTGAAGGTGATATTAATGGATTTTGCATCACAAGTTTTAGTGCAGCCAAGCGTGGTTTTCTGAAAAATAATCTAGTCCCTACCTATGTGACATAAAACTGAGGTGCTGAACTCCTGAATTCAGGAAAGAGATCTTGGAGTAATTGCTCTCAGTTCTCTGAAATCGTGAGCCCAAGGTGCTATGGCAGCAAAAAAAACCCTTAAAGCCCCAAGCCACACAAAAAACGAAAGTGAGAAAAATACTGAGTACAAATGAGAGGTGACATTCTGTCACCATACAAAGCTGTGGTGCACCCTTTATTTAGTGCTGCCAGTTCTGATTTCCACCTCTCAAGAAGGAGGCAGTGGAAGCAAAGAAGGTACAGAGGAGGCCAGTCAAAAAGCTTGTAATCATGTAGCAACAGCCTTATGAGAGAAACAGCTGATATTCATTTTGGAGAGGAGGGTGAGGGGACATGTGATAAAGGTTTACAAAATCCCAGATGTGCTAGATTAGCTAAATCTTCCTGATATCAGAAAGCTCAGAAAGTAATTAGACATCTTCATGGATAGGATGTGCATAAAGGGATGCTGGAATGATTTTGCAGGAATGTAACCTCTAAAATCTCTACAGCAACAGTGGATCCTGGAGCAGTAGAAGAGGAATACATTGCCATAAGTTGCCAAATTCACATGCCTTCCTGAAATAGCTTTTCCTTTTGTTGTTATCCCTCTGGCTTCTCTATTATTGGCCACCACCACCACCATCCCACGCCCCTAAACTTCCCAGGGAGAAAGGTCTTAGGAAAAAGTTCAAAAGTAAAGGAGGAGAAAACCCTACTGTTTGAGCTGCAAGAACAGCTCCAGGTGAAATGGCTTTAAAAAAGGGAGGAAGGGGTATGAGGGTTGGAATATAAATAATATATAGATTGAGAAGTGGAGGGGAACACAGGAAAAAAGAGCACCCAGATGTGCCTACTGCTCCCTGAGGAGCTCCAGGGATGGAAAAATGAATACAGTTGCCAGAACACCCCCTCCTCCCCACTTTTTTCCCTGCTGTTGGAGACACAATACCAGACTGAATGGATCATTGGTCTTGCCCCAGAGAATGCTTCTTATGTTTGAATGGTCTTTTATTGGAGGCAGTCCTGGCCATCCTGGAATTCAAGGAAAGAGTTGTGACAGGTTGTACAGAGACTTACTGCATAATTTGTAAAAAAAGCTTTAAAGCATGATCTCAGTTCCAAACTGAAATAAAAAACTATGGGGTATTGGATAGAATGCAAGTAAGACTTAGAAGAAACTGCTGAGGGAAATTTTTAGGATGGATATAAGAATGTAAAGCTGTATCTCACATAAATCAGTGGGTTTTAATCCTTTTTGATTTCCAGTGTAGGTGTATGGCAAATTTAACCTACTTAGAATAAATTTGCTTGTTTGAATTTCCCTTTGCATTTCCCTTAGTTCTGAGTTTTGCAGACCACAGGTTAATAAGTATTATAGAGAAGATACCATCTTGGAAATTACCTATTTTTAGATTCTTTCTGCAGAGTAAGAGCACATCTGCATGGACACTGACCAGATTATAATACCAGAGTCAGGCTGTAGTAACATTTCTTTAGTAGAGCTGAGTAGCTCAGCGATGCATAGCTGACTTGGGGGCTTGAGTTTTTTGGCAGATGCTCATCTATTTAGAAAAGCAAAGGGAAGGCTCCAAATCTTGCATCTCATCTCCCCCCATAGTGCATCTGTTCTGCTCAGACTTGCAAGGCACTGGGTTGTCATCGTTTGTGAAAGTGGGTCACAAACCCAAACAAAAAATGTGAAATAATCGCTGCATCTATTTCCCTGTGTGTGATACCAATCAGATTGTGAAACAGATCTTCAGCTACAATAAATCAATATAGGTCTGTTAGGACAATTTCATTTACAAGGAGTAAGAATTTGGTGCTTTACTTTGTGTGTAAGAAATAAATACACTTGAAAAAATAAAATTCAAAATAATTAAAAGGAAAAAAACAGCCCTATATCTTTTGCTATCCAAAAATTATGCAAGAATTTTTAATAGAATAATAGAAGACTGCTGGAGAGCATTTGGTAAATAGAAGAATTAGATAATCATTTGACTATAAAGCTAACTTGTATTAAGACATGCCACACATTAATTATTTTACATCTCCCACTTTCCCTGGACTAGAGCTCATAGGTCTGACTGTGAAAGTACTAACTCAGAGTCCCAACAGTCCTATTAAGGGACAATGAAAGAGAGATCTGATTAGGCTGTTTCTTCATCTTAATAACACTGCCTTATTGCTTTTTAATTTTGAAAATAAAACCCTTTAAGCGAAACATTACCACACTGCTAGAATAAAGATTTCAATAACTTCATGATCCTGATTCCCTTCTGCCTGATATGCCCTCTGTAGTCATTTTGGCCTGCAAAACTTTATGATATTAATCTGGTAGATCCTTATCCCTTCTTTGTATAAATATTAGTTTATGATAAGAAGAGATAAGATGGTAAAAGTGGGTCCAGGGGGGCCTGTTTGTTTCTATTATACATTGGAATGTGTGTCTGTGCCTGTGACTTTTGAATGCTGAAATGGACTTTGTAAATCTTAGGCGGGGGGAAATTCTGCCCCATTTTATTCTATCCTTTCCACTCCAACTCTTCTCTGAGCTCTTCTGTTTACTTTCTTTCCACAGCTTTTATTTTTATTCTCTATTCTTATTTTTCACTTCCTATTTCTTTCTCCATAGCTATCCTGCTCTTACCACTTAGTACTGCAGTTGTTTAGAGTCATTTTGAAACTGGACAATATACTCAGTCCTACAACTCAATTTCATTTAAGACTCAGCTGTGATCACCACTGAACCTGAGCACTCCCTTGCCTTACAAGGGTTGAGCCCAACTCTGCATGACCAAAGGGACTGTAATATGAACATTTGTGTCTAAGCAATTATTTTAATTTTTTTTCAGATGAAATCATCATTTCAATTGTAATTAGTGAGAAATTTTATGGGCTGAAAATGGATAGAACACAAAGGATGACTGCTTCAGAGGGCCGATTGTTCACAGCCCTCACTTCTGTTTCATACATCAGCATACACCTTTTGTAATCAGCTATATGAGATTCCTTTGAAGTATATCCCTGAACTGGTGAGTGAGATAACCTGGGACTTGTGGAATCCAGAGAGGTGGGAAGGCTTGAGGCAGGCTGATTCACAGAGGCTGGGACAGAAATGGCCAGTCTGTGCTCAATCTGCATGTGGCTCACCAAGATTTTAAATAGAACTCCTGTGCTGGCTGGCATGGGGGCTGGGGCATAATCCCTGCCCTCAGAAGCAGTGACTCTGCAAGAGCTTCCAAGGCCAATTTTAGGGATTTCCTTGGCCTCTGCCTGTTTGTCTAGCAGAGCCCCATTCCTCAGGCAAGCTCTGCAAGGCCGTGTTATCACCAGCTGCCTTGAACCACTCCCACAGCCTCATTGCTCCAGGATAGGTGTCGTGAGGCTTTTAACATGGGAAGGATTCTGATGAGGTGTTTGGAGAGCTGAGGAGATCAGACATTATGGGAAAAGACTGTGAAATAGGCTGATAGGTTATGTTTTTAAATTACATCTTTTCCTCATCCACAGTCATTTTTTTTTCCAAGCCATATGATCCTCAAATTACCAATACAAATGGGAATACAATTAATAGTGGTGCCATATCTTTATAGGCAGAATCACATCTTTTGTGCCAGGAAGGCATGCCTTTTATTCTATTAAACTGAGCAAAAGTCTTCTCCTGGGCCTCGTCTCCTCTGCATGGTGCCATCCTTTCAGGAATACATCATCATCAGAGTGCTTTGTCCCAGTGATGTATTACACTAATATATCTGTTGCTTTAATGATATATTAGTGTAACACCTTATCAGAGTGATGCATACCAATGATCTATTGCTCAAAAGGTGGTGCCATTCAGGAATGAAAGAATCCATGGACACAGTCAGTGTAATTATACAGATAAAAGCTGACAGATTATGCTGGGAGCTGCTTTCATGGAACCAAGAACACCAGTACTATGCCAGCCTGTTTGGTGCCATTTCCTAGTGCCATTGCACTGGTTTCGTAATGCTGAGGTTTTTACATCTTTTTTAAACCTTTTAAATACTCTAAGAGCAATTACCATTAACCTTGGGTCACTGTGAAGCAGAATGTATCCAGTTACATTATTTTTACTGTATGGTAGAACAGTACTTACTTACCCGTAACCACATGAAACCAAGTAACATTAACCTCCAAATAGCCCGAAGAACACCCCATATCTCATTATAATAATCTGGGCTTCATCCTTTGTCTGACTTTAATTATTGTCCATTCTCAAATATTTTCGATTACATGACAGTTCAACTACTTCAGCCTGTCATTAACTGTAGGCCTCTTTAATCTCAACCTTCATTTTCTTTAATGTTAAGTTTTTTCCTGTTACTTTAGCCACTGAAAAACAGGTGAAGTCAGTCTCATTTGCACTGTTTTGTTTAGCATGTTAATTAAACATTTCAAAGCATCATCCAGAGATTGTGGCAAAAAAAGACTAAGTTCTATTTTCTGGTTTTTTTAACTTTTAGTGTTAAAAGGGTGGGGGGTGGGGGGTGGGAAATGTGAGCCAATAATATAAAAAACCCTCAAAACTCAGATCTTTTCCCCCTCTGCCTTAACTCCCTGACTAATTAGGTCCAAGCTTCCTCACTAATTGGGTTTCCAGAGAAAGACAATCAGAACCACATTTTGCTTGTGGTAATTTAACTGAGGTATAAAGTATTGATTAGCTTATTTACATTTCCTCTAAATATGCTTTACACCAAAGTGTGAAGAAGGTTTCAGAGGAGAAAATTAAGGCTTCTAACTTGTTTCAGTTCATCAGCACAGGGAAAGGTGCGTAGGTAACTCTTGAATTTTTGCCAAATTGTCCAGCATGAAACAATCAGTAACACAAATGAGGGAGAAAAGAACAGGCTAAGTATTTATAGAATGCAAATACTGGGATTTTTCGTTCCTCTTCACTTCCTCTTCTGTTATCTTCAGCTTCACTGCTAGTGACAACTATCATTTTAATTTGAAGGGAGGGTTGCTAGAGCAACTTTCAGGAATGTATTTAATCCTGTGACAAACTGAATTCACAGAAGCCGTAATGGGGATACAGTGTGATGGATGCAGGACATCCTACTTGTTACATTCCTAATCCCCCAAGGTCACTCAGCTGACGTGTGACCTTACAGTTTAGAAGCTGCTGACCCACATCTTCCTCCTGCCCCACGGGAGGATGATATAATCCAGGAGCTCCTGGGTGGGGCTCTGCTACCTGATCTCTGTCAGAGGTGGAAGCAGCCTGCTGGAATGGCAGTGCAGGAAGTATGGCTGCAGTGAAGTTCCTTCAGCAAGAATCTCTGACAGATTTATGCAGATTAGGAAACCTGCAAGTTACCCAATTGCATTTGGCAAGGCATCCTCTTTACCTGGCCTGAGAAACCATAAACCCCAGGAGGACTGACCTCCAGGGCCAGGCTATTCAATATTTTACCTGAAAGTATAATTGCTCAAGTCATTGTCAGATGATATTCAGAAATTTCCCTGCGCTGGGAAGAGGAAACAATTTTTTTCAATGAGCCTTTAGTAGGATTTATGAGTCCTGAAAATCTGTGGTTCCTGCAGGGCTGGTGTCCTGATCATGGTGGGCCTAGTGTGTTCCTTGTGGAAGTCTGAGCTGTGACAAAAGCCTTCCAGAGGGTGATTAGCAAACACAGTAGCAGCCAATTCTGATAAACTGCGGGTGAGCAAATAGACCTTTGTGTAACTTGCCTTGTGTGCTGAGCAATTGGAAGGGACAGATTTGGGATGGGGAGAGAGAGACTTAGCAGGTGGGCTTCTGTCTCTGCCGTTCTGCTTGTGTGCATCCTTGGCGAGCTTCTGTGACACCACACACATTAACATCTCATTACATGTCATATTTTTAGGGTCACAACAGTCAGTAAGGTAGGGGGTGTGTTAGTCTTTTCTTAAGAGATGGGCATCTGCATGGAGAAAGAGAATACAGTGAAATGCTTAATAGTGTACAACGGCCTAGGGGACTGCAGGCAAAGTGTGTGGTCTCAGCCAGCACGGCTCTGATGGCCATTCAGCTCTTGTTTTCTGCTTTGGAGGTGCAGTTTGCAGGGTCTTTGGGAGCCCATCTGAATGCTGACTCCAAGTATTTATTTTCCTGGGTTAATTTTAGCAACATCTGTTTTCCAGTCTTGCTCACTGTGTGCTACACAAATGCTTTTGCTCGAGTGGTGCAGAAAAGGAGGAATGATGGACAAGGTGGGTGGCAATTGCTTAGATTTGCTCTCTCTGTACTGCCACTGAATGTCAAACCTCACCATGTTACTGGGCTGTGTGACACTATGTGTGATGGCTTAGGACACAGCATTCCTGTTAGTTAAATGCCACCCATTTTAGCCAAATGGCATTCCTTTTAGTTAAATAAATAATAACTGATTTTTAAGAGTTGGAGTTTAGGAACTTAAAATTTGTTGTTTTGAGCTGAACTGCAGTCCCTCTGCAGTCCAAGGCTTCCCCAGAGAATTCATCCTAACTTCAACTTCCACAGGATGGGGAACAACTGCTCAACTCCCTCTTTTGACAGCAGGTAACCTAGAAATCTAGGCTACATTAAATTACTCTCTATCATACTGAAGATTAGCAGAGTTTGCATTTGTTATCTACTGCTTAAAACTCCCCAAGCCTGGTATCTTCCACTGATTTCAAGGAGTTTTGGGACAAAACCTGCGTGTCTGAAACTCTGTCAGTAGCAAAGTGGTTTGATTAAGTGGAGTTGGTTTGGAAGGGAAGAACAGCAAAGTGTCACAACCTCTGACAGGTTACCTGTGTTCCCTTGGCACAGTCCCCAGAAAAAGCTTCGTGTATCACCCTAAGTTTCATATTCTTAAATTAGAAAAAAACCCCAAACCTTAAACCAATAATATTTCAAAGCCAAACTGGAAAATGGTAATGTGGAAAGTGAAATCTAGAAGGAGGAATGCCAGGGCATCAGAAATGGGCCAGCAGCTATTTCATCTGGATCAGGAGTATCTGAATTTGTCTGGCAGCGTCTTAACACCTGGACTGCAAAATGCAGTGGCTAAGATGAAGGTATATGATTAATTCTGCTGACTCTGTTATGGAAAATTGATTTCTGGCAAAGGGGTGGAAAGAGCAGTTGGGGGCAGTAAAGTGGCTCAAACCTTGGAACAATTTGCTTTTGTGCATGAGAGCTGGAATCATCAGCCTCTATGAGCAAGACCCAGCTATGAGCAGATCAGTGAGGTTTTTGTCATTGATTGAATTAGGACCAGCATTTCACTAATTCCTGACTAATTAGTAATCACACTAAGTAATTACTAATTATGGCAAACGTGCAACAGTTGTGCTGCTGCCTAGAGCTGAACTGTTTACTTCTAGATGGGGAATTTTTTGGTGTTTCAGCATGGGAAGCAGGGCTCATAAATCCCTGTGCTGCTTACCTTTAAAATATGTTACTTAAAAAGTAGGATTTGGCTAATGACAGTGGATGCATGGAAGGACCATTCAAGTGAATGAAGGATGAATTCTTTCTTCTCCAGGCTCTCAGATACTGCTTGCTGACCTAAGTGTACTAAATAACTGAATAAAATACTTGTGGATGTGTACTCAGGTATGGTAGAAAAAGCTGATTTAAAAAAAAAAAAAGAGCATATAGTAGGAAAGGATTTTTCTGTAAAGTGTTGGCATCATGTCAGTGGTAAATACAAGCATTCTCATCTCTTGGTGTGATAGCCATTTCTGTTATAGATACTTCTTGAGGAGATTTCTTTTCCTTTTTTTTCAGAATGTAATGTAATGGTTTCTAGCCGGTTTCTAGAGAGCTGTGATAGTCATTGAGAGATACATGAGCCTAGAAAACAAGCTGCCAGAACTGATGGCTTTATCAGGACAGTTGAAAAGAAACTCAAATTTTAAAGGTATGCTTACTAAGAAGCCTGGGAAAAAGCTGGTTTTCATTTGGAAAAAATACTGTAGAACAGAAAGGTACTTGGTAGAATTTCAACATCAGTATTTGATCCTCTGTTTTTCATAATACCCACTCCTGAAGGGGGATTGGGGCACAGGGAATAAAAAAATAAAAATAGTTGGGGTGTTTCTCCAAACAGAGGAAAAATAATGCTTAGATCAGCTGTGCTTGCAAGTCTTGGTCAATGGATTAGCAGCTTGGCTGCCACCTGAGTCTGTGTTGGAATGAATCCTGGTGTGCCCCTCAGAAGGAAACTTTTATGTGTGGAGAGGCAGAGAGTCTGGTGACCAGGAGACCTTCCCCAAATGAAGATGCAGGCTAAGAGAGACTGACAGGAAGGTAGCTGAAGGCTAACAGCAAAATTCACTTATTTTAGCTCCTTAACACTTGTCCCATACCTTTGCAGCCTGCTTCCATCAAACTCTCAGGAAGGGTTATTACTATTTCTCTTCTACAAAAATAAATGAAGCTGTTGGAAGTGGTGATGGGGAAGATGCAAAGAGCTTGCCCAAACTGTGTTCAGGGGCAAATGTTCAACAGTTAAAAAAAAAACCCCCCCAAAAAACCAAAATCCAAACCTACCCAGTCTCCTTCCCCCAGCCTAAACCTCACCTACACCTGTGGCTGCAATTAAGGGGGAAAAGCCTCAGCTGCTGCTTGGCTCTGAAAGCGCCTACACTTAACTTTCTTTGTTAGAAATTCTGAGAATTCCACCTGAGACTGAACCACGTAGCACCGCTGTCTGTCCACTGAGTGTTCCTGCTCCTTTCTTCCAGATCAAAGGAGCAGAGGAGAAGGGAAGAACCTAAAAGAAAGGACACACAGACCTTCATTCTGCAGACCACCGCTTAGTGAGCCCCAAGATAGAGGTAAGCAAAGCTCATTTTCTTTTTTGAAGGAAAATGTGCAGGTATTCCCTGATATCTGGAAATGTCAGATGGGGAAACTTCTGAGGAAAATGCATAAAGAACTAGTAAAAGTAATACCCATTTTCTGCTAGTCCTAGGCAGCTTCTCAGTGTGTGGTTGGGTCACATATGGTTCTGAGGCACCTGCAGTAGTGATCTAGTTGAGGCCTCAGTAGCCTAGCACAATTCTGGATTCTGCCCCAGAGGTGAGACTACAGACCCATTTTTAAACTCATTTCTTCTGTATTTGTGCCTTGTGTGGTGCTTTCTCTCATATCCTAATGTGACTGCATCAGCAATGCTACTGCTAGGACCAACTTAAAGTCAAATGAAGAAGTAGACCTGAGGTCAGTGGTAAAAGTACCAATTTTCTAGATGCTCAGTACATGGTCATCAAATATATAATAAAAGTGGTAGAATTAAAACAGGCAAGTAGTAACAAATGAAAACTCAGCTTCTAAATCCAGAGTGACTCCTCTATCTCCAATCTGTGTTCTCCAATTCAGAATTTTTAAAACCAAAAGGTTTAGGATTGTACAGACTATCGTAGGCTATTGAGTTACAGTGGCATAATGAGGTAGTGGACTGTGTGTTTTTCTCCTCTCTGGCACATTTGAAGTGAAAGAAAAGTATTTTAGTGTAACACATTATATTTGCCATTACAGCAGTTGAAGAGGGTGTGCAAGAATAGTTAGAGAAGCTCAGCTGATGAGCAGCAACTTATTAAGCACAATTGCATAACATGTAGGGTCATCTTTATCCTAATTTTTGTGTCTACCTCTTTCTCTGACACTGCTATACAATGTGTGCATTTTTGCAGCAGTTGTTCTCTGTGCTTTCCTGGTGGGGAGGAACATTCACAAACACTTTGTGAAGAAAGTCTGGGATAAAAATTGCAGTATCAGAAAACTTATTTTGGAAGTTGAATGGTTAACAGCATCAGCATTTACACATTTGACTGGTTTGAGACTAATGGGTGAAACTCTCCAGAGTCTCAATCACATCTGCATTAATAACGAGCAGTTCCACAGCTAAACCCCCATGAAAATGGCCCAAGTGAGAGCTACTGCTCAAGTAGCAGATCCTGTAGGATATTGAACTGGGGAAGCTTCTGAAATGGGGAGGTGTCAAGGACTGACAGCAGCTTTGGCTCACCAACAATCTAGTAGAGTATGTGGAGAGACTTTAAAAGTGCAGGTGGATGTGCTCTTCCACTGTGTCATTTTTTTCAAACGTTGCTATCCATATTGTAGTTTTAATTAAGCAAAAAGGAAGAGTTGGCTGCTAAATGTAATATCTTTAGGCCCATGCTCAGGCACAAATTGAGCCATGCCAGCTATCAGCTTGGTTAGTTCTGAGGTGCCATTGAGGAAATCTTCTCCTTTCTTGTTAAGTTTTTAGGTGGTTTTTTCCCCCCTAATTCTTACAGTAGTTTTACTCAGAAACTGACATTACTATATGGTAGCTAAAGGCCTGCCTGAAATTTTGCTTTAACCATCTGATTTTTAGTGATTGAGCACATTTAACTTAGAGGAGAAGAAACAGTACCACAGACTGTTGTGCACATTTCCAGGGGACTTAGTTGGTTTGGGGGCGTTTTCTTAACGGCACTTCTATTAAACAAAAAGGAAACAAAGCATTTCCTTTGAGCTGAGCGTGGTATCATCAAAACCATGCTAAGAGTCACTCTGTAAGAATCGGAGATAAGGGCAGAGAGCGAGGAACGCTTAAGTTAGGGCCGGAATCGTCCCGGTAGGCTCCAATATTGCAACAGAGCGGGGCGAACACATCCTCAAACTCGCTGCGTGTTGTGTATGACAGCGAGGTGGTTTGGGCCCCTCCATCCCTGTCCCGTCCCGATCCAGGGCGGCTCGTACCGCGGGGCCGGGATGCGCTCCGGCTGCCCCGGCTCCCCGCGCCCGCCGCCC
>JAHLSL010000020.1:20905058-20915330 GCA_025920805.1 Petroica traversi | reverse complement strand
GCTGAGGCTGAGCAGAAGGAGAGCGGCACTGCTCTGGATGCCCTGGCTCTGCTCGCCTGGTGCCGCTCTCCTTCTGCTCAGCCTCAGCCCGGAGGTGGGAGGTCTCAGCAGGCAGCCGTGTCTTGGGCTGATGGAGTGGTGAGCTTGTCCTTGAATAGAGAGATGCAAAAATCGCTTAATTCGTGAGGATTTTTTTATTCCTGCGCCCATAAATAAGTGACTCTTATCTTCAGTATTGTTAACCTTATCACTAGGAAACAAGTATTGGCCTGTAACCTTTCTGCATTGGTGACTTTGCCACCCTGTGTGTATGGGCACAGCCTTTTCCTTCAGCAGACTTTCTCCCTTTTGAGAACAGGATTTTGGGTACAGGCCCTGTCCTAAAATGCTGGTGATCAAGGCCTGAAGAGTTGTCTGGTTTTGAGATGTGAGCCACTAAAAAATTACCTTCCTTCCAAGTGTTTGCTAGCATAGGTGCCTCAGCCTGGAGTCTGAGAAGGTACAGTCCCTTAAGAGAAGCCTCTAAAGGCCCTTAAGGTTTCTTTGATTTTTATTTTTTTTTTTCTTTCCTATCCCTATGGCAAAATCATGTGTTACCACTTTGTGTCTAAGAAGGCTTTACTGTGGCAGTGAAAACCCAAAGCTTGGTTGTACAGGGAGCAGCTAAAAAGAATATGGCATTCAGTAGTATGGGAAGCCTTGCTGGACACAGTGCCACTGAGGGAATGGGAAACTTTAATAGGGCCTGGAGAGCAGCAATTTGTCAGACATCAGTTTGAAAAGCATAGTCAACCCATTTTGAAAGACACTGGTCAGGAAAGTCTTCATGATACAGAAAGTTGCTGAAGGCATGGCAGTTTGGAGGTGGGAAAAATTTTGGTGAGGATGATTAACTTCTAGTAACAAACTAAGCTAGAAGCTTTGAATTAGATAGGATGGTCAATCAGATGAAGAATATAAAGCTTAGATGTTCATGTAGGTTAGAGGAATGTTCTGGGGTGGGGCGAAGAGGAGGGCTGTGCCTCAGTTGTAAAGATAAAATGGGAGAAACAGGGAGACATAAAGAACTGGATAAGGCAAGAGCTCAGAGGTAACTTGGGGAAGTTTTAACCCTAAGCTTAAAATGTGTATAAATTAGATATTCTCTCTTATTACATGATGATGTTAAAATTTCAGCCAGCTAAAACATTTGAGCTGTCAAGCCAGAAGTCTTCAGACTTTCCTTGCAACCTGAAATATCTTCATCTTTTTAGTTTCATTTGGGTAGGGGTTTGAGTGATGTTTTAGTTTTGTTTTTCTTTTTTTGTTTCCTATTTTGGAACATGGACTATCCAGCTCTCAGTAACTTATTGTACTTAATTATTTCATGATAACTTGGAGGCACTGAGAGCATAAAGCAGGACCTTTGGTAAAAGCCCATGTGTTATGGAGGTCTCCAACAATGTCAGCAATGGAAGAAGACAGTCTTCATGCTTTTTATTCTCCAGTGAAGAGCATTAGGAGTTCTCAACATTTTTAATAAGTTGGTTAAGAGCTATGGAACAGAGAGAAGTAGGTGGGGTCAGACTTGACCCAGCTTCCTTGATTAGCATAGGACAGCAGCAGTAATTATGGCTGACATGTATCTCAGCTGTGGGCACTGGAGTCTTGTATGATCATAGAAGCCTGATAGAACCTGGATAGGAGAGTTTCTCTACTCCACTGTGCAGACTTTTTGGTTTTTTACATTAGAAGACTAGAAAGATCTTACACACTCTCTGTTCCTAATCTCAGCTCCATTGTGGTACCCTCTCCAACGCTCTTTTCTCTTGAAAAGCTGCCCTTGAGTATCTTCTTGGCCCACTTCCTATTGTTTTGCTACTCAGATGATGATTTAAAAAAAAAAAAGCACCCGATTTTGCTTTTCCCCCCATGTAAATGAAAGCACAGTGTCTCCCTTCTGAGTTGACATGATACAGATCTTGTAGGGTTCATAAAGCAACCAAAATATTTTGTTTCTGCTTGTCCCCGGAATTCTGGAGGAGAGGCCACATAACTTAATGATTATTGAGTTCAAGAAGGCCTACTTATTTTCTTATAAGGTGCTATTCAATATATTAGAATGACTAAAACCTCCAAACTTTATTAAAGATTTCCAAGAAAACCCCACAATTACATCTTAAATCTTGCACAAGTCTATGGCCTTGCTTGACCTCTTCTCTTAAAGTCACACACCTTGATTTTTCCTTTTTATCTTCTGCTTGATGACCTTTTCTGGACTAAGTGGGAGATCCATACCTTCTCTGGCTAGACAGGGAATACTCACTGTTCAGGCTCCCACCTGCTTCCATTGATTCTGGCTTGTGCAAAATCCTCCCTGTAGGAAATATGGGAAAAGGACTTCTTCCTTTAAGAACACATCATCTTCTCTCTTCCCCTTTTCTTTAATACAAAAGATGTGGAATTTTTCTTTTGTTGGGAGGGGGGCATATACAGAGAGCTAGATTAGAAAGTGTTTGGATGAATCTGTTTATTCCTCCATTTTCCGGCCCTCAATTCTTCATTCATACAGTTGCTTTTTGAGAAGGGAAGCATACAGAGGGGCAAGCCCCTGCCCCTCAACTCCTTCAATTGTTTGTTGCTCGGGTTGGGGGAAAAGAAGTGTGCGAGAGCGTGTTCGCTGGCACCGCGACTCCATCTGCAGGCAGGAGCCCGCACTCTGCCGAGAGCCACCACCACTTCTGTGCAGCATCGAGCCCCTCAGGGCTTGAGGGATACTGCTGAAATCCCCCGGTGGCTCTCAGTGCTCAGCAAGGTCTCTATCTCTCCAAAGCTAAATGAGAATAAGAGTAATAAGAAGTCAAATTATATGGGTACCTCATGAATTTTACTTCCATGACCTGGGCACCTTTAGTGCAATCGGCCAACGTATCCGAGGGGTTATTTGAGTAAATTTGTGTGCTTACTGGTGAAAGGAAAGAACAGCACTAAGGAAGTATGGCTGCAGGTTAGTGAGAGAAGCAATTAAATCCTGTGGCCACAGCACCTACATGTCAGGGATGTGTTGATGATAATGGTTTGCTGGGAACAGCAGCCTTAAAATTCTACATCGAGCTTTGTTGGTGAACTACCACAGGCAGAGTGCATGTCCCCAACTGAAAGGTGGAGGTAATGATGCTTTGCAAATGTCTAAGAAAAAAAGGCAGCAAACTTCTAGTGCTTGCATTTTACAGGGATTAAAAATATAGTCACTCTTCTACCTGCTCTGTAGTTATATGTTCATTTAGTTTGTACAATCTTCAGGGAAGGAGCCATATTGAGGGAAGAAGAGTGAAGGACTAAAACAGCAACCACAGTTTTGGAATTATTAATTTTTTCCTTTAAGTAGCACATAAACCAGTAACAATTCTAAGAATTCATATTTGGACATTAAAGAGTTCTGGATATCCTAAGAGTGTTTTTTGGTGAAGAGTCCTAGTAGCTAAAAAAGCCTAGTGGAATATTTGTATTCTGTAAGCTTCTCCCATAAAACCAGACATTAATACCATGTTTAGAAAACAGTAAATGCTCACATTAAAATACTTCTCACTTAGATTGGGAGAGTCCTCTTAAGATTATCTAGTCCAGCCTCAGTGCTCAACAAGGTAAGCTAAGTTGGCCAGGCAACCTCTCTGGTCAGCCAGTGTTTGACTCTCCTAATGGTAAAAAAAGGGTTTGGGTTAGGTTTTGGGGTGTTTCTGTGGTTTTGGTTTTGTTTGTTTTTTTCATTTTGTGCCCCTTGCCTCTTATCCTGGCAGTGGACACTGCTGAGAAGAGTCTGACTCCTTCAACCTCTTTCCCACCCATCAGGCATTTGTACAAATGGACGAGATCCCCCTGAGCCTTCTGTTCTCCAGGCCAGACAGTCTCAGTTTTTCAGCCTCTCCTCAAACAGTAGATGCTCCAGTCCCTTAATCATCTTTGTGGCCTTGTACTGGACTTGCTCCAGTGATTCCAGGTATTCTTGTGCCAGGATGCCCTGAATGAGATGCAGCATTCCAGAAGCCACCTCACCAGCACTGAGTAGAGGTGCAGTATCACTTCCCTCAACCTGCTGGCAACTGTCTTCCTCCTGGTGGCCCTCTTGGCTCAAGGGTGCATTGCTGGCTTGTAGTCACCTTCTTGTTTAACAGCATCCCAAAGTCCTTCTTGGGAAAGCTGCTTTCCAGCTGGTAGGTGCCTAGGATATGCTGGTGCCCAGGACTATTTCTCGTTACTTTGCCTTACCACTTCTCCTTTTTTTCCTACTCATGAAGTTTAGTGCTTCTCTGTGGGATTTTTCACTATTATTAGTCTCTTTTGGACAAATAATTTGCATCTTACTGTAAATTACAGGCTTGAAAGAGCACTGTGTGGCCTTAGAGCAGCTGGAAAGTAGGGACTAGAAACACTTTTTCCATCAGTGTTAGCAGGGGTTGAGGAAGCTAGTCTTTATTCCTAATATCTCAAAAGACAAGTAACCTTTTCCTGTGTGTTCTACAGCCCGAAGGGGAAGTGCCAATGCAAGGAGAGATTTCCTACAGGCTGCATGACTTCATGCTCAGCAGGCTGACTTGCAGCCCAAACCCTTTTGCCTGTAGGTGAGGGCTGATCACTGAGAACATGCAGCATGGTCAAGCATAGCTGAATTCCCTGTGAAATTCACCACACCAGAAGAATTCTAGCAGATGAACTCTGCTAGAAGCTTAATCTCCACGTGGTCCTTCCCTCCCTTAACCTAATGGATTTATTTTCCTTGGGAGCATAAAGTCTCAGCACCACCATATTTTCTTGTTTCCCAAGCACTCTTCTATCTCAGCCTTCTTTAAGCTGTTTAGGTATTCCAAAGAGGGCACAGTTGGCAGCAGTAGCACTGCTGTGCCCCTCTGTGCCTGCCTTCCTCCAGCTGTGTATCAGGTAAGGTGCTGGGTCAGAGGGTTTGGTGAATGCACAGTCCTACATGGTGGCTGAGCTCCTTGGGGTCTTGTCAGCCCTCATGGTCCAGCACAATCTCAGTATTACTCTAGTGTTTTAACGATAGAAAACTAGCCAGTTAATTGAGAAACCAGAATTGATTTCCCTGAGGAATTTGCCACCTTGCTGGTGCAACAGATACTCTGCCTTTCAACGTAAATGTAACAAGGTGTTTAAAACTTGGACACACTTCCATTTAGCAAACAGCTGTGGCTTAAAATGCTGTTGCCTTGCTACTTAACAAAGCTGCAAGACTTCTCACTGAAGCAGACAGGAGGCTAAATACATTCTGTTTTGCCAGTTTGTGGGATGGTTTTTCCAGGCAGGTGTTTAGGCTATGCCTAAATCTTCAGTTAACCAGTGACTAGCAAGCTATTAAGCAGAAGCAAAATGAGAGAGGAAATTCTCTGGGTCTCACTCTGATTCACTGTAGACCATTCTTAGACTGGTGTGAACTTATTGATTTCAACGCACTGAAATGTAGAATATAAAATTACACAAAAAGATCAGGATTGGAGTAGATAATTATCCTTTTTTATTTCCACATTTGTAACTACAGTAGCCCTGAGCAAAGTGCTCCAGCCTTCAGCTGACTAAACAAATCCTCTTCATCTGTTCAGAAATTGCTTAGTGTTTTATGTTGTAAAATATTAATTTATTTTTTCTGTATTTAATCTGTACTGGGTAAGATGTTGCTCACTCAGACTTGGGGGAGAAATTCTGAATTTCAGGTATCTATAGGCCTAATTCCAGTAGTCCTAGGATCAGGTGAATGGTTGGTTCTTGGTTTTGGTTTGGGGGTTTTTACAGTGAAGGGTTGAGATGTATGTAATTTATTGAGATGTATGTAATATTATCTATAATATCATCATATTATAGATAAATTATGAAATTATTAAATTGAAAAGCCAACTGCAGTTTTGGTATAATAAGAATCATTAAACTCTTCAGTAACTCTGAAGAAGCATCCTATAGTATTTAAGTAGCAACAAAATTATGTGGGCACTAATAAGTGGCCCTTCTTCAGAGCTATAGACAATGTATTTCTGGCCTGTGAAATCTAGGATTATATATCAGCATGGGTTCAAGACCACCAGCCTTAAAATATTGATTTTTTTTTTTTTAATTGAAATTAGAAGCTATATCATCTTTCCTATGTAGTGTGCTATTCTAACAGCAGAAAAAATATAAACATAATGATTTTCCTGAAGAAATATTAATGTGTTAAATTTGCACCTCCACTAGAAGCATTTTGTGCTAAAGTTTGTAATGAAGTGATGATGGCTAGTTAGTTTGCCAGGATTTGGACAGGATTCTGAGAAAACTGGTTGTGTTTTAGCAAAGAGACATAGGTCATATTGCACTCTTCCTCCTTGATGCCTCTCCATTTGGAGGCTATGAGTCTGTGGTGGAATTCTTGGTCTTCAAGAATGTTTGATATTCAATATGCTCCCTGCAAGAGTTCTTGCCTAGAAGTAACCGTGGGCCTTTCATTTTAAGAAAGAAGAGGTTAAAAACTTTGTGGAAAGAGAATTAGGTTGTCTTTTTCATAAGCTAAAGCCTGTGTGTGGTTTAGGATCTGCTGGTTATGCAACTCCATCTCCCACTTGGGAATTGTTTGCTATCTGTCCCAGGATGATTCTCATCCCACAGAAATGGCTTCTGATCATTGCTCATTGGCCTTTGTGGGGGTGGTTGGTGGCCTAGCCAGTCACTAACTTGTCATTATTAATTAGTCTTACAAACATGTGACTTAATGTTATTTGTTTACAGAGCAATTGCAAGCATGCATGATGGTATCCATGAGCTGTTGTCCTGTGGACTTGTTCATCCCTTTGTGTTTGCCTTCCAAATGCTTAGGAGCAAAGAGAAGTTTGTAATCAAGTGTTGTTTGAAGGACTGATTGGTGGTACTGCTGAGCAGGGAAGTATTGGCATAAATTAAAACTAGAGGAGTTTCTGCTGTTAAGGGTAATGGCCAGCACATGTGAGATGGTACTTTCAATTAAAACTAGTGGGCCTCATCTTGCATAATGAAGATACAGAGGGTATAGAAGGTACTTGCTTATGTTCAACAGGAAATTAATCCAAAGATAGAAGTAACTTTAGAAAAAGCCTGTGGAGCTTGAATAAGCTCCCCTCTGCGTGCTCAGGGACACATACAACTGACCTGGCCATCATTTTGGTAGGCTGTTGTTAAAGCAGAGGTGGCCATAGTTTGGTTTGAGAGGGCCCAGGAACTGCTTAAAATGGTCTCATTTTTCCACTGAGTGCGGTTAAAAAAATCTGACCCTGGGAGCAGAACTCTTTAAAGTTTCAAAGAATAAAGCAAGGATGCCAGCTAATTTTGAATTTGTTTAGCAACATTTTCAAGTATTTGGTACGTTGCATAAAGACAGTTTGGATGCTAGATACCCTGCAAAGGTGTTAGGAATGTTACATCATTTATTACTGTTTAAAACCTTATTTACTCAGTTTGTTTCATTTTTCTCATGTGCAAGCAAAGAAAATATTTACTTTGTTCAAAAGTGGTTTCTGGAGCTGAACTTAATTCATATGTGTAACTAGATTTAGTGTTTGGAAGGTGCCATACAATCATTACTTATTAATAGCAGGACCTGCAGAAGCAATGCATTATTTATATTATGTTATCTGTGGAAGACTTGCAACTATTTTCTTGTGTTTGGACTAAAAATGTTCAGAAGTGTGGTCAGCTGACTTCATTTATTTTTTTTTTGTACAATACCACCAAACACATAATGGGAGATAATTTTACACATTAATTTAAGGGTGGTGAATAAGGGAATAATGCCATTTAAAAAATAATGTGAAGTGAGTACTGATGTGCCTATGGTTTCAGTGGGAAGGCTGGATACAATCTATTGACTAGGACAATATCTGGAGTAATGCACTTAGCTAGGATAGAGATGAAGAACCAAGTTGTTCCCAAAGAGAATATTTCTAGGTGTGGTGTTAGAAACTCTTCAAAGCTAGAGTACATAAAGTTTCTCCCTGATAATTCATTCAAGCTTTGGGATTTCTTTTGGTGCAGAACACGCTTAAGGCTTGGCCCACTAAACTCCGAGGAAAAGTGTTAGGGTGTCTATGGAAGCCAAGGTCACCCTCAGAGAGATTTAATGCTGCTCTGCTGTGTGCCAGTCCCCATGGCCCTTTCAGAGAGCTGTGTTCCTGTGCTGCCTTTTTGCTGCAGCCACCTCAACTCCTGTAAAGGGGGCTTCAAATGATGGAGGGGAAAGAAACCTGCATGGCACATTGTAAATTAATGCTGACAGTGTCAACATTAATTTATGCCAGAGACGCATGAGGAATAGAAGGTGGGAAGAGTGATAGTAAAGAACACAGTATTTCCTGTGTCCTGTTCTCCTAGAGCACCTGGGGAAGGGCTGCCACAGCGGTAGTGGATCATAGCACAGAGCCAGCACTCTTTCCCTCTCTGAAATATCTACTTTGTGGCCTCCTGCACAGACAAGATCACTCGGTCTCTGCTCACAAAGCTGGCTTAGCTAACACAGCTACCATTAGAAAGGATTGAAAAAATAAGTATTTCAATGCCTGCAGTGAACAAAGTTCTGTCCCAGGCATGTCAAAATTGAGGTTTTGAGCAATAGTGAAGAATGCCTCTGATACTTTTGGTTATCACTACTAACATGGTAGAAATGTCCAAAACCAGTATAAACTGGAGAACTGAGGGAAAAGAGAGGACCTAAATATTCTGAGGGAATTCTGACTCTGGTACTCTTGGTCATGAGTAAGAGTAAGGCAGCAGTTTGGACTCATCCCTACTCCCAGAAGTCTCCAGTACTGACACTTTGGGTTTACCTCTGGATTAAAAATAAATACATCTCTCCACGAAAATGAAATATTTTAGCTGTATTGTGAAATGATAAACCGGCTGAAGCCAAGAGGAATCAGTTTTGCCTCAGTAGATGTGTACCCTGTACAAGTGGTTTTGAAACTCAGAATTACACAGGCATGGTAGTGAACCTGAGATTGTCATATATGTAATCTTTTAAATCCTATTTAGTTTCTTTTCCTTCTGAAAGGCTCATTGTGACTGTAAAATGGGTGTAAGATTATGTGAAATCATTCTAAATGGATGGTGATTAAGAGTTTAAATTTACTATTAAAAATATTTAGGTTGCAGATTTGGTGTTTTGTGTTTTCCTAGGCAGCTGTTTATTTTTTAAAATTTGAAGTTAGGATGAAAAATAGTGCGATAAAATGATGAGTCAGGTTGTCAAAAGCAAAAAAATTCTAACAGGTATACATGCTAGAATAATGCGTATTTTTATTTTTGTAACATCTGACTCACAATTTTGATTATGTATTCTGCTAAGTTCAAAGTTTTCTTACACAAAGAGAGAGCTATATGAAACAAGCATGCTTCAAATCCTTTTACTTCAATTGTAGTAACAGGTTTTTGGAGTTTAAATCATTAACAACCTCTGTGTGAACTTTTATCCAAATGACTGCAAGTCACAAAGAGAGCACTTCTCTTTCACGGAGTACCTTTTGTGCTTTAGTGAGACCCAATCCCTCTTCTATTTTTTTTCCCCACCTTCATGTCTGTCTTTGAAGAAAGATGTGTGATTTGTGAAGTAATGAGAGTATGTATCAGTTAATGAAAGCAGCTATCCTGGCTTCATAATGCACACTGGAATTGCTTCAGGACAAAGCTTCATCTACCTGCATTACAGCAGGGAAAAAAAAAAGTAAATTTCAGAAGTCCAGATTGCTGTGTGCACTGTAGAAGTATCATGTAGCAGTTAAATCGACCATTAGGGGTGACCTAATCTTGATTTCCTCCCCCCTCCACACACATAGACACACTCAAGGAGTTGAGATTTTCATGCTGCTTGTATTCTTTCCACTTTTTCAAACCTGCAGTAGAAATGATCAAAATAACAGCTTGCCCACCTTTCCTTCTGGCTTATTTTGGGTGCTTGTTTTGGCCTGGAAGGAGTTGTGTATAAAGCAGTGTCTCCCTCCCACATCGAAGTTCGGCTGCAGAAAGCCCCTTCGGCCCCTGTGCTTTGTGAAGGGATAGCTGAGCCCGTGCAAGACATTGTATGGGGTTAGCTGAGCACCACCACAATTTTTCTTTTCTAATACAGGAAGACAAAACGCCTTAATTAAAAAAAAAAAAAAAGATGCTATTATTTTCGTTCCCACCACAAACGAGGAATTACAGTGCAAATGGTCGAGACCCACGAATTCACACACACACCTTTTTTTTTTATTATTTTTTTAAATTTTTTTGTATTTTTTTTTTTAAAGAGCG
>JAHLSL010000020.1:20777573-20900058 GCA_025920805.1 Petroica traversi | reverse complement strand
GGTTGCGGCTGAGGCCGCCCGCGGCCCCGACCTCCTGACCGCCGCGCCGGGGGAAGTCACGGCTTTTTCTGGGCCGAGGAACAATTGCCTTCATTGTGTGCATAGAGTTCGGCGCGTGTTATTATTTTGGTCTTTAATTTTTTTTTTAATTTTTAAATACACGGCCTAATTGGTACTTCTTTCGGATTAATTTTTTAGTTCAGTTCATGGGAGGAGGGTTTTTTTTTGTTCCTGGTGCGTGAAAGGCACACCCGCCATATGTCCCGCATGAATGCTACCTTTCAGTGGGATTTATTTTTTTTTAATTTATTTTACCACTAGCTTGCCACTGGATCAAAGCTATTATCTGACAATAGTAATAATACTGCAGATAAGTAGAATAATAGTATTTTGGATTAAGAAAATACCTTGGAATTCAGTGTGAAGGTGATGTAAACAGTGGTTTGGTTTGGGTGGGTTTTTTGTTTGTTTTTTTTTTTTTTTTTCCTAAGCAACATGTTGCTTTAATGGGTACTCAGTGTAAAATACATTTTTATTCTCTGATTCTCGCTGGTTTTAGCAATACATTTCTTAGCAGGACAGAGGGTGTATTTCGTTTTGAAGTATTAGTGGTAGCAGTAGAATGTGAAGTGCCCCACACGCCTCCAAAAAGAAGCTGTCAGCTGCTGTGCTCAACCTTGACTCTGCCCCACTGAGGGCATCGCGCTGTGATTCACTCCCAAGTCATGTTACAGGTTGCTGCCGGGTGCGTGAATGCTCTCCAGGACACCTGAGTGATGTAGCATCTTAGAGAACCTCCCTGGGATATTTTGGATTCAGTTGTAATTGCCAGGGAATAAATAGTCAGATGTTGATACACGGAATATTTTTTTGAGCGTTACAGTATAACCGGGCAAATGTAACTTAGTCTGGCAAATCCTTGTTGACTCTAGCCCAGCTTGGGTAGAAGCTGTGCCCTCAGGGTTTCTAGGCCTAAATTAACACATCATACATTGTTACAGACCCTGCAGTGCGCCTGAGGATCGTGGTCACTGCTGACCTGTACCCTGATTTCGTACTTCTTCCTGCTGACTCCACTGGACAGCCCTCACCTACATTTAGAGGTGGTTTCATTTGAGGGGACTGCACTGCCAAAAAACATGCCACGGTGAAGAAGTTCTCTTTGCTGGAGATGTACAAGGCTGCTACAATAGTTTGGTTTAGTTCTGAGAGAGCTGCTACGTACTGGCACCTCAGTGTTAGAAGGAAGAGAAGGATTGATATTATTAGATGCAATAATAGTGTGTTTGGGTGGTATCTGCTTAAAAGGGCAGAGTGAAGGTTGAGCTTTCAGTCACTGGAGTTGTTTACAACATAATTTAGTTTGGAAGGGTCCTTTGGAGGTCGTCTGGCCTAGCCCCCTGCTCAAAGCAGGATGAACCTCAGGGTTCAGTCAGATAGATGGGCCCTTTAAGACTCTAGTATTTACATGTATTGTAAAGTGGAGTTTTTGCGTCCAAAGAAGTCAGCTTTGGGAAACTGTTAAGTCACAGATGCCAGCAGAATGTCTTCAATCACACACCATGAAACACAAAAGAAAGTGCATCCTTCTTAATTTCAGGTAGAAGTGAATGAGGAAAGGACTTCAGAAGTTCCTGGACAATGTCTCGTTCATACCCAAACTAAATGCTGCAGCAGTGTAGACTCAGTTTGCAGTAGCAGAATTAAGTCTATAACTTAAAATTTCATCCAGTACATGTGTGTCTTATGATTACATTTGGATGTGGTTACTTGGACAAATCAATTCATTTTCCCTGGAATGTTTTAAGGAATTCTGCTCATTCCTGTGTATATGAGTGTTAGGGGTTTTTCCCTTACAGCTACTTTAGCAGTTAGATATTTGTTTCTCATTTACTCAGCATAAGAAGCTTTTAAAATAATGTATAAACGTAACCCTGTATTTCTTCTTGTTGCTTTGATTTCCATTCTACTTCAGGCTGTTATTTTCTTTACTGAGGATTCCTGAAAGTCTGCTACCTCTGAACTGCTCAGTGTGACTCAGAAGAGCTCAGCCTGAGAAGTAAAAGTTTTGGGAAGTCTTCAGGCACTCGAGTAAATGTTTAAGATCTAGAGCACTACACTGCCTTAAGTGCAGCAATCAATACTCCTTGGGTTTGGTTCTGTCTCAGAGGCTTGTCAGCAATGCAATTTGCGAATGAATGCCACAATTCCATTTATTCAAAGCTTGCATTTATTACAGAGTCTCGGGCAAAATTAAATGCTACATTGAGAAGTTTGAACTGCTGCTAGCTTCTGAGGAATGTTTTCAATGCAGGACAAACTTCAGTGGCAGTTTTTGTTGGATTTGTTTTGTTAAAGGAGGAGATGCGGAATTGATACAATATTAGTTTTAATATCAAAAGCTGATGTTTGATTATGAGGGGATGTAACTCTTCTGGCTTTCATGGTCAGGTACAGTGTTGGATGTTCCAGATACTGTGTTGAAGTATTCAGCTGTTTCTATACAGTATAAAAACACTTGAACTCTGTGAAGCTTTTTATTATATTGTGTCTTTATTGCTTGATTATATCATCACAGGAAAAAAATGCTGTCAAACAAGTAAATTAACAGTGATTTAGAACTTCCTTCATTTTTTTTATTTCTGCAGCTCACCTCATCTGATACTTTCTGATAGTGAGAGAGGATGCATTGGATGGGTTTTTCAAAAGACTTCCCAATGTCAGGAGCACCTTTACTGTTATTTGGTATTTAAGAGCTGCCTCCAAGACAAAATGCTTTTGCCAGGAACAGGAATCTTTCCCTTTCAAATTAATTTATTACTTTACTAGCAAGCATGGTGCGTATAAGGGGAAGGTTTTATTTATTCTTCTAACATGTATAATTTATTCTTCTAACATGGTTACTATTTTTGACCTCTTACCACTGTGGGGATCTTGATATAGCATATAGTCCACAAAAGGATCCACACAGGGAAAATTATGATTCCTGGTATGATGAGGTTAATAATTTCAATGCTTTCATTATGGTTGTCCTGGTGGTGCTGTAATGCACCTCACAAATAAACTGGTGGATTGAGTAACAACCCCACTACTCCATGTGAAAACATTTTTCTCCTTCTGTCCCTCTTGTGCTAGTGAAGTCCTCACAGACTTTTCAGAAATACCTTCTCCCTTTATGGGGATCCTTTCTGACATGTAAAGTCTCTAAATTTGTGTGCTGATTTTTTATTTTTTTGTTATGTGAACTAAGTTGCTTTTGCAAGACCAGTGGTAAATGTCTAAAACACATCAATGGTAGGCTATATCTTAGTGATATCTGGTGGTACAAAACACAGATGAATCACACTGGAGTATGGATTGGGCAACCAAAGAGTCAGACTTAGCTCATTAAGCTTAGTCTTTAAGATCTGATGAATGAGATTTTAGAGGGGTAGGGGTGCCAAAGATTTAGAACAAAACCACAAACTTTATAGTTGACCAAACAGGAAAACCGACAGGTAGAGCAGTGGAATGGGAAATGTAAGAGCATGCAGACAGAGTGCATTTTTACTTTTAAAATGGGTGAAGAATGAGTATGACTTAATCTTTGTAGCAGAGTGATTGTTGTCTTTTTCATATGTAAGAAGGCAGGAGTAGGAGGAATTAAGTTTAAAAAAAAAGAAGGAAGAAGAGGAGCCAGGAGGAGCTGGCTGTTCAAAGTGAAGTATTAGTAATTTCCTATAATTTAATCAGACCAGATCCCAGAGCAAGATAATGAGAGCATGACCTACAAAAGAGGACTTTTTGGAAGTTAAAAGGGTTTCTAACATGAAGCTTCACAAGGCATGTGATTTGTCATGAAGCGCTGTATAGAGGACTCTTTTTTTTTTCCCCTTTCACTTTGCAAAGAAATCATAATATAGACATGAGTTCAGATGGTTAGGGAGAGCTGATATGGATTGTGTCTGGAATCTTTTTGCTGTTGCAGCTTTTCAAGCCTGACTCTGGAGTTTTTTAAGAGTATATCTTCTAAATAACATTTTGTTTTGTTTCCTAGTATAGCATTTTTGTTGTCTAGTTTGCTGTTCCTGGTACGTGATTTGTATCATTTGAGTTTACGCATACAAATCCCTCCAGGATGTTTGGAAGCCAAAGTATCGTATGCCTTTCAAAAATAATAGTAATATGCAAAATACCTGGACTGCAAAGTAGCCAGCAGTATGTAATAGAATCCAGTTTTCATGGAGATGGAGGGAGTTGTCTTTCTCTTTTTGTCCCTCAAAGTAAAACTTTTTTTTTTTGTTCTACTTTAAATGTTTTCTCTGAACAATACATGTTATATATTGATATGGGCATGAAGAATAATAAATAACATTGGGCTGAAGGAAAAAAAAACTTCAAAAAGATGGATAATATCTCTTTCTCTAGAGATTTTCTTTTTAAAATGTAGTCAAATAATAAAACTGAGACTTGACCCATACTTCATTTGAAGGGATACATGCTCTAGGGTACATACAGCATCAATGCTGCAGTTATACACTGCATTGTGGCTGCTGTAGTGGAGGATTCAGCAGCTTGAGCCCATAAGCTCACTGGAAAACTTGTCTTTCAGGTTTTCTTTTTTGCAGACTTACAGTCACCTTTAAGGAAGTGTTGCGCTCCCAAAGACAGTTTCTCTTTCCCTTGCCTGCTGTCCTTCTTGGTCTAGACACGAAATATTTTGGATGTCCTGTCTAAACCTGACAGCTTAGGAGTTAGCTCTATTCCTTGAAATTTCTCCTTCCTTTCAAGGGATTTCCTTTTCTGTGATGTAATTAAACCAAGTATTGGAGTTCCAAGCTAAGCCTCGCACTAAGACAAGGCTGTTCCACTTTGCAGGTTAAGAATTCACAGAGTCCAAGTTCAGGTAATTTGGAATAACACAAAAGTCATGTTTGGGGTTTTTTTTCTGAGAAACACTCTGTAAAGAGAGAAAAACTGAGCTGCTTAAATGGTCCTTTCCTCATTCTCCTTAACAACATTCTAGACAACAGGATTGGAAGCAGAGGGGAAAGAGTAACTAGTGCTGTTAGCACAGCAGACCAGGAGAAAGAAGGCTGCATGCGAGACTGATGATTTAGGTGCTGTTTAGAATAAATCCCATTAAAAATTAAAGGGTTTCCAAGTAGTAGGGGTCCTGTAATGAGTGGTATAATCAGCAGTTTCAGCAGATGAAATCAGGTTCCAAACATCTGCACTGTTCTGTTTCTTTTATTTGGGGTGCTCTCACTAGGGTTGAAATAACAACATAGGGCTGAAGTAACTCAAAGTCAAGCTACTGTCGTCATCCCTCTGAATTCTGCATGGCCCCCACTCGAAGGATTCCCTTCCTCAAGAAGGGTTTGTAGCTCTGCTGGCCCTCATCTGGGGTTTGCAGCTCAGATGTGTTTTCCTCTGTTGCAGGTTCCTTCGTATGCGGGTGCAAAGAACTCTTTCCTGCATGGTCTCAAGTTTTACTTGAAAGTTTCTGAAAGGGAAAAGATTTGGCACAAGCTGGCTTTAAAATTGCAACTTCTTATTTTGAATGAATGTTTTGGTCACGTCCTAGATTTTGGTGCCTGTTAGATTTTGTATCAGGGCAAGTAACTTTTAGAAAAAATGCATTAAAAGAACTGCTGGTTTAATAAGTGTGTATTTAGCTTAATGAATAATCCCCATGTGTGACTTTAATGAACACAAATTCTTTGCAAGCTTCTAGACTTCACTTTGATTTGTGTAGTAGGACAAATAATTACTCATCTCAAAAATTAAAATACGAACAGATCTTCCCTAACTAGCTGATCATTATCTGGAGTGCAAAGTGAGGAACAGAGAGGGTGGCAGACAAGTGTATTTAGACAGCAGCTGGTGGTGTAGCAGTGTTTGCGTGCTTTCCTGAAGCACAGCCAGAGTCTCTCCCTTTATAGACCACCGTGCCAAATCTAGACCTGGCAACTAATGACTGAGGACCCAATTTCTGTATGTGTATGTTCTGTATGTGCAGAGCTTCCTCCTATCTGCCTCTGAGTTTATGTCACTTCCAGCCCATGAGGAGCCCTTCTCAGGCAGCAGGGTAAGCATAACAGCCTAGAGCTGCTCTAATTTCTGCTGCCCCCAGGCTTTCACCCTGCTCCTCATTCTGGAAGGGAAAGGCTGACATAATCCTTTTGTCAGTTCTGCATGGCCAAAGGGAGTTCTTTGCACAGCGAATAACTCTGAGGGGGGCTCTTCTGCACACCTTGAGGTACTTGAGCATTGCCCATAAGGCCTAAATAGTCTTCATCATAATTGTTTATATTGTCTTCCTGCACAGTGCTGTGGCACACTGAGATAACAAAGCAAGCTCTAAATAAGCTGCCTTGTGTACAGGAGGCCGTTATCACAGCAGTGTGCCCGGGTTAATTCAGCACTACTACTTGTGGGTATAATCCAGCTGGCTCAGATACCACCACACAGCACTGCGTTATTTAGAATGGACACACTCTCAGGAGAATCAGAGTTGTTGTCTTTGAAGGCTTTTACTGGCTTAAGTAAAAGTTGTTGGTGAAGCCCGCAGAGTTCTCAGCTGAGAAATGCACTTTGGAAAAAGTAAATCAAATTCCACTACTACTGTTGCACCTGTTTGTTTGTTCAGCAGAAAATACCAGGAATGGATTGGACATGAATGTGAAACTTCCTCTTCACTTCTAGATATTTCTGTTTATCTAAATTTAAGGTGGATTTTTAGGCAGAATGTCAAAACAATTTGCTGTCATTTCTGTTGTGTCTGTGCCCTAAGTAGCCATAGCAGTAAGTTTCTTGCACTGGGAGCTTGACACAGAATCCTGAATTTCTTTACAATATGGTAAGATTTGAGGAATGTCCTCTTCTAATGGAGTGCTTGAACTTTAATTATTTGACCTCTGAATTTAGGTTGAAAGCTGAGGTGTAGTGCCTAAAACCATGTGTCTGGGAGTGAGCAGTGCCTTTTCCACATGGTCTGCTGCTGTGTGCTCTCCTACCACTATGAGTAGCTTCCCAATCCTCTCTTATTTGGCTTTGCTTGTTAACCCCAAGCAATCCTCTCAGGGACAGAGAAAGCAGCTGTCTTTGGTAGCAAACACAGCACGACAAAACAAACAGTTCTTGAAGCTTCCCCTAGATATGTTACCATAATATCATCCTTGTGGGAGGAATTAGAAACTCAGGGAATATAATTTGCCATGTTTTAATCTGACTTTGGGAGAGAGGAAAAGATTAAACTGTAGGCAGCTAGATTTCTGTGACGTGTACGGGGAATAATTTCAGTATCTGAAACCTAAACCTTTTGTTTCTGAACCAGTTGGAAGGCTAATAAGAACAAAGCACCTCAGGTGAGCAATGGGGCAGAGGGAAATAGTGAGTGAGGAGCCCATTATTTACTAGAAATCGAGCAGGAGAAGTTGCTTGTAGCAAAAATAAACAGAAACTACTCAAAACCAAAAGAGACCTTTGTCAAAGCAGGTACCCTGGCTGTTGTCACCTGCTGTGGTTTGAATATTGCCATGCACACAGTTTGTGAGCTCCTCCCTTTGCTTTGTGACCCCTTGAAAGGGGTTGTAAGCACAGTAGGGATAATTACAGGCACTGTAGCACCTTGATCTGAGGCACCCCATGTTTTGTTTATTGCCACCTGCATATTAAGATGACAGGGATTTCTAGTTGGCTTTGTTGTTTCTTTTACTTTATTGATCCCTGGAACATCTTTAATAAATGTTTCCTAAAGCAACAATTTCATGTGCTTTAAAAGTCTTTTTCTAAGAGTCAATGTTTTGAGTGTTTAACGTCAGTTTTTCTCTTTCTGTATGTTAATAAAAGGGAAAGAAAGTTCACAGTATTTCCTGTCACTACCTTTCTGACTTCAATATTCAGCATAATTTAAGATGACTTCAGTGTAAGTTCCCTTAATATTATTTTTAAAATTGAACTTAATGTTTATTATCAGGAATGGGCCATCACTACAGCTTTCTTATGATCTCCCTTGTAGTGCTAGGGTGATGAAAATGTTATGGAAGTTGCCTTGGTCCCCAGATGGGGATTCTTATTGCATGGAGATGCTTCTAGGAGAGGAATAATCCTATTATTTAAAACATCTTCATATCACTGCAGCTTGGAATGGGCTGTGAATCAGAGATGGAAAGGGTTAGAGATGAAGCCACAGCTGGAATGCATTCTGATCTACTTATTGCTAGTTAAGAGCCATTTCCAGCTGCTGCTGATAAGCTGGTCTCCAGGCTGAGGCTGGGTTGGGAAACACAAGGGAAATCAGAGCTCCTGCTGTGTTCCTCCTTTGACAAATACCCACATATTTTATAGGAGAAAACCTGGCCCTGCACGTAAATCGGACTGAAGTGTTGGGATTATTGAATATGTAGTGGTAACTGTTCTTTTGGATTGAACTGCTCTTGCCAGGTTGCCACTGGGATTGCTGGGAAGTTGAGATGTCTTGTTCATGCTCGGAGAAGGAAATAATGAACTCACCAAAAAAGGCAAAGTAGGCATAGGTCAGGATGTACAACAGCACATCATTCAGCAGGGCAGGCAAACAGAACCAGGTCTTTGACAGTTTTTCAAACTCCACTATGTCCTTTCTATGAAGAGCAGCCAGCCAGACACCCTGCAGCAATAAAGAGACAGATAGAGATAACAGGTTCTTCTTCCTTCCCCAGAAGCTACCTGGGTTAACCTTGTGCCTGGGAGATGAAAACCTTCCTCTGGCAAGTAAGAGTTTTTCCCTTGCTACGTTTCTGGTGCTGTAAGCTGTAACTGCATTCCTTAAACTGTGTTTTTGGGTCCAAGAGCTCTAGATTGCAGTGGCAGAGCTGTTGGGGTATATGATGGTTGTGGGGATGTTTGGAGGCTCAGCAGGATAGTATAGAGACATCAGATCTCTCTCTTTTTGAGTGCTTTTTTGGTTGGGTTTCTTTTCCCTTGTGGCTCAACAGGAAGTTTTCTTCAGAGAATCTTCACACCTATTGGCAGAGTTTCACACACAGCTTTTTTCAGCTTTAATCCTTGTATAGTAATATTGCACTGATGAGATCTATTTTTCTTCTTTTTCACTTTCTTCAAAACCACTTGTGGTGTAATCACTGCTTTTATCACTGATAATTCTTCTCTTTTTTTACCCTTTACCAGTCAGTATTTATGATAAGTTTTCTATGGCAGCTGAAGAAGATTGGTCAGGAAGAGGTTGGAGAGTAGAGAAAGAAATAGCCATTTTTCATTTTGGCAATAGCAGTGCTTTATCAGTGTCACACCCAGAGTGCTGTTGGTAGTTTCAGAAGTTAATAGAAAGAGAAGTTATTTGGAACTGGTTCAAGAGAAGATACAACATGCCTTTAAGCATTGGAGAGAAGAGGAAAAGTAAAGGTTGCCATTTGTATCGTCCCTGACATTTTTGGCCTGGCTTAGGAAATTAGAGACAGTAGTTGGAGAGAAGGCAGATCGGAAATAGCATGTTCTGCTGTAGTACTTCTGATTACTCTTTCAGCCAAATGTCTCCTGAATTTCTGTTTTCTATGGTGGCAGTAAGACATCAGAAAGAGCTCTCAAGATTACCTTGTCCACGAGAGACAAGGAAGTACTGTTTCCTCCACCTTTGTTGGTTATGTACAGTGCGTTGGAGTACAGGCCATGGAGTAAACCTGCTGTCCTAGGCACATATGGCCAAACAAATAAATAGTTCCAGCCTAAAAGAGGGCCTGTTTTCTAGTTAGGTCCTGTAGGAAAGATACACTTATAAGTCTCTTGGGGAAGCTGAGGTAAATCATTGAGGTTGTGCATCTGTAGAGCAGTTGCCCTCAGAGGAGCAGAGGTCAGTGGGGAAAAAGTTGGAAAACATGCTCCTTTAAATGACTACATGTGTTCTCGTTGCTGCTGTGTGTTTTGCAGTGCTGCTGAAAACTTCCAACAGAGCTTTCCTCAAGTTGGAGCTGTGCTAGGCTTCCATCACCCTGTCCCTGTACAAACCCTGGTGACAGTTTGTCACCTCTCCGTTTCAAAGCTTGACTGTGCCTTTGAAGAGATACAGGAAACCGGTTCTATTGCACAGTCCGTTGTATTTAACAACTTTTGTGTGCAGAGGAAGAAGGATGATATATATAATTATTCTTTTGGTTTCAGTATCTGGGCATCAGCTATTTTCTATTCTCTTCTTCTGGGAATCTCTTGCTATTACCAGCGAGAGAGGAGGTATGGAAAGGGAAATTTTACCTCGCCATACGTTTATTGTTCCATTTATAACCCAAACCAACTCACTGGCAAGGACGGTGACCTGTGGTTTTTTGACACTTCTGCCACCTGTGAGAATTGGACTGTTCTTTAGATTCCCACAGGGGATACTGAAGCAGCCCTGCTTTGAAGACACAATCAATAACTGCAGTGCTTCAGCAGTATTTGCTTGTCTTTACCTTCCTCTGTATGTTAATGATTTATCCCTATTTTCTAGATATGAGGGGAGTGCATAGCCTGGGAAGGAAGATGGTTTAGACCTCGTAGGAGGAGTTGAGGAGACTGGGAGCTTCCTGCCCTGTGTTTGTGCTCAGCCAGGCAAGGAGGAGGGATGGAGAGACAGCAGCTGCTGTCTTGCTGTGGTGTTCAGGTGCAGGGCTCTGAGGGCCCTGCACAGAGCCTGAGTTATTGTGGAACCAGCAACCTCAAATAATGACAGCAAGGGAGCTTTATTTTCTGGAGCTATCACTTTGATATTTAGAAACCTTTTTAAAATAAATCTGTTGTAATCTTGTTTATAGTAATTAAGGATTTGCTAGTAACTTAAATAGTTGGTTTTGGCAGTGTGCAGGTCGTCTTCTTATAGGTATTGCTAATGTCAGGTTGAAAACATTTACACGAGAGTAAAAGCCAAGGAAGCAGGTAATTGACTGATTTATCAACCTTAGCAGACAATTTTTTCTGATACATGGTGGTGGCCATGGTAAATTTACTCTGGATTGCTTAAGGGCACGATCCTATATGGTGTGTACAGCACATGAGGGCAACTCCTCAGAATGAATGGGTGAAGGAGCAGGTAATCACCTAGGGTGGTTTTGGTGTCTCAATTAGCCTTTTGGTCAATGGCTTGTCTCCTAGAAAAGCTGGAAATTGCTATGCACAGCTCAGAACATAGGTGATTTACAACATTTTAGTGGAGATTTTAGATCAGTTTTAGTCTTTCGGGTAATGTGAGAACTTTTGTGAACTTATGGCCATTCCAGGCCATAATGCTAAACTGCAGTTGTGATCAGGGTGTTATTTATTTTCATTGCATATTGTCTGTATGCAACAAAGTGATATGTTTGAACACTTTTCTCACTTGTTTTGCCAGCTGCATTGATGCCTGCAACTTCTCTGCCTCCTTTTCACCTGTAAGGGTGACTAAAATAATGTTTCTGTGGTGACCCTGTCAGTTTTAAATGACAAACCACACTCAAGTGAGTCACACCTATGAGAGTTAATCAGCGGTGCAATAATCTTAGCACAAACAGATCACTTTGTTCTTGGCTGCTGTAAGTTGTGAGGAAGATTAGAGAATTCCTGTGTCTCCTTTTTTTTTACTGTTGGGATTGTGGCTGCTGAGGTTTGCAGTGCATTTCAGGCAATGAAGATGCATTTTGTCGCAGTAAAGAGTTGAGACAGCTATCACTGCAGCCAGTTCTGGGGAGGTAGCAGGTCAGGGGCAGGCCTTAATTAAGATGAATTGTTGGCTGATGAAGGCACTCAGTAAGAGCGGGCAGTTTATAGATGTAGCTCAGGACCAGAGAACACAGGTATGCCAAACAGAACAGGCCACCAATTTTATTTGTTACCAGGTTAATTGAAGACTAGAAAGCAAAACATTCCTGTGGGGTTGTTTTTGGGGTTTTTTTTGGCACTTAGGGGATACAAAATGCATCCTGTGAAACTGTAGTATTCATAATTACTTCAGTTTTGGTATGGAGGCTTCTGTGACCGAGAACTGAACTACCAGAAAGCACGTAGTCATTTGGAAATGAGTAACTGAGCCTCTGCTTTGCAGCTAGACTATGTTTAAGATAAGGTAGTTTTGTGTTTCTGCTTAGAATTTCCTAATAGAGACACCAATTCTGTGTTCCATGAGCAACTTCTTAAAGAAGGTTTCGTTAATGACCTGCCAAAGGATATAAAATCTTATTCATGGAGTTATATGTTACTGATGGATGGCTTTAAAATATTATAGATTTCTATATTGAATATTTGGCATTCATGTGATTCTCCCACAATCATTTGATCTAAGGTGGAAACTAAAATACCTCCTTTAGGGACTTTTCTGGTTGTAGCCAGCTTTTCCAAATTGTTTGCTAGAATTGTTTGAGGTTTCATTTTCATTGAAGGCCCATGTTTTGCAATTTTAGAATATTTTCCCTCCTTTATGAAGTAGGCTGACATGATAAGTCTTGTTTCTGTATGCTAAGGATAAGGAAGGTCTTGAGAATAAGTCTTTAACTCTTTGTTTTTTGGAGGTGCCAGCATCCCTATTATCATTTGGTATTTTCTCACTGCAGCAGCCTATTGCCTTAGACATCTTAGAGCAAAACAAATGAATGAACAAAGTAAATTTTGGCGAACTAGAAACAATTTTAAGGCGTTTTTAAACTTCTTCATAACTAACAAAAAGTAGAATTTTTAATTGCTGTGCCGAACTTTGCACGTAAGTGACAAATGTGCACTGATGTCAAGGATGCACTGCCATTGCAGGTGCAGGGAATCTCTCTGGATAGCCTTGCACATGAACCCTTTGAACCACTACAGATTGTTAATGCTGCTTCCTATTTCCCACAGAGCTGTGGGAATAACAGTGGAGCTCCTGCACACACAAATTTTCCTCAGCTTTATAATAATCTATCAGAGTCATAAACTGATATCATAGTTGGTTACAGGGAAGCCTGAAATTCCTGATAAGGGACTTTAATCTGGCTCAGAAGTTGCTGCCTCAAAAATTGTTTGGTTTTATAGGAAATGGTTTATCATCTTCCCTGTTTACATTGGGAAGAAGAGGTGCATTCCTTTGATATGTTAATGTCCCGACTCCAGGTTTTTGTTTGGCCATATTCCTTTAGTGTATAAGTCAGTCTGATCAGTATCTTGTGCTTTATGAAATGTGTGCCCAGCCTCAACTATAGGTTATTACAGGGTGCTTGTGAGGGACTGTGGAAGAAACTTTCAGTAAGTCTGGCTTTGGTATTTTGCTCAGCCTCCATAAAACTGTTGCAAGAACATTGGTAACATAAAATAGCTTTTGCAAGGAACATGATTCTCTATTGTTTTACTGACATTTCATGTGTTTTATGAACCTGTCTTGGGGCTACTAGGCTGCCTTTGCAGCACAAGCTGACCTCAGATGTATTTGTTTCTTCCGAAAACCTCCATCGTAAAAATCAACTGTCTTTGTATACCTTGTCTCCAGTTATTCTGTGTGTTGATCACAGAACTGCAGAATGGGTCAGGTTGAAGGGGACCACAGAGGGTCATCTGGCCCAGCCTCCCTGCTCCAGCAGGGTCATCCCAGAGCACATGGCACAGGATTGTGTCCTGATGGCTCTTGAATGTCTCTGGCAGGGGAGACTCCACACCCTCTCTGGGCAACCTGTTCCAGTGTGTGATCATTGCAGGGTAAAAAAGTTCTTCCTTGTGTTCAGGTGGAGCTTCCTGTGCATCAGTTTCTGCCTTTGTCTCTTGTCCTATTACCCTGGACCACTGAGCAGAGCCTGGTCCATCCTCCTTTAGATAGTTTTACTATCTAAAACTGTCATTGATGGTCCGCTCTCAGTTGTTTCTACTCAAGGCTGAAAGCGTCCAGCTTTCTTAGCCTGTTCTTGTAAAAAATATGCTCCATTCCCTTAAAATTCTTTGTGCCTTTCTGCTGGGCCAGAGCTCCACGACTCTCTTGTCCTGAGGAGCCCAGAACCAAACACAGCACTCCAGATGTGTCTCAGCAGGGCTGAGCAGAGTAGCCAGGATCACCTGCCTGGTGATCAACTTGGGTCAAATCAGCAGTTGAAAAGTTTTTCTGTAGGATGTTCTTTTGCAGTGCACCTCTTGAGAGATGATCTTCAAAAACATTCCCCTCCTCTAAGGCCCTGGGTGTTCCATTCTGTTTCACATGCACACCTCAAGTCCTTCAGTTCATTAAGCCTGAAATACTGGCAAAATCCAGCTAGAATCAATTAATTCTAAATTATAGTAAGCAAGTATCAAACATGTATTATTATACATATGTACTATTTATATGTAATACTATTATTTATTACTTTGTAAGACATATTGCTCTGCCTTCCTGTTTTCATGGTTGGTGATTACTGTGCCTCACTGTTAAGATATTATTTCTGGGTCTTTAGAACTCTTCTTCTCTCAGGAAGATGCTGCCTGCCAGTTCTAGAGAAGAGAGTTTTTTAAAATTAGGATCAGAGAATATGCAGACCAACTCAGGTACAGATGTCCCAGATTAGGCTTCTAAGGATATTGGCTGCTGTGGCCATCCTGACTGCACAGGCCAGCTCTTCCCTGAGAGCAGTTGTATGTTGTTGAAGTTTGAGATGGGAGAGAGAATCCTCAGTTGGCTTTTCACTGACAAGACATGATGTACTTTGCACCCCACAAGACCAGAGGAGATAGGTGGCTCAGGTTGTTGACTCCACCTGTTTTCTCATTCCTGTCTTTGCATCAATTTTTCCTGATTTTTTGACAGAGCGAGCGGTTTTTCTGCCAAATTAGTGAGTTGAAATCGGCTCACGAAGCAGTCAAACAACAGAGCCTAAGAGAGGGCACAGGACCACCACTTCTGTTGGTCTTGAGCTTTTGTCACCTCCCTGCACTTTAAGGTGATGCCTGTTCCTTTGTTGCTTAAAATATCTGAGTCCCAGGGGAAGCAACCCTCCTCAAACACTAATCCCGCAGCTACTGACTATAACCTCCTGCCTGGAAGAGAAGAATGGCTAATCTTTCTTGGAGGCAAGATGTCAAACATCCATCATTCTAGGAGTTCTCTTTTGAACTTGCCTTTGGGGGAGATCAGATTTGTCTTTGTAAGGTCGTATCTTGTGGTCTGTCAGCAAGCCCTGAGAAACCAGGACACTTCAAAAAGGAGTGACAGCTTTCCTCAGGAGAAGCCAAGTGTTTCTGTCCCCTTCCATGGATGCTTGCTAGTAAAAGATGGATCTTTTTGGCAGCTAATGAAACCTGCTTGGCTCATTTATTTTGGGGCTTGTGGCTGAAAGTGGAAGGCCACTGCCTCAGTTTCCCATCTACCACAATTTTCTTCTCCTTTGAGGGACAGGAGTAAAGGCAGTTTTATGGTGTCTCTGACAAGCTTTTTCAGTAATCTGTTCTGATTCCCTTTTTCGTTGGAAGAGTCCATCACACCTGGATTCTGCCTTTGAGAGGCAACTGAGGTATTGTGCATGCATTTTGATATTCTATGGCTATCTAGCAGTTTGCAAACCTGATTCTGTAGTACTTCTGTTGTTTGTGAGTATAGGCAAAGCATTTTGAAGAGTTCTAGTTACTGCAAAATAATTAACATTCTCTAATCTTTTTTAGCTCTGAGTTCTTTTTCAAAAAAGCAGTACTAGAGAAATTGTTAGGTGAATATTCTGGGGTTTTCTTGAATGTGGATTTTTTCAAAGTCACTTTAAGATAGGGATAAAAGTAGGGAATATATGCCCTGTCTTTAAAAGCTGTGCCTTCCTTTTCCCCTCTCCTCCTTCCCTCCAGTTAGGAAAATCATTATCTTGGAAGATGTGGAGATGAAATACAGAGTCCTACCTAGGGCTTCTTTCTGTCTAATTGTGTGAGTATTTTCACATAACCTAAACACAGGGGAGAAGGACAGAACAGAAGAGCTGTGGCTTTGGCAGATCCTTCTTGCAGCTGTGCTGCTCTCTTTAGGTCAGCCTGCAGTAGAGAAATTTGGTTCAAGCACCAGCAACACTACTAAACCATTTTGTGAGGAGGTCAAGAGTTGAATAATCATCCCGTTGATAAGGAGCGAGCCAGAAATTCCATTCAAAGAGGACAGTGACTTCCTGTGCTGCTTACCTATTATAGGTCACAGAAATCATGAAGGGAAAATGGGGGACTGAGGGCACTCGAGCACATGACTATTTATGTAACTGTGACTTTTAAGTCTTATTTGCTGCTGTGGATATATTAAAAGGAGTTAAGGCAGGCCTTTGTGTTTTTATTAAAATCATGATTTTCTAGCAAGCATCCAAATGGGAAAATCAACCCAGCTGCTGCTCTGGATATACAGCCTCATCAGATGTGGCTGTAAATGCTTTTTAGAGGTGGAGACTGTGGCGTGTTGGTGCACATTGTGCCCAGCTTCTTGGAGATATTCCTGCAGCACACACGTCTGCATGGTTTGGTAGGTGTGGGAACACATAAAAGTTGTTCAGCCCAAAGCCATTATATTCACCTTTTTTTTTTTTTTTTCAAATTTGAAATGCTTAAAAATCAGCCTGAATACCAAATACCAAAAGAGTATTTGTAGGCAGGCAGCTAGACTGAGAAATTTATGTAGGATACCACAGAATAGACTTTCCAGATATGGCTGTCATTTTTAGGTCTGTGCCTTCTGGTTTCTATAGTACCTGACTGTGAAACCAGCGAGGGCTTATATGCGGCTGATACCCAGAGAAAACGTGAATTAGAAAGCGATGTGATATTAGCAAGTGGTCTCTTGTAATTATTATTTACCCTTGATAAAGTGATGCATTCTATGCAGTTTATGTAGTTTACCTAAAGGGATCTGTTGTATTTGGTCCTTACCTCCTTCATTATTTTCTCCTCTGTGTTATCTGGTCTGCAGAGGTAAGACAGGGACATGAGGAGCCTGTGCTGGTCTTGAATTAACAGCCACCATGTGATGGGAAAACCTGTCCAATATAGATATGATGGTGCTGATAAGTCATGATGGAACCTGGGTTATAGCAGGAGAGGGTGTCCTGAACTGGACTGCCAGGACAGCAAATTCTGGCCTGTGGCCTGATTTCCCTAGTCCTCATTTGAGGGTCCTAAGAAAGCAATCAGGAAGGAATAGAACAAGAGAACTTATCCTGGAGGCCAAATATGAGTTGTTCACTGTCTGTCTCATCTCTCCTTGTCTATGACTGGTTAAAATCCTTTACAATTGTCATTGCCTTCTTGGTTGTGGACTGTTGCTTCTCTTCCTTCATTCCACTTTTCTTGCTATTGCTGATAAAAATCACCCCAGGCTAAGTCCTGGCTTGCTCAGGTATTGTCTCTGCCTTATTTTTGATGCATCTGCCTATTTACTTGGCCTTAAACTGATTGCTCAGCCGAGCCAGTGTTTCTGCAGAACTCCTCTTGGATAGCTTCCTGCTTCATTTAAGTTTAATGCTTTCTTTTAAATTCTTTAGGTATCTTTGCAGAGCTCCTCAGTTCCCTAGTGTAAAGCTATCACTTAATCCCAGCTCTTTCAGTAGGCCTAGGTACAGTGTTCAGTGTAAAATAATCCAAAGGATGGTTTATGGTAGGTGCTAGAGATGAAATGATAGAGCTGTTGGGGCAGCAAATTAAGATGATCTGGGTGTCAAATGGACAACAAATGCAATTGTAACTTTATTTAGATTGACACAAACTTGAATAATCATATCTGAAAACCTTGATGACCATAATTGATATCAAGATAACAAAGATGAGGTTTGGCTCTCCTATATCTTTAAATCTTGGTTCTGTATGTTTTCAGTTTTTCCTTGAAATGTAAGTGGTGAAAAAGGGCAGTTCGGATTAATTTATCTCATCAGCTGTTTGCCTGTGTGCATTTCTTTGACATTATTTGACTTCTACCTACTTTTGTATTTGCTTTAATTTTCATTCTGTAATCCCATCATTACAATTTCCATATGTTTCATATCACTCTAGCATATGGATTTCTGTATTGAAATTCTGTAACTTACTTATTACAGTGAATGATTATAGTGGAATTTTGTCCTGCTTAGCATGAAAAATCAGTCTCTGGGGTGAGTTCCTTAGCTGTAGCCTCTTCACAGATAATTTCTAGTGTTTCAAATGGTGTTCTTCCCATCATGTTTTCACTGCCCTTTTCTGTTGCTCAGTAACACAACTTTGAGACTCTTCCCTTTCCTGTAGATCTAACTCACTGCATTGATATTTCTCCCCTCCAAGTCCTACAAAGTGGAGCTGTGGATCATCTCACACTTGCCACTTTGAGGAATGGCTTATGTATATTGCTCTGGGTACAGTTAAAGTTTCTAGCATTTGAACCAAGTGGCTCAGTGTATAAATCAACAAACATGTTTGTCTTTTTCAGTTTTCAGATATAAGTAGTTTGAGCAAGTTAATATTTACATTTCTATTGGCACCAGGGTCAGATTCTAATCAGCACTCTAAATAAAAGGGCAGATGGTCACAAAGTGAAATAACACACTTTGGGATCAATAAGATCTGTCTGTCTAACTGATCTCTTGAAGAGGAAAATGAACTTCTCTGTATTTGAAAACAAGCAGATGAGTTGGCGAGCGAGGGAAACTGGCACTTCTTCAAACAGTGCTTTCTGCACAAATTTGTGGCTTTGCCAGAGATGGATATATGGGCTACATCAGTGGCAGCAGTCACCCAGCAGTACTTTGGTGCCTTTTGTCATTGCTGACAGGACTGGAAAATATTTTTTTTTTGAGGCTCCTGGGTGCTGTGTGATGTGATAGTCCCGAAACATGCAGGATGCCTGTAATTTCCACTAGCCTCTGCCAGTGGCAAAAGGTTTGGAAAGCAGTTCTCATTTCAGAATCATTCTGGAAATTAGGAAAAATTAGTATTGACAGGTCTTAACTCTTTAATCGTGATGAGAAGAGCTCCATAACTGTGTTGTGAGAGAAGGGAAAAATATGCCATGCAGATTTCTGCCACAGATGTGAAATACAGCGAAAATTTCTTGACAGACACATGGAGGTTGGCTCCTGTTTCAGACAAACCTGGTCTGGGTGACCCATGAACCTCCTGGGTTCTGAGGGAAGGTTTCATGTAATTTGAAATCATAAAGAAGTTGTTTGGATTGGGTTGATTTCTCCTGGAGTTCTCAAGCTTGTTCAAACTCACAGGCCCACCAGTCAATGTGAATTAAAATTCTGCCCTGAAGGCCTTGAAAGGCAACTTTGCTTAGAAATGAAATTGCCAGCCTTCACTGTTCTGCTTCAAAACCGATTCACTGGTGTTTAAAAGGAGGCTTGACTGAGCTCGTGATAAGACACTGATGCTGGCTTTTTCAGCATTAACCTTACAGCCTTCAAATACAGTGGGCTTGATGCTGCAGCAACTGGGAATTACTGAGAAGAGGAAAATTAGAACAGTGTCAGCAGTTAGAGGTCTGATTTCTGGCTACAGAAAGAAACTGTACTGGTGGAAAAAAAAAAGGTATCCTGCTGGCTTTTGGGATAGTGAGGCTGCAGAGGAAATTTGCCCTTTATTATAGAGAACTGCATGGAGCTTTGAGAGGCCTTAAGTGGTCACAGGTAGATCAGGAACGGGAGAGGGAGCTCTCAGTGCATTACCTAAAGAGAGGGAAGCCTTGGGCTTGGGAGAAGCCTTTCAATGAAGCAGCTTTCCTGCTGCTCCCTGTCAATACCATGGTGCCCTTTTGTATAGGCAGCTCCAATGAGGAATGTACACATCTGCAAAAAGAAAGAAATTGAGGTACCCCACAAGGAACAGAAAAGTTTGGGGGTTTAGTAAGCTGTAGATATCTCTAAAACAAAAATCCACTTCATCTTGCACCCATTTAGACTTAAATATGCCTCAGACTAATGTTTGAATGGCTTTCTGGGTGAAGAGAAATGCAACTCTCCCTCGCTATGAATGGATGGGAAGTACAGAGACAGAGAGTGGGGTTTGCAGGAGAGAGGAGAGATTGTTTCAACAGATAAATGTAAGTGGTAGAAAGCAGGCTAACTCTGGCTGAAGAGCTGTGTAGTGGTGTCAGCTCCAGGCTGAGTCCCAGAGGATGTGCCCTGCACTTGGTGTATCAGTGCAGACAAAGTGCCAGTAAGATGTTTCTTTTGGCTTCCAATCCAGAACTTGTTTGCATCTGGGATGAGTGAATGGATCTCTCATCTGAGTGCCCCCAGCTGTACAGACATGCTCAAGTTACTTTTTTAATGTTCACGGGGTGAAAAGGGAATACATTCAGTTCTCCTTTAACCTGTGTAAGTGCTGGTTCAACTGATTAGCATTCTCTCTCCTTTATTTGAATGTGCAGGGTACTGGCCTTTATGCACATGTTATTGCTGAGCCTGGGATGTTAACTTGGACAATACCAAAATAATTCTAGCTAAGAGCTTGGGTGTTTGTTGGCTTTTGTTTGTTTTGAAAAGGGAATATGCTAGCCCTCTTCTGCTTGAATTAACAACCTGAGGTAACTGGCTTTTTTTGCCTGCTTCTAAAATATTGGTGATTTTTTTCCAAAGGGTTTTGAGCAAAAGAGACTTTCTGTGAAAGACTGTGCCTCATATTCTGTATAACATAAAAGAAAAAAAATCTTTGCTTTCAGAGTGTACATTTGTGTCTCTATACTCATAATACATTTGTCTGGGATTTTCCTCCTTAAATTCTTTGGCTCAAATCAATAATAGAAATCTAAGGTTTTATTCATTAACTTCTCTCCAAGTTTTGTCATTTGCTGGAATTAAATTGGGAATCTGGGAATAATGATCATAGACACAATGCATATCATACAGGCTTGTTTCCAGAATGTCAGTGAAGGGATAGGGATATATTAAATACTTTTTTCTTGCTGTAGTGTGATTACAAAGGTGCTTGTGCAGCTTGGGACATTGAGTCTAAAAGCAAAAAAATGAGAGGTATCTGGCAGGAGAAGATAATATGAATTTAATTCTAGCATTGCTGTTGTTCTTTACTATGTTCTGATTGGGCAGGAAGATCTTCCAAAAACAAACCAAAAAAGTCTTGGTCACATCTGTATGACTTTGAATCCCCGTCAGGAAGAAGAGCAATCCAGGGTCACAGTGCTTTAAACACTGGCAGTCAGGTCTCAGGAGAGACTCAGGTGTGTTGCAGTTACCTGAGAGAGAAAATGTAACTTAACTGCAGCAAAACCAATAGTTTTCCTTTTTTTCTTTTCAGCTAAACTAGGTTCAGTTTAGGATGATCTTTAAAACTTTATTAGACAGTGACAGATAAATAAGAACAACTAGGGTCTGTATAAGAAAACACTGTGTGTATGATACTCCTTTCTGAAGTAGTTGAAGAGATGAGAGTTTTAGCCTGCATTCATGTATTAGTCATTGCAGCTATTCAGGAATGAATTGGGAATTATCGGTACAAATTTTATTTTGTTTTATTCTAGATAGGGGTCACTGCAGGATTGGGCTGAGATTTGAGTAGTTACACACCTGATCTGCCTTTGAAAGGCACACCTGTGCTGGCTGTACAAATTCACAAGTATCCAGCAATTTCTGGTCTATTAAATCCCTGCCGTATACCAGAGAGTTCACAATATTTTGCAGGATGTACAGACGGTGCCAATAAAGAATGTTGCAATATGTGAATATATATTATGTTTATATGTATTGTTGCAGGTTTAGCTGCTTTAGTTATGCAGACTGAAAGATGACAGGTTTGTCATCATTTTGTCTTCTAAGAAAGATTTATTCATTTTGAAAAGCTCTTTTTTTCTGGTCACTGGATCCAGGCTGATTCCAAGCCTGTGCACTTTAGGGGGGTGTGCTAGGGGACTATTCAGGAGGGTCATGGAGAGGTCAGGCATGCTTCATGCTAAGAAACTGCTTTACACAGATTTGGGAATAATGCTCTTGTTCATGGCTCCACACAGATGGTACCAGACAGGAAGAAGTGGAAGGTGAGCTCAGTGAAGAAGAACAATGGTTTGGGAATTCTTCAGAAACTCCATCGGAAGCATCATATGGAGAGGTCCAGGAGAACTTTAAGTTGTCTCTTGAGGACAGAATCCAAGAGCAGTCCACCTCCCCTGACACCTCTTTGGGAAGTGCAACGCCGAGCAGCAACACAGCGGAGCTGGGACCCATTGAAAATGAGGCACTGAGAGACACCCTGCAGAGCAAGGAGCACCTTTCTCCAGATGTGTCCTCTCTGGGGGAAGAGGAGCCTCCTGGTCTGAACAAGCCACTGAGCAGTAACCTGAGGCGGCTCCTGGAGGCTGGCTCCCTCAAGCTGGATGCTGCTGTTCCTGTCAATGGCAAAGTTGAGTCTCCCGTAAATCTTGCCTCGAACATTTCCTTCTCTCCACCTGCTCACCATGCCCAGCAGCTAAGCGTGCTTGCCAGAAAGCTTGCTGAGAAACAGGAACAAAGTGACCAATACAATGCAGGCAGTCACTTTATATGGAATCAAGGTAAGTGGTTGCCAAACTCAACCACCACCTGTGGTTTGTCCCCTGATTCAGCTATCCTGAAGCTGAAAGCCGCAGCCAATGCCGTTCTGCAGGACAAATCTTTTTCCAGGACTGAGGACACGATAAGATTCGAATCCTTTTCCTCGCCTTTTAGCTCTCAGTCAGCCAGCTCCACGCTAGCAGCTCTGTCTAAGAAAGTGAGTGAAAGAAGCATGGCTCCTGGGCAGGAGCACCCACCTCCGGCCAGCTCTTTCCTTTCCCTGGCTTCCATGACCTCTTCAGCTGCCCTTCTCAAGGAGGTTGCTGCGAGGGCTGCAGGCACCCTCCTGGCTGAGAAGAAGAAATCGCTGGTTCCTGAGGATCCCCTGCAGCTTTCAGAGATGAAACAAGAGAAAGCAACTCCACCACAGTCTTTGGAATTACTCTTACTACCAGTCCCTAAGGGAAGAGCATCCAAACCCACTAGTACAGGTATGGGTATAATTTGAACCACTAACTAGAATGTATTTGTTTTGCTATAGGCTCTCTTCAGTGGGGCTGGATTTGGTTTGATTCCATGTCTTATGAAAATAAATAAATACTTTAGATGAGCAATACAAAAGCTTTTTGAAGTACCACTTGGAGACTAAGCTGTCACAAATGTTTCCCTGTTTTGAAGATACGAGTGTACTGTTCAGACTTTTTTTTTTCCCTTTTATTCCATACAATAGTATTTTCCTCTCTTACCAAGTTTAGAATGTGTCCACAAAAATATTTAATGGAGAAGATCAAAGAATCCCTGTGAGGGAGCTCACAGTATCAGTGAGCATGTACAAAACTAGTGCTTTTGAAATACTGGACAAGGGAGAATTCTCCCTCCTGCTGTCTCTGTCACAAATAGACTTTTGTGTAATCGCTTACTACCCTGTCCTAATTTACCAGAGTATATTATTGTGTTGCCACTTTTCATTAAATTTTTTTTACTAGCCTTTGTTGTTAACAAAAAACCCCAACTAAACTGCATTTCTCTAATTTGCTCAACAAGAACCATTTTACAGGTCTGATTTTCCTCCATCAGTTCCAGCTGTTGACAATCAAGGAATCAGAGTTTTTATAGGGAAGAAAAAACTGTCTGGGTAACAAAAGCTTTAAAGATCTGGCAAGCCATGCAGGGGAATTTAAATGATCTATCTTCAAAATAAGAAAAATAATTTCTTTCATCTCTTTCTATAAAAAATTCACATCATGGATTCATAGTTCTGGTGAAACACATGGCTTCAGGTGTCGTCATGTTCTGCTGCAGAGGAAGAAGAAGCATGGCAGGTATCTTCACAAGAGGCACAAAGTGGCTTAGTACATTCCAGCTTTATCAGGCTGAGTTTTATCAGGATTACTAGCCTGCCTGCACAGGTGTAGCAAGCCAGCATACAGATACAAAGCCTGGTATGGATGCTGTGTAATTGCACTGCTTGCTTTCTGGCCTGACCTCTTTGTTTAGGGGTATTATGAGGTGTGGTTAGTCCCTGTGCAGCTCTTGGTCAAAATTCATAGGGTAGAAGTTACTGGATGGAGAGAAATGCTCGTCCCTCCCTTGGAAGAGGAGGGGGAAGGATGCAACAATTTGCAGGCAGTACCAGATTTTGCTCTGTGTTATACATGTGTTCTGTAAATGCTTAACTGCTGTGTTTTACCAAGGCAATTTAAGTGGCAAACTATTCTTGGCATGGGCCTGGTCTAAGGTTTTCATTAGTTTAGATGAAGTCCTTCTTGGACTAACATGGGCTAAAAGCTGAACGTATATATTTGCCATGAAAGTAAATTTTACACATTCCTGGTTCCTTTTGCTCATAGAGCCTTATGGTGCTGAAAGTATATAATTCTATAATGCTTTATCTTTTGGTGTCTGCCTGGTTGTTCCTTGAGATTTTTTTATATCTTGTTCCCAGAGAGAAGCATCCTTTCCCAGTAAGTATAGCCTGAGAGGTCCTTGTTCCCCAATCATACTTTGAGCTTCTAAGGCACTGATGAGTTTGGTTTGCTGTTACTAATCTGATTCACTTCCCCACCAACAACATGTAGCTTTGGTTATGAGATCAATACTCAGATTAATTAGATGTAAGTAAGGAGCAGCAAAGATGGAGGCTATTTAAAGAGGAGTAAGTTAATAACAAGAGTGTGCCTGCTGCTCTTTTGTCCGCCACATTGAGCTATTTGCTCAGAATTATTTCAGGCAAGAAGCTGGAGCCATGGCTTATCAGAGAGTAGCTGCCTCTGAAATGGCATGTTGGGTTTGGTCAACATGATCATTACTTGAATTTTTTTTTTTATAGTGAAGTACTACAGAGAAGATCAACTTTTCTTCAATCTGTTAATATTGCCAGTTATATAAATTGCTCATACATTTGAGATGAAGTTTAAAAGGAATCCTGGAGTATCTGTTAAGTTGTGGTTGTTTTGAAAGAGTGTAGGTGACATACCTTTCTTTTACTGTCTGAATGCTTACTTGATGTAACTTAATGCCTGTGATGCCTGCAATTTTGTTCCCAAAACTTCTTTGGGAAGCACTGGCTGATTCTCTCCTCACTGGAGTAACTCTGTGATATAAAATAGACATTGATATAAATGAAGGAAAGCTGAAACCCCTGATTTTCTTTTTATTCTGAGCTTCATGCAGTATAGTATGGAGCTAACATGGTTCAGCTTTGGAGCACACTGGCACAATTCCTGACAATTAGTAATACTAGTTGTCAGTGTTATTGGTGAAGTCAGATGCATTCATCCCATTTGTTTGCATATTTTATAATTTGTTAAATCACCACTGATTCATCTTAATTGCAGATTCATTCTTAAGGGGGTCAAAACCAAGTGATACCTTGTTACACATTTCTTTTCTGGATGATACCTAGAAGTTGAAGAAAAGATGTGACAGAAGGAAAAAAGTGATAGCTAAAATAGCTACCATTGTTTTTTTTTTTTTTCCTGTGGTTTGTCTCTCTCTTGCCTTTTATGAGGAAAAAAGTAAAAATATTTTTAAGCAAACATAAGCAGTTATGACATTGGTTTTGGCCTTCTCTTTAGAGATGCAGAGAGGGGAACAACTTGATATTTTAAGTGTGATAGAGTATTTTAGAAGGAGAATTTCTGAACTTGCAATAGTACATGCTTTGACATTGTGTCCCTTTCTGTACTTACATAATGACTGCCTGATCAGTTGAATTACAGTGGTTTTGTTTCCTACTTTATAGAAGAATTGTGGTTTAGGACATGACAGAACTTTCTGGAGGTTTTTAATCACTTAGTTCCTCATCAAGGGAATTTGATGTTTGCTATATCCTTATCAGTGACAGTCATGAGATTAAATAGTCTGAGACAATTTTTGAATAGCAAGATGCACATTGCTGAGCTTTAGATATTTGAAAACAATCTTGTGTTTTACAGTGAGGAAAGAGACATCCAGTTCCACTGTAGTAGTTGGCCTTTCTTTATAATAATGAGAGGAAATTGTTGTGAGAGGTTGGATGGGTGGATGATCAATTGTGCAAAGTCAGCAGACAGGAATTTTTCTTTCCTTCAACCTTGTGATGGTTCTGCTTTGGAAGTCTAATCATATTTTCCTGATCAATGCCGCCAAATAGTTTTTTTAGGTGAATTGGGCAGGAAAACAGAGTGCAGCCATTTAGCAAGGCAGTAGATTTATAGCCCTGGCAATTAGAGAAGCAGAAGGAAACCTATGACCTGAAGATCTTTGATGGCTGATGCTGCAGCAGTATCTGCTTGAGCCATAACTAAACAGTTTCAGCAGCAGGACTTCTGAAGTCTTTCACTTCTGGTGTTAAATATGTCTGTTATGCAATATTAGCCTGCTTTTCAGTTAAGTTGTGGATTCTTCTGTGCTTTATATCCTGCTTCCCTGCTGGTTAACCATCAGATGTGGAAATGGATCATTTTTTAACAGTTAAGCATATTTTCCATACTCTGCTACCACCAGCCTTTGATAGGAAATGAAGCTGAAAAGTGATGATTATGAGAGGCATTCATCTCAGTGCAGTTAAATTATAAAGAACATTAGGACCCAGGTGAGAGAGAGTAGCATCCTCTACTGATTAGTGAGAGGAAGTTTGGGGCATTAACCTTTATAAATTATGGTGACCTTTCTCAGAGGGATAATAACTACATCCAGGGGAAAATGTATATGCAGGAGGGGAGGAACTGAAACTTCTGGTACCTGTTTTTGTTTAACTGATGTGTCTCTTTACAGATGGAGTTCTAGCATTGAAAAATGATCTCTTGAGTATGTTTACAAGGGAAAGTATTTGAGAAGTGTTTGTAAAGGATCCTCTCTTTTTCTCCCCTCTTCTGCTAAGCCTCAGAAGAAGAAGGGGGAAAACCTTTCCAGTGTCCCATCTGTGGTTTGGTTATCAAGAGGAAGAGTTACTGGAAACGGCACATGGTGATTCACACAGGTTTGAAGAGCCATCAGTGCCCGCTCTGTCCTTTCCGCTGTGCTCGCAAGGACAATCTCAAATCACACATGAAGGTAAGGGAAGTCTTCATGACACTCCAAATACTCAAATCATCAGTCAAAAACTGATAGCATAACAAAGCTATTTCATTTGCGTGTGCAGGATCAGTTGTACTAGTTGTACTACTAATGATGCCTGTACTTAAGAGACCATAAAAAGAGAAAGAAAGAACTTTTATTCCACTGTTTGTCTTTCCATTTTATGCAGTGTGGAAGCTGCCTTGTGTTATGTCAGTTGGGTGCAGCACAAGGTGTCTGTGACTGATTCAGTTCCAGACCTAGAACCACCAGAAGCAGGGAAGTTGGTTGGGATGTGACACCACTCAATCCTACCAGTGCTGCTCTGCAGGATGCCAGCTAATAACCTTGCATGCCAGTGTCTCACACTAAGTGGGCAAACCAATTTTGCCAGCTCCAGCAGGGATGTCTCCATTGCTTTCTACAGGCAGGCCTGCAGTTTTAACTTGCTATAGTTTTTAACTTAATTTTGTCCATTCAGCAGTGAATCACCCAAACCAAAATGAATGAGAGAATAAACTGTAATGTTTTGTTTTCAAGTGTCTCCATTAAGTTTAAAGTGTGTTTTTAACTCGGCCTAGGTTTTGGGCTCAAGCTGAAGAAGACCATCTGAAGGAAGCAACTTGTGTGTTGATACAGGAAAACATAAAAACATGAAGAAACTCAGTGTCTGCTTAGCTGAAGTACTATGTGGTTGCAATACAAAGTGCTATGTCTTGCAAGCTTGCTAAGTCAAGCAAGTAGAAGATTCTTGATGAAGTAAAAATGGTACCTTTCCTCTTAGCCCTTCAATGAAAAAGCTGAAGGGAAAAAATTTCCCTTGTTAATGCAGTTGAGTTTTATAAAAATAGTGAAATGTTTTATTATAGTTCCCAGTTGGTCTGTTTGAGATGTGTGTAACAGTGTATCATGTTGATGTGCAGGGTGTGCAGAAATGCCTGTTCAGGTTTCATATATGATATTGCAGAACCTGAGCTGATTGCAGAAGAGTATGGCCTTGCTTACACCCAAGAAACTGTTCCCTTCTGTGTAAATTATTCAGACTCCCCTGGTCAGAGCACCAGGTCTTGCTGTGGTTTAAGTTGTTGCTAGGTCTGAAATCATCCCCCTGGTCTGAAGCTCATTCCTTAACACTTCTACTATAGATGGATGCACTCTTCCCAGGCATCCTCAGTGTCTCATGCTGGTCCTCATCAAGTAAGCTCAGTGTTTATGGCTCAATCTTTCAGACTTGGTGTTCCATGTTGACTAGAGGGCACAGATTGCCAGCCTAAGCAGAGGATGAATAGATTTGATGGGAACACAGCAAGGAAAGAAAGTGTGGGGGTTTTTGTTTGTTTTCAGCTGTTGACAGCCTGCACAGAAGCGTGCATCACCTAGAAGCCCACTACTCCCTGGCAAAGACTTGTTGTTGTCCCCTGCTTTATAAAGGACATCCCTATTGGTCCCTGCAGGGGTGATTGTCCTCTGCATTTGTTTGCCTTATTGGCAAAAATTGTTATTTGAAGGTTGATGGTCTGTCCATTCCTTTTTGGAGTGGTGATTTCTGCAGGTGGTCACAGGTAGGATGTTGGAGAAAATCAGGGACTTTTTCACTGTCTCTGTGTATTCTCAAGGCTCTCTGAGGCCCTTGTGCTGTTTTCTGCTCCTCTCCCAGCATTAATGCTTCCATTAACTGAGCCTGCATCTACTTAAAACATGTGTCCTTTACAGTCATGTAGCATGTAGTGTTAGTTATTTGGTAATATGGTGATTATTACCAGGTAATGCACAGTTAGGATCACTGAGGTCACAGTCAGGCCTGCTTGACTCAATGTAAGAGATTACAGCTGCTTTCAGTCTGACTGTGGAGGCCAGATCTGAGGTGTCCTCCATCCCTGCAGTCCAGTCATGCAGGTCATGATGGACTTGGGCATCTTTGCTGGTAAAAACTGTCCCTATTTGAGGTGAAAGCAATTGTCTTACAAAACCAGGTGGTTTGCATTTGTTTTTTGGTCATACGGATACGTGTAAAGAATCACAAGCACAGCAGTCTGAAAGATGTTTTAGTATAGTTTCAATTGGTTTCATAGAATTTCCTCAATTGGCTAGACCATTAATAAAAATATTTTCTATGACATCAAAATTGAAGCAGGTGAATCAGGAAGGGGTATGTTAATCTTGTGTACAAAAGTGTCAGACATAACTTGAATTCCTTTTGGTGGAAGTATAAATTGGTACCAAGATGCTGTAACAAACTAAGTTTTTTTTTCCTTTATGCTGATCTTAGATTTTCAGGTTTTTTTTGCTCTGTTGATAAAGATAACAGGCAAAATGTGTTTTGCTCAGCTGCAGTCATCAAAATCTGATTGTTTTGTCTTTGCCTCCTCCTAGGCAACACAGTAATGAGCTTGAACTGCCTTGCTTTTTTTTCCTAGGTTCTTGTGGGCATTCTCCATTGAAACTGGTTATTTGGAGATTTAGTTCCCATGAGTGATCTATGTGTGTTCATATGGGCCCTCCTTACTGTCTCTTTAGGCTAATGACCAGTAACTATATAATAAATATACTGTGTTATTTTATCATAATTATAACATGTCTAAGTGACTGACCCAGAACACAACATTTCCAACATTTCTGGTGTCTTGGCCCCTGCTATGGAGAAAATCTTAATGGAGAGCTGAAATGATTCCAGCCCTGACCCATATTCAGATCTGCATGTGCTACCCACCACATGGATGAAGCTTTCTTCCACTAAGGGCACTTTGCCAGGGCCAACTCACAACTGGGGGCGAGGAAGTGAAAGGCGCAAGAAGAGAAGCAGAAGGAAAGTTTCCACACAGGCACACAAACAAACAAGGGGGAGTTGAGTAGCCTGCCTTTTAAGGCACAGAGTGTTAACTGTAATTGTTGTATTGTGTTTAGATTCCACAGTGATAGACACCTTAGAAAAATCCTGAAAAAGACACAGTACAGAATTTTATTCGTCTTCTGTGGACGTAAATTGTAGTGCGTGCATAACCACAATTTGGGTTCTTACTCCCAGGAATCTTGGGGGAGCATCTCAGCAGCTGATTCTGGTATCATAGCATGGTTTCCAGGGATGCTGAGAGTATTGAACTGAAAATGAAGCTGGACAAAATGAATGGGTAACTGCCAGAGGTTTCTTGCCCAAGCAAGCAGCCAGCATTATGCTTGAGTCCTCCTCTCTGTTTATCAACATACATATTCAGTTGGAATATGTTTTCTTCTCGAGATAGTACCTTATGTACTTCTTCTGCAGAAGGCAATGGAAAGTTGTGGTGTAATTCAGCAAGATGTAGTCAGGCTTTTCTGTTTTTCCTGCCGGGGATTGCATTTTCCTTAGAGCAATACCACAAGCATCAGTCAGACTTTGGCCAATTGGTGCCTTTGGATCATGCACAGATCTTCCTCAGCAGTTGGTGGACAGATAGGCTGTGAGATCATACAGAGATGTTCCAAGAAAGCAACAGGATATTAGTTGAGCACTTGGAAGGGGGAGTGAGGAAGAGGAGCATATGGCCAAAACCAATATCTATAAATGTTCCTTGTGCTGCTATATAGGCACAAGACAGAAATGGGTGACTATTGTAGCCGTGGAAAAGAAGTTTGGCATTGTGTACACATGCTGGAACACGAGGTTTTGATAGAAAATTAGGAAAGAGAAGATGAAGTGTAACAGGAAAGTTAGGTGCTGTGGCAGGCAGGTCATGTGATGCTCAGCCACAGGATTTTCCTGCTTTTGAAGAGGAACCATCTCAGTGAGATCCAGATTAATGTTGCTGTCTAATACAAAGAGGGTTATAATCAGCCTCGCAATTAGGGAGCATATTAATTATGTGATAGTGGGAATCAGGAAAAGTCCTGAGGAATGTGGCCAGGTGCTCAGTGCCTCTTGGTGATTTGCCTTCTTTCTTCCTCAGCTAGTGTCAGACAACTGAAGAAGCTTTCCTAATCCATTTTGGTGAAGTATAGGACTGGTTCGTTTTAAAGGATCTTCACCTTCTTGGGGAGAGGGAGGTTGACTGTGTTTTATGGGAGGGAGTTTTATTTATTTTTAAGTTAAACTTTAAGAGCCCTGAGAGGCACCTGTGATTCCATGACCTCCCCTTTAGCTGAGGGGAGGTAATGCAAACTTGCACAGCTTTTCAACACATAAAATTTGGGCCCAGAGTCTTAGTCAGGTACCACAAATAACTTCAAGTATCATCCTTTTACTCTCACTTTTTGCGTATGAGACAAGGATAAGACAGGATGTGCATTGCTACCTTAAATCTTTAAAAAAAAATAAAAATTAACACCTAAGCCAGTCCAGCACTGCCAAAAGGCCTTTTTTCCCCTTTGTTTGCAAGCAAAGCATGGGAATAGTTTAAGAAGAAAATACTATATAAATAACATGTGTCCTGAGGGGAAGGATCACATCAAAACTAGCACCATAGCACTCAACTTTTGAGAATGCAATATTTTTGTTGGAAAAGAGCATGAAATGAAAAAGCAGAGGGCACACGATAGATGTAAAAGGAAAGTCTACTCAATTTTTTAAATAATAGCAAAAAAAGCCTTGTTAAATCCCACAAAAGAAAGGTGAATGCCTGAGTCTTATAACCAGAAAGGAGTCTGTGTAAAGCATTACCCAGCTTTAGGGATGGGAAAGGGAAAAGATCAATTCCAATCAGTAGCACAAAATTTCAGGATATGCCTGTGTCACCCTTTTCCTCACCCCTACTCCTGTTTCCCCCTGCTGGGATCATGTGTATTTGTAACTGTGGCACATCTGTATGGCTGGCAAATCAGCAGGGATGTTGCTTTTAAATATGAAGAGATGACTTAACAAGTGGATTATGACACCAGAAAAGTTACTGTGTCCACCAAAAAAAAAAAAAAATAATAAAAAGGAACAGAAAAACCAGCACATTGATACGCATGATGTGATATGATAGGGACATGTGGTTTCTGTAAAAGAAAATCATGTGTTCCTCTACTAAGATGTTTTGAGCATGTCAGGAAAATCACGGACTTTAAAATCAGTTGAAATTTATTTGGTCTATAAAAAAAGCCTTTGGCAAAGCTTCTCACAGAGAAGCTGCCAAATAAATTAAGTAATGTGATGTACTATGGCAAATTAGAAATTTACCAAGAGACGGTAAAACAAAGGGTAGGAAGGAATTAGCAATTTCTAGCATGATAAAAGGCTAACAGAGGGGTGTTCCATTACTAAAAGTGGAATTGTGCATATTTTAGCAAATGTGATCTACACAGTGATGACCGTGGGTAAGAGAATTATAGATGGTACAACCCTATGTGCATGAATCGAGATTAAAAAAGGCAAAGCTTGAAAGAGAACAAAAGGAGGCTGGCTGATAAACAAGAGGGCAAATGAAGTTATTGTTGACAAATAGAAGGTGCTGTACCTTGGAAACCAGAGTCTAATAATGCACCTGGATGTCGGATATAATGAACTGTAACTGCTCAGGGAAAATCTCTGGATATTGTTGTAGACAGTTCAATGAAAACCTTTTCTTGGCATGCACAGCAGTGGTTAAAAAGCACATTAGATATTTGAGTGTCTGGAGAATAAAATAGAAATAACACTGAAAATGTAACAATGTTCTATTAGCACATGGTATGCTACCACTTCTGGTCACTGCATCAAAAAAGACATATGAGAAATAAAAGGGATTTTAAAAGCTGGCAGTGAAAATTATTAGTGAGATAGCAAGAAAGGACTGCCTTTGAAGAAAAAAGCTGAAAAGAATGGGACTGCCAGGAAGGTGAGAGAGGTGTGATCAGAATAATGCTTGATAGAGAAGATAAACTGAATGGCCACTTTTTTTTCTTTCTTGTAATGTGAGAATGAGGAGGCAGCAGGAGAAACGGAGAGAAACAAAAATTTTCAAATTTGACCAATAGATAACTTGTACTCAAGTCTTCAAACAAAGCCTAAAGTTTGTAAGGACACTATAATTCTGTTGAAAATGACTGTATGTGTCATAGCAAGCACTCACTGAAAAAACTGCAGGACCACAAAAGATAATTTGAGACTGGGCAGGATGTAGGGTTAAAATAAAGATGATACAAGTACTCTGCCCAGTCAAGGAGAACATCCCCTGGTTAAAGGAAATGAACTCCTAAGCCAGAAGCCCTTAAGTGTTTCTGGCATAAGTCAAGCAGTAGTTTTATGGGATTTTGAAAGAAGCATTGTGTATGAGCAGGTTGTGCACTGTGGTTTGTTGCAGTGTAATTCAGAGAGATCCAAATCTGGCAGCAGCTGGGCTCAGACTGGCACTTTGGGGAAAACCTGCCAGCTGCACTCTTGTCTCCTCCTGCCTGTGGCTCTTGCAGGAAGAGCCTGTTGGAGTCTAAAGAAGACATCTGATGGTTTGGGTAGCATTAGCACAGTGTAAGGGCCATTCTCTGCCTCATGGAGGGAGCAGGCAGCTTTTTGGACTGTAATATTGCATGGCCTAAATCTCCCCTGTGGATTTCTGTGTAGCTCTACGGGGTTTCTTGTTTTTTATTCTGCAGCAAGTAGTTGCTGCCTTGACTTTTCCCCCCCAAATGGCAAAGAATGGCAATTCTTGGCTCTTTTAGCCGCTTGTTGAATGAGAAAAAAAGGGACAGCTTTTCCTTTAGAGGGATTTTAGCTTAGCTGTAGTGTCTGAATTTTTAAAATAATTTTTTTTTTTTTTGAAAAGAAGATAAAAGTTAAAATCTTCTGGTGGGAATGGACTTGGACTGTGGGGGCTAAATCTTTGGCTTAATATTTTTTTATTTTTTTCTCTTTCTGTATCTAAAATTTTTCCTTTCAATACTTAAAATAGTTGGGTTTGAACTCTGTCATTCCTTGGCTATGAGTTATAAGCGTTCTTTATTTTATGAGAAATCCATTGGTGGTGGAGTTACTGTCTTTGGGCAGGAGAAAAAAAATCCAAATCAAATGAATCAGTGGCTCCTATTTTCATCCATTCTCAAAAGATATTACAGGGGTGGCACTCCATGCTCCTGGGGAGAGAAGGTGGGCTCCTACACAGGCTTTGTCACCTGCCTGCAGCAGTGACAGCTTTCTGAAGGCATTGATGGTTGTGATAAGGGCCTCTGGAAGACATGGTTAAACACATAGGCAAGGAAATGCTGATTGAAGGGGATCCTGGAGAGAAACCCTGGCACACAGAATCTGTGGGTGTAAGAGATAAAGTTGCCATGGTGAGGGTGCTTGCTGCCCTGAGTACATCTTGGTGTTCTCTGTGCAGAGTGCTCACACACTGCTGTGCTCACAGACCATCCTGCTCCCAGTAGTGTAGACAAGCAATCTGGTTGGCATTTTCATTGTAACCTGCTAATACTTAGAATTTATTGTGCTGCTATTCTTCTACAAGGTTGCTTTAAAGCTGTGTTAGGTTAGCATTAGCCTCTTTTTTTTTTTTCCTGTCGTTGTCAGGTGCAATTATAAGATTCCAGAATTGCTTTGTCTGTAAATGTCATGCTTATACAGTATTGAGAATGTCATTCTGGCCAAGAGAAATTCTCTCTTGCTACTTGTCTAGCACCTCCAAGAGCCCCAAAGAACCACTGAATGAAAAGTTACACAGCACTGGTGAAATGTGTATTCGCTGAATGCAGAAATTACTAAAAGAGGGACATCTCCCAGCTTCACATTTTAGCAGACCTGAGTCCAGGGCTTGTGTAGAGCTGGAAATCCTGATCAGAGCTTGTGACTAAGTTCCTCTTACTATATAGGAAATTAATCAGGCCAAGTCTGCAACCATGGGAAAGTCCAGCCTGAATTGTGACAGAGCCTTGTTTTGGAAATGCTGCTGTTACCCCAGAGCTCTGCAGTGTCTGCACCCAGATCGTCAGGATCTAGATCTCAGCTCTCTAGGAGACCAGAAAGTGCTGAAAGCCTTAGCTAAAGCTGTGTTTTCCAAACTCCTTTATGTAGATCTGCAGCCCCTCAGGGCTTTTGGACTCCCAGACTGTAGCAGCAAGCCTTGGATCCCTGGCACAGCTGGCTGCTTCTGAGCCAAGCCCAGGGAGCAGGGGGAAGGAAGAGTGCCTCTCAGTAGGGAAGGGGAATCACACCTTGTTTGCCAAGAGTTCATCAAAACTCTCCATGTTTCAGGTGAAATATTTTGCATTCAACAATTTGCCATTTTCCAACAAAAATCTGTCTCACTGAAATGTTTCCAACCAACTTGAGTCACAAGCGAAAGCGAATGTGTGGAGCTCAGCTGGTGCCAGTGTGCCCTGATCACATGTTCATCCATTAGTAAGGAACAAATGTATGTATTTGCCAGCCTTTTTGCAGGGAGTAGCCTAGAAGTGCTGCTGTGAGGATTTAAAATTTATTTGTGAAGCCATAGCAAGAAGATTTTTCAACAGCCCTGCTGCTATTATGCTGGGCTTAGTTTTTCCTTCCCTTTAGTGAGTACTGCATGAAGCAAGAAATTGTATAATTATATGTATATAGCTTATATAGTTAAATGAGTGTGTCTGTTCATACAATATGTGAGCCATTACATCCAGATGGATGGAATTCCCTCTAAAAGGTAATGGGGATTGAGCCTGAGGATAGCAGGCATTGTATTCATACTGGAGCATGCAGGCTCTATGACAAAGAGCCTGCAGTCAAAATATGAGGACAGTGAGGTTAACTGTGATCCTTAATTGACTGATAAACTGGAATAAATGGCAGGCACCATCTCTCATGTTTCTATTTTATCATAAAAGAGCTGTTTATTTTCTGGTAGAATTAATTTGCAGCAAACTGTTTCAGTAGCTCCTTGGTATTGCCAGGTGCTGTGTTTTTACTCTAATGATACATAAATCAATGATGAACATTGCTGTGCTGGTTGGTTTGTTGGGGCTTTTTTGCTGGGTTGCTCTGAACAATTTTTATTAGCTAGGTTGCTCAGAGTGATGTTTGTTTTTTAATCAAGAAAGCTATTAGTTATAGCTTGGAAGCCTTTATGCACTGACAGGTCATCAGGATCTGGTTGTAAGGACTCTTTGATCCAAAGCAGACTTCATCATTTCCAAGCTGCAGAAACAGATGTTGCTGATTTTATTTTTTTTTTTGTTTTCACTGGAGTCTGATGTTTATGTTCTTTGACTTGTGTGAAAGAATCCTGCTGTTTTTGGTGCTGACCACCTTCCAAGTGCTCAGAATGAAGAGTTCACTCGTTAGTTAATTTTTGTTTGACGGTGTAAGAGATGCAGAGTTGGGATTTCTACAGTGCAATTAATCTGTTTGGCTTAATAAATGCTTTTATCTCTCACCTCTTGAACCAGGTTCATCAGCACCAGGACAGGGGTGAGACCTTCCAGTGCCAGCTATGCCCTTTTACCTCCTCCCGCCACTTCAGCCTGAAACTCCACATGCGCTGCCACCAACATTTCCTCAGGACAGAGTCTAAAGTGAAGGAGGAAATGCCAGAAACTGAGGTGAAGGGGTCACCACAGCTGAACAGTGACTCCTGCCCGGGACCACAGAGGGAAGGAGTGGGGCCTGACCTCACGGGAGCAGCATCTGTATCCAGAACGCCTGACGTGGCTGGGCAGCCTGCTGGGGGGGTACCAGCTTTGCTGGTGAAAGAAGAGCCCAAAGATGACACTGGGGCCTCAGCTGCACCTTTTGCTCTTAGCACTGTTGACAGAGCCCCCAACAACACAAAGCTGAAAGACTCCTCTGACTTTGTGGCCAACACAGCATCAGCACTATTCAGCCAAGACATCTCTGTCAAGATGGCATCAGATTTTCTTATGAAGCTGTCAGGTAATTGAGCAGCCAGCAGCAGCACTGGCTACTCCTTTATGGGCTAAGACACATTTTGTCTTGGGTTTGCTAAGTCATGGGATTGCAAAGAGTAAAACATTATAGCTTCTTAACTTAGCATTTCTTATTTCTTTTGATAACAGGGGCATGTGGTGGAGGACAGTGAGAGGAGAGGGGTTTTGCTGTTTGATTGCTGGGATTAGGAGAGAGAACTGTTTATCCAGGCTCGCATTCATTAGTATTTACCTTGGCAAATCTCTTGTGGTGTGTTTTCCAGGCATGCTGAATACCTGTATTTCTAGTTTGAAATCACTGAGGGTCACCCAAGTGCCCAGCTTGTTCAGAAATTCAGCTCTTAAGTTCTCTGCCTTTACCCACCTGTTAAAAGAATCCCAATAATGTATCGGTTGCCTTCATTTCCAAATAGTGTTTGAGGTCTATTTAGTAAATACATGTAAAGTGTGGGTGTTACTGCATTTTGTTTTTGTTGTTAACACTTCTAAAGGAAGAGTAGTCCTAGAGATTCATGTACAGCTTTTTTTTTAAATTATCTTTTAAATTGAAGTCCATATCTAATGCCAAACGTGTTTAGTGTTTTCTCTCTGCAGATTATTGCTGTAAGAATGATATTCATGTGTGAGACTGAAGTGTAGGATGTGTTTGGAGTGGATCTATTATATTTTATGTGCTCATTTATTGATTTGACTGACTACTTCAGAACAGTTGATACGCTAGGGAGGTGTTCTATGTCAAATGTTTTCAAAATTGGCCTTGAATTTTTGAAAAGAAAGAAGTCACTCAAGAAAAACGTCACTCAAGAAACTTCTGTTTCACAAGAAGATCTCAGTCCCTGTGGGAAGTTTTAGTCTTTGGGGATAGAAGAAAACCTTTACAATAGAAAATAATTAGTCAGCTTTCTCCTTTAAGTGGAAAGTAAGTTAATTTTGAGCAGTTTTTTTTTGTCAGATAAGCTAAGGAATTAGCTCTGTTTTAATGCCAAGCCTTGGTGAAATCACAGCCGTTTGTTTGGGAAAATCTTTCTCTCCTCATCTTCCCAGATCTGTATACCTCTGGGCTCACAGTTCTGTGAGGAATTGAGTAGGATGGGTTAATACAAGAAATCAAGACTGAAGCTTCATGGAGCCAGCCAGGAAAAGAGAAAACAGCTGAGGGCAAGCAGGAGGTGAATTGGACTGGCACAAATGATTTGCTGTGTTGGATGGAAGAAGCCGCAGGACCTCCCACCCAAAAAAATTAAATTATCTGTTGATTTAAATTATTACTTTGACTGACAAAAAGTGATCAGGATGAGACTGTTTGGATTTGCTTGTGCATTTCTTTACCTCAGTTTCAAATTTGGACTCGATATAAAATCCATCTTACCCTTTCAAACAGCTGTCCCAGACATGTTGTTGTTCCGATGTCGATCTTAAATTTGGGTTGCTGTGCACGAAGGGGCTCTGCACATCAGCAGGGCTGGCCTGGGGAGGGTGGTGCTCACGATGGCTGCATGTAGCAGAATGAGAGCAGAGAGCAGGAGAAGGGGGGAAAGCCTGAAAGCTGGGAGAACATGCAACAATTTGGTGTGTGGCTTTTCATGTAGCAGTTGATGGGAAGCCGTTCGCAGTTTGGCAGACGGTCGTGTTTTCAGTGTCTGCTCCATTGGCATCAGAGAAAGGATACAAATGTACATTATTCATGCAAAAGGCCTATGCAGTTATTTTATGGTGACTTACTAAAGGTCTTGAAACCTGACTTGTATGCACTGTTACCTAGCAACATGTTATAAAGTCGCTGGGGGAGTGAGATGTATCTGTAATTTTGTATGTGCGCATATTTGGATTAAAATATACTGCCAGGCACCAAGTTTGCTACACAGGAAGAGCAGTGTCAGAAGGAAGGGAATTTCTTTCCTTCTGAGATTTATATTGTGTTACATATATTTAGTTCGTGCTTTCCTCAATACAGACTGCATAAATTTAGAGTAGAAGTAATTCTCTTTTAGCAAGTTGGCTGAGTATTAGCTGCAGTTTCGATGGTTCAGCTCTGCTGATCGAAGTTCCTTTGAGTGATTTCTTTATTACAACAGTCTTGTTAGGCCCATCAGAGCTTCAATTATTTGCCCTACCTTTCAATGATATAAATCTTTTGACATCTCAAATTGTATATGCCAATTGTAACAGCCAACACAGATTTTTTGAGACCAAATTATGTCAAAACAATCTAATTTTCTTCTCTGACGGGCCTTGTGGCTAAGAAAGAAGCAGTAGATAGATACATAGACTTTTAGAATGTAGCATTTATTCTTATTGAATATTGCTGATCTAAATGAATATTTATTTTTGCTTGCCAATGTTTATTGCTCCTCTTCTTGCTTGGTGTCAATTTGTATGCCTCCACTTTTGTGGGAAACCTGTTCAAGTCCATCCATTGTATCCATGTCTCTCTAGTTGAGAGACAAGGGTGTTACATGTGACAGTGTCAAATGCTTGCACAAGTCCGGGTGGACATGTCTGCTCTGCCTCTGTCCACCAGTGCTGTAACCACACCACGAAAAGCCACCAAATTTGTCAGGCATGGTTTGCCCCTGCTGAAGCCACCTTGGCTGTCACCAACCTCTTTGTGTTCCGTGTACCTTAGCACAGTTTTCAGGAGAATGAAGATTATAGTCAATAATCATAAAATCATTGTAATTAAGACAAAAAAAAATAGCAGGATTGTATTGCTTTAAGGTTTAAGTTAGTATTAGGAAAATCTTGCCCAAGTGAAGGGATTTATATCTCTGGGGTAGTTTGGCTGGAGAGATTGTGGCTTCTCTGCCACTGGGGAAATTTAAAAACAGCTGCCTGTCAGATATGGCTGGTCACATATTACCAGTAAGATTTGCTAAATCTCTGTATCTCAATCAGTGGACCATAAGATGTCATAAGGAGTGGCAAGAAATGTTATCTGAACAAAAACAAGCAGCAAGCTGTAGAGATGCAAATTGGGGAAAAAATTACAGATGTTCATAATCAGACCTGATTTGGAGTGAGCCAGAGACAAGTTATGGTGGCACTGCTCAAAACAGACACTCAGTTTTTTTCTTGTGGAGGCTCAGGGGAGCTTTAGATTTAAAGAGATTGAGATATACTGGTGTGGGTGACCTTTTCAAGACCACTTCATCCCCGATTCTGCGCCATGACTTGGCAGGAAGACCTTTAGTTATGTGTTTTATGAAATCAGGTGTAACACAAATCTCCAAATGTAAATCTAAAACTTAGAACAAATCCTGAATTTTTTTCCAGATTCCATTCTCTAGGTCCTAGTTTAAGGTAGGAGAGGATTTTAAATTCACAAGAAATTTAAAAGGGTTCTCTGCAATTTTGTTCAGATTTTTTTGTAAAGACAATTAGCAGATGACTCAACACATAAAGGGAAGAATATTTAAGGGTGGGCACGTTTTTACCTTCAAATCTTACCCCTCTGATTTCAGTAGGTCTGCTTGCACACTTTGAGTTTTCCCAGTAGTTTGCTATATCAGTATTTTGCCTGAATGTTTCCCTCCCCCAATCCATTAATTCTATAATGAAACTTTGTAACAGCATTAATATCTTAATTTGAAGAGTATTTGATTTTTATTTTACTTTCCTGTTTCAAAGGTTTTGGTGGCAGACATTATACAACACATTTCTTTAAATCTCTTTAAATACTGATATCCTTCCACCCACTTTTCAAGCTTGGGCTTTATTTTTTTTTTTTTTGGGTAATAAAAAATTATTTCACAATGATCCAAACTACAATGGCCAGTGTACCCTAGTGATGTTATTACTGTGCCTACGTTATGTGCTGCAGTAACTTTTAACATTTGGAAATAAATGAATCCCAACAAAATGAATGGGATTCTTGCACTATTGCTCTCCACGGGATTCTGTGTGGAAACTGTAATTGGTACACATCCTTCATTGCTGGCCTCTCTCCCCTACCTCTCTGGGTTTAAACAAGTGCATTGCTCCAGCAAGCAGCTCTCTTCATCTTGTGGAGTGGTATCAAGCGTGCCCTGCTTCTGCTGTTCTTTTTATATTCCCCAAGTTACTTGCATGGAAAAACTTAAAAAAAGACAGGAGGAAGGAGCTAAAATGCTGAGGATTTGGGGCTGGCCGTGCTAAACCAATTAGAAACTGCTTTCTCTCAGTTTGTCATATCTGCTGTCACTGTCATGAGAGGAGTCAAGTCTTTATTTTGGGAAATAAAGCCACCATGGGACTTTGGTGACTGTCCAAAATATTTGGGCTTTTCATTCGTGTTTATAGGCTGATTTCATTAATGAAATAATGGGAGTGAATCATCAGACAGCTACATACAGCATATTACTAGAAAAGCTAAGTAATTACTTAGATTATTCTGTTTGGCTCTTGAAAATTACTGCATTCCTTAAAGGTAGCACAAGTAATTTGATGTATGTTATCATTTGCCATTGACAGTACTGAACTGGCTGGCTTGAACTCTTCAAACAGCTATTTTTAATAAAATAAAAGCATGTCCAATTAAATTGCCATAATTGATGTATTTGAGTAGCAAGTTCCAAAGAAAAGACCATGCTGTCTGTATTTAGGATTCATAGTTTATGTCAGAATGTAAAATTTCAGTTAGAATATGTAAGTGGACAGTACTGGCAATTATTGAGCCATGTTCTTAATTTAAAAATACTGTGAATTCCAGCATAATGCTGCTGTCAGTGTAAATACCCCTGATGTCATCAAGTTCTCTCTTTGAAGTCTCTCCAGATCCACATTTTCCTAGTTTCCATATAGACCTTTAGCTTGAAGTAAAATTCTGATGTGCAATAGCACATCTACTTAGAACTTGGGCAAATAAAATTTTGTTCTAATCTTTGCTACTAATAAATAATCACCCTTATAATGTCTTTTCAACAATTTCTAGTCTTGCATCCACAATTTCCCAGCATCCTTAAAATCACCCCCGTCATGTTTTACATCTTGAAGGAATATGTAGAATTTAGCAAGATAAAGCAGTGTGTAGTCTCTGTTCTAATTCAGGAATTTAAAATGCAGAATGACAAACTATTTTTTTTTTTGTATACTCAGTCCAATACAACTTAAAAGAATCCAGCGGGATGATTCTGGACAAGGTCTGGGCTTACAAGTTAGGTTTAATTTCTACACAAACTCTTACATTTGGAGTGCAGGACTGGACTAGGCTGATGGCTCTTTTGCTTTCTCAAATACACCATTACTCTGGGCAGAACTCCGAGCTCATGAGCCTTTCTCTCTCATCCATCCAAAATGGGATTTGAAAACACTGTTAGTTCAATCATCTCTGATTGTTTGTTTTGTTTTTTGTTTTCTTAAACAAATATCAAGGTCAGTCTGGTGGTGTTTCTCTCGCCTGTTTTTGCTCCTTTGTAGAGAGAAGGCATTCCCATATTGCAAGCAGTGCTTTCTTATCAACAACAAATACCTGCTTGCTCCTTTCACTGCTCCCTTTCTTTTCTCCAGCTTCCTCACAACCTTACCTGTTCTGCTGTTATTTTGGTTTTTAGCTGGAAAGGAGGAGATGCTCTTGGCAGGTGCTACAGCCTTGTTCAGTCTGTGGGACTTCAGCTGCATAGCAGACATGTTGGGACATCAGGAGGGAAGCGTGGTTCTACACCTGCCTTAGCAATTTGCCTGATTCCATTCCACTTCGACTAGAGCATGGTGAAGTTTTGAGGGCACAGCAGCAGGACTGGTCATTCTCCTTTGCTGTGTCTCATCGTGCTTGACTTCAGCTGCCTAGCATAGAGCAGCTTTAAAGAAGATCAGGATAGTTTGCTGGCCTTTTCTTAACCCATGCTTCCCTTTTTAATGTATGTAAGCAATATGGTTTGGAAGACTCATATTTTAAATGGTCTCTTGAAGCCCAGGGGTGCCAAGTCATGGCATCATCCTATTTGTGCTATTCTGCCATTGCACCCCTTTGAGAAAGGGAAATGTTGTCATGCTGAGCACCCTTGAGTCACAAGTAACTTTTCCATTGATAATGCCCATCCTGTCCCTTATAGCCCTGTAGTTGGTTTATTTGGCTGAGGGCAGAGTAGAAGACTTTAAAATTCAGGTGTAATTGACTGAGAATTCCTGAGAGGATTAAGGATAAGAGCATGAAGTGCTCTGGAACATACTGATACTCCAAGGCAAGAGGCAGTAAAAGGAAATGACAGACCAGCTAGACTGTCCTGCCAGAAGAACAGTATTTTTCCTTTTGGGCCACTTACAGTGTATGCAGCCAGTGTGTTTAATGCTGAACATAATTTATCAGCCCAATTGGATTTTAGTCTGGAGATTCTCCAACTCTTCTGTAGATTTTTCTTGCAAAGCAGTTAGCTCACTGGGGGCTGCTTCTACAGTTTGTGCCCCTTTCTCAGTTATTGAATGTCATGAAATATAAAACATGGTCTCCGTGCAGAATGCCATTTCCTACCTGGACATTTCAATTGCTGGAGAGTAAAATAGTAGATGACCCAAATCACACCCTTTACTGACCACAGCTGCTTGCAGGGTGATGTGATGCTCACTGTCATGGGACTGTGTCCTCCAAATACTGCAGAACTGATCTGGCAAAGGCCCTTAGTTCATTTTAACCACCACAGCTCAGAGCTTATTATCTGGAATGGAAGGTTCCTCATAGTTTCTTTCAACCCAAACTCTATGGATCCTTTTTCTCATGGCCTTTTGTGGGGGCAGAGTTTTTGTTGTGGATTCTGTTTTCTTCCTCGTGTTCTTCTCACAGACAGATGGAGCAGTGGCCAACTTCTTGGTGATTGTTACTTGTAACATTGAGCTTGGCTTGGAAGCAATCAGCCCGTTTTTCCTCTTTCAGTTATAAACATTTTGAGGATTTAGAAATCCTCTTAAGTGGACTGATGGAGTTAGCAGCTTCTACCAGAGTGTTTCAGATTAGTGGCAGATGCCCAAAGCTTTTCTTGTGGCATTTGGCAGTTTCAGGGAAGTGTTATAACTTTCATCATCTACTTTTGCCAAATGGCTCAAATGATTCCAGTTGCCAGGAAGATAAAAATCAGCAGTCTGGAATATTCTTTGATCTGTGTTTTTTCTGGATATGGAATGGAACAAATGGAGCATTATCCACCATGCTTGAGAGATTCCTGCCTGTTGGTTTCATTTGCTACGTGGGTTTGTTTTGTTTCCTCGCTGTGTATTTCAAAATTAATTTGCTGGGGTTTTTTTATTCAGTCTGCAGACAACACATCCTTCATTCTGTTCTCACTGCTGTACAGAATGAATGTAAATTAAATACAAATTGGAATATGTGTGTGTGTCTATTTTTGTATGTAGATAGAAGATACTCTTCCTTCTGGGGTATAATAATTTTGTCGTTCAAATGTACTTTAATAATCTTCAGCATATTCTTTTGAATTCTTGTCTAGTTCTAATTTTTTTTTTTTTAAGGATTCCTCAGTCATGGGATTTTAAAAAACTGGTCATAGTAAACTTTTATTTCCCTTATTTGCAATGGTTCTTTCTTACATCTGTTTATTGTTTTCCCTAAAATGACTAGTGGATGCATCACACTTGCTGTTCCCCACGTGTTAGCAATTTTGTCCATAGCTGTATATCCAAGATGGGACAGAGGCAAGAGTGGTGGGACTTTTGTTGTTTAGGGGGTCTTTTTTAGGTGTGGGATTTTCCCCTGTAGCTTTAATGTATGGATCTGATAGATGAGACAACCCCCACTTTTTTATTCGTCCTTCTATTTTAGGCTTCATTTACATTAGAATCTGCTTTGGTATATTTCAAGAAAGAGTAAAAACCTTATTAATTATATCAATTGGCTTGAAACTGACCCAGTAGTTGTCTGGTTTTGTTTTTATTTTCTGGTGGAAGAAAAATGAGACAAATAAATCTTCTATTTTTGTGATTTATCTACAACTGAAATTTTGATTTTTAGAAAACATCATCGATTCTAGGAATGTGCTGCCAGTTAATTAAAGAAATAAGACTCCTTTCCTAATTTATTCATTCCCTCTTCTGTCCAAAACAAAGCAGGTAGAATAGGCAGAATCAGTGACATAAGAACAATAGTCTGGGATCTTCTCTTTCTTGTAATAGTGCCAAAGTGCAAAATACTTTCAGGGCTTCCTCTGGGTTGGGGAACCTTGACTATGTTTTATTTTTCTCATAGGTGAAGTATTGTAAACACAGAGATCATACAAATCTTATGAAGAGCTCATTTAGATTGTCTGATGCTATGCTGGTTGGCTTGTTATCACCATGGTTTTGTTTATCATTGTTATCCTGGATGATGGCTCAGAAGTGTGAGCAGGCAGTGGCTCCTAGCAGCACGTGCTGCCACTGCAGGAGAGATCACAGATGGGGTAGGGGCAGAAAGGGAAAGGAGGGAAACTTGCTTCATTCTGGATCTGTCACTTCATAGGATCAATCAGGCTGGAAAAGACCTCTGAGATCCTCGAGTCCAATCCATGCCCAAACACCCCCTTGTCAATCAGACCACAGCACTGAGTGCCATGTCCAGTCTTGCCTTAAACACCTCCAGGTACAGTGACTCCACCACTTCCCTGGGCAGCCCATTCCAATGGCTAATCACTCTTTCTGGAAGAAATTCTTCCTGATGTCCAACCTAAACCTCCCCTGGCACAGCTTGAGACCATTTCCTCGTGTCCTGTTGCTGTCTGTCTGGAAAGGAGACTGACCCCCACATGGCTACAGCCTCTTTTCATGGAATTGTAGGGTGAGGTAGTGACCCCTGAGCCTCCTTTTCTCCAGGCTAAATGCCCCAGCTCCCTCAGCCAGTTCTCATAAAACATGTGCTTCAGACCCTTCACCAGCTCTGTTGCTCTTCTCTGGACTTGCTCCAGCACCTCAGTGTTCTTCCTGAACTGAGGGGCCAAGAACTGGATTAACTAAACTGTTTAAATTCTGATGTGATCTACCTTTAATTTTTGGTCCTCTGAGCTATTAGAACTTGTTTTCATCTTAGTAGAGATTGAGGATGAACTATTGTAACTTTTCTTCCTCTTAGAAGTTTTTGAAGATACCCTGGGATGAAGAGCATAGAGGCACCACCTTACACCTGCCTGGGTCAAATTGGCTGCTGACTTTTCCCTTGGTGATAAGAGGGTTTAAAAAAAAAAAAACTTATTTCTTCCAAAAACACTCCTTTTGATCATTTTTCTTGTGCTAGGATAATCAAATAAGCATCGCCCACTGCATAGTATAGCACCCAACTCTTGTAATAAGTTCCTCATTTAAATCTGTGGTATTATATGAATTCTGTTATGGAGATTCTGTTTGTTTATGGATGTTTTTGCATGATGGATGGCTGCAAACTTACACTGGTTTAATATTACCTCTGTTTGAAGTGGTGTAAGACTGTAGGCTCACCCAGCCTGTAGTGCTTCCTGTACCTGGCTCCTTTTCTGCTCTGGTTCATGGCAGAGACAAGGCTGGGTCCACAGGTTAATGGTTGTTCTCAGTGGCTCGTCGTTACCTCTTCACTCGGACTTGTGCTTCCTTTATTTTCTGGGAAAAATTTTGAATTAATACCTTTTTGAAATGAATAAATTCAAAAGACCTTTCCTTCCCTCAGTGTTCTCTGAAAGTTCAGGCAGATTGTTCTCTCTCAGTTGCACTCAGATCCTGGTGGAGGTATTTTTCATATCAGCATAGCAGCTGGGGTGGCATGTTTTAAAAGCAAAGACAGCAGAAAGATTATTAAGGAACGAAGATTTGGGTATTTTTTGGGTTTTTTTTGGTGACCATTCATCACCCCAGGTCAAACCCCAGAATAGACTGAAGCCAGAATAAGGAAGATAGATGGAATTTTTTTGTTAGTAGCTCAGTAAAGTTAAGATTGGCTTGAGAGCTTTAACCTGTATTTCTATGGGTTAAAGCATGTTTTAACATTTCATATTTCTGCTTTTGCTCTTCTTTAAAAAATAAAAAAAGCAAAAGCAATTCCTAATGCTGGTAAAAGTGCCTAAAGGTCATGTTAAAAATTACAGATACAAGGTGAGGTAATATCTGAAGTGAATAGATATGTCTGTGCATGTTGCTTATCTGCACACTCTCTATACCACTTGCCTTAATCCTGTTCTCTGGTAATGGCTTGCCAACCAACAAGGAGGAAAATCAAGCGATTCTGAAATATAAATTGAAAAGATGTGTTGTGTTACAGGGTAATGCAGTAGCTTTAAAAATTATTAGCACACCCCCAAAGACAAACACAAAAAAATTGAACTGTGTGGAAATGAACAAAGGCTCAAAGTAGCAAACGTAAGAGCCTAAGTCTGATAAAGATGGCAATTGTACCTCATATTTTAGAGTTCAGGTCTCTGGAAGATGGTGAGCATTTCATGATAGGATGCAGGAATTTAGGTTCTCTAGGAGTTCTGCGGAAAGTGCTGAGAAGGAGAGTGTCTGAGGCTAAAGCCAAAAAGTGAGGAGGCTGAGTAGGTAAGAAGCTGTGAGTTGGAGGAGGAAGTAGAACAAAGTTTTAAGTGGGTAAATGTTGCCAGATTTTGTTGGGGAGGATCCTCTGTCTTTTGTGTTTGTAGAGACAGAAGTTTAGAGAGGTGGGAAAGGTATAAATTGGCCAAATTTAATGAGCCATTTGCGGTGTGTTATTGGGAATTTAAAGTGATATTTTGGCCAAGAAAAGGTCACGAAGAGACAGGGAAAAAAGTATCTCTTAATGGTTAAACAAAAAAAAAATTATCTGAGAAATAGTGCAACTTCTTTAGCTTTCTGCTTATTGTGCATCTGCCCATGAATTCATGTTGGCTGGGCTTGGGAGTTTTGTTTAAGAGCTGGTCTTGGTTTTATCCTTTTAACCAAACACCTTATAAACAGTCTGCCCCTGTCAAGGAGTATTGGAAAGACCCTTCAAGAGCGGCATTGCTCAGTGTGTAGATTTTAAGCAGCCCCCCAAAATCTTCTTACCCTCCTCAGAGGCTCTACAGATACTTAGATGGAGAATTTGAAAGGAATATTTTAAACTTACTCTGTTTCTTTTTATGAATATAGAACTTGTGCAGAACTGTCTTCTGAAAATCCCTCAGTTCTCTTTTTTAATATAACAACTTTTAGAATCTAAGAATTTGCTATGTTTTCCCTTTTACTTCCCTCTTAGGTTTTCTATCTTCCTAGTCTTCATCTCATGCCTTTCTTCTGTGCTCTAAAACCTTAGAATGTCATCCCCATGGGCCTTGCCAAATTTGTCCTTACATGAAATGATGTTTTAAACTTCCATCGAGCTGTTTACAGAAGACCTACAAACCAATGCCCAGGGAAATGCTTTTTGGAGGAGTAGGGCCAAAAAGTGAGAGGATGTTTTCCTGAACTTTGGTACATGCAGTTGTGTTTCAAAACTACCCATTTGTAGAAAAGTTTGTTTGTCCCTTGAAGCATCTTTGAGCACAGTTTGATGTGTTTGCTTCGAGTACCTGCTCTAGCATTTCTCAGGTTATGGTTTTTTTTTCCTGTTACAAGCTGCTCCAGGATTATCTACTGCACTAAGTCTCATTTCTTTCCTTCTCTCAACAGCTGCAAATCAAAAAGAGCCCTTGACTCCCAATTTTAAAGTGAAAGAGGAGCCTAAGGATGAAGAAGCTGCAAGTTCAGCCGTGTCTCAGCCCATCTACGTGTTCGGCCAAGAACCTGAAGCCTCAGCTCCAAGCGTCCCTGAAGAGAAACTCAAGCCACAAGAAGCACAGGCAAATGTGATGAGGCAGGACATGTCAGTCAAGGCAGCATCTGAGCTCCTCATGAAGCTCTCAGGTAGATATTAATTTAATAACATTTAATTTTTATTTTTTGTTAATGTATGCTAGCAGGGTGACTTTGCAGAAGATAGGTTAAGCTTTAGTAGCAAGCCAAGGAACAATTGAAAAGGCCTGTCTACAAAGTGTCGTGTACATGAAACATCTCAGTTTGGTTTCTAGCCACAATATTTAGTTATCTCTGCTCTGATTTTCAAATTAATGACTATGGAATAAGTCAAAAGAAATTATGCCTTAAAGCTTTTAGGTGCTGTAATTTTAAAATGTACAAAACCATGTTAGTACCAATTTATTCATGTGTCGTTTTATTAACATCACGGGAATGTGTCTGTACTTTACTGTACCTGGCATAGCTTTATAAAATATGACTTTTAATGCTTTTATTTTTTGAGTACAGTATATTGTACTCAAAATTACAAGATACACAGGTAAAAAAATTATCTGAACTCGGCCAGCTTTCTGCATTTAGCGAGACCACTTGAACTTGCCTACATTGCTTAAGTGAGAGCTTCTTCTGCCAGACAAGTCGACAGTGGTAGTGTTAAAGCTGGAGGGAGTCAAATAAAAATTTATGTTCTGCTAATTATGATTTGTCTACCTGTCAGAATCAAGGTTTAAGAGAAATTAAAATGGTTTAATTCTTCCCACTGGGACCAGGTTAAGTAAATGCTGAAAAGGCTTTGAACTTCTAACAGACCAATCTTTAAGACCAAGACATGAAAGTCAGTCTGGCAGGCCGGGCTTTGTGCTTCTGCACCTGAACTGGATCTGATAGATTTTCAGTCTCCTCCAAAACTGGACAAGACTTATTTTTTAAAACTATGCCAAAGTAATGCAAGAAGTGTTGGTGGGAATGCTTACAATTTAGTAACTTCTGAGGTCGCTGTCAAACCTGCCTGAAATCAGCTGTCGACTGGACACTGTCAGCCATGGATTTGAGTTCAAACTTGTATCTGAAAGACTTGAGCTGACTATTTTCCCCATGAAACATGTAATTAATTCACTCCTGTTCATGCCTCCACACTTTAATTTGCAGAAGAATTTGAATCATTAATTTGCAAGGCTTCCATGTTAATGGTGCAAAAAGTGCTCCCTGAGTACAAAAGCCAATCAGAGCAGCAATTTCCAGATTTTTTTACAGACTCCCAAATATTAAACACTTGGTTATTGGTGTAATTCACTGTTGCTGCTGGTAACTGGTTTGAGTGGGGTGTTTTGGTAACAAAACTTTGCAGCCTAATGAATGCTGAGCTGTGACTATTTTTCTTGGTGCATATCAATTTATGTAACTATTTTTATAAAGAAAGAGCTCCCTAATTTAATATTTTGTCAAGTACTTCAGAGACACAAGGATTCTGAACTGTCAATCCGGAGTTCAGCACTAGCAGGCTGTGTTTAAATAGTTTTATTGCTGACTATTATGTTAGAATTTTTGTGGCTTAAATACCTGTTTATATAAGAGAAACCCTGTGTGCATAAAATCTTGGTTCCAGTCTTGTGTTGGGACCTCCCAGGCTTTAAAGGCTGTAGTAAGAAATTCACCAGAGTAACGTTTCTCTTACAAGCTCTTAGGAACTGAGCAGTTTTTGCTGACAGTGTCTTTTTGGCTAATCCATAGATTAGGAGGTGAAGAGTGACTCAGATTGTGGAGTCGATGTTGCTGCTGTTGTATTCCCACATCAACCAAGGGGTGGGGTTACACCCAGTTTGTCACAGGCAGTTTTCAACTTGCACTTTCCTGAACTGCCATCTAAGGCAGAAACTAGAGAGGAAAACATTGAGATACAGTTTAATGTAGGACAACTACAGGAGCAAAATCTAAGATTAATGGCCTTTTTAATGGTTTATTTCGTTGGGTTTTTTTTTTAATCTTTATCTGGTAGAATACTCCCATATCACTGTTGACTGTGCAACTTACTGTAAGCAATTCTGCAGCCTGATTTTGGTGACTCAGAACTTACTTAAACAATTGCCACTTCTTCATGGAATCATAGACGGGATCTTAAAGATGACAGAATCATTTAGGCTGGAAAAGACCACAAAGGTCATTGACTCCAGCCACTGTCTGATCACCACCTTGTCCTGGGCCACAGCACTGAGTGCCACATCCAGTCATTCTTGAGCAGCTCCAGGGATGGGGACTTCACCACCTCCCTGGGCAGCCTGTTCCAGGGCATGGAAACCCTTTCTGTGAGAAAATTCTTCCTAATGTCCAGCCTGAACCTCCCCTGGTGCAACTTGAGGCAATTTCCTCTTGTTGCTTGTCTCTTCCTTGTTGTTGCTTCCTTGGGAGAAGAGACTTCCCCAGTTACAACCTCCTTTCATGGAGCTGTGGAGATCTGGCATGGGCAGGGACCTCTTCCACTAGAACATTGCTCAGAGCCTCATCCAACGTGGCCTTAAACACTTCTAGGTATAGGGCATCCACATTTCTTCCTGAGCTACTTCTTGAGATTGAAGGGAAAACAAGAAAATCTTCCTCCTTTTTCATGGTACTGGAAAGAAAAAAAAATGGAACAAGTACATCTTGATGTTCTACTCTCTGTGGGAAATCCTCAGTCAAGTGCCCTTGTTAGATTTGATATATTTTATAATTGAGTTTAAGTCAAGTCCTTCCAGACTCTCTATGTTCTTGGTAAGGACTGAATTGATTGTGACCTTTCTTTATTTTCAATTTCTTCTGCGTAATACTAATCACATAAACCTGCACCACATACAAACTCAGCAAGGGATTTCCAACATAATAATACTGTGCTTCCTGCATTCCTGACATACATGCTGCTGTTATTCTCTGGGCAAGAATATTGCTGATTGTTTCAGCCTCATGGGAGGGAGCTTCTTGGGATTTGGGTATAGACCTTGCTATCTCCTTCCATGGGAATGATAAACTGGTTTGTTCACTGGGAAATCTCTTTTCCCAGACAGAGGTGGTAATGTTGCCAGCTCTTAGCTGTACGGGGTAGTGGAAGGTCTTTCCACCTCTGGAGCCTGATTTGATCTGGTGCATACTGTAAAATAGATTTACTCCAAATCACCAGCCCCTTGTCAGTCACTCAGAAACTGCTCTAGAGCTAGGAAAAGTTAGAAGAATAAACATCTTTTACTGTAGCAGAACATTACAGAACATTTGTAAGCTGCCATTGTAGAAGCAGATGGACAGAAACAAGAGAAAATCACACGCAGCTATTTTAGTTCTACAAGACAAGGCTCTCTCTTTCAAGCTGAAGGGCTCTTGGGACACTTGCTTCTAGCAACATGACCAGAGTTGGAGATGAATCCTTGCCCCACACATTTCTTTGGTGGAACTGGACCTTTTACACCAGTTCTTTCTCTCCCATGTTCCCCTGGGTTTCAGATTTTCTACCCCACAGTTCACAGACTTGATACCTACTCGTGCCTTTTCCAAAGGATTATCCAAGCTCAGGGAGCTCATGTCTCTTGGGATTGGCTAGGCAGAACCCACTTCCACCCAAACAGCCAGGACAAAGCCTCCTAACAATGAAGCTGCTATTTCAGAATGAAATAAATGCCTATTTGAAAGAAATGGTGTTTGGGAGTTAATAGGCAAAGTTTGAGCAGACTTTCAACCTCCATTTTACAGAAAAAATTTACCACCGTGATATGTATTGGTGTACAAAGGTGGGCTGAGAATTCTGTCCATTGTGAAGTCTTGGCTGAGATTAGATCCAGTGGTAGAGAAAACAGATTTGAGGAGATAGTGGGGTGGGGCAAATTGCTCTCATCTCTGTTTGGAAGGGTGCCATCCCTGCAAGATTTTAAATTCCTATTAAATATTGCATAAAATCAATTAAAAGAAATGAGAGTAATGTTTTTCAAATGCACCTGTTTATTACATTCTTACCTGTTCTCTTTCATGGAAAAGCTAATTTGTTTCTCAAAATGTTTAATTAAGTAGTGCCCTCAATGATTTCTGGTCAGTTTTATACACTCAGTCTTGTAAATTGAAAGGTAGGTTTCAGAGGAGACTGAAATTGAAAATAAATATTTGCATTTACATGCCAGTGTTAGAGCTGAAAAACTCATTTCCTGCTGAAATAGTCATGCTGCTGATATGTTTGGGGCATGTGTTAGCCTTTAGAAGCACACACTGTTTTGGTTTCTTGTCCAAAAATGAATATAGATGGAGGAGTATAAAATCTATCCCAGGTATTAACACTTTTTAAGTAATATTTTACCTAGGGACATCAGTATGTCCTTGTCTTTCCTGGGAATGTTGTCTGAATCACATTTACCTTTATTTCAGATATATCCTATTTTCGAAATCTGTTCATTTTGCATGTCAGCAGTAACTCAGGTTGCTTTCCTCCTCTCTTTTTGCAGTGGGTCAATACCCCATGTGTTGCACATATCCTTGCTGGCACAAGTAAATATGTGACATTTGTACTATTTGGTTCCTTTGGATTTTTTGTTCTTCAGTCCTCGGGTCACACAGTGTTTTCTTGTAATACACCAGTGCCAACAAAGTCTCTTAATTTTGGTTTATCAGTACATGCAATTAGTGCACATTTACTTCATGACTTCAGCACACAAAGTGAGGTGTTGCCTACAATTGATTCCAAAATAATTCCCGATCAACTCTATTTATTATCACCTAATTACATGATAGTTCCTCTTTTGGAACAGCTGGTTATTACAGGGGAGGGGTGTGATGGGCTTTTTGGCATTTTTTGATTAAGCCTTTCTCCACTTAAAAATGTTTATGGTAATTTTGTATTTCATGCCTTGTAGTTAAATTTTTTTACACTGAATCGTACATTTAATTGAAACCACATGGAACAACTATTCAAAAAGAGTAAAGCAAGGGGAAATGAATGCTAGTACAATTCTAGGATGAGGTAAAGGACAGAACTAGCCTTGCTGCATATTTCATTTCCATAACGTTGTGGACTGCTCTGGGAAGTGCCTGTGTGGAGTTAGGCTGCTGTCTTTGGAGATCCCTGTTGCTGGTTCCTCCTGAGAGTCCCTGCACCTGGACTGATTGCAGGAGAGCTGTCAAGGCTTTCATCCCTGCTTGGAAAGCCTTGATAACAGGCTGAGGAGGGAAAATACAGGGAAATCTTTTGTTCCTTGGGGCTTCTGTAGGAGCCGAGAACATAAGTGGGGAAGTGTCTGATCCAAAACAAGATTTTCTCTTTGTGGAAATTAGAGAAATGGCAAACCATGGCAAGTCACATTCCCACATTAAATCCTGCCACTAGCCAAGTGGGGCTTGTTGGAGTTTTTTTCCGGTTCTGGGTTTTTATTTTAACCTGGTTCTTCAAGTAGGGGTTTGTAGATAAGCACCCTCATCCTACCATTTAAATGGGAGGATCAGCAGATGTCTATCACAATGGTAATTAGTCTATTGCTTTAATTTGCTCCATTTTTTTCTCTTGGCTCGCATTTCTGTGAAGCAGCTTGTAGCTGGAAAATTCTGTAACATGGGAGTTCAGAGGTTCCACTTTAATAAATATGAGCCATTTCATGATTTTTTAAATGCAGGATCCTGCAACATTGATTCATTGACATTGTCTTATATAAAACAGCAGTTTAAAAAAAATACTAGCAAAATAAAGCATCAAGCACAGCGCCCTAGGGAACGTCAGATGTTCCTTGTTGTGTCTCTGTAGCAGAACCTTCAGGGCTCGCCAACTGTTCCCTACCTCTGAGGTTTTATTTAAGCTGTTTTAGGGCATGTTTATTTCTAGCAAATCAGAACAATTAGCATAACAAAACGCCCGATTCTCTGTGCTGAAAGCTTTTGAAGTTGGTGCAAGTTGACCCACTGGTTACCCCTGTCTGCTTCATTCTGGAGGCTGGTACATGAGTCCAATTTATGAGACATATGGGAAAGGCTTTCTTCTCTAAGTTGATTCATAAAGTTGATTTGTAAAGCTGATGGGCATTTCAGCAAATATGAGCAACTTAGAATCTTAGTCACAGGGTGAAGTTTTAAATAAAATGGTGGGAAGAAACATGAATGATTTAACAAGTATTTGATTTTGGCAATGCAAGGTTATTGGACAGCTCTTGTGTCAGCAAAAGCAATAAGTACTGCATGACTTGTGGTTTTTTATGAAATCTATCCCTTACCTTTGACTTCTGTCTCAAATAAGGGGGAAAACAGTGTGCTGCATTAGGAAGGGCATGTTCAGTGTCGCCTCCAGAGCATGTGGATGATGTCTGGATTCACAGAATAGTCTGAGATGGACGGGCCCTTTAAAGGTCATCCAGCCCAACCCCTCAGCAATGAGCAGGGACGTCTTCAACAAGATCAAGTTGCTCAGAGCCCTGTCCTACCTGACCTTGAACATTTCCAGGAATGAGCCATTTACCACCTCTGTGGGCAACCCGTTCCCATGTTTCAACACTCGTATTGTAAAATATTCATCCCTTCTATATAGTCTGAATGTACCTTGTTTTGGTTTAAAACCACTGCCTCTTGTCCTATCACAACAGGTCAAACAGTCTGTCCTCACCTCTCTTACAAACCAGCTTTAAGTACTGCAAGGCTACTGTAATGTCTCCCTGGAACCTTGCCTTCTCCAGGCTGAACAGCCCCAGCTCTCTCAGGGAAAGTGTTCCAACCTTCTCATCAGGTCCATCAGGGCATGGCTTCCCTGTGCTGGGAGGCATTGAAGGAACTGAGCCTGTTCAGGCTGGCACAGGGGAACTAAAGGCCAGTCTTACAGGAGCCCGCACCTACCTGAAGGAAACTTGGAAAAGTGGTGGAGTTGAACTCCTCTCCCTGGTGGCAGATGGTAAAAGAAGGGGTAACAGCTGCCAGCTGCAGCTTGGGAACTTCTGAGTGGACATTAAGAAAAATTCCTAGTGCTGCTTTAGAATAGGTGTTGTCTTCCTTTTGAAAGTCCTGCAAGATAAACCTGGAGCTGGCCTAGTGCCAAGGGTTCATGAAATAATTTTGTTTGGAGGGGCCCTCTGGGGTCATCAATTCCAGACCTTTGCTCAGAGTAGATCTAGCAATGGCAGGCTGCCAAGGGTCTCACCAAGTTTTGAGTATGTTCAGGGATGGAGAACCCAAACTCTTTCAGCAACGTGTTTCAGTATTTCCCCATCCTGATGGGAATTCTTTTTCCTGGATGAATAAACAGAATTCCCTATGTTCCAACTTGTTGATGAGTCTGTTGACTCATCACTGTGTAGTTCTGAGAGAAGTCTGACTTTAGCTTCTCTACACCTTCCCTTTATTCCTTAGAGAGCTGTCGACAGCAATAAAGTGCTTTCTTGAGGCTGAACAACCCCGGTTCTTGCAGCTGTTCTCCTGTGTTGCAGCAGCCCTCTGGCAACTTTGGTTACATTCCACTGAACATGATCTGGGAATGTCTGTCTGTCCTCTGCTGGGGTGGATACAATACCCTAAATACCCTAAATGCAACCTCATCAGTGCAGAACTGAGGGTAAGAATCTCCTCCCTCTGCCTGATGGCTGCAGGTCTGATAATGTGGTCCAAAACAGGGCTGGTCTTGGGTGCCACAGGGGCACATTGCTGACTTAGGGCTGGGCTGGGATAGTCCCAGTTTTCAAAGAGATTTAATAAAGTCTTTCTAGAACTTGCCAGGTTCTGTCCAAGGCTGTAGAGAGGTGTTGTCTGAGAGTAAATTTCAGAAGTGCTCTTACTGCTACACCTTGTCGAGGTGCCACTGTCAGGCCTTCAGGGATAAATGTTGTACCCTGAGCTTTAGGTAGCACAAGTATTGTTCTGTGTTTCTGCATTTCTTTTGGAGAGTTTTTTTTTTAGCAAGTATCACTACTCTGTGATTCCTTGCACTTGTGAATTTCAGAGAACCTGAAAACTGTGGATGAAATTGCTTCCTCCTGGAACTAGCCTGCCCAGTACTCTATTTTTCATATCTGATGTGGAAAATTGTCTCACCAAATGTGAACAGGATGATATTAAAAGATGATTAAAAGTTGCAGTGCTCTGTAAGGAAACAGCATCTCTGTGGCTTGATAAAGTACACCCTTGTATAAAATAATTTTCTCTTATTTTGTTAAGGTGTTTCTGTACCACAAAGCTAATAGCAGAAAAAGACATGATAGGTGATTTAGTTCATCTTTTGCCCTATGAAGTGTCACAGCACTGCTGTGCTGTTATTCTGAGCCTCACCCAGGTTAGTTTGGAATGAATTGCAGACTGTGTTTTGGAGATGGTGGTCTGGATACTTCTGAGCTTTTTGAGTCTTTTTAACCCATGGATTTTGCTGTACTATTATAAAAATCTGACCTGAAGAGAAAAAACCTGACTCTCATATACTAACTTCATATACATTGCAGATTATTTAACCATCTATTAGGTCTGCTGTAAAAGTCAAAGATAAAATGATTTTCATTATTTGAAGCAGCAGACTTTTTTGTATACCTGTACTTGACTTGAAAAACTTTAGCTGCACTATAACCATGTGAAATACGTATGTAAAGAAATAAAGGGTATCACCTTATTCCACAATGAACAGCACAGAAGGGAAAATAATCCTCAAGAAGCTGGAGTTTGACTGCTTTAATGGTGAAACAGGTATGGGCATAACCTTAATTACAGTATTTTGCCAGCACAAGACCAAGCACAGCAGGGTTTCATGCCTGTGATTGCTGCTCATGGGACAGACTGACTGTGTTTCCCTTTCATTAGCTCTTGTAAAATTATCAGAAACCCTCCTTTAGACTCCTCATTGTGTGTTTGCTTTGGGGATTTAGGGTATGACAGAATTCACATTTGGCAGGGACGTTCTGTCAGATCAGAAGGGTACAGCTCGGAAGATAAAGGTCAAAGGAAATGATCAAATATGTAGATTTAGTTAGGGCCGTTGGAGTGCTCACTGGTGGTGAGGGAGAGAAAGGTCACTGGTATTGCTTGACTCTTGCCTTAGTTGGGGTTCTATCAGTTTGTCTGATACAAAAGCACTTGCAGGACAGGGAATTAAACTGTGTGGAGCAGGAACAGAAATAGAAAGAATATTTTAAAAGCAGAGAGAGCAGCAGAGGTCAGCTTGGCTCTGCACCTAAATTTGGCAGCTGGGTGCAGAGCTCAGTCTGTCAGACATCTGAGGAACTCATTTGTTTGCGGAGTTACCTGAGCTTTTGATTGACACTGTTACCTGATGCGTTCCTTTGCTGCTCTGTGTTCACTTCCAATGCACAGCATGCTATTTTTACGCTTTTAAACACAGATGCAAGGTTGTGTGGTTTTATAATAAGAGAGTAATGGAAGCTTTAAACAAAATTCTAAAAAAGAGAAAAATCTTCTTAACAGGGCAAAAAAAAGGCATTATGATATTTCTAACCAGTCTTCAGCTGAGAATTCACTATAAAAATTTCTGAAGTCTGAGATGTATTTGTGGATAGCAGATGGTAAAGATTTTTATCAATGTTTATATGTGTCTTTTAAAGGTCAAGAAATGTCATAAGAAAAGATTGAAAGCACTTCATGTAAATTGTTCCTGGAACATATCCAAGTGGCTTTTATCTCCTGGCTTCAATTTTTTTTTTTTTTTTTTAAGAGCTGTAGGAAGTAAAACTACTTTTTCTTTACTCCAGGAATGTGGGGAGAGGGAAAAAACCAAGGTAATGAAAAGGGACTTGGTGATGCATCTCAGTAGAATGGTTATGTGCCTTCATGATCAAGGAATTCTGTTCATCTTTTGCTGAAGACAACAACATGACACCAACAAGCTGGGGAGGTTGAAAACATTTTTGGGGTTAACCAAATCATGTTTTGGTGCCTCTGAGATCCAGTGTAATATTGGGTAACTGAAAACAAAAGGCCTGAGACTTTCACATTTGTAATAAAATCTGTGAAGCTGACACACTCATATGCGAGTTAAAGAGGACAGGAAAAAACAGAGAGAGCAGCAACAAATTTTGCTGGAATGATTCCTTACCTGGTGTCCTTACTGGTATTTAACTCTGTTCATGCATTTATTTATGTTCTTGGCTCTCCAGGCATATTGCCTTTTTTAGGCTGCCTGCTTCTGGAGTTTCTGGTCAGCATCCAGCCAGCAGAAGCAGCACCTCATTGGGGAGTTCTGCCATGATACCAGTGCTCTGAATGAAAATCATTAGGAAAAAAAAAAGTCATCATCTTTCTCTGGAAATAAATTGACAATAAATTCTACAGGTCTTCAACTTCTCTTTTCACAGCAGAACATCTGAATCAAAAGGGCTGTATAGGGATTTGGGGTGGGGTAAACAAATTACCTTGGAGCCTTAATTTTCAGACTTCAGGGTTTTTATTCTGGAGGAAAAAGGATCACTTACCCCACAGCCAAACGAAAGCATTCAGCAACTCCCAATGAATCCCCAGTGTAGAAAGTGAACTAGAAATTTGCTTCGTGATTAAGGTTTTGTTTGCTAGAGGTGGGACACTGGAGAAGAAGGCAAGGTGGGGAGGATATGGACTTAAGAGAACTCTTCATTGAGATTAATGTGCCTTGTAATATATGAGGGAATATCTGTCAGCCTTGAGAAAAGCATGAGCCCCATAACACTCCTCTCATCCTGTAGGCTTGTGCAGGTGTAACAAACAGGTCCTTCACATGCTTGTCTGAAATTTTCCATGAAAGAGGAAGAAGAGAAGATGAAGTTTTCTCCTCTGCCCCTGTCACCATACCAATACTTCTGCTGATACAGAGTAGTTTGGAGTTTGTAAGAGCCTTCAGTGCCCACCTTAGGAGAGCTGACATGTAGCTGCAACTTCATTTAATAAATAGAAACAAAGCTCTGCTAACCAGTGTGTCATCATAGAAAGTGATGTAATGCTCATATTTGCAAATATGCAACTGTTTTCTGCTCTCTAGCTTGAAAAATTATTTTCAAGAGCTTGCTTCTATTTATAACAGCCAGAAGAATACTGAGGCTGTCAGCTGCTTGCTTCCCTTCCCATTTGCAGGGATGCGGTACACAAATTATAACTCGGTAATTGTGATTTCTGCTTCGAGCACTCTGAAAAATTGCAGCCTAATTAAATAATTATGGCGGTCGTTTATTCCTTTTTTTTTTTTTAAATACATATTTGCAGCCGAGAGTTTCAAGGAAGCCCAGCCAGTAAAGATAAAGGAGGAGCCCATGGAAGTTGACATCCCTGACTCGCAGGCCTCGGTGTCACCCAGCCAGCCTGGCCAGAACGTTGGCTACAGCACTTTACTGGGGCGGGACATCGGCGAGCGCATCCAGAAGGCTCCCGAGGGCCGTGTGCTCCCGGAGAGAAATCTCTTCAGCCAGGACATATCGGTGAAGATGGCATCTGAGCTGCTCTTCCAGCTATCAGGTAAATCCAGGGCATCTGCTCAAGAGTTGAAGTTAAGGAATAAAATGACTTTTTTTTTGTGTAACCCCAAGGTTCTGTGAAACCGTGAGATCACCAGGGCTGAGAACTAATAAGTGTTAGAACCTTCCTACCCTCACGCTTGAAACGCAGAGGCCTTGCCAAATGTCCCCCGTAGTTTGCATATGCTTTAAAGCACAGTTGCAGCCAGGTCAGGTTCACAGTATTTCAAATGAGTTGGAAAAGGCAGAGTTCAACTCCTGTATTTTTGAAAGCTAATTAAATAATTTGTGACGTCTGGTTTGATCCCTGTAGAGGGGAATCTGCAGATGGCAGTTCCTGGCCTAAGTGGCCAGTGGCTGCAGGATGCAGCACTCTGGGGCTGCACTGCCCACTTCCCTTGGCAAAGAAGGTGAACCTCATCTGTCACACAAAGGCAGTGGGACCAGCACTGTGTTCAGCAAACACTTGCATTGCACTCTCTGCGTGGAGCTCTAACACTAACATGTGGAGCTGAAAAAACTTGTTGGGTGTTAATTTAAATAAAATCATGCCCATTCTCTAATCACACTGGAACCATTTACCCTGAATTACCCTGGCTTATGCTGTTACCTGAAAGCGTTAAAATATTTCTGAGAGAGAATGTAGGACACGTACTAATCACAAAACCCATGTGTGTTCCTCTGCAGAAAAGGTGAGCAAAGAGCACAACCACAATAAAGATAACACCATCAGAACAACAGCCAGGTAAGTACAGCCTGTGGTTACCTGCAGAGCTGCACTGTAAATAGCATTGCTTCCTTTTGCCTTGTGAACTCAAACCTGTCTTCTGCAAATGTGACCTGGTAGTACAAATGTAAGATATTTCCATGAGTAACGTAACCCATATCTGAAAAGCTACAACTATAGATCTGATTGACAAAAGCCCTTTGGGCCAAATGATGGTTCTCCTCTTATCAAGTATTCACACATCATTTTAAGAATTATTTATTCTATTTTTTTTAACAAAAATTGAAACTTAAAAGAAACTGCATGGTACCTGCAGTGCTTGAGGGAAGACCAAGCTGGCAGCTGGATTTTAAGACTTGGACCAATGTAAGAAGAGGTGATTTTGATTGTCTTCTCTCTAACTAGATTTCTTTAGAAAATTTCAGTTTAGTATTTCAGTCATCTCAATACATTCCCGAGATGAATTTTTAGAAGTCAGGCTGTAAGACAGTGCTAAACAAAACATTTGTTAAAGATTACAGTAACATTATTATAATAGTTTTAACTAAGCAGGAATTAAAAACATGATCCTATTGTGGTCTGTGCTGTTAAAGAAATGTGCACTTTACAGTACTTGGGCTGGGAACAAGCCCACAAGGTGTTTAAATATCCATGAGCAGCAAAGTGAGGTGTCCTTATGGGAAGATTTAAAGGTCTTATGCAGTAAATGGTAGCTGGAATTGGCAAAGATTTGGAGCCCTCGGTGAGGAGTAGGCAGGAATTGGCAAGGATATATTTATTTCCTACCTGAAAGCTCCCTAATTATTGTGGATGGGTTGGAGACTGAGCACACTGAAGTGATGAAGTGTTCATTCAAAGGCAGAGTAAAGCTTCTTGCCCCTTTACAGAAGCTCTCAGTGCTAACAACAACTTTGCCCAGACAGAATGGAAAAGCGTTTCAGTTGCAAAGAAAAGATCTCTAAAATATATTGTACTTAAATTTCTAGGCCTATCCTATTCATTCATGGTAGCTGCAATGAATAACTTGTTTTTAATAAACTGACTAGCTCAGTAAATGTACAGTAGGGACTCCTTGATGTTGCAAGTTGAAAGATAATTCAATTGAATTTTTGGCTTCTGGTTACAATGAATGCTTCCCATATTTGCTAGTGTGGGAATTTGTTGGATATGCTGCATGCACAGCCTTTCTGTGCTACATAAAAAGCATAAGCTTGAGATACAAACAGAAATAAATGCACATATTGTCCAACTACTCATTAGCCATCATGGATGTGCTGCAGGGAGGGGCTGACAAATAGTTGAAAATAGATTTCAGTGTCTCATGAGGTTACCAGCAGGACTGGTGTGAGAATCCAGAGCTACTTTTGGATCTGTCAAAGATAATGCCAATTGAAAAGGTTGAGGACAGTTCAAAGATAACTTGCCCTTCTTCTGGCTGCCAACTTATAAGAGGGTGGCACAGTTGGCTGTTGTCTAACTTGTGCTGAGCTTTACTGAGATGTCCTTAGAGTGGCTGCTGCCTATCAGGGCATGAAATGCTGAGTGCCTGGTTCAGTTTCTCTGGGTGCTTTTCTTATCTTGCCTATTTATCAGCAGAAGAAGACATGAATGAGGAGAGCTTCTTAAGAGGGGAAGTGAGTCAGTCTACTAAATCCTGCAAGTTCAAATAGATTGACTTGGAAGACCTTGCCAAAAAAAAAACCCCAATCCACCCCAAACCAAATAAACAGCTGAAAGTCTTTACTGGTAAGGGTATGACGCCTTCTCAAAAATAGAATGTGATGGAGCAGCCAGTGGAGGATAGAGGCACTTGGGCTGCATTAAGAAAACATGTGGTGTTGCAGTTTGGCTCACCAACCCACATCTGGAGTAAGACAGAAAGGCATCTGAATCACAGTCGCCGTGTGAAATGTGCTGACAGCCGCAGAGAGCCAAGGTGAGCTCAGTGTTGTCCACCTGTGAGCAGCTGGGGAGCACAGAGGTTTAGCTGTGTCCCTGCTGAGGCTGAAGTCAGCAAACCCCAGCAAGATGGGGTACACAAGCACTTTCTGCTGTCTTATTCCTTGTTAACATTTCTGTCACCTATCTGTTGCTGTTCCTCCTGGGAGTATTCCTGGACTTTGCCATCATATACTTCCATATGACTTTGCTTAAGCACCTGAACTGGCAGTGACTGCTCACAGTTCAGTGGCTGAGTGAGGTGGTAGAGCCTGCCATCTGTGATGAGAAGACAGAAAGTGGAAAGCGAGTGATCTGGAAGTGAGTACACCAGTGAAAGATGCCAAGATAAGTTTCTTTCATCTAGAGAGCTGCGTAGCCATGAAACTGGAAAAGTGCAGCCAGAGGAAAAATAAAAAACATCCTAAAGCTGAACCTTCATCAGAAAGGACTTTGAACAGTGATTGAGGACAATGCGTGTCATTTCTTGCTATGAAGCAGGAACTCCTCCCTCCATAGTTAGCACTGGGAATTGGAGGACATACCTGCTGAAATGGAAATAATAATGGGGCCAACACTTAAGAGACTCAGCTGCCATTCTAGAGGAAGGCAGAAAAGAGGTATCCAAGGATGGTTCTATAATTCACCGGAGGCCAGTGGAGCTGAGGGAAATTCTTGGGATATGACACCTTCAGCAGCACCTGCTCATGATCTGTGGCCTAACCTGAAACAGATAAGCCCTGCGCCATCTGTTTTGCTTGGAACCAGCAGTGAGCAGTGTCCCAGTGACTGAATCTAAGGCACTAAGCAGGAAGGCCAACATGGGAACCCGAGTGGATTACAAGATTTTGAAGAGTTACAATAGTAATGAAACCTTTTTTTATTGATGTTTTTCTTTCAAATCATTATTAAAGCAGTGAGAGGAATGTTGCAATAAATCACGGTGTATTTTTATAGTGTCAGTCTGTTTCGTATTATGTCACCCCGAGTGGGAGTGTGAGTCTTGGAAGAAGTTGTGTTTCATACATGTGGGTTGGAGCTGTTTTGGTTTATCCTGGTCACTTGTTTTCTGCACGGTTCTGCATTGTTCAGCTATTGCCATTCACCAAACTGTTCAGGTTTGGGACAACCTCATGCCTTCCCCTTCAGCAGAGCCTAATGTTGACTGCTTATGGATAAGTTCAAACTTCTGTAGAAATACCAAAATACCCAATCAACTATCACATATGGAACAGCACAAAATTAATGATGTCCAAAAAACCTTAATAGGAAAGTAAAACAATGTGGTTGCCAGAAGTGTTTCACAATCAGCTAATTATCAACAAGTTTCCGTGAGGCAGAAGAGGTCTGACTAAAAATACAAGTGACTTGGTGGAGACACCTTGTTCTCTCTGCAGAAAAACTGCACCAGGGAAAATACAGGCAAGTGATGTCTTTTGGACAGAAACTTTGGGTGTCTGGGCTGGTGAGGTCAGCTTGGTGCAGCTGGCACATACTTTGAGTCTGGACTAACTGCTGTGCAATGCCTTGTGAGACTCATAGCAGGTCCTTTATCTTGAAAAGATCCTTGGATTTTATTCCTGGTTAAGAACAGGCTGCAGAAATGGTCTAGCCTCCTGTCCTGCACCTTTAAAACACCTGCTGTACACCAGCCTGTGTTAAGGATTCTCACTCTGGGAGAGATCAGATTTAAAGTAGCTCTCACTTCACTTAGAAGAAATGGATAGTTTGCATGCAGGTGGAATACATTCCCTTAGAAAGCATTTTTCCAAGAAAGACTGTAGTTTCCCATTTTGAATTTTTTGTGTACTCTTGCTGATGTCTATCTGTACTACAAATAAGGAATTCTAGTTTCTGTTAGGTCTTTAATTGAGTAGAAAACAAATACTTTGACAGAGATGTCATTTCATTATTGAAATTCACTTTTTATCTGCTAATTAAGACTAAAGCTAAATATTCTTTTTTGAATCATGTAGCTGATAATTTTTGTGCTTTATACTCTTCGGAATATACCCCCTTCAATTTATGAATTTTTTCCTGCTTTAAAAATCAAACTCATGGAGTTAATTTCATTCATGGAAGGCCATGTCAGAGTAGAACTGTTCAGTATCTTAACCTAATATTTGAAAAGTTCTGTTTTAAAGATAACTACTGTATGCTTCAGATTATTAAATAATAATATTTTTTTACCTTTCCTGCCCTCTTCAGATATAACAATAGAATACAAATTTTTGAAGCGTTAATTTTAATGATCCATATTGTATTGTGATTTAGCAAATGTAAGATGTTCAAATGTAGTTAAAAGCCTTTTGTGAGATCTTCAGTTTTCATTCTGAACTGCAATTTTATTAAAGCACACTGCCTCCTGGTTTACCCATGAGGAAGCATGAATTCTGTAAGTAAATCAGTTTTTTTAACAAGATGGTATTACTTACAATATTAAGATGTTGAGGTCAAAATTCATATTTACTTCTTCTGTTAACTGCTGTTTTATTTTTGAAAACAATTTTTAAAAAGTAATCTTGTTTTTTCCTGCAGCCCTTTCTTTTCTGAAGACACATTTAGACAATCACCATTCACTTCCAACTCAAAAGATCTCCTGCCCAATGAAACTGCTCTTCATGGAAGGACGTCTGCACCAGGTCAGATACCTTTTTCTGTCATGACTTCTAGTTAATAGATATTTTAAAAATTTTCTTACTGTAACCTCCACCACCTCACCAATGCTCTTAAAATATGGTTTGCTTTGTCAAAAGGCAGCTATTTCTCCATTGTAATAAGTGCTTATGATTTAGAAGGAAAAGAGAAAAGTTAAATACTGCTGAAGCATTTGTGTTAGTAGTCTTTGGGCTGCTATTTCTATGAATTGTGCAATAGTCTATAGCAGATTAAATTTAGCAATACCAAGAGAGGTGAGGGGGTTTTTGTGTGTGTCTGCCACTCTACTGATGCTGAATTGCTGTCTGCTATTCTCCTGTTCCTGGCCATTTCCCTCTCCTGGAGTACAGATGAAACATGTACTGAGGTGGCTGAGCTTGGCAATACAATTTTCCTGCCTTTAACAGTAATTTAGAACCTTTCTGGAAGGATGTGGAGTTCTTCAAATGTACTGAAAGGCCTCAGTAGCTGTGGGTGCCTTCCCAGTGATTTTCTGAGCTAGTTGACAGGCATTTTATGTCCACACATAGCTTGGGTTATATTCTGCATTAAAATGGAAAATACAGACATGTAATAATACTATTCAAGGTCGCACTGAACACATGCAAAAACTTGATATGTGCCGTTGCTGTCCTGCTGCAAAATAACTCGTTTGCTAGTTCACTGCTATCTGTTCTTAAATTAATAGCTCTGGGGTTCTAAAGGTCAGTAATTACACAGTCAGCTGTAAGGGGCTTATTCACCTTTTCTTAGCAATCAATAAACTTTTGGGCACGTTACTGCTAATTTTCAGCTATAGACTGTCATTTAATTTACAACTTAACAGACCCTTCATTTTGTTTAATGCTTGAATAGTCATTTGACAGCTTGTGAAGTGGCAGATGAGGGTAAGAGCTAGATGCTGTCAACGAGTAAATATGCATAGCAAGAATCAAAAAAAATTGTAGCATGAGGGCAAGGGTCTCCAGGCTGGGCACAGACTCACTTCTGCAGGGAAACAGTGGGTTCTGTTCCTCTGGGTGAGGAGAACCAGATCAGGTGTGGTGCTTTTAAGGATTAAAATGTAAACCAGGTTAGCACTTTCAATCCTGGCTTTTGACCTTGGCATAACATGGAATATTCATATGCCCAGATAAAAGATGAGAATTCACAGACTCCTCAGGCAGGGCTCGATACCTCAGAGGACACGGCCTCTAGCAGCAAGATTCTTACATCATACCAAGATAAATGCATAAGAATTTTAATTCTCTCTCAGACTTCACTTCTAAGGCCACCAGAAGTATGGGTGGGTTTTGGTGACATGTTTGATCTTCTGCTTAAAAGATGTAAAATATCTTGTTGGTTAGATCATCCTGGAGTGTTCAAATGGCTTCTGAGGAGCTGGGGTTTTATGTGTTTGTGCTGCTCCATAATCTGTTTTGTGGAACCTTGATAGGTCTATTACATATTGCTCTGAGATATATGATAGTAGCATGTATACTGAAAATTTTAAAGTGCCTGTTTCTGCTACGTTTTTATTTTTGGAACAACTCTTATCATTCCAAATATGTTGGTTTTTTCTCAGCTTCATAACAAATTCTTGAGCCTGAAGTGCAATTTCACAGTAGCACCAAGAATGTGATTTAAATTTGTAATCAATTACAAATATTAAATTCATGTAAAAGAACAGCAGAATACCCACAGGTAAATTTCCTACTGGTTTCAGCCTTGCATGAGGAAATATGTAGTGCTGTGGGATAGCTCTGAAAACATTTTATCCCTTCAAAGAGCAGCATTAAGGAGCAGAAACAAACCACTGTGAAAGGTCTACAGAAAGTGTTACAGAAAAGGCTGTGGAAATGCACGTGTGGTGTCACACATAAAAATGCTTTCCCTTGAGATTTGGTTTGGGTTAATCCATCCCTGAACCAGGACAGTAAGAGGTAGAAAAGAGCAGCATGAGAAAACTATAGGAATTTCCCAGTCCAGTGGCCCTGGTAGAACCCTTCTTCTCAAGTGAGCGCCAAAGCGGATGGCTGTGTCCCCAGACTCCTGCCAAGCTTCTGTCTGCAGACTTTTTGGCACTTGAGCTGCAGAGGATTTGGGAAAAGTGACAGGAACATAGGACAGGAACAGTAAGATATTTCATGTGTCAAATTCAATTCTTTTCTATACTAGGTAACATTATGCAATCCTGTTCATTACCAAGCTCCATCTTAAACCCTATGATCCATATTCTTTGTATGAGGATGATGTACAGAAACTCACCCCTTTGAAGGATTGGGACCACTGTCTTTCCAGCCTAAATTTATTTACAGCAAGTTCTACTTTTGTTGTTTCACCAGTGCTGTCCCTCAACTTCGATAATTCTTCTCCCTTCTGATGTTCACCATCTGATGTACCATCAGACATTCCTCTAATCCTGCCTTCATTTTGGAAAAGTGAGCCAGCCCCTGTCTTCTAATCTCTTACAGTACGATAGGGTTACCATTTTCTAGCCTTTCTCCCCCTCTTTAGGGGCACGAATTTCTGCAAATATGAGTAGTCAGAACTATATGTGCTCTTTTATAGGAGGTTTTACCCCTGACTTTTTCAGCAGCCTGCAGTCTTCTGAGTGCATATTGGAAATGCCTCTCCTGATTAATCACAGCCTTTGTAACTAGAACACGCTGGTGTCTCTCTTGCTGGTCAAATAGTAACTTGTTTTTCTTTTCCTTTATCATTTCAGCATGCAGCAGAAATTCTTGTTCCTACACTCTTAGGCGTATGACCTTGTAATTTGAATTGTTTCACTTGTTATTCTAGCTCTCAAGATTATTTCTTTAGTACTCTGAAATTTCTGCATATTGATATTGCTTTCACTAATGGAGTTCTGGTTGATTTGGGGGGGGGGTTGTATGTGTGTTTTGAAGCTATTAAAGAGGATTTTTAAGTACAATGGGTCCAAAGTTCAGTCCTTGAGACTTAAGCTTAGTGGCCCCCTCAGCACAAAGCACATCACTTTATAGCCAGTTTATAAGAAAATTGCAAATTCGTGTATTTAAGTGGAAGAGCACTCTTTGTAGGGCATTGAGTAGATGAAATCCCCAAGGAGTATGAAATAATTAGGGAAGAATATTAAAAGATGTGTGAAAGCAATGCACTGATCAGGGCATTTATTGAAGAGGAAAAAAAAAAACCCTAAATAAATAATGATATTGTGATGGATTTGGCCTGAAAAAAAGGTGGAGCATTCCTGATCAACAGCAGTATCACAGGTAGGGGAGTTGATTCTCATGTGAAAGCTTTTAATTCAGGTATCCAAGGGAATAACAGTGAAATCTCCAACAGCTGTCAAAAAGGGACTCCTCAGACCCACGGAAGTCCTGGGATCTCCTCAATAATCTGTGGTGAATTCCTAATACTCTGAGAGAGGAAGACAGGAGTTTCCTAGAGTGTATAGTTCAAATTTACTGGTTAGATTTGGGGAATTACTTCTCTTACTTTTTAAATGTGGTTTTTATATTAATAGCCCTATGATTATATTGCACTTTTCTGTATTAGTCTTACTGTCCAAATAATTTCATTTTTACTCAGAAATGGAAATAAAATGGAGTTGATGTCCACATCAACCGAACACACTTTGCTCAAAGTAGTATCAAAGTAATATCTAATAAAAAGTCATATCCAAAACAATTCAATAATTTCAGCTGCCCTCTGCAAGAATGTGGCCTCTTTTAACCTAGCAAAAGGTAGGGAGAAGAAATTAAAATTTTTATTTCAAACAGTCACTTTAAAAGAGGACATTTTCATCTCCTGTTTTGTAAGATTCTTCTTTTGACAGAATAGTTTAGTTTTATGTCAGAATATATAGCTCAGTTCAGATCACTGGATAAATTAAAAACTTGATCTTATGCTGCTGTTCCTGACCCTCAGTCAGTCTTTAATGTGCTTTAATAGTTTTCCACTATCTCATTGACTCATTGTGTAAATCAAACCTGCCTTCATGGAAGCCTGATGAGTGATATTTGCTATTCCTTTACTGGGTGGTTCATTAATATTGGTGAAAACCCCAGCCATGGATTTTTGGGAGTATTTTTTCTCCATGTATATCTGTGTATAGTGTAATAATATTTTATTATTTTCTCTCCTTTTCACCAAGGGCTGGTATTCTCCTTCATTTCCACTGACAGTGCCAAATGTTGAAATAATCCCATCTGTAGTGGATTACATTTTTTTTTTAAACCCATCTTTTGTGAGAATTTAGTACTACTTGCAACACTGTAATTTTGATGGTGGTAAATGAATTTCACATGGCTACAATAAGCTTTTGGAACTGGAGGATGTAGGTCTTAGGGAGTTGTAGTCCAGGAATAGCCCAGCCTTTTTAAGATTTGCCACAGCTTAATTTTCTGGTTGTTGGTTTGTTTAAGTGAAATAAAGCCATTCTGTGCTCCAGCACCTTTTTGAAATGCATCAGAGCCTCTTCTGCCATGTGTGTCCACACTCTGCACTGACCTGTGAGGTGGCAGACAGGCCAAGCTCCCTCTTCAGGATTGTCCAGAATCAGTGGCATGGTGCTTAGTTCAGTGCAAATTTGGAAACATAGTGCAAAAACTTTGCATTTTGGTAGTGTCAGTTGTTTTTTTTCTTGATGAATGTGTTTAGTGGGATCAACCCATTTTTATATTGATTGATCTAATGTAGTACATGTAACAAGGTATGTTTGGAACTCCAGTGCTGTTCTGCAGATGTACAGGTTTCTCCTGTTACTCACCATACTCAGAACGTCCTTCTTTTCTCTAGAGCAGTAAATCCACTGTAACTTCAATGGTACTGAAAGGTGAAAACCTGGCTGCTCCCAGGCCCCATCTTTGCACATTCTGCTCACAGCAGTACCAACACCAGCGTGGCCACATCAGGGGAAGCACTGAACTCATCTTTTTTTCCCTATCAGTTTGTGGAAATGTTGGATTGTGAGCAGGGTGAAGGGAGGCTGTGTCCTGCCACCAGGTGAAATTTCAGCATTTGTGTGAGACTGACGTGCACACTTAATGAGCACACTTAATCTTGTTTACTTTCTTCTATTGCTGTAACTGGAAAATGCCTCCTGAGGGTTTAGAATTTTTGCTTGAATATGATAAATAATCACACTGGTGGTGTTGTACAGATACCACATTCTATAGTATGAGTTTGCACGTGTCTGCCTGCCTAATTCCTTTTTAAGGATGCTTTAAGGTCAGTATAGCTCTTGATATTGTAAATTTCTGTGACTCCAAGCATCTAGAAAGTAGAAGCAAGAGCTCTTTTGGTCCATCCTGCAGACCTGCTAATTCACATCCACTATTAATTGGCAGCATTCATACTCTGTTCTGGTTTTCAGTGCTCTGCAGCAAACTACACTCCAGCAACCTTCTACAGCAGCCAGCTCTGAATTTTGGGTCATCACTAGGTTAGTTAAGAAAGTTATGACTTTATTATGTTGAAAATGAGATTAGAGTGGATCTGGCTATGGTTTCCATTTCTTAAGGAGGTGCTGGTGAGTCTCCGTTCTTGGTCTCTCTTATGCTGCCAGATTTTCTCCTTTTAACTTAACCTGCATTGTCCCTGTGACTGCTGTAAGCACACTGCAGAAATGAAGGGACACCTTGAGGGTTTGTTTCCTGTGTGAGGGATCACTGCCACTTGTGTCACCCTGGAAAATGCCCTGAGGCCTCAGGGGACTGTGAAACACACAGCCCCTGTGAATTTCCACTGAAGTGATCAGCGGTGAAACGCTGGCATTTAAATTGCCCTTGTGGAGATTCCCAGCTATGTACTCATGGAGTTAATTAGAATGATTCACACCTTCTTACAGTTGTTTGCTTACATCTGCCAAAAAGCCTCTAACTCCACATTGGGGGTAATCCTATTTACTGTAGGAAGGTTTTCTTCAAATATTCAAATGTTAGAATTTGTAAATTAAAGCCAGTTTAAGAGCATGATTACAAAAAGTGATTTTGAATTCATTCGGGACAGCTGAACCTGTGGATTATAATTTTTGAGAGAATCACAGAGTGGCTGAGGTTTGAAGTCTCCTTCCAGTCCCTTCCTCAGAGCAGAATCAACTTGTTGCTCAAGGCTATGTCAGTCAGGTTCTGAATATCTCCAGGAATGGAGAGTCTGGGCAATCTCTGAGCAACCCCTACCAGTGTTGGATCTTGCTCACCATAAGGAAAATTCCTATGTTTAAGTGGTTTTTCCTGTGTTTTAATTTGTGTCCTTTCCTCTCTCCACTGGCATCACTAAGAGTCTAACTTCATCTTATTTCCCCCATCAGGTGTTTCTCCAGGTTGGAAAGACCCCATTAAGTCACCTTTTTTCCAGGCTGAGCGGTCCTAGCTCTCAGGCTCTCATTGTATGACAGAAGCTCCATTCCCTTAGTCACGTTTGCTGGACTTCAGACTTTCTTGAAAGTCTGAAAGAATATTTCAGGATCCTGGCAGCTGTTTCTGTCCCTGTGACTGAGCAGCAATTTTTATTGCCAATGTAATTGCAGAGGGAGAGTGTACGTGCATGTGAATTGACTTACGTTTTTTTTTTTCCCCCCCTTTGCTTTATCCCATTATTTGTGCTTAAGATCATTTTATCTGCTTTCAGTTTTGGTCTGGGTTATGAGCTCTGCCCATCCAAGACATTGGATACCCCCTTCAGTTTCCTGATGATGAGAGTCCCTGATCCTTGTTGGCTTCCTGTCAGGGTAAAAAAGTGACAGTGGCACTTAATTCACCACCAAGGCTTGTTCCATGGAGCTCTTGGTCCTGCTGTTCATTTCTGTCTTGGTATTCCTGTGAAATGTGGTTGGGGAAAGTGGTGCTGGAAGCAGATGCCTCACAGTCATTGCCAGCTGCAGGGCACTACTGTAGAAACTCCCTAAGCCATGCAAAGTCTCAGTCCTCAAAAGGACCCTTTTATTTTTCTTGTCTGGGAGTAAGATTCAACCAATTACTCTTCTTTGTGTGTGTGTACACATGGGTGTGCAAGTGTATGTTTGTGTAAAATTCCACACAGGTGCATGAAAAAGGATACTGGAGAGATGTCCCTGTGACAAATCCAACCTGTGTGACAGCTTCATAGATGGTAGGGAAGTTTTTGTTTGTGGCAGATGGATTTTAGTAACTGATTTGAGTTCCTTACCTCCAACATGCTAATTCTTCCCACAGAAAGAGTGTCTTGTGGGTACAAGTGAGTGGTGTGAGCAGTCTGGAAGGCCAGGCACTGTCAGCTACCACGGTGGCTCTCTGCAGCCTGCGAGCAGAACACAGATAGCTGGCAACTGTGGAAAGTCATTCTAGGAAGGTGAGATAGTTGGGCTGCTATAGAAGTGAGCTGTGCTTGGCATAGCTCTCGAAAGCAAGACAGATTTTGTAGAATTTGTTCAACATAATTCAGTGCTAAACTGCCTGATAGTGGCTCTGGCACGTTTTCCAACTATCACATCCTGTCTTCAGATTCCCATGACCGCCTGCCTGCGTGCAGCCTTCTCTCCCCGTGCTCCCAGCTGCCGTGGCAACCACTTTGCACCACAGCCATGGAGCAGGGGCTGCTGCATTCCTGGCTCATTCCATGGCATTGTAACCAAGGAGGCTTCAGCTGATTGCAGCGTTTTCTGGATCTGCTGCCAGGCAGGTTTGCATCTCGTGCACGTGTGGTGCAGATTGTGGTGCAGCAATTGAGGCTGGGTCCTGAGCAGCCACATGGTTTTCATAAGTAGTCCCTTTCAGAGCTGAAAGTATCATTTATTATGCAGAACAAACCATTTCAAATCAGCAAATGGCTTCTTGCTCAAGCATGTATGGTGTGTTCTCTGGCTAAAGCAGGACAAGTGAAATGTGCAGCACGTGCATCATTGTACATGTCTTAGCTTTTCCTAACCATCAGTATTTACTGGGCAGGGAATGTGATCTTATCCTTCTGAGCATCCCATGAAACGCCTGGTGAATTAGGCCAGTCTCTCAACACAGGCTAAATAGCAGGACTTTGCACAAATTGCTGTGAGCACGTAGAGTTCACTTCTTTTCCCTGTGAAGTCACTGCACTGATTATTTTGCCAATTGTTTACAGGACCTTCAAGATGAAAGGTGTTAATTAAAACAAGCAGCAAGAGTTCAGGTCCATGCCTAATGGCTGTCTTGGAAGGCACTTGACATCTATCTGAAAACCTGTGTTTCTTGTTTTACTATAGTCTGCCTTTGTACAGGGTAAATTTTATTTTCCAGTACTGTGCAGTGTTCTCATACAGGCAGAAATACTCATTGGCATCTCTTACTGTTTTGGCGACTCCTATTGTTTAATTTATTGTGATAAGTTTGCTGAGTAATAGTTACTCAATAGCCAGTGATTTTTGCAAAAATAAAATCATTGTTGCCATAAATATTTTTAAGTAGATAACATGAGTGGAGGTCAAATTTGAGAAGGGTTTTCTGAGCAGTACATTGGAAGTACTCAGTGAGAAATGTGGGACTTTGTCTGCCATGATTTCTTCAGGGAATTCGGGACACCACAGGGCTGCCCAGCAGGTTCTTGGGAGTTCTCTTTTGATGCAGGTGACAAAGGAGAACTTGGGGGAAGAATGACCATGAAATTGTAGAATACTGGTTTTAGGAAAGGAAGAAGGCAAACAGCACAATAACACCTGTTGGCTTCAGGAAGAACAACTTGGAGATGAGTATGGAAAGAAGCCTTACAATAGTGAAAGACCTTGGGCTTGAGTGAAGCTTCTGCTGTGTCCTCCCACAATATGGCCAGAGTGAGCAGGGGAACCCAGGGTAGGTACAACTCCAATTAAGTGTAGCAGTCAAAGCACAGGGACCATGTAGGGTCTGCAAGAGGCTGTGCTTGCTCTGGTATTCTTCAGTCCTTTTATTAATGATGTGGATGATGGAGGAGAAAGGATGTTTATTAAATGTCTGGGGGACACCTTGCAAAGAGGGGCCATAAGCACTTCAGAGGGCAGAACCAGAGTTCAGTCTGGCCTTGAGGAATTGAAGAAACTGTGAAAAATAGCAGCCAATGCAGTGAGATCAAAGTTCTGTGCCTGGGGGAATGGTGAGTGCCACGAGGGAAGGGGAGGGATGAGTGCCCAGGCACTGCAGCTTAAGGCAGGGATCTGGATGAGTGTTGGGCAGACACCGTGCGTAGAGCTGGAATTGCAGGAAGGACAAACATCTGCCTGAGGTGTTGGGAATGCTGTCTGTCAGGCACATGTGGTAATTCTGCTCTGCAGCTGGAGCCCTGGATTCAGTTTTGGGCTCTGTAATCCAAGAACAATGTGGAGGAGACAGCAGTGGTCAGAGGTTTGGAGCATATGAGCTGTGCATGAAGGCTGAAGAATTTTACCCATTTATTTAGTCTGGAGAAGGAAAGAGGGGAGATGTGATAATTGCAATCAGGTATGTAAAATGACAGCTTTGAGAGGAAAATAATAAGCCTTGCCCGTGTTCATGTGAGCAGAATAAGGAATAAAAGGCTTAAATGACAGCAGAGGAGACTGAGGCTAAAGACCAAGGAAACTTTCTAGCAGTGGGGTATTTTTGCACTGGCACAACTCAGAGGCTCAGAGGAGCCTCTGAGACCCTGTCACAGGAGGGTTTTTTAAAAAAAAATTAGTAAGAAAAGCACCTGATGGGTAAGTTTGGTGAGTGGCTGATGTGGGTGAGGGAGAGGCAAGCTGGCCTCCTGGGGTCCCTTCCAGCTCTAATTCTGGGATATAAATTCAGTAACAAAGCTATAGTGGGGATTGAACAACCTCCTGAAAGAGATTTGCTAGCTGAGACATTTGGCTCACAGATATTCAGCATGCTGTGGCTTAGAATCTGCATCTCATTCAAACCTGTCTCTGGTTTTCATACCTTCTTTTGTCTTTCCTAATATCAGAGTCTTTTGTAAATATGAGCATCAGCACTGAGTCAGATTGTTTCCTGAAGATGAAACTTTTCCAAATACGAGCTCAACATGAGATAGAAAGACAGGTTTTAAAATTACTTTTCTAGCTCTGCAAAAGGAATTGGAACACATCATTCCTGACATTTCTTTTTAGAGTTACCTTGGGACTCTCCAGTCCTCACCTACCTTACCTTGTACAAGTTTGTCTTCTATAATATTTGTCTGGCTGAGTAAATTAAATGCAGAATTCATCAGCTGTTTGGACAGATGGATAGATAGACAGACTATTGTTTAAAAATAATCTAATTAAAACTGGGGATAAGTGTGGGGGTTTTTTATTCTACAGCATGATTTCAATCTGAGTACAAATTTGCCCTATTTTTTTCTGTTGTTTTAGTTGAGTTTGGGGCAGTTGTGGTGCTCCCAAGCAGAAGGGAGAATTATGCAGAAGGAGGGGATGGTTTACAGGTAGATGCATGTGCTGGAGATAGGAAAGAGAGGAAGGAGAGATGTGAATATCTTAAAAAGAATGAGTTAAAGGCCTCGAGGAAATGGCAGATTCAGTGTTTATCACTTGAGGAATCTGCAATAAAAGCAGCAAGAATGTTTTCTTTCACAGCAGCAATCACAAGCACCTTGGGAAAGGTGGCTCTGGCCAAGTGTTTGTAGTTCCTTGTTCATCCTGTGGTGATTATTTTGTATTAATTCAGGCAGTTTTCTTGTTAGCTCAGGAACTCAACGTGCATTTGGAGCTTTATTTTGCAGTCCCCCACTGAGGTTTCTAGTCACCAGCTTCTTCCAAGTACAGAAGATTTTGCTTCACCCAAAAAGAGGCAGAAAGCTGAAAAGAAAAATACAATTTAAAGGCAAATTTGTCTTTATTTGTATCTGAATGCTGGATGGGGACTACTAGTTTTAGCCTCTTCAAAGTGTCCTAAGTGTGTTTATTACTTTTTCTTTAGGAAAGAAAACCCCCTATTTCATGTGGAAATTGTCACATTGAGAAAAACAAAAGAAAGGAAAATTTGTATGCCCCATAATGGTCATGATGTGCACCAATGTTTGAGTGATTTTTAAAAGGGTTTCTTGGAAGTGTTTTATTCAGAATTGTAAGGGAAAAAAATTAAAAGGTAGAAGCCTTTTGGCATTATGAAAATGAATTAATTTTGGTTTAAAAATAGCAGTAGGAGCAAATTATGCTTTCATAAATTCATATGAACTCAGTGTTGTAGCACCCAAAATAAGTGTTACAAGCAGTGTAAATGCTTGAGATAGATGTGAGGGTCACCTGCTTGGGAGTGAGTTAGAGGAAACTTATGTAAGTTTATTATGGCACATCTTGCTGTTGTCATGAAGATATTTTCAGGAGGAAATTAAATGAAATATATTATGCAAAAATAAGAGAGCACGTTACCAGGTTTTGCTCTGACAAAAGATGGAGGATTTAAATTTAGTTGTTATTTCTAAACAAGAAAAAAAAGTAGCAATAGGTGTAGAGCCTTTTGCTGCTCCAAGGCCCAGTTGTTCTTGGGCAACAATGATCAGGTAAAGCTTTTAAAATCACATTTTAGTGATTTTAAAAAGAAGCAAATTTGTTGGTGCTTCCTTTGCCTTTCTTGAAGTCTCTCAGCACCCTCAGTGAAAAAAAAAGCCATTTTCCCTCTGGGCCACATTGCATTACTTCATCTGCAGCCATGAAACCCAGCTGATGTTCCCTGTGATGACTGGGAATAATGGAGGAGCTCCTGGTGCTCATGCTGTGGGATAAAGGGACTCTTCCACAACTGCTACTTCTTAGCCAGCAAATTCACTTGGGGAGGGCCTGATTTTGCATCTGTTGTGAATTTTACCTTGCTCTGTTGTTTCTTGTTCAGTAAGGGATGCAGTCAGCACAAGGCAGCCCTGTTTATGCTTTATGCTAAAACAAGACAGTGGTAGTGCAAGCTGGGGGAAATAGAGGTGTTGTCCAGCATTATCCTCATATTGATGCCATAATGTACCTGTTGGAAAAGTAGTTTTCAAGTAATGACTGCAACATTATTGTAGATCTAGGGTTCCTTAAGAATCTGCAACTTCAGCCACCTTGCACAGAATTTACTGGATTTTTTCTCTCTTCTTGGTTGTTTCTTAAGTTTTGAGCTTAATGCTGAGAATAAAAGCAAATCTCAGAGTTTTATAATGCAGATGAGGGTATCTCATGGTTTGCTCAGAAGTCTTCTGTTACAAAAGTGAAAATCGGTGTGAGTTTTGGTGCAAAGGTGGAAGGTGGGAGTGGCTTTTTGTTTTAAAGTCAGTGTTGTCCCAATCTTGTCTTTGCCCTGACTTTCTCACCCTGCTTCTGATTGTCCATTTTAGAACAATGGGCTCAGTCTTAGCAGTGAAGGGGGCTTCACTTTTTTTTCCCATGTTTCTATATGGAGTCAACTTTAAAGTTCATTTTTTACCTGTTTTTATTCTTTTCCCAAACCTTGACATCTTTATTGTTTTCCAGTGACCTTTTCAAGTGCTGCTGTCTATTGTTGTGCACTTGGAATACTTCTGTGCACAATATTAATGTTTCTTTTGGTGGGTTGTGCAAGCACTTTACTGAAGTATTTCCAACTTTGATGGTTGCTGTTTTCAAAAAGAGCAGATTAAGTGCTCTAATACTGATACATAAAATCACTTTGGTTCTTTCTTCTACATCAAGGATTTTTAATTATCATAACATTGCTGCTTTTTACTGTGCTCCATAGCAACATTACACATTTGCAAAGCCTTTGAGGAAAAATAAGAGCATTAATTGGTAAAGTTTTTTTATTGAAAAGCAGACCTTTTCTGCTTCTTCTGTGTGTTTTTTCTGTCATTCAGATTGATTATGTGCAGATTTTTGGGTCTTAGGAACCAAAAAGGACATGACTATCTTCTTTGTATTTTTGTGGGGAATATAAGAAAATGTCATGCCTAGAAAGCAAGTGCTTATCTCAGTTAATAGTGGAAGAGTCTGCTCACAGTAAAAGACAGACCCTGAACCAAGACCAGACAGGATGAAGTGATGCAGGGGGGTGACAAATGAAGACTGCAGGTCCCATCAGGATCTCTGATAGCTTAGATAAAATGAGAGACATCTCTTACTCAGGAACTCCAGAACCTGGAAGGATTCCACTGTTTATTTCAAATGACTTACTAGAAATAAGAATTCTGGTCCTGCAAATAAAGCTTTGGGGAAGCAAGTTGGAAAGGGAGTAAGATATATAGTATTTGGAGCACTGCAATTCCATATAGTCAATATATTTTTGAGCTTGGGAACCCTTCACAGGCTTTTGGCAAACAAGCTTGCATCAGAGCCATAATTACGTATTTCATAAAAGGAGTTCTCAATTTTTAAATACAGTGTGCTTGCCAGAGGTGATGGATGAACATGTAAGGGGAAGACTCCAAAGCAATAAAATGCATCTTTGATGATGGGAACACTGCGGAAAGTAGGAAGAGAGTATAATAAGATAGATAAATGCAGACAGGAGAAGGAAAGAAAATTTCTTTGAGCAAATAAATGTTTTTAAAGCAATGTTTGCATGATTACCTGACCTTAATACCTTGTTTCTGAATAAATAATTTCTTGAAGTTTTTGTCTTTTAGACATAACCAAATAGAAATAACCTTACAAATGGAGCAAACTTTTGTGACATTTCTGTAGAGCTGCATGCAATGTATTTACCTCTTGGGTAAATGTGGGTGCTTCACAGATCTCAAAGGAAAGAGCAGCAATTCATCTCAGGCTGGGAGCAGCCAAAAGTCACTTGATGACTTTTTAATGTCCCAACTCTTTCTGAGGGAAATGAGATGCCTTGCTGTTGGACATCTGCACAGGAGTGTTCATCCTCCTGCCATGAGCTCACAGAACCCTGGTTACTTGTCCAGCACTGTTCCTTAGTCAGTTTATAACTTTTGTGGTTTAGTGAAATTTTTTAGATGCACTCTTCCATGGGAGCTTCCTTCTGCATCTTGTATTTTGACATCAGGTTTTAGCCCCTGGAGTGTCAGGAGGGAGGCACCACACACCTCCTTTCCTTTTCTTCTGCATCACCTGTCACCTGCCTTTTCCCAGTTCTCCTCAGAGTTTGGCTCAGTCCCTCTTAGCTCTCAGCCTCACCCTGGGTGGCTCTTCTATCTCCTTCTGGATATCTGACTTGTTTCCTTCATGGCATTCAACTTGCAAGCAGCGTTTATTGAAAGTAATCTAAAACCACCACTCTCGATTTTCCCAGAACTTCTGTTCATTTGATTTTCAAAATTACTTACTCTGTTTCTCCTTGACCACTTGTGTGGTGTCAAACTGTCTGAATAACCCAAAATATAACTCTGACATACACTTCCAGAAGAATGGGCAGAAAATGAATTTTGACCTTCCTTGTAAAGACTTATCAGCAGCTCTCACTCCTGTATCTTTAAGGAATACTTACTGCAAAGAACAACATATTTAACTTGTATCCATGGGATTCCATCAGACCAGAAGGATCTGCCCTGGTGGATTTGGTTGCTTCTGAGGTCTATAGAGGTGCAAAGATAAAACAGAGAAGCAGCTGTTTAAGTGAGTTACAGGATGTGAGAGCGGGCAGTAAACCAGCAAAGGTTACAAACATGATTTTTTCTTCTTTGAACAACACCTCAGCACACTTTTTGTTTGTTTTCTTATTTTTGTCTTTTTCACTTAAATAGTGGTTTCATTCTTTCCATTGTTTGTATAAAGATACAAAGTTGAGCACAGCATTGGACAGCATATTAAAACATGATGTAGCATAAAATGCTGTGAAATAGTAATTGACAAATAGATCAAATAAAATAGAGTAAGTAATCAAAGTACCAGAGTCCAAAACCAGTCCCAGGGAGGTTCTTGTGCCTGACAGCCCCCAGCAGTCACAAGGCTGATTGGGTGACTCCGGACAGTCACTTTTGCATTCAGGTCACACCTCATCCTTTTCTTCAGTTACAGCTTCAGCCAGATATGGTGTCCTCTGTCCAAGCATATTCTGACAAAAGTCAGGGTAAAGACTTTTCCCAAGGAGTGGTTAATACACTCTCTGCATTGATGTCACCAGTTGGAGAGGAAAAGATTAATCACTAAATGTGAAAACTGAAAATGCATTCATGTTCAGAACTATGCCCAACACTATGCCCCAGGAAAGGGGTGAATGGTGACTCTTTCAAGCTGCAGGGCTTTGTTTGCCAGAAATTGAATTCTTTGGAGGAGGAAGAGGAGGCACAGAACAAGGCTTCTGCAGTTGATGTCCTCAGTATAGATGGTGGCAGTTCCTAACCCCTTCTTGGATGATCAGCTCTACACAGCTACTCATTACGAAGTTGACTTGGGGCTAGAAGGGCAGTGATACCAGCTGATGGAGGAGGACAGAAAAGGTGTCCATAAAGATGTATTTCACTGTATTTAATTAAGTCTTACCTTTACATAAGATTCTTAGCTATTAAGAATTCTATGCAAAATAATTTTATTTGCTGCGGAATATTCATTTGCAGCAGAAATTTTGTATCAAGTCCTTCTTTTCTCTCCTTGTTTTCCTCTTCATTTTAGTATAGGGGATGTCATGTTAAAAGGTGGCTTTCTGTGAGCCATCTTTCCCAACAGTGATTTATTATTTAACATTAGTTGGTCTCAGTCCATCTTCTTCCTGGCCAGTGTGTAAAGTGTTCTTTAAGGCCAGCACCACCGACTGCCTTGGGACAGGGCTTAGGGGTGCACAGAGAACACTGTGCACAGCCCAGAGTGTTGAGTTTGTCACTGGGCTGTACTCACTTCTCAGAATTCCCTGGCATTAATCAGAGCCAGAGCACAAGGAGTGAATGTGGGAGCTGACTCTCATGACTCTAGAGGTCACTGGCAAGGTCAGGGCTGGGCGTGTTCTGGGAAGATTTCTGGGCCAGTGTATGGACACAGAGCTCCAGTTTCCAGGATGCAGTCAAAGCTTGCCCAGAGGGTAGGATGGGTAGGAATTAGGTGATTTTCCTTGGAGCTGAGAAACCTTTCATGAAGTGCTGAGGCTCCTGTTGCAAGAGACCAGCTCTGCTTTGCCATGAGCAAGCTAAGAAGCTGCTGAATAGAAAAAGCACTTTGCTGCAGAGAGAAGATTCAGTCAAAAGAGAAGGAAGAAGCACTGCAGTTAAGACTCCAGAAATACACCTTTAAAGTAAACAGAAGTACTTTTAAAACACCTCAGTGTCCTCTTTTGCAACAATGAAAAATATGCAGCTGCTTTGCAAGGGACTGGCTGTCACCAGCTTGAGATAATCAGATAGCTGCTATTTTTCCAGCTTCCCATGAGCTTCCCAGGACAATCCTTCATAGGGAAGAGGATATTGTATTTCTTAAGACATAAAAGAGGGCTGATGACTAATACTGAAGTGAATTGTTATTTACTTAATTGAGCCTTCTTGTTTGGTATGTGTCCTAATTAATTCATTTTTGTAGTGACCATATTGAAGCAACCTACACCCTTGTGACCTTCTCTTATAATTATTACTGTTTTCCTCATTTGAAGCACTGTTTTGATTATGTACTCAAAAAGCTCTGCTGAAACATCTGTAGCACTACCACAGAGTCAGATTTTCCCATTGTTTGGAACTCAAGGATAGCAATAAAAAGAATCCTTCTTTATTGAAGTTCTTGGAGGTTATGGGTCACTTACAGCCCTTAGGGGATGGGGTCTGTCTTCCTTTTTAATTTCACAAAATGGGTATTTTGAATAGGCAGAACTTGGTTTTTAGCTAGAAATTATTTTAAGAAAAATGTGTTGTTGGATGGTAGCACTCAGAGGTGGCACAGAATTCCTCTGGTGTGAATATTCTACGTGTTACAGGGTCACAGGAGAACGGAACAGCAGTGGGGAAGGGGCTGGCAAGTATGGCCAGCCCTAAATTTGCTGAGATTGCTATGTGGACTCTCTGCCCCAAATGAGGCATTGTTTTTATTATTGCTTAAATTAAATACAGTATTTGACAGCTCTTTGCCTAAACCACAGTGGAGTTGTCTGAAATGCTCTCTCTGAAGGAGAGTCTCTCTCAGCCATGGCAGTCACATCTGCAGTGGTAGGTGACTGTCAGTGAGGGGCTGACAGTACAAGGGGGGTTGTTTTTTCCTCAGTGCTTCGTGGCATGAAAATTTCGCTGTTTGACCCAAACTTACGCTCACTGCAATGTTTTTGAACCCCTGTCCCCAGCTCCTCTCCCCCCATTTACCTGGAAATCCCAGCCAAGTGGTTTTCCTCCATCCGGGCATGTTCACATGTACTGGTGGAGCTTGTTCTGGGCAGTGATCCCAGAGGTGGTGTCAGTCTGGGGACATAGCTCCACTGGCATCTTTCATTGGAACTAGAGGAATTACAGCAAGCCCCTCACTGTTTGGAAAGCTGCAGAGTACCCTTGTAGGTCTGTGCACCTCTTGCAACAGCAGTCCCTTCTCCTCAGGGAACAGGACCCTTGCACAGAGTATTTTTTTACTCAAGACTTACTGATGCTTCTTCTCCTATTGATTTAAGTAGTACACTGCTTTCCCCAGTCTCTACTTGCTTTTGGCTCCATTCTGTCCAAATCAAAACTGGCTATGCTTTCAACTTCTTGAAGCATTGTGTACCTTTTTTGCTCTTCTTCACTCCCAGTTCCTTTCTCTCGACTTCCTTACAAAGTGCCTTCATATCTGTGCTCTATGCTCTGTGGGGTTTCTTTTTTTCTCTATTGCAGACTCTCTCTGTTCCTGAAACAATTAAAACCACTTATTAAAAGATAATAGCTCGCTCTGGGTCACAGTTTTTCAGTGGATGGCCCTCTAAGCTGCTGGGGATTTTGATGCCAGAGGACAGCAGTGCTGGGTAGAGCTTACCTTGGATTCCAGCCATGTACTGGAGTGCTGTGTCCTTTTGTTTTAATATTTGTCTGAGCAGTCTTCTGCTCTTCAGAGTCAGACTGCTCATGTGTGTGTAGATGTGGCACTTTAGAACATGGCTTTAGTGATGGGCCTGGCAGGGTTAGGTTAATGGGTGGGCTTGATCTTAGCAGTCTCTGCCAACCTAAGTAGTTCTATGATTCTATGTAGCAAAAATTCCTGCCTCAGTAGAAGAGAGAGTACCTGGAAATCTTTCTTCAGCCATGAATAATAATCCAGTGTTAGACAGACCACCATCTCAGACCAGGCTTCTTCATGCGCCAGGAAAAGGTGGGTGACTGAAAAAACCAAAGGAGTGGTTGTTCCACAAAACCATAAATTGAGGTTAATGCTTGCCCTGCTCACTCTTGACTTTCTCTCTGTACATAACCTGGTTTAACCCTTTGGCTGTGCCCATGTCCAGAACATTTTGGCTCAGTTTGTGCAGGAAAGATGCTGTATGAAAGATTCATTTCCTTTCCAGCATTGGGAGTTACCTTTCTAAATGAACACATGTGCCAGATCACACAGCATGCAGCCCAAGTGCTGCATTTTATATGATGCCTACAGCGCTCTACTGAATGAAATCTGCAAGTCTTCAGAGTTCTTAAGATGCCTTTGTGTTTTTTGGCATAGAAACAGAGAAGCTGGGGCTGGAGGTGGGAAATGGATTGCTATCTTGGAAATTTAACGACCAGCTGTTTCCCTGTGATGTGTGTGGAAAAGTGTTTGGTCGCCAGCAGACGCTGTCCCGGCATCTCTCGCTGCACACAGGTAAGGCAGGGCTTGCTGAGGTTGGTACAGCACTCAGGAATTCCATGGGTTTGTTTCAGGGAGGAGAAGGAAGGGAAGGAGAGGATTGTGAGAGCCACCCTCGGCTCACCTGGAGAAGAGCCAAGCACAGGAGCAGGACACAACGTCAGAGTGGGGTTAGGGGAGGGAACATTTTATTTCTTTGCAGCCTACGTGAAGTTTCTTACAAAACCTCAAGTTTGTTCAGGTTCCAGCACACCAGAGTGTAGACACCAACTGGTAACCAAGCTTGGTAATGGAGTTCTGAAGAGAAGGCACAGGCGTTTTTTGGATGGATTTGGGATTTTTTTGGACAGAAACATCATTCACCTGATGAACTTTTCAAATGTCACTGAACAAAGGAAGATTTGGCCTTGGTGTTTTAGATATGTGAAACTGAAAGGATTGAATAACTCATTCATCTTTGCTCCCATCACACAGTTCTGAGAGGAACAGGGGTTGTTCTACCCCGTATCAACTTTCTTAAAGTGAATCAGCTTCAAATCAGCTGAGACAGTTTTTATATGGAGGATGGACTCTGCCAGCCTGCTGAGGTGCAATGCACAAAATAACACTCAGAAACCAGAATTCCCTGTGTAGTGCTGAGAAATCCTGTTGGTATAATGCTGTGTGTGTAGAGCCATCCTGAAAAGGCTTAGATACTCCATGGTCTAGTGGGGTTTCCTTAGTCCTAAAGCTGCTTTATGGAATGCCTTTCCCCTCACACTTGTAGCATCATATTTCAATTTTAGAGCAGCAGACCCTCAAAGGAAAAGGTTGTAAAAGCTGATGTAATGTTTGGTTATTTTAATCAACCCCTCGCAAAATGCAGCCTGGCGCACGCACAAAAGCTGTGCTGCCAGGACCTAGAAATGATTTATTTAAAATAAAAGAGAGGAATATTTAAAATTGTGAAGCATCAGAAACTGTTGATGAATTAGGTTATTTTTTTAACTGTTCTTTGAGTGAGCTTTTTCATTAGTTTATTTTTGGCACTGGACTAATGATATAGGGTGTTCTCCTTTCTCCTACCTCTCGGAATTTAAAACTAAGTCATCAGCTATCAGCCTTCTGCAAGTGATCATGGGCAGCCTCAACAGTGACCAAGCCCAAAAATCAAATTAAAGATGCTGGGTAGAGGAAGTAGTTGTAGACTATTGACCTGTTTCTCCATTGGCTTTGCTGCAGCTCCCAGAACAGCAGTTGCCCCAGTTTTCCAGTTTATAAAGTTTTATATTATCTAACTACAAACTGTAGAGCAAATTTTAAAAGCTTTCCCTAAACTGCCTTCAGATGAATTGTGGGTTTTTTCTGAATAATTGCTGTGAACTCCTATAAACTTCTAGAATGTCAAGCTTCCAAAGTACCTCATCCTGAAAGCCGCTTGGAGAAACCCAAAGGAATGCACGCTTGGTCGCCGGCAGCATTCAAAGCAGCTGGCTCCAGACTGAGGTGTGCACTCACATCCCTCTGCTCCTTTTTTTCAGAAGAGAGAAAATACAAATGCCACTTGTGCCCCTATGCTGCAAAGTGCCGTGCTAACCTGAACCAGCACCTGACCGTGCACTCGGTGAAGCTGGTGAGCACCGACACCGAGGACATCGTCAGCGCCGTCACGGCCGAGGGCAGCGATGGAAAGAAGCACCCTTACTACTACAGGTGAGCACCCAGACAGGGCTGTGCACCACTCACAGCCTCCTGTGCCTGCTGAGCACGTGGGACAGGGCCACCCTTCTGGTGCCACGGGGTTGGAGCCATGAATGAAGGATTTGTCTTGCCCGTGTCTGCCTCAGGCTGAGCAGTGAACCCCAGCTGGCTGCTTCGTGCTGTTTGACTTGGCTGGCCTTTGGGAAGGCCATTGCTGTGGGATTGGGTTTTTTAAATGGCTTTGTGAGGGAGCTGTGCTCTTAGAAGCTTCTCTTACTTTTTTAAGCAGTGTTCCTTTAAGTTTTGTGTTTGGAAACATCCCATGGTGTACATGGATTCACAGCAAATCTAAAGCCTGGTGCTTCCAGTTGCCTCTGATGTTTCCCTTGTCTTCAGCCAGATCTATGATATCGAATAACTTAAAAGTGTATCAAGAATTGTTACATCAATCCGAACATTTCGTCTGCTTGCTAGAGGTATAAACATTCTGTGACCAACAGAAATGTGAAAGAAAGAAAACCTTCAGGAGAATTTGCCTGAAAAATTGAAAGGAATTGCCCAGATAAAATGGATACATGCACTGTTGTGCACATCTGCAAACTGTGATGTGCACTCAAGTGGCCGAGCAGATTACCAAATCACTCTTACTTTTAGTCAAAGTGCCAAGAGCAGATTTAATTACAAAATCATAGAAGTAAGAAATAAATGAGACCTGCTGGATTAGATTATCTAGTCCTTCCCCTTGGGAAAGCAAAATAGTGCCCTGGAGTATATGCCTTTTCCAATCTTTCTGGCTTGTTTTAAATGTTAATGGCCTAATCAAAGCAAGAGGAGGACTGTGCAAAGAAAGTTAAATTAAAGGGTCCTTTCCATTGCCTCTCAGTATCACTCTGTTTATGTGCTGGCTGTGAAATCTGTATCCCTGCTAATTATTTGCATAGCTGAAGACTGCTGTTTTCCAGTCAAGCATTAGAAATGTTTGAACCCATTTTTACTTGCTTACACTGAAACTGCCAGGCAGTTTTGCACAAGATCCCAGTTTGGCACGGGAACCATTCCAGGGCTCGAAAATCACTCCTGGAGTGTGCAGCAAGCTCTCTGTTTGTCAGTGTATCAGCTGTACTAAACATCTTGGCAAAGCTGCAGTGCCTCTTATTGCCCAAAGGAATCGGTTAGGTGATGCACAGCATCTGGAATCTGTAGTTTTTAATTAACTTTATGATTATTTAGCATCATTATAGCATGTACAGGATTGTTGCATTGTGCCTGCCCTTAATCACATTGGCATGGCCATCAGTTCAAAGGCAGTTCAGCAGACAAAAGAATTTTGCAGTGAACACTGAGCAGCGAGGAAGAGCAGAAAACTGTGCTGTGAGTTTCCCCCTGCAAATTTGGGGAAAGGCAGTAGGCTTCTGTTTGTGGTTTGGTTTTTAACATTTCTTGCTCTTGAACTCTCTCCTGCCTGCAGCTGCCATGTGTGTGGGTTTGAGACGGAGATGAATGTCCAGTTTGTCAGTCATATGTCCCTCCACGTGGATAAGGAGCAGTGGATGTTCTCCATCTGCTGCACGGCGTGCGATTTTGTCACTATGGAAGAGGCAGATATGAAGGCTCATGTCAACAACAACCACACAGGTGATGATCCCTCTCTCCCAGCTGCAGTGATCTCTCTCTTCCTTGCTTTTGAGGTGCAACCTTCACACTTCCCATTAGCACTCTGCTTTCACTGAAATGCTTGCTAATTAAGGCCTGATCTCTCAAAGTTGAGGTGAATTGGACTCCAGCCAGGCAAATAATCTGGTAGTGCAGATCAATTTTCAAGCTTAGTGAAATAAATGAAGGACTACTTAGCCCTTCTTCTTCCTATTCCCCTTATCCCCCAAATCCCCTCCCCTGCTGGAGTCAATCAAATATTTCATTTATTTTTCTGGTTTACAATTTCATAAAAATCCTGCTTTGACTTGAGGGATAAGGTGACTTTGAGGGCTAATTATGCATACCTGGCTGTAAGTCTGAAATAAACATTATGTTGAGCTTTGCTCTTCGTTGTGTTTGCCCCCACAGTCCATCAGTTTGGAATTTCACGCTGCTGTTTAGTTGACACTGTGATTCAGCAATACCATAAATGTAACTTTATATTAAATAGCAGAACAGTCCATGCTTGCTCCCTGGTCCTACTCACTTAATATCCAAGGATAAGAGCAATAGCAGTTTTCAAACAAGCTCCATATGCTTAGTCCAACCAGTGAAGTCTGGCATAATTTAAGGAGAAGAAAATTGGAATCCTTTTAATTAAATTTTTCTTATATGACCATGCAGAAGCATTTTGCTGCCACAAAGTACTCACAGTTGTGTTTACAATATGGAACCTGATTGCATCCAGCACACCCTTTCCATCATGAAATTGTTTTTCCTGTCCTACCAGAAATAAAAATTGGGAAATAAATTGGGAAAACAGGGGAAGGGAGAGAAGAATTGGTTGTGTTCAGAAATACAGAAGTTAAATGTAACCACAGAAATATGAACTACTGGAAAGCTCTCAAGGGATTTTATGCCAGCACAGCTCCCAGAACTACTTCACTTCATATAGAGGAGTTCAAGACAAATGAGAAACTCCACCCATAGCTATGTGAAAAGCCTCAGAGCTCAAAAGTGAGCTGTGTTCTGCTGTGTATTCCTATTGTGGCTAAATGATTGGAACTGCTACTTGTCCTTTGAATACAGGCAAAACCCCCTTGCTCATCCTTCACCCTGCCCAACTGAGCCACTCAGCTGGTGATTCAGCCAAATGCTCACACGAATGGCAAATATAGAGTAAAATAATAGAATGGGTTTTCTGGGTCATTTGACTCCAGTTCCTTATCCTGTGATGTTACCAGGTCATAAAGGGACAGTTTGTGTGGATATGGCATATGCCTTCAGAGAAGTAGCATTGCTTTAGACAAATTATTTTGAGAGACAGGCAGCTGTACACCTTCTTGCATTAAAGATTAGAGACATGTTTTTAATTTTCAGTGTGTGTCTTAGGGATAATCAAAATACACAAACATTGTTCTTGTGTCAGAACTGCCCCTTACCTGAAAGAGCAGCCACCTTTTCCTCCCTCCACTTTTCATCCCTCCTCCCACAGTATTTATTCCCTTAGTGTATTTCTGGAGAACAACACTCTCCTCTCTAAATGCACACTGAGTCTTTTCCTATAGGGAACATAGTTTTCCTGCTGTACCCTCACTGCGTATGTTCCTGTTGGAACCCCTGCTCTGGACATCTGCAGTCACAGCTGTACATGGTGAAGTGAAATAAGCAGTGGTGGCAGTGCAAACCAGCAGCAGCTGCTGGGAATAGGTCACACAATAACATTCTGTGATCACATTTACCTTCCTTGAAGGCTCCCCAACACTGATTGCTCACATTCATCCCCTGTTCTGCTCCAATTCTACTTTTGTTTTCCTTGACTGTTTCCTACTTAAGCACTTCTCATTTGTAGCAAAAATTCTTGTTACTGGCCCTTCAGGTCATAACCTTGTCCTCTGTGCTATTAAATTTCATTCCATTTGTATTACTCTGCTCCCCAAGGTCAGTGAATCTTTCTGTATGATATCCAGTCATCCTCCCCATTGGCAGCTCGGGTCATCAGATTTCATTAGTGCATTCCTACATTTTTATCTTAAAGGTGCCACTCATCAGTTTAAAGTTAAGTACACAGGTGCTGTGTTTGCAGAGGCTTTGATTGGGGACTGTATCACATGGAGAATCTGAAGTTTTAGTGAAGTCTCCTTATAACATAGCTCTGATTGAACCAGGACATGGGTGGGAGGGAATAATTGGCCCATCCTTGCCTCATTGGCTCCAGTTCTCATATGGGAACTCTCCCTCTTGTTCAGTTCTAGTGCGTGATAGGGTTTGGGATTTGGACTTCATACATTTATTGCACACATGAGGAAGCTCTGATGCTTTCTTTTATTCTTTCATAAAGAAGCTTTATCTCTACGTCCGGTTAAATAACATGCTTTTCAATTATCTTTGCAAGGACATCCTAATAAAAACATATAAATCTTGAGACCATGCTGTTACCTCTGCAATGATTACTGAGGATGCTCTGCAGAACAATGAGGGAGATTATTCTCCTTTACCCTTCATCCCAAAGTTACCCACTGGACCCATATAAATGTGAAAGCAGGGGAATTTCAACTTGAACCAATAGATACTTTTGGTTTCTCAAACCCACAAAAATTCTGTTTCCTTTATGATTGACAAGCTTCTGAACTCAGAGTAATCAAAGTGTTTTCTTGGGATTTTTTTCAGTCCAGCAATGAGGTAGAATTGCATGATCCCACTTCCATCACAGATGCACTCAAATGCAGGATTAACTGAGAGATGTATTGTGGTAAAACACTAATAAAAACAATGGGTTTTTTTCAATCAGCTCAATTAATTTCAGACTTGTTTTGAATTAACTTTAAATACTTCCTGAAATTTAAAACAGAATCATGGAGACACAATCTAATCTGCTGAACTAGTTATTGCTCTTTGTTTTTCAGCTGAAGAGAGGAAGACACCCAGTGAATCTAACAGTCCATCTTCATCTTCGTTGTCAGCACTGAGCGACTCTGCCAACAGCAAAGAAGATGCAGATATAACCCCAAAAAACAAGGGATCAAACAACCTGCTGGTCATTTCTGTAGTGCCTGGTAGTCAGACCTCAGTGAACACTGAAGAGAAGTCAGAGAAAGGTAAAGCACTCTTTAACAAACACAAACTTCCACCCTCTATGCAGTTGATCTGGCCACAGTGTGAGGACTAAGTTTTCCTGTTCTATTTTTCAGGCTTTGAATGTGTTTTCTGTAACTTTGTCTGCAAAACAAAAAAACATGTTTGAGCGTCACCTGCAGATCCACCTGATCACACGGATGTTTGAGTGTGATGTGTGCCACAAGTTCATGAAGACACCTGAGCAATTACTGGAGCACAAGAAATGCCACACTGTCCCCACCGGTGGGCTCAAGTAAGGAAAGCAAGTACACAAACTTTTACTGTGTTAAGCACCTTAATACTGCGGGGATAGGAAAAAAGGAAGTCAGTCAGAAAGGGTTGGTTAATAATCCAGATTTGGGGCTTCCTTTTATTTAGATGAGCCAAGGCCCGTCCTTCAGATTTGCATCATTACAGCAGATTGGTAACAAACTGTGGTCCTTTCCCAGTTCAAGTCAAAGAGGAGGCAGTATGTGATGGGTCCTACAGAGAATGAGCCAATACTGCAAAGAGCTTTTGGCAGAATAAGGGCTTGTTCCAAGGCATCAGAGCAAAAAGAAGCACCCAGCACAGGCTCTGTTTTGCACCAGGCTCAAAGAAACTAAATCCTACACAGCCTCTGCAACTAGGTATGAGTTACAACCTTAAAGGTTACAGCCTTTGTATACTCAAATACAAAGTCATTTCTCTCCAAGAATGAATAACTTGGATGCTGTCTGCTTTGTTTGCATGCCCACAATGACCACTATTGTATAAATTAACATGTAATGAGTAATACAGTCTTTTAAGGAAAAAAGTCCTTTGGTTTTGACTGTGGTGGTGTCCTTTAAGGTCTTTTGGTGCAGAGCAGTGCTTCTAGAGAATGAGTGTGCCCTTATGTCAGTCAGACCCCTGAGGGAAGGAGGCACTGCTGGGGCCATGTGCTTGCTCTCTGAGCAGGCCGTGTGGTTTTATGAAAGAGGCACATCCCTGGTCCCTGTCTGGTCCAGCTGCTGCAGAAAAAAGGGCTGGGACTGATTGGAGCCCTGACTGTGGCTCAGCACAGGGCTCCCAGCTCCTGCTGCTCTTGCTGAGCAGGCTGATGGGTTTGGGTCACTGTGGCTGGGACGCGAGGAGCGCGCCATGTCCGATGTTCCTGCGCGCAGCTCCCTCGGCTTTGGAAAACTGGTCCTGTTTGCCAAGCAGCCTCTGGTCTCCAGCTCAGTAGTTCCACAGACTGGGATCTGTGGTCACTTGAGATGAGATGACTGAATCTAGGAAGAAGACCAGATTGAGAAACAAGCAGCGTGCCAGAACGACGGGATGTCTGCCTTGGACATACAGACCAGTTGTCTAATGCGCATTTGGTTTAAGCTGCGTAAAATCTGTTCTATTTACCAAGGAAAAACCATGACCTTATGACTCAAATCTTCCTGACAGAATGGGTTTCTCAGTTTATAGTTCTGCCCAACTCAAGTAATAATTAGGTACCTTGAAAGCTGCATCTAAGAAAAAGCTCTGATTTATTTTTTTTTAAGGCATCCAGAAGAGCCTGAAGAGATCTAAGTAAATTGTATTTTTCTGTCTCCTGTTTGCTGTGGGGGAAGAGAAAAAAAACATGATTCTTCCAGCTCCAGGTCAAAATCTGAGATTCTGATCCAGAGAGCACCCAGCCCAGGAGAGGTATGTGTGCATTGACAGCCAAGTCCTCTGGTGCAAGAGATAATCACGTTAGAAGCCTCAGTGACAGGCTCCCTCTCTGGATCAGAGTACTTGATGTGCATCAGGAAAAGCGTCCAGGTGTTTTTGGTATCTCTTTGTCCTCCTGTTATTACTCACTTTCCTCGAAAATCTCTTGATTAGCTTGTATATAATATTAAACCTGTATGCGCAGCCAGATGTAGCAAGGAACACGCATAGAGAGATAATCTCAGCATAGAAATGACCCGAAATGCCAGAACACAATTAGCAGACCTGCTAAACAGTGAATGCACGTGTGTGGCAGCTGGGGATGTTGGAAGACAGTAGCCAGGTGCCTTGGTTGTAAGTTTTTATCCAGCCCTGCTCTCTGAGCTCACAATTCCGTGTGGAAGGGAGTGCCCCACCAGCTTCCTCTCAGCTGCACCAAGCAACAGCGGCTGTGTTTTGGGTTTGGTTGTGGCCAAGCTTGTTCACTGTGCAGCTCAGGCTTCTTTCCAAGCTTCCATGATTCCCTTCTTGGCCCGTTCCTGGCTCAGGAACTGAGGTGAGGCCCTTTGCCATGTCCAGCCCGGGCCAGACGCTTGCTGCTGTGAGTAAGCAGAAGCCACATCCTGTTCCTCTACAGCAGCAATTCCTGCCACGGCAGAGGCGGCCGTAGGCAAACACTGCCACGCACACGCCCCTTTCAGCATGGCTAGCTCATCTCCCAGAAATGGGAGTCTCTACATATCACCCTAACAGCCTGGCTTTCCGCTGCTCCTAGCAGGATACCCAGCAAGTTTATTGTTCAAGGTCACATAAAAGGGATTTCCTAAGCTTTGCTGTACATGTGGTATTACAAGTTTATTCCATCTTTACTTAAACAGCTGCTTTCTTACTCATCCGTAAACACTCACTTTAAACCACTTCTTAATGGAAAAAATGGCCAAAGTGACTTCGTGCAAACACTAGGACTCGTTACACAAAGTACCCGTGATCAGTCACCCACCCCGCACTCCCCGGCCTGCTTTGGGGGAAGACCCCACCAAGGTAAGCCAGAGGTTAAAGGGATGCTCCTTCAGAGTGAATCAGTGTTTTTCTAGGAATGCCACTGGGCAAACCTCCTCTAAGTAGAACAGAGTCAAGGTGAACCAAATATTGGAAGAGGGAGAACTGAATGCCTTTTCCTCCTCCTTAGTAGGTCAGGAAGGGGCTGAGTGCCAGGGTGAAAGGTTAAAACAGGAAAGCAGATCTGCCAGCTGAGTGACTCCTCTTTTCTCTGTCCCTGCCCTTCCCTGCTGTGTTGCCAGGTGCCCGTTCTGCATCTACTCCACGAACCGCCCCGCAGCCATGGAGTGCCACCTGAAGACTCACTACAAGATGGAGTACAAGTGTCGGATCTGCCAGACAGTGAAAGCCAACCAGCTGGAGCTGGAGATGCACATCCGAGAGCACCGCCTGGGCAACCATTACAAGTGTGACCAGTGTGGCTACCTGTCCAAGACGGCCAACAAGCTGATCGAGCACGTGCGTGTCCACACGGGCGAGCGCCCTTTTCACTGTGACCAGTGCAGCTACAGCTGCAAACGCAAAGACAATCTCAACTTGCACAAGAAACTGAAGCACGCTCCGCGCCAGACCTTCAGCTGCGACGAGTGCCTGTTCAAGACTACCCACCCTTTTGTCTTCAGCCGCCACGTGAAGAAGCACCAGAACGGGGACTGCTCCGAGGAGGAGAAGAAGGGCCAGTATTCAACCTCCAAGGAAGCCAGTCCGTTCCTACCAGTGAGCTGCTCCAGGAACCTTCTGTCACCCCTCTCAGTTATGTCTGCCTCCCAGGCTCTGCAAACAGTGGCTATGTCAGCTGCGCAGGGCAGCGGGGCAGAGCCAAACTTGGCAGTGAAAGCCTTGGCCATCAATGGCACTTCCCTGTGCTTTGATAAATACTGGAACTCAGAGTTTGCCCACCTTATCCCTTTAACGATGTTTTTCCCCAAAAACCACTACGATCTCACATTCCATCCACCCAGACCTCAGACTGCACCGGGAGGTGCCTCTTCACCTAAGCACTCCTTCCTTGCCTACCTTGGACTGACAGAAAGGGCAGAAACTGTCTGAGGGCAGTTGCATTCTGTACCAAAAATCCCCCAACAAACCCAGCAGGTTATACATTGCTGCAAAACGTAGCCCCAAGAGGTAACGAACACTTGTACTATATCATTAGTAAGGTTTAGCAAATGGCTCTGTGTGTATACTTATTGCATTGACATGAAAGCTGCTTTATTAAATCTCCAAGAGGTGACCTACTGCATACTTCTACCTACAGAGGCATGTTCCCAGTACTCTTATCTAAGAAACTATTTTGTCTTGTTAAGCTGAAAAAAAAAAAAAAAAGAGTGTCCTTATTGGCAATCAGCACTTGTAAGATGACATATTGATGCATTTTATTTTTGGGCTTTGTGTGCGTGCGGGTGCTTGGAGGAGAGTGCCTGTATTGTGCCATGACATTGCTTTTGCACATCCCTTGGATTGGCTTATTTAATCATCCTTCTTCTCCCCTTTTCACACAATGCTCCCTGCCTTCCCCCTGCATCCCCCTGAATTGTGGAGCTGTGCACGGAGTAATGTTTGGGGTGAGGCAGGGTGAGAACTGGAGTATTATTTCAGTGCTGTTTGCAGCTTCCTTGAGTTGTTTGATGCCTTGTACTCAGTTGTCAAGGTTTGAGGATTTGGGTTAGAACTGATAAGGAAAAAAAGTTGCTTTTAGCACTGCAGGATGAGAGCATGGCAGTGAAAAGAGTGTGTATGTACACACACACACGTGCAGTGTGTGCAGCCTACACACCCACACAGCAGGCCCAATTCTCAGCTCTTACTCAGGTGTGACAAACACCTGCCTCTGGGCCACAGCATACATCTTTTGTTTTAAAAGGGCATATAAATATTATATATATACTGTATTATGCAGTGGTTACCTTTTAGTTTGCAGGAACAACTTGTATAACTAGAATTCTATGGTGGGAAAAAAAAATCCAACAAGGGGATTTAAAAAAGGGTATGGATAAATTCTGGGTATAAATACTCAGACTAAAAAAAAAAAAGGCAGTTTTGCACAGTGCTTTAGTCTTGCACTAGTTTGTTTCTCACCTGCAAAAAAAAAAAAAAGAAAAAAAGAAAAAAAAACAAATTGTGGGCTGAAGTTAATAAGACTGTTTATTTGAAAAGGTACCAGTAACTTCTTTGAATTATAAAGCTAAAAAAAGATGCTTTTGGAACCATAAAGTTCTTTTTTATACCCTCAGTATTTCAATTGTACTTGCAAATTTGACAGTCCTCTCGCTCCCCTCCATGTCACCAGTAATACTTCATTCCTTTCTGTTGATGGCAGATAGAGTGTGTCCTGCTAGGAAAGCTAACTTTGTACTTATTTAATGCTCCTACTCGTGGTCATTAAAATGACATGTTCTATGTAGCACTTTATTGCAGGAAGAAGCAAATGCAGATTGGTTGTATAGCCTTTGTTAATCTCCAAATGCCAAGAGTGATCTTAATGCAAGAGAAGCTAACTGACTGTTAATTGATTTCTATTCCTTAGAAACTTAATCTGTGGGAAGAAAGATTGGGATTAAAAGCACTCTGTGTTACAATCGGAAGTATAAAATGCAAAGCATTTCAAAATGATCACATGATGTACAGGAATGCCTCCATACTGAATTATTGTTTTCCATGGTGTCTCTTGGATTTTGGATCTTGGGTTTTACCAGCTATTAGAAATGTCTGACCTAGCTTTTGCCACAGTTCCCTCCCTGTCCCTTGGCCAAGCCACTGTAGGAGGTGCCCTGAGTCACATCTTCCATGCTATCTACCCACCCTCGTGCTGTCCTGAAGGAACTTCCTCTGCAGGTTGTTGTGGGAGGGGGGATCCAAACACCCCTCGCTCGTGACAGCAGGAAAGCAACAACCCAGTTCAGGAAGGCATTTCTTCTCCACAAGGGCTCTTAGCCACATGGACAACTAGAAATGTAACTCAATCTTCATTAGCTCTTAAATTAAGCTTGTGCAGAAGGACTTTTTGGATGCAAAACTTGTATCACTTTAAGCAATTTGCAAGATTCCTACATTTGTTTTAAACTGAGATGGCCAAACATTCTCCACTGTCATGACCAAATTCTTCCTGTTTGGGGAGGACGTCCTAATTTGTGCACTCCTGTTACCATACTGGAAGCTTGTTACTAGGGGGAAATATCCAAAATCATAGCAGGTTCTCATCTGGCATTATTAATTACAGGACAGAGAAGTCTCACCATTTGTTTACATTCCAGCAGGCAGTTTTGGTTCTAAGGAGCATGTGGCAGTTCTGTCTGTGCAGGGAAGGAAACCCATCTGCTCCAAGCTGTGTGTAAACCTTTGCTAACAACTTACCTAACTCAGGGCCCTGCTCACCACGCTTTACTTCATCAGGACTCCTGCTCACACCTCCCTGGGAGCACAGGCAAAATAGAAAATACTGTGTTGGTAACTACTCAGAGCATAAAATAGTTACTATCTCGACAGCATGAAATCTGCAATCTGTATCCAGCAGCTCTACCAGTTCTGTAAAACACACTCCACATCTTTGACCACACCACAGAAAACCAAACACTCCAAAATCAAAAAGTTAATTTTTCACACCATCTACAGGTAAAGTAGAGCTGTCCAGGAGGAAGGAGAAGGAGGAATGTTGTAACAGTAGGCCACTGTATCTAATCTAAGTGGCAGTTTAAATAGTGCTGGAACTTCCAAGAATGAGCTGCCCGCCACGTGTTCCACCGTGTTCCACTGCACCAGTATCTGACCTGGCAATGTTTAGTGTACCTGGGAAATTTGTTTAGCACTTTGGAAAGGATAAATTCATTCTTTCTGGCAAGTCGTAGAAATTTTCTCTGTAAGGAAAAGTGTGTCAGGAGGTTTTTATTTTTTTAAGAAAAAAAAATACACTATTTATCAGAGCTCTTGCTTATTAAAAGAATTTGTTTGCAGTTCAAGACTAAAGACAGGAATATTCTCCAGATGTTCCCCCTTCTGATTAATGACCAACAGTTCTGATAAATTCCCCCCCACCATAAAGGCAATTTCATACTGGTTTTCACTATGCATTCTTTAATGAAAGCTAGCATGTTTTTCCATTCAGTAATTCAGTTAAAGTTCTCAGCACTTTTTTCTTTCTTTTTTTTTTTGTTTTTTTTAATTGTTGTATTATGTTCAAATATCATTCTGTCAAGGTTTGTGTACATTAATAAAAATTTGTATTGTATAAAGCTTTTTGCATTATAAGGCTGTACAGGGTCATTTTGACAGTAACTGGTATATTTCTTTGCATCTTATGTTGCATTGCCAATTTCTAGTGTATCCAGTTTGGAAGTACAATATACTCTAATTAAAAAGGTTGGCTATATTCTTGCTTCTTTTGGTTTTCCTTCCTGTCTTTTTTTTTTTTTTTTTCACCTTAAATATATTTAGAGTTGCTTTGAAGGGAGGGGGAAAGGATTCTCCTACAAGACCAGAAGTTAACATCTTCCCTTTTTTCTTCTTGTCAATGAACTCAAATTGAAAAGGAAAGCTCTGACTCTCAGTCCTGATGAAGAAATACAGCAAATTGTCCTAGGAGAGCTCCAGGTCTTCACTCTTTGGGCTCTGAGCTTGTAGCAACCTTCCAGGTCAGTTCTGCAAGGGGGATAATTCCTCTTCTGAGCAGTCTGCTCAGTCATGCATTTCAAAACCATCAGATCCTTAAGGAGTAGTTTGGAGGATCTGCTCTTGCTTGGAAGTAAAACGAAATCAGGGAGACTTCCTTAAAGATGAGCTAAGCAGTGAATTAAAAGAACACACTGCACTAAAACTTCACCATGACAATCAATTTTCTAAATTGTAAAAATACTGGGTACTGATTTTATCAGCATTTTAGGAAAATCTGTTTTTTTTTAAACCAGATATTATTGGAATAGTTAAAATGCCCAGAGGACACTAAAGAACAAAACCCTAAGAGCAGACAAATTTCCAAGAAGCAAATGTGCTATTGACTCCACTGAACAAGTAAAGATACTCAACATCCTAAAAGAAAGTTAGAGTACTTAAACACTAACCAAGGAAAGAAAATAATCTGGGTGTTCATTAGATAAGAATTATCCTCAGATATATTAATGTTAACATTAAATACGTGTTAGGACTGCCTTTTTCCCTCAGGGCAGTGTTAATGTCTAATCAACTGAAAAAACTTCTTTCAGTTATTTTCTACTGAGGTGTAATACTAATTTTCAGGCCCCTTATCAGTACCTGGTACATGTTGCTGGGTGTTGGAATTCACTGCTCCTCTTCTGCTGCTGCCTCCTCAGCTGAAAGAAGAGCTTTGACACAGAGTTGGTAAGTCATGGTGTCTCTCAAGAAGACGTGGTGTCTCTCTCTCTTCCCTCCCACACTATCTGTAATAGAAAATATTCAGTGATACTCTCTGTGGAGTTTTTGCACTAGACATAAATAGTTATCCTGGAAATTGCAAGGCAATCATGCACATCATGCCCAGAGCAGCTGTGGATGCCCCATCCCTGTAAACGTTCAAGGCCAGCCTGGGGAGGACTCTGAGCAATCTGGGCCAGTGGAAGATGTCCCTGTCTATGGCAGGAGGGTTGGAACTGGATGACTTTAAGGTCCCTTCCAATGCAATGATTTTAATCAATTAACTTTTCCTAGTCTGTGTTTTCTGATAATATTCCAGTATCCATGTGTGATTATAGAAAACAGCTGCAGTTCTGTACTGACCCTTCCAGCAAAACAAGGAGTGATCTGTTTTCATTCTGAACCTATGTACATTTTTAATACATGTTTAAAAAAATAAAATTGGCTTTTTTTCAAGTAGTTATTTCTTACAATCCTACACGTGCCACAGTCATCATGAGTCCAGCAGAACAAGGTCTCAAAGACCAAGGTCTTTAAGAGAGACCTTGGGGGGGGGGGGGGTGTGAAAAAAGCCAAACCAAACCAAAGCAACAAACCTACAATTTTCTGTAACACTTCACTGTCGAGAGGGCTTCTCTACAGTGGAGGGGATGGCATCATTTATGCAGAGCCGTGTCTTAAGATCCTTGTTGTGTTAAAAATACATCAGTTATGCTCCTAACAGACAGACATCTGCATTATATCATCCACCATCTTATCTGCTGCTAATTGGCCTCCTTGTTGACAAGTCTCAGCAGCAAGGTTAAGTGCTGGCTGTAAAAGCAATGTAGCCTCTTGCCCGAGGGGTCAGAGCTGTGCTGGAGCCTGCATGGCCTCTTTCCCTGCTATATATTTTCTGGGAGCTAATAAAACACCAGGGCAATCACTCCTGCCTGGAGTCTGCCAGCCACCACGGTGTCTGTGGAGCTGCAGCAAATGGAACCTCACCTTCCCAGCATAGAGTACTCAAGGAGTCTGCAAAGGAAAAAGGCATCTCCCCCTGTACCAAAATTTGAGAAACTCCCTGAGAAGCAATTAAAAAATCCCTGAACTGACAGCTAACCTTCAGCATGGGGCAGCCAATGCCTCAGTGCCCAGCCCTTGGAAAAGGGATGGGGGCACACCTTGGCTGGGTTCACAGCTTCCGTTTGAACCAAAGACCAGGATTTTACCTGGCTGCTGGGCTCCTTGCAGAGCTCTTGGGAACATTTCCAGAAAGCCATCCAGTTGCTGGATAGCAGGCAAAACATCAGGAACACAGCTGTTGGGCTTCCACATGGGCACAACACCTGCCTTTGACCAGCCTGGAAGGGGTTTGATTTACATATATGAGGAGAGGAGAGGAAACGAGCTGAGCAGCAGTGGGGTAGGGGAATGCACTGACTGGAAATGTTGCATGAAGTTAAAAAAGGAAAAAAGAATAATAGAGCATTCCCCCAAAAAACCCAACAACTATACAGGAGAAGAGCATCAAATATGGCACCATTTTTGCAGCCTGTGGCTGCCTATTTCCCTATTTTAAATGGGGAAGGGCTTTCCATGCTTGGTTTTGCTTTGGTTCCGTTTGGGTTTTTTGTAATTGTTCCATTTCCCTCCACCTTAATCATTATTAAAATCTATGGAACAACTCTAAGAAAAAACCAGTCAACCCTCCTGCTCCCCCATTTTTTTCCAATTTAGGCGACAGTAAATTAAAAGAGACTTCAAATTCTGTAGTAGAAGTTCCTCTTCTATTTGCATTTAGTTTTGCTCTACTTTACATTTCAGACCTCTATTTTCTATCACATACCTTTCTTTTTCCAGCACTTCTCAGACAGCATTTCACTGCAAGTGCAAACTTTGGATTGTTACTCTTCTGGGAATGTGCCTGTTTAAATAAAGAAGAGAAAAATGTTCTCTTGCTGAGCCCCTAGACCTTCATGCCAATGTTTGCAGCACAGCCAAAAGTGACCAAAACCAAAAATAGGCCTTGCTTTCTGGCTGGTCAACAAAGCATCAAATACTTTCTTGATTCTTTCCCTGCTATTTAAGCCTGGAATGTTCATTCACACGCCAGGCTGAAGAATTTGTTTTTTAAGAGGCTGAACAGGAAGCCAGTTGGGAGGCTGAAAGCTGTAACCAAGGTGCTCACACACGGAGGAGTTGGAGTTTGGAGCCATAGGTGCAAGATTCCATCAGTGAAAAGGAGCAGGTTTCTCCCAGTTTGCTCTCACTGCCTCCAGTTGCCACAAATTACCACAAGAGCCAGGGCTAGAACCAGCAAAATAAATTCAGATGAACTATCCACATCTGGTATTCCTCGACTGCAGGAATTAACACTTCCCTGGAATCCAGACTTCCAGGACATGGTGTGCAATTGCATTCCAGCACAGTTAGAAGCAGGGCTTGTTTTAGCAGTAGAAATCACTGGATCTTTCTTTCCTGAACCTGAGAAAAACATTTTAAATGGGCTGGGACTGGAAGTAAAGATAAACTGTTTCAGGAAAGCTCCTTCCATCAGCAGGGTTCTGAAATAATATGAATATGTTGGTGACTGTCACTCATGCCAGTGACACTTTTAAAATGTACCAGAATAGCTCTATTCACAGGTGTTACCAGAGCAATGCCCACTTGCACTCTGAATATTTAGTAAGCAAGCATTAAGACTTCATGGTTTTATACTTGGCTCCCTATTTTTAATGGGACTGCATACCCAGAACTTAATGAAAAGATCTAAATATAATGTCAGTGTGATTTAAAAATATGCACTGCATCTTTTAAGTTGACATTTCAATTAAAAATAAATAAGATCCATTTATATGGTGATACTGTGATAAGATTGCATCAGTCAAATTTCATTCCTACTCAAAGTGACAGATTTCTCTAAGTCAGAGCCAGGAAATTCAGTCCTCCATCAACTCAAACCAGGAAAATAAAAGTAAGGGTGAATTTAAGCACTTCACAAAAATTAGAGTATCATATTTCAAGGATAAATGTATTTCACAGATTCATAGAATCATTAAGGTTGGAAAAGACCTTCAAGGCCCTCCTTTTGTTATTAAAGAACTTATTAAGACACTTTTTTATTATCTTTCACAGGGAAGGTCAGATTGAATTGCAGCTGAGCTTTCACCTTTCTAATTTTTTCTCTACATGACCTAATGACACCCTGGTACTTTTCCTGAGCTGCCTGCCTTTTTCCAAAGGTCAGAAATTCTTTTTCTTCCCTGAGTTCACCAAAAGCTCCCTGTTCAGCCAGGCCAGTCTCCTTCCCCATCTTCACATTGTTACTGTCCTGTGGCTAGTCCATTAAAACTAATAACTGCACTCAACTTTTCTATTTGCCATTCAGCACAAGTCACATGAGTGTTGTCATCAGCTTTTTCTGTCACCTAATCAATAGCTTGTCAAGATCCAGGCTCTTATTTGGTGGTAGAGACTTCAAAAATCCTCCACATTCAGAGAGCCAAAAGAAAACTGATGGGGTATGGTTTTGCACTGTTCAGGAAAATCTGTTTCCCATCGAGCTTGTTTAGTTTCCTGGGCTAGTCTAAGAGAGGAACTGAAACAGCTAAATTGTAGTGACCAGATATAAATAAAAAAGATCACCCCAAACTGTCACTGGCAGCCAAGAGGCCAGGACTCTGAGATGTCTGGTGGGAATGTTCCCTAACCTGCCAGAAGCTCTCATGGTTCAAAGCTTGCTCTTGGCTCTGCCGAATGACCAGGGACTGCCTCCTCCCCAGTCATCTGCCAATTCATGACAGGCCAAAAACTCAGAAGAAATCCCTTAGCTCTGCAGCTCTTTCTAGAAACCTCAAAAAGCCAGGCTCTTTACCTCTGACTCCTCTGAGATCTGCTGTCTGTACTTATGTTGACACTGAATTTACAGTGCAAACGCTGAAAGCCAGAGAACTTCCACCCCAGCGGAAGTGCACGTACCTGATCCCTTCTTGCTCTGCTCTTGCAGAGGGTGGATTGCTTGTTGTAACAAGTTGCAGTGTCATAATAAACTCACATCAATTATCTTACTTACAATGTAAGACTGCCAAGTCCCTCACACCATCTCATCACAAGCTTCCTGAAAGGGCCTTTCTGGAGACTCCTTCCCAGTAAACAAAAAAGGAAAAATTACAACACCCAAGAACACAATTAATATTGTCAGTCAAGCCAAGTGAAATCTGACACCTTACCCCATCCCAAGGAAGCATTCAACTTGAATTCTGCTGGTATCCTTGTTTACCCTTTCCCTCCTGGCTAGAAAGAGGACAGCCAACAAAGAAAGCTGCCCTCAAGGAAAGATTCCCTCCCACTTCTTTCAAAGGTCTTTGAAAGATCTCCCAGCAAAGGGAGAGAACACCTTGGAAGGGAAACCTTCCAGCCACAGCCAGAGACTGCTGCTAAGTGCAGGGGAAAAGTCTCACCCTCTGCAACTCCAGCAGGTAATCTGGGACACCACCCATCTGCCCAGCCCAATCAATCTTCTGGGGTTCTTGGCAATTAGCACAGCTTCTCCTTTTCCTGCTAATGGACAGTCAAGCATGTGCCAAAGCCACCCAGTCTGCAGCTCATTACAGGGAGGATCTGAGATTGGCAAGAAAAGTCTCCAGGAATGGAGAGGCAGAGGAAACTCCAAACAAAGACCTGTTGGAGGCTCCTGAAACGAGCCCTTTCTCACCAGCAAGCTCAATATGGCTGTGCCCTGACAGAGCCTGCAGGTTATTTTGGACATGAGAGGTGTCAGAAAACAGATTAATGCAGCTGAACTGGGAAATGGGTAATGCATCCTCCATGTCTATAGGCTGGCCATGAAGACAAGCAACTGGTTTTTTTCTTAATTTATAAGGCAAGGGAGTTAACCTCGAGGTACTTCAGTTCAAAATGTGGCTCTTTTTCCTGATAATGATCAAACAGAACACTGTAATTCAAACCCACATCCTGAAAAGGTGAACAGCAGCCAGCCATACAGGGCACCTGCTGCCAATGATCTACCCTCTCCCCTGCACAAACAATGTTAGAAAATGAACACCTTCCTAAAGTATTATCCTTCCTCACCCACTGCCTGCACATCTTGGTTTGTCTGTGCTTATATCATGTACCCCTTCAACTATTCAGGATCTCTTTAATTCAAAACAGGAATTAATATAATTACACTAAATACCACAGTGCAGCAATTTTTGTAACACATCAAAAACAGTATTTTCATTTTTTTGCTGCAGGAAGAAACTGCAGACAACTCATGTCAGCAGCCAGATTAAAACAAACCAGTCTTTCTGAACAAAAGGGGCTCCTTCTAGAGAGTTGGGCTCATTCATTACCTCCAGATTTAATGGACTGCAGATTCCCCAGCTTTTGAGAAATACAATTTGACAGTCTGTAGAGGGAGATTGATTTTATTTATACACATCTATAAATACAGGCTCCATACTGTGGCCTCAGCCAGTCAGATGCATGATATAACCTCAGCATCTTTTGAACAGAAACAACCAGGATTTTGGGCAAGGGAACACTGTGTGGATCATTTTCTAACTCCAGCTGAAAAATGCATTTTCTCTTATCTAACCCTGGTGAAGAGGGCTGCACCTGTGAGGTTCCTCTGCCAGCACTGCCCTCTCAGGCTAGAGAGGGGCCTGTCAGCCCTTGCCAAACAAATCAGATGATAGAGATGCAAAGATACAGAGTGGGAAAAAAAAAGAAAGAGAAATGCTTTGCAAAAGTCGGACTTTGCCCTTAGTAATTAAAGGAAGCATGGATTTCACCCCAGCTCTAGCAGCTTTCCATCTGCAGAGAGAAATGCAATTCACTGTGTGATTTATACAACACACCTTTAGAAGAATCTAAAAGTAGGAGCAGAAGGAAGCTTTCAGGGATGGATAGTTTTAGCAAGGCCACACCACATAAACAAAAGATATCAAGGGGAAAAAAAAAAAAAAAAAAAAAGGTGTGTGTGGGATGATCCAAATGGATTTTAATCAGTCTGGGCTTACAGAAAACAGGTTTCCTGATTAAGAGCAATGCCTTGAACAACTTAACCACAAACAGGCCTCTTCAAAAAAGCAATGCCCTTAAAGCTATTTACACAACAGCTGGGACTCCTAATTTTCCCAGCCCTACTTCTTCTCCATTGACAAAACATTTTATATCCTCAGTAGCTTTTGCCTGTTGCAAAGTTGTGAAAAAACCCTTGCCAAAAAGAGTCAGAAATGCAGAACCCTGAAGGAAATGAGACCTTAGACAACTGATTTAGGACTCTGCTCACCATTTTGTTTTCCCTGGTTCCAAGTAGCCCTAAACACTTCCAAAGGACCATGGAGCAGTTTGACACATGGAGGAGGGGGGAAAAAAGATGGTAACAAGTGGTTTTTCTTTTTACCTCAGCTGTAAATCTGAGCACAACACCCAGGGCACAGCATCAATTCCAAACAAGTGCAGGCAGATATACAACATGCTGCTTGCCCCGATCGAGCCACAGAGCAGCACACAAAAAAATAAGGCTCTCCAGCAAGACATAAAAAGACTCAAATCTGCTGTAAGCAGGAGTACAGTTTGAAGGAGGTCTAAACTCTCCTAACTGCAGAAAACAAAACCACCACCTAGACAGAGTAAGCCCACCTACAGATGCCAAACAGAATCCCTATAGCAGATGCAAATTTCAGCTGGTAATGTGAGCATTTTTAAGGAGCAGGGTGGTGCAAGAAGGCTAAAGACAGGGGAAAATCCATATTCAAATCAGCCAAAACTGATTCTTTCATAGAGGCAACATGATAGTTATATCCTGGTGAGCTTTCAGGGAAAAATTAAAAGGTTCCAAGGAAGCACAACTATCCCCACGTGAGCCATCCATGAACTTTATGGTAGGTAATCTAATCACCAGCACCACAATTGCTTTGCTCCAAGTCCAGTGATGAACCACAAACTCTATGGGTTGTTTCATGTCATGCTTGGTGCTTTAATCCTGTATGTTTTGACAGGTTTGTATGAGGACAGTTCAGGACTGGCAGCAACTCCCCAAGCTCCTGGAAAGGATTCATACCACGAGGAACCACAAAGCCATCGGATGCCAGAAAATACAAACCACACTGACCCTGAAACTTCCCTTTCTGCCTCAAGAACTCAAGCTTTGCATGGCCCAGACCAGGAGCATGAAACTGAGACACTCTTCAGAGAGACCATTTGTCTCTTTTTCATAGGATGTTTTACTCAGGTATCTCTTGAGCTCCCTAGTAGGGAAGGCAGGTGTAGTCAATGATGAAATTATGTATCCATTAACAATTGCAATGAATCATTTGGCAACAATCACAAGAGGGGTTTTTTTTTTGTCTCTCCCTGAAAGTACCCTGTTTTTCCTATGTTTGGACACTGTTTGACTACATCTGGCTGACTTCATCACCAGGAAGAATGAAAGCAGGATGCCCACTCAAGTTCCAAACATCACTCAAAACCACTAACATTTACAATTCAATCTCTGATCAACCAGTTTCAGTTGTGAAAACTCAACTGTGGTTGAATAAAACCAAACAAAACCACACACACAAAAGGAAAAAAAAAAAAAGGCAACCAAACTTCAAAAACTCTGAAGCCACTAGAAGATAGTTAAAGAGATGAATTAGTGAAACAAAAACAAAAGAAAACACACCACAATTCAGCACAAACAACAAACTAGATAAAGGCAGGGAACATCAACACTGCTTTTTCAAAGCAGTAACTATTATGACTGGCACCTCTGAGAATGAAACAGAGCAAGCTCTCCAGTGTTTTGACCTCTAGAAGGTCATGTTCACAAGTCAGTGACAGAAAGAGCCAAGCTGGCATTCCCAGTGCCCACAACAATGGATCCAATTACTTCAACCAACAAGCATTAAAAAGCAAATGCAGCACACAAAGCTCACATTGCTTTGTTAATTCAAATACATATATCCACAGACACGAAAAAGAGAGAACAGCACCCTTGCCACCTCTGGATGCTGTACGTGCTCTGCTTAACTTTCCTTACACACTTTGGCTTCCACATTTCTTCTCCTGGTGCTTCCCTGTTTGGAGACTCTTCACCCAAGCTCAAACCATAACGAGACTGAATAAATTGATTCAATACCTATTTACGTTGTGAATGTCATTCTTCCCACCATTATCCACTGCAATTCTTCAGACTTCACTAAGGCAAAATACCATTTTGTGTTCTTCTTTCAATTGCAGATGCATAGATCAGGGTGCTTGGCGGAAAAAAAAAATGCTTGTTTCCTACTTAGTACTTTTGAATTTGCTAAATAACCTAGCAGGTCAAAAATTCAGTTTGAGAAGAAATAAAACCCTTCACTGAAGCAAAAAAGTTCAAATGGGATCAACAGCATTTATAAAAGGCAGACTGAAATAAAAATCGACAAGATCCAACAATAGCTACCAAACACTCCATCCCCAAGGTCATTTCAGGAACAGCTGGGACCAAATCTCAATGCAAACCCTTCTACAAATATCAGCACCCTCTACTCTGTTCCACTGGGTGGGGATGGGGTTTGCCTTCCACCCTGGGAGGCCTAAGGCCATCACCTAACCTGGGCAGCTCTGTGGACTCCCATCCTGGTACCCCAGCTGCCAGGAATGATTGTCACCAAAATCCTCCATCACCTCTGTGTTCTCCTCAGGCAGACAGAGCTCAGCTCAGTGGCTCCCAAGGGGCAGAGGAGCTGTGCTGACCTGAAAGGTGAGCTGGCTATTGCAGTTTAATGTGGCTGCTAATCAGGAGGCTTTTCATGCCTACTTAGTAAATGTCCCTATTTACTTTAAATAAAACTGAGTTAGAAGAGCCGAAACAAAAATACCTATCCAGAGTATAGCAGACAAAACTAACTGCAAAAGTGATACTGCTGCAGGAAAATATGATGTAGCCCATTTTGCAAGGTTGCTAAATTATGTATTACTAAGGGCGGCACACAGTGACCTATTAATACATCCAGAGCCCTTTGTTGCCCTATTATCAATAACAAACCTCCTGCACTATTTTGGGAAATGACCTTTCTCCACAGCATGGTGCAGCACGAGCCAGGAACCTCCTGAGCTGAAATTCCAGCTCCACCATTGACTTGCTGCATGGAGAGGGAAAGCTGCTTTAACCTCCCAGGTGCTGTTTCTTTTTCTGAAGCTGGAGTGATACTCGCCTCCCTCTCAGCTCAGTGGAGTGCCTTACCAAGTTCAAATATCGGAGCAGAGCTTTGGGGATGCAAAATGCCACATCAGTGTGACACATTGCTGCAGCTGCTTAAGGATATTAACGGAGCAGAAATTCGGCTGCAGCTGGAAGAACATGTTGTGCAGAGCTACAAGATTCTCTTTTCACAGGTGAGAATTTATAGGCACCAGCTTTAGGCTACAAATCACCACCCAGTAACATTTAACTTGCCAGTGTTTTCAAGCCAGAGTTTCTTTCGCAACTCACAAGAAAGAAAATCTCCGTGCTTGGCCCCACCTACATGGCAGCAGAATTCAGGGTAATGTTAACAACCCACAAAATGGTAAAGGATACACCTAAAATAACAGCACAGGATGAGAATTACTGGGACGAGAGGAACGCACAGAGGATACTCAGTTTGTGCAGCCTGGGACATTTCACATGTCAAAAAAAAAAGTTGGGTTATAGGAAGTTTCAGAGATTAAAAAAATAGAGCAGAGAGAGCAGGGACTGTAACAACACCAGCTCTTTCTCTCTCTCTCTCTCTAAATAAATAAAAGTCATGACTAAATGAAGTCATTCAGAAAACACGAACTATTTCATGTGCATGTTTCATTTGCTTTGGCAGAATATTCCCAGGCTTAACCCACTCAAGTTGCAGGAACAGGTGGAAAACACAAAATACAGGAACGTGCATGAGAACACAGTAAAACTATAGGAAGGCTATATTCCAACTTGGGGGGAAAAAAAAAACAAAACAGTCACATAACTCTTCTCCAAGGGGCAGAGATCAATTTGTTTTCAATACCTCACTTCTCTCCTGTGTTGTTACAAAAGATACCATCGGTATTTGAGAGTTGTCTAATAACTCTCTTTAATAATTTAACCAACAGTTTCCAAATAAAATTTACTTTGTGGCTTGAAACCCATCCTGCTAGAGGAAATTCCATTTCAATTCCTTGGTAATTGACAGCACAACTCAAATTCCTGAATCTGCATCCCTAGTTCTTCCAAAATGAAGTGAGTTTCACAGCCTGGAAGATTTAACCTGAAAGCCACACCACCACACCCATATCTACATGAGGATGTTCCCAGGGTGAGCACTATTCTTCCATCAGGACGATCCTCAAATGCCCTCAAAAACTCCTGAACTATTATTTAAAAGCCCTTTGTTTTACAGACAGAGAGCAATACATTTAGCATGCAAGTTTAAGCATGACATGATTCAAGTTTATAAGGATTAAATTACAGCAGTTATTGAAATCCACGTTTGAATTTAATATTTAATGTCTCTACTGACAGATTTCTTTTACTCATCCTAATTAACAGTGCTCAGAGACTGCTTTTTCACCTTTTTTAGCCTGAACTATGGCCAAATGCTAGCCCTGAGGTGGGGCATCCCCAAGGCAGCGAGGTGCCGAGCGCTGCCATACAGCACCACCTAAGGGCTCTCCATAAGCACTGCTGAGGGGATGTATGGAATGACACCTATGGAATGGCTCCTGGATGCTCCCAGCCAGCTGCCAGGCTCCCAGCACACTCCTGCCCTTGCACCACGGCAAAACTCTCTGAGCAACTGTTTCCTCTCCGAGTCGCTGCCACTGATTCATCAGGAATCATCTGGAAAACGAAGCTACCACGAAGCTGCCCGAGGAAGAATTTTCAGAATAACAAGATTTACCTCTGTCATCAGCAGCAATTTGTTTCTCTCTGTGGCAATCTCTTGGCATGCAGACAAGGTGGTTTATTACAAACACTCTAGATTAAGCACACAAGGAAAAAATTATGGCTTCTAGATTTAGAAACCGAAAAACAAGAGTAGCTTTAATTCTATTCAGCTTGTGCAGTATTTAAATCTCTATTTCAGCTTTTCCAGGCAAAATTTTTTTCTTCATAATTTCTATGTCTTTCTCATGAAAATATCTTCTTCTGGAGTGGTTTTGTGATGCAATCAAAATGAAGAAATACCACACTAACCTGAGAATTCACTTAGTCCAGCCTTAATGTCAAGGAACAGCCAATAAAGAAAAAAAAAATAAATTATGAAACCAAAAGTATTCAAATTGTCCCACAGAAATGCCCTTGCGTGTTAGATGTTCACTAAGGTTCAACGTTCAAAAATGTTAGAGGAGAGCTATTCAGACTAGACTAATTTACAGGATCTATGCCTGTCTCCACAGAAATGTTTTCTGAGATGAAAGAGTTGGCAACGGGCCAAACAAGATTATTTTAATTATCCCAGTTTCCCTCTGAAATTTCCTGTCTCACTGCATATGAAGTTTACCATCCCAAAAATGGAAAACTGACCCTGCCTAGCAGGACAAACCTCAGGCAGCCTTTATTCTAGGACTTTACTCCATCACGTGTAGGCACATGTTCCAATGCTGACCTCTCCTGACCCCAGGGTGTGGAGAACCAGCAGCATTTCTAACGTGGAAGGAATTGTGTGTGGTGAAAATGAGTGTCTGGAGCAGTGTCTCCAGCTCAACTGAAAGCCACGTGCATTGTGCAGGATGTGAAACTGGGACTTCCAGCACATCATAATTCAAAATAAGTGTTTAATGCCAGTACAGAAAAAAAGCATTCAGTGGCTCTTAGTTGTACTAGTGCTGCACAGTGACCATGGTCTGCTCCACTGCTGCAGGTTCTAAAGAGTCCTACATTAAAGATGCCTTCATTTCTGAGAAAGTCACATTCTAATGGGTAGTGAAAAGGAAAAGTGAAGGATAACAGTATTTGAAGTCTGAAACATTAATTTTCAAATCTAATCAGTTTCTTTTGCCGCTGCAAGCAGAAAGAACCAGTCAGGTTGTAAGTGCTGCGTTGTAGCACTCATAAACAACAAAAAAGGTTTTTTTACTTTTACTGAAACTGTTTCTAAAAGCTTATTGATCTTGCCCAGAGTTTGCTACTTCTCCTGTAAATCAGAAGTTAACAACACAGCTCCAGCGTCTTGTTTTGAGTCCTGCAGATATCAGGTATTAGCAGCTGCTGCTCAGTGAAGACAGACAATCATACTCACAGCTCAAAATAAAGAAATCCTGTTTGGGTGAGCACAATTTGCTCTGCTCAGCAAGCAAGGGCATGGAAAGTCATTCCTCTCAGCCTCAGATAGCCTCAGGATTTCCAGGTAGATAATTTTGTTGAGATTCATGCAATATAAAAAAAAAAAAAAAAAAAAAAGAACAACATTTGCAACATAATTGCCATTCCCATTTGCTGATTATTTTACTTGATTGAGCCCTGCCAGAAAGCATGCACTTGCCATGCTTTTGACATGGCATGTAGGGCAGAAGCCAGTTTCTTATGCAGTTGCCTGTTCTGGAATGAACATCCCATTTATCTGATGTCAATTAAGCAATTACAGCAATATTAGTCCTCTCCATGAATTTTTCAAGATTGGGATAGCTGAACAGCACAGTTCCTCTTCAAACTTCAGAAGAGGAGGGACACCAGAGCATAGCAGGCTTGTGAAACACATGCTGACCTTTTAATACATTGATCTGCAGTGCTCTGAAAAGCTACCAATGAATAGAGGAGAGAAGTCAGTGCAGGAGGTGATGGGGTGGGGGTGGGAAAGGAGAAAACCTGATTCTCCACCTAATGTCCACAAATGTACAGCTGGTCAGGATAACAACATTTCTGGCAGAAGAAGTATACAAATACTCAGCTGTTTCTTACTCAGATCTAGGAATAAAAGACAAGCATCTGAGCAACAGGAAAAGCTCCTGGTCTAAGCTTCTGATGTTGTAAGGCACATTAATTGTTGCAGCTTCTGGTGTCACTGAAGAGCCTTTACCCAGTCAAACTGACAATTTACAGTTTAAGGTGAAACAAGCAACTCACTCTTTGAACTTATTTTACAGAGTTTGCCAGATTTGATCAGATAAAGGCACATATTAAGTGCAGATCCTCAATAATTTTCAAACACATTAAATACCCCACTAGTTCAGTTTGTGAAATCCCTTCTAAAAGATGTAAACCAGGAAATTCTTGGCACCCTAATTTCCCTTTCCTCTATGGATTATTTTGCCCACTTCAAAATACTAGGAAAGTCTCTCGGAATAAGGATAGGCCTTACTGTGATGGCTGAAGTCTGTTTCTCCTTCCATGAGAGGATGGTCTGACATCACAGTCTGGGAATCAGCTCAGCTCCTTTTCCTGAAAAGAGGCAGGATACAACTTAGCATAGTTGATGTGTCTCTGTATTTCCCATCCTCTGCATCTTCCTAGGACGGTGCCTGCTTTCTTCTAAGATTTGATGAGAGAAAGTAAGAGGAGTAAAGGGCAAAGGTAACCAAGAGGTCAAGAAGAGACAGTTTCCCTCAGAGGCTGCTAACAAGGCACAGCACAGGCGTTTCACACGACTTCAGAAACCCTTGCTCTGTGCTGGTGAGCTCTGTCCAAGCCCGGGTTCACCGAGGTTACAGCAAAAGAAAAGGTTGCACTTTTGTTGATCAACGCTGCTAAGCAACAAGTCATAAAAACCAACATCCCTCTTGTCTTCTGCTGGTTGCAATTAGAGAACTACAAACAGGATCACAGTTCCAGGGCCAGGAGAGAACCTTTAGCAGTGTGAGCGTGCACTGCTCCGAGCCACGCAGCTCGTGCAGCAACTTCTCATTATTCACCCATTCCGCATCCCCAGCCATTGCAGCCTGCTCAGGGCAGGTCAGCCCCAGCCTCTGAAGCTGCAGCAGCCTTTGGCTTCTCACAGGTTGTAATCTTTAGGTTGTAGTGGTCACTTTCAATTGAAGAGACAAAGGAGAAGTGTTGTCAGTCTCTGATTAACTTCATGAATATTTGAGTCATGTTAAAAGTGCATAACTAAAGCTTTTACAGGCTGCTCTACCAGTGGAAGAGATGTGAGAGGAAATGAAGACCTAGTGACACAGAACATAAATGCACTTTGCCACAGTATTTTAAGGAAAAATACAGGTATCTTATCATGAATTCCAAAAGTGAAGCTTTTAACTTGTTACATTATAAGCAAACAATATTTTACTCAAACTACAAGAACTTTTAACTACTCCCCACTTGGAGCACAATTACAAACAAACCCACCTAGTGCCAAAGGACAACTGTCACATAGTCCCATGCAACATACAAACCCAAAAGATAGGGAGTTTATAATTTTTGTACGCCTCACACAGCAAACACTGTGAGTCACATCAGTTTCTGTGGCTTCACAGTGAATTATCCAGGATCATTCTTATGCTCCCATGGGAGGAAAGAATAGAGAAAAATAGGTTTTCTTCTTGCTGCTCCATAATGTACCTTCTCCATACACTGTCATGGATGTCAGCTCCTTTTTTCCTTCCTTGTTCACCAGCTGAACCACACCCCAGTATGACAGAAGGGAACAGAGTATGTTGGTCATCCTTCCATTCTAAGTATGCACTCTAATTGCTTATGAGTTTTTAATTTTGAAATTGTTATTCTCAATTTACAAATGCTGTTAAATGTTCCATTATGGGGTGAGTGGGTTACTTTTAAATACATTGTAAGGAATATGACTGTGGAGCAGCTGAACTGGTTTTTGGAAGAGGAATCCTGTTGGTAGTCAGTCTGTGCACTGATGATTGTCCAAATCTTAAGTTTCAGGGGAATACACTAAGTTTTCCATAAAAACATTCTTTATCATCTTTTCTTCAATCTTTTGTCGAATTATAAATGTTTTAGAATAGTCCATCAGGAATAGCTACAGAAGCAGTTAAGTGCTGTGAAAATGTTTCTCATTTTAACTAATGGAGTATGTTACTTATCGACTGTGCACCCAAGGGGGAGCAATAGAGCACTCTGAGAAAGGAAAATAAAGGGGAAATAAGGATGTTTACACCAGTACAGAGCAAGACAGTAATTGAATCTTGACTCACTAAGAAAGAAAACTTTAGGTAGGGGACTGCATACAATTTTTAAAAAGTTCCTTTGTATTCTTCAACTTTACTCAACTCCCATTCCCCACATCTCAAACAGCCAAGACATTGCAGATTTCACAAATAAGCAATACACGTGAGGAGAACATAAAGGCTGGAGCAGCAGGCACAATAGGAAGCAATGAATTTACAAAAGGCAAGGGCAGATTAGATATCAAAGAAAAGTTTTTTATTACTTAAAGCAGGACATTACAACAGAACAGTAGTCAAGAAGGGGTCACTGGGTCCTGTCACTGAAAACAGAGAGATTAGATATGAAAGGAATAAGTCACACTAAGAGCATGAACTTGCTAAGAGCATTTTTTCAACCTTAAGTAACATGGCTGTAAATATACGTGGGGCTCAGAGTAAAGACTATTGAACTGTAACCTTTACACTCTCTGACCTGTTTCAGAGTCCTGGGTAAATCACTTGTCTCACCACACTTGTTTTTTCCAGCTGTGAAACACCAGCAACATCTATTACACAAGGACCTGGGGAAAAGTTTCACACCTACAGACAACTGCATGACTTTTTAGGAAATGAGTTTGTGTATTTGAAGAGTTTATTTCTTACCTCCCACACTCATTTGTCTATCTAACTGTTTATCATACCTCCAGCTAGAAACTTCATCCTGCTTCATTTCTTCTCATGAAGTTGTATTATTTTTCCACACTATTCTGCAATAGCTGTGGGTTTAAGTGTTAACATGAGAGCAGCTTGACTACTCCAGAAACTAAGAATATGTCAACATCCTCCTCAACAGATTTGTTTACTATCTTTTTTCAGAAGCCTGTTTACTTGTATAACAATATTTTAATGCATTTTAGCCAACTTACTTAATCCCACAGAGCTAAAAATGATGAGCTGGAAATATTCTTCCCTATCTTGGGACATCCTAGATTGTTTACTGAGTTGTAGCCTACCAGCTGAAGGTCTGCAGTCCTTCTGAGGACAATGCATATGCCCAGCCCATGAGAACATGAACCAAATTAATTGAATAGCAGTTGACACCAAAACACATCACAGTTACCTGCTGTAAAACAAATTATTTGTCACACAGAAGGCTCAGCTCAGTGTGCACATCTTTTCAATTTGGTAGGGGAATCACTGAAAAACAACATTCCATTCCATTTCCCTTTTCAGTGTAAGGGTATTTCTCCATCTACTGAAGCATGAGGCACAACTGAACCCATAAAGAAGGCAAATCTGATTTTCATTTAATGCTCTGCTTTAAGAGGAAAATGCAATTCAAAGAACCTGCTTAAGCCATTGCACTTCTGCTAGGAGTTCATTTGTAAATTACCAATTCTATAAAAGAAGCAACAAAATGAAAATATAAGGATAGTCCGTGGCTTGAGTGGATACAGCAGATACACATCCAGCAAACAAATACTGAAGAAGCTGTAAAATATATTCTGCTTGAGCAGCTGTCATTTAAACAAAGTTGCAGGTTCTATTTTACTTGCTTGGCAGCTCATGTATAACAGACAAGGAAAACAGCAGTCCCTGACAGAAGAAGAAGTAATGACCATAATAAGGGTTTGATCTAACAGATAAACACCAATGAGGTCACCTCAAAAACTGCCACCTGAAACAAAAAGTTGAGAACTCACCAGTTAAAATGCTGCTGCTCTCATTAACTCACTTCCCACCTGACTGTCATTTCTTCTACAAGGTACCATAAAATGCAGTCAATATTTAAAGCTGAAAGGACACAAAAGACACAAGACATTGCTTTTGGTTTGTGGCACTCTGTCATACTCCATAGAAGCTGTTTAAATAAAAAAAGGAAAAACTGGAAATACTACATTTCTCTCACAACTCAGCATAATCACAATAAAGTCACAGTGCCTCTGCCACTCATACATTCCCTTCAGCTGCCTCTGTAACTGATTGCAGCAATCCCAAAGTACCAAATAAGAAACAGGAGTAAGGAGCCAGATTTCAGAAATTCTGACCATTTAGGTGGTGGGAACCAATAACAGCAGCTACTCCAGAGCAAGATTTCTTACCAAAGAAATGCCTCAGCTGTGTGGTCCTCAAAACACCACAATGCCCTTCCTCAGAATTTCACTGCAAACAGTGCCTAGCAGGAAAGAGTTGGGAACAAAATATAGCAACTGAGACAAGGGGAAAGAAGAGAAAAAAAATATCTGGAGAGGAAAACAACCAACCAACCAAAAACAAACACCATGAAAGAAAAAAAGAGGATTTAAGTAACCCAATTCATTGCTGTACTGGAACTGGGCTGCCAAAAGCCAAACAGGTGAAACTGAACTAAAGTTGCCATACCTTTTATGTACATGTCCAGAAAACTGGAACTGTGAAAATCATCACTTCCAATATTATTTAAAAATGAATTCATCTAAGCACCAATAGGCTCACGAACTCTCCTATTTTACTGGATTTACTGTCAGGTCTCTTAAAATCAGCACTTTTCCACTTTACCCTTCACGTTTAATAGGTACCAGATGAGCTCTGCTTTCTAGATCATGGATCAGGAAAATGTTTCCTCCAGATTTTTCTCAAGAGAAAATAAAAAATAAAAGTGCTTTTGGTTGGAAGCAGTCCTGTCTTCTGCAAGAGATAAAGAAAAAATACCAAACACAACTGGCCATTTTGTTCGAATCCAAAAAACACAAGTCAGATCAGAAAACCACAAAACATTATTTTTAGAGAGAAATTATTCCAGTATAAAGACATTTGCTATTAAAACATCACTGGTAGTATTTGTTTCAGCTGATGTCTGTGTGTAAAATAAAGTCTAACTAAATTTTGCTTTTTAATAAAACATCTATTTTGAAACCGGGACGGTTAAAATTCCCTCTCTTACTGTACAGTGTGTAATAGCTAACTACAGCTTCCAAACAGGGACCAAACACCACTATGTTCTATTTATATGCATACAATTTATTTAAAACTAAGTCTGTGGTCTGGTACTGTCAGGCAGTCCAATGTTCTTGCTGTCAGTCAAGGTGAGGAAAAAAAATGCAATCCATTCTGGCAACAGCTGCTGCTGTATCAGAATGGAAAGCTGCAGTGTCAGCTGCTCTGAAATGACCCCACGACCAGAATCAAACCCTGCACCACCAAAAATCACACTCTCCTGCCCTCCCCAAACCAGTCATTTCACATGGGCATCCAGTTTTTAATCAACAGATCTATGGCACGTACAAACAGAAGATTTGGAAATTTATTTTTTTCCAGTATAGTGTGTAGTAATCTGTTGTGATTCAGTGTTTGGATTTGTCATGATCACTGCATATACAGAATCCAACAGAATTCTTTTACAGAGTACTGGAAAGGTGTTCCATTCATGTCTGCATCCACACACAGGAAAAGTGTATTTAATGTCCACATTTACAGAAAGCACTTATAAAGAACAGAGTAGAAAACAACTCTTAGAGACCGTCTTTGAATGCCTTCAGCAGCAGGTCAGCTGCCAGCCCAGGAGACAAGACTCCACTAAGAACTTTTTCTTCCAGAAGTGGGATCTTATCCTTGACTGCCAAGTGAGTCCGGAAGTGCTCGAGCATGTTGTCCTGGATGAGGTTCCACATCCAGAGCTTCTGCTGCTGGCGCCGCTTGGCCAGCAGCTCCCCACTGCTGAGCGCGAGCCCGCGGAACTCGCTCATGGCATCCCACATGGCCGAGATGCCCTCGCCGGTTTTGGCAGAGATCCGCATCACCTGGTGGATCCAGAGGAATTGTTAAAGCCAGGCTGGCTGCTGGCCCTGAGCCTTCTGCCACTGCATCAGGTACATTGCAGGGAAATTAAGAAATGGTGAGGGAAGCTTCCGACAGTGCTCATTTCATGAGGCTCTAAGAATTTTCTGTTGCCTTCCCCCCGATTTTGGGATTCCACTACCTAAAAGTAGACCCTGAGGTCCATACTATTTGGAATATTTGTCCAGATGTTTGTTAGGAGAATCATTTTAGTAAGTCCTTCAGCTAAAAGGTACATCATTACTCTTTTACTTAAATGTCAAGTGCATATTCTAGTAGCTATTCTTTTCCACTTAAAATATACCAGAAATTAGGTATTTTGACTCTTTTTTTTTTCTTTTTGCATTTGCTTTCCAGACCAGGAATTAATTTTGCCAATAATATTTCAGACAGCCAGCACAGTCTTTCAAATAGAACGGCCTGGTTTTTTTTTAAAAAGCTTCTCTCCTTTTCCACACTTACAAAAAAAAAGGAGTAATCCTCAGTCAGCTCAGCTGATTTAAACTCAGCTTCATGGGTCAATTCCAATACCAGGGAAGAGCAAACTTCCTTTACAAACAGAAGTTTATTTATAAAGGAAGTGAGTGTGTGTGTGCTTATTCTATATACATATACGAAAAATTAGTACCGAATCTTCTTAAAAATCCAACAAAACCTTTCAGTAGATAAAATACACCCTTAAAACTGAAGACCCACAGGATGAGAATTCCAATTATCCAGCCAACTTCATCATGTGACAAACAAAAAAAAAAAAATAAAGCAGTAAAGGAAACACATGAACTAGTGAAGGAACAATGACAATCACAGGCTTCAGAGTAATAATGGAGGGACATTTTTAGTTACTCATAGTTTACAAAAAGGAAGTGAAGTCTGTAGCACTCCTGATGTCAGAAATAGCTCTGCTAGGGCAGAGATGGTAGCTCAGGGCAGAAGGCCTGGCGAGGAGGACTGGCTTTGCAGCGTTTCACGTGGCACACCTTGAGATCAGAGGTGAAGCACAGACAGCAGCAATCACCTCTCCAGCACAGTGTGAGGCCAAACAACCAGCTGCAATTTTTATAAAAGAGCCAAGGAGGACTAGGACAGCTCAGTGAGAAGCTCATTCAGCACTTTTTCTTGGCGAGGGGAAAAATACAAAAAACCCCAAACACCACCAGACCCAAAGAGCCCCACAAAGCAAAGTGAAGTGCACAAACCTTTGGCCTCCAAACCTTGGAACGCTTGCGAAGCAGCTTCATAGCACTGATGTACTCAGCCTGGATTCTCCTGGCAGGTACAACCAAATCACCATCAGCCTTGTTGATAGCAACCAGATCTGCCATCTCAATGATGCCACGCTTGATGCCCTAAATGCAACAGGGACAGGAATCAGGGCTACCCAGAAGGGCTGTGACATGCTGATTCACCACAAAAAGCAGGTCAAAATGCTTTGTTAGTTTCTAGTTTTCTCCCCAAAGCTATATATATAACTAGTAAACAGGTCAAAGCTAAGCCATAGAGTATCAAAAGCTCACATTCTAATACTTTCAAAACCAAAAGAAAGGGGAGCTTAACTGTGTAGTAAGTAGGCAACATCAAAAATACTTAATAATAACAGTATAATGGGCAAAACACTATTGACATGGATTTTCCGCACAGATACTACATGTTGAATTTAAGTTTCTCTTTCTAGTCCCAGGAAGTAACCAATAAAAGAAACTGAAAAATACCTGTAATTCATCTCCACCCGCAGGTGGTAGCAGCAATATAAACATATCAACCATATCAGCCACAGCAAATTCTGACTGGCCCACACCTAAAAAAATTAAATTCTGAGTTTACCATTTACTCCAAATTTTCAGTCACATTAATGACAGTAATTATGACAGATCCCAGCACTGCCCCACAAACAAATCCCACTAACAAAACAAAGACAACAGGAAACACAACAGTTCTGAAAAAGAGATAGAGGACTAGAAAATGGACAGAATGAGCATTCATGTTCAACCAATCCCCATGTATGAAAAGATGGGCAAAATCAAGGCAGAAAGTGTGCAATTCTTAGCACACCTTAATTTCATATCACAACAGGACATTTAAAGCAAACCCTAAGCACACACCTACTGTTTCCACAAGAACAATATCGTAGCCTCCTCCTTCACACAGCAGAATGGCCTCATTTGTGGTCCTTGTGACACCACCCAGGGTCCCACTGGTGGGAGATGGCCTGATGTATGCATTCATGTCTCTTGACAACTCAGTCATCCGTGTTTTATCACCCAGCAGAGAACCTTAAATGTTCAACATTAAATTATTTCAAAAGCACAACACAACCAAATTTCCTTCTCTCCCCATCCCCACCAGCAAATGAGTGAGAAAAGACAGATCTCTTGGGCAAGGTCAGTCAAATGAATATCCCAGTCACAGCTGCTCAAGATTTAGCTGAGGACTAGGAAGTTGCTGCCTGGTTCTTTCACCTCTCAGAAGCTGGAAAGGCCTGATAAGCAGACCTTGGTGCTACCAAATATGAAGAATTTGCGCTAGGTAAGCACGAATTCTAAAATTCCTGAACGGCTTTTTGAGGCCTATACACATCAGGCTACATAGCTGAATCCTGTCTGTTCTTCTCCAAAGGGGCAAATCTCTGCATTATGATTCTGACATGCCTTGATGCTGGATTTTTTGTTTTGAGAGAGCTGTCACTTGTCCCTGCCTTCCTTCTACTCAAACTGCAAATCAGATTCAGTGAGATCTACTCACTCGAGGCACACTCCAAAAGATGAAGGATGCTTAACTCTTCCAAGTGGTGCAGCCTTGCTGTCACATTTTGTTATTCTACTGATGCATCCTGAAGGCAGTCTGCCTTAGCTCCACGTCATTGCAATGCTCTACTTATTTCTTTATAAATACTTACACACCTCTAATAGCACAGAAGCTGGAAAAATTAATGATGCTGCCCATTATCGAAAGATCAAAATCAAGATTGCATGATTTATATCAGAGATACCATGAATCAGGCATGGTCAGCCTGTAATTTCCCTACATTCTTTTACTGGGGAGTTACAGATTACAGCCTGCAATCAGTAATCCTGCACAACTTAGAAAAAATTCAAATTTGGAAAAAAAAAAATTGTAAGGCAGTAGTTGAAAGCTGAAAAAGAAGAAATCTGAAAGAATTACAACACTTATACCTATTCACCAATTTAATAGGAAAAAATTGAAAACTTGATATATTTAATATTTTACTGTTAGAGGCCCCAAATTTTCCTCCACTTGGCCCAAAGAGATACCTCTATATCTAATACAAGGTATTAGAAACCTGACTCAAACTTTAATTCACACTCACCACCACTTGTACTAGAGGAAGGGTCTACAGCCAACACAGACACTTTGTGTTTTCTTTCTGTCAGCATTTTCCCAAAGCATTCTATGAAGGTTGATTTTCCAGCACCAGGAGGACCAGATAACCCTAAATCATCACATTAGGAAGACAAGACCATTTTGTTAGTCAAATAAGTAATACATCTCATGAATACCATCAAAATCTAAGTTGACAAATGATTCTTTAAAACAGCATCACAACAAAAGCAAATAAAAGCTATGCCAAAACTACAAAATAGGAGTTTGGCAACACAGCAGCACTTCATCGCTCCTCATCCTACACAAACCAACATAATGTTGGGTTTATCCACTTCTTTTTCCTCCCCTCCAAATAAACTTACTTATAATGAATGACTTACCCTTCAGAACTTTCAAAATGCTATACACTAGAACTGGATTTTTCAGATTTACTATAAAAGAAACACTGCAAAAGGAAAAGCAAGCCCTTACCTTGAAGAGCTGTTCTTTCAAAAAAATGAGGCCATTTATTTGCATGTCAAAGCTCACAAACTAAGATTAGCACCAGGCCTTTCTCACTCCCATGCCCCAGTTTTTGTTCTTACTACCTTTTGTACAGACAGGAGAGATGACAGCTGGGCATGACACATTAGCAGTCCATCTCTTTGTAAGGGAAAAATATTCTACAAGAGAATATTCTTCCAAGAGAAGCATGTTCTTCACCTGAAAAGCAGGCTGCTTTAAAAGAGGGCCATAAAGCTGGAAGGTGCACGTTTTTTCCTTCTGTAGACTAAAAAAGGGATTCAGGAAGCATTCAAGAAAACACCTTTTCTGGGAAAAGACTAGATCTGCTTAACTACCTCTTCCCCTAAGCGTAGATAACAGCTGCATCAACCTGCAAACTAATGTTTCAGCTTATAATGGTCACAAAACCCACCCTGAATAACCCACCCTCAAGAAGCAATGATAATTTCTAAAGCATTTTTCATCTCAAGCCGTAATTCCACTGGACTGGAAGTAATCTAGTAACAGAAGTAATCTAGACTGGTTACATAAAAAAAAAAACCAACCCAAAACAAACAATAGAAGACTACAGACCACAAACAACAGCAATAACAAAAGGTGAGGAGTGTAATTACACGTAAGCAGCTACTAAACAAGACATAAAAGGACTAACCCACTCTAAAGGCAAGTGGCTTTCCTTGATTTAACTTTTCTTGTTCCCTGTGGTAGGATAATACCTTCTGAAGGAGCACCTGGGCTACTTTCTTCTTCCTACTCTGAGTCGACTCTATAAGTGTAATGGCTTCGGCTAAACAGGCTCTCTGACCCTGGATTAGCCCATGGTAAAGTCTGTCCACAAGTCTTTGCTCCCTCTCAGAAAGTTCCTCCCCTTGTTGCTCAGGGGCTGCTTGCTGGCACAGCTCTCTCCTCAAACCATTTGATGAACAAATCCATTTCCAACGACAGCCCTGCGCTGGCCCAAGAGATTCAATGCCCAGGAAATCTGCTCTGGAAGTGAAGCAAAAGTTCGTGAAGTAAGTTCTTCTGGAGAAGTAACAACGAGGGAATCTCAGCAACAAAGAGTGGATCTTCATCTTGTTTGGAATTAAACAGTACCAGAGTTGCCAGTTCAATTCTGTTCACAGACACCCTAAAGAGAGGGAAAAACATTTTTACTTTCTTTACAGCACTTGTGAGGTCTCAAATGAAATTTATGTACACCGGTGATAATCAGCTTTTATTTGATCCGTACCTGCTGTCTTGGATTTAAAAATAATTCCCTGTTCCCCTTAGACACAATAAAAACTAGCTACAGAATCAGCAGCACAGAATCTCTTTATTATCATATTTCGTACTATTTTTATAGATAGGAAGTTAAAAAGAAGTACTTGTAAACAAGCCTCTGAGAGCACAGGCAGCACAAAACAAATCCAGGGACAATCAATCCTTACACTGACGGAAATGACCACATATTCTAGTTGGACGGGTTACTTTTCGGGCTATTTTGAGCAATTACTCGAGATGAGGAGGGTTTTGCACTTATTTCCAGAAGAAATTTATTTTTTTTAAAGGGGGGTAGGGGCGGGCAGCGCAGTCGAGACCCAAGAACATTTAGCAATAAACCGGAGGAGCCGCGGCCTGCCCGAGGCAGCCCCAGCCCCGCTGCGGCCTCAGC
>JAHLSL010000020.1:20717144-20777173 GCA_025920805.1 Petroica traversi | reverse complement strand
ATGGCGGCGGAGCTTCCCGCCCTTCGGCGCTCCCCTCACAGCCCGCTGGCCTCTCGCCGCCATTCCCGGCACCTACCGGAGCCGCCCGGGAAGTGACGCCCTCAGGCTGAGCCGGAACCCGCGGCCCGGCAGGGAAAGGGGAGCGGGCTGTGAGGGGAGCGGGCTGTGAGGGGAGCGCCGAAGGGCGGGAAGCTCCGCCGCCATCCCCGGGCCCCTCCGAGCGAGGGCTCAAAGCCACAGGGTTCATGTCTGGCCATTCCATCAGCACGCAAACTTCCATTTGTGACATTTCGTCACAGCCTCCCTGCCCTTACCGTGAAGGGTGTTTGAAATGATTTCTTTTCCTGAAATCTTAGATACGCCCACTTGTCCGTCCACTCTGAATCGTGCGTGACGATTTACGAGTCCTCCCCTTTCGTTTCATACACTCCGGAAGGGAGAAGAAACACTTAAATCTCCACATGTGCTTATTAAATCACGTTTGTTTTCAGCCTTATTAAACCTCCTCTTTAAAGTTTCCTGTCATGGAATGTTGGTTTATTGTGAGGCAGGGTTTGTTTTGCTTCCTTTAATTTTTTTCTTTTACAATTATTATTATTTCTCCAGTCATCTCACCACCCTTTTCCTGCCCATCTTCTTGTTAAAGTACACAGATTTATTTCCAATAAGTGCACAGAAGCACTGGCCGAGCTTTTCCCAGTGCCTTGCACTGTCCTGCAAAGACTTTTTCATAGTGTCATCACATGGGCAGTGAAAATTACAGACTATTAAATAGCAAAAGTTTTGTCTGAGCTTCTGAATGCATGATTTAGTCTCGCTGCTGTCAGTTCGGTCCAGAGGATACACAGAGAACTGAACACTTCAGGGCTAAGAAAATATGAAACTTTTGTCCCTATCAGCATGGGATGAAACCATGGCAGAACGAGACAAGAAGTCCCGTTTCAAAATAGCCTTTTGAGGTCTTGCTGTTTGTGGATCACTATTATCTCTTAATTAACAAGCTTTCTAAGGCTCTCTGTTTCAAGTGCTGTGCTTTACACCCAGGTAGCACATCCCCACTATAATTTTAGTAACAGCCAAAACAACAAAAAAGCCATTCTGCTTCTGCTTAATTAATCCTTCAGTTTATGACCCTTTGTGTTCTCCCGTACTTTTGTTGATGACCTCGATGAACGGGTGTACAAAACTGCACATTTCATCGATGCTGAAGAGGAAAGGGGAATGTTCAGTGCTCTCTCTATGATAACCTTGTGGACTGGAATAATAGGAATGAGATAAAGTGTGCACTCAGCAGCTCAGAACAAAACTGCTGCTCTTTTACACAGCCCATCAGTTGTACTGCCAATCTCATATGGCTACAAACAGGCATGAAAGTGCTTTAGAGTTGTCTTCCTGCAAGACTTCGCACACTGGTGAGGTCTGGAAATCAAAATTGCTCAAGTCACCTCTTTTTTGCTCCCCTTTTCCCCCCCCAAGTCTGTTATTCAACAAGTTTGCATTTCACCAGTCAGAGACTGCAGCCTCAAAATGCCAGATATGAGAGGAAGACTTCCTATTGCCTTGTCAATTATCTACACCTTTCAATATTCTGAACAGATTATATAGGTCTCCTAGAACTATGTGCTCTTCTACCACCTCTGAGTTTCTGTTACTCTAACCTCATCCAAAAAAGGCAAAATACTCCCTTAGAAGCTGGATCTTATCTAGTCTCTCCTTAATCTACATCCTGCCAATACCATACAGTGTTCTTCTGTTTCTCCTATGGTCTTTTAATGTTTGCAGCTAAAGAGGGGTTTTTTTTGGTTGTTGTTACACACAGCCCAATGAATTTTTGGCAGACTCACTGCATTTGTGCTTTCTGATCTCCAACATACAGATTTCTCTTGGCTTCTGTATTCTTTATCCAGTATTCTTAACACTGTTGCTGAGCTATTACGGAGGATAATTCAGTAGCTTTCCACATCAGGCTCTGTTTCTCCTTTTTTTTTTTTTTACCTTTCAAATTTGGGGTGGGGGAGTGTGATTGTGGATTTGGGATTTTTTTTTATTTGAAATTTAACTCATATTCTGTGTTCTCTTCGCTTCTTTTGCCTAAGAGTGTCAGAAGAATAAAAACATACACCCTCGTAGTTATTCTATTGCAGCCTGCAAAGTTGTCAAAGATTTAAGAAAAATACCTGTTTTAACCTCCTTGCTGCGAATTTATGCCAGTGTTAAAGAAAAGGCTACTGCTGGTAACTCATGAAGTGGCAGTCTTCCTTCTGAGCCAATACTAAATCAAACACTCTGTAAAGTGCTATAAATGTTGTGCCACAAGCTAAAGGTGCAAGGAGGCACAGATATTCAGCAAAATGTGCATCTGAACCCAGATCATTTATAAAAGAATAGAAGACCCTTCTGTAACTTCTCGCAGCAGGAATAGTATTAACATTTGAACCTTTGCCAAATTCAATCATGCAAATTTACATTCTGTCTAACTGGCTTCCCCTTGCAGTTTTAGTTCTTTTTCTGGTAGCACTGATTTCCTTGCTCATCTCCTCTTTAAGAAACCCCAGAGTAATCTTTGTGCACACAATTAATACAATATTTAATATAGTCATTTCTTTACAGCTATATGCTGTAAAGGCAAATGCAAAACTGTAGTCCCTAACATGGAACAAACTGAAACTACCATGGTGACCAAATGACCATTTGTACTTTATTTCAGAAGACACCCCTCAATTATTGTTGGTTTTCACCAAAACAGAGAAGCTTGATCCAACCTCCTCTTTACAGCAAAACACAAAGCAAGGTAACTACTGATTACAGCCTTCCTTTCAAGAAGGAAGGCTAAGCCTTTCAAGGACACTCTTAGCACTCTAGACAAAATATACCTTCTGCATGATCTTAACAGATGATTGGACACCTGAAATAAAATCACTAGGAAGCATGGTCACAGCTGAAAGTTTGCCTGTTGAAATGCAATTTGAGTCCAGCCCTCAGATCTACAATGGACTCATGCAAGGAAACAGCACCAGCAAAATCCATCTCCCCCAAAGCTCTGCAGCTGCTGCACCAACAGGAGTTTGCTGACTGAGCATCCCAACGTTTTACTACAAAGGCCAGGACAGAAAGCAGGACAGCTGCCTGGCTAGGTGTGGAGAAAAAGCCTTAGCACAGCTTCCCAGGGTCAGCCACCTACACAGAGGGGACACTTCCACGGCTGAGCAGGCTGTCTGTACCTGTGCTGGTGAGGAGACATAGGGTTTTCAGGGCTGCTGGAGCTCAAGAGCCTGGAAAAGGAAATTTTCTCTTTGAGCTTTGGCTGAGACCTACAAGAGAGCATCTGTAGAAAGCAGAGGAAAAATTATCTTAAATAACTATAGTTTATATTTATGTAATGTTTTTATAACAAGGGAGCTGAAATTTCTTCACAAAACCTTAGAGCAGTGACTTCAACATTTCTTTGTTGGTATGAACTGAGCTGAGATTGCACATTAGCAAGAAATGACATCAGCCATTACAGGAAAGTTTTCTACTGCTTATGCGTAAGTTTTTTAATTGTTAATTATGAACTGCCTGATGTAAAAGGATTTTTAAAGAGGACAGATAAAATCATCTTTTCTTATAAAAGCAACTATCTTTTCTGTAAAAAAAGGAAAGACATTTACTATAAAGGCAAAAACCCCAAACATTATTAATCTACTACTACTACTGGTTGTAAAAGCCGTTAAATAATATTCTCCAAGACTGATTCATTGTTAAAATTATAAACCTGGAAGAGCAAGTCACTTCCCAGTAAAATATTTTTTTTCTTTCAATTAAAAATGTATTTAAAATCTTGGCTTAAAGAGTATGTTTTTCTCCATGGCCACCAATGACTCATGATATCAAAATATTTCTCATGCAGTTCATTATTGCACAGCTGAAAAGGAAATCATTAATTGCCTCCTCCTGTTTTTTTCAACACAGCAATGAAACCATAGCAAGCATTTTAGTAAACAGAAAAATTGTAATACACTTGACTTTGCTGAGACACCCTCATTCCCAGCCACCTTTTCCTTAAGGAAAGGCTTGATTGGCTGCAACTTTTAAGATCTATAGTTGCCAAAGAGTCAGTCCTGAGCAGAGGACTGAGACTTTCAAGTGACTAAACACAACCCTCTTTCCCTACAGCCCAGGGTGCTAAAGGTTTATTAAATGAGCACAATCTTATACACCATAAGTGAATATTGTAGTTCACAAGGTGAAGCATACTGGGGCAAGGAATCAATGATGAATGCATAACTCAGTTTATCACTGAAGACAATCTGAGCATTGAGAGTGAAAGCATAAATCTCTCATACATTCAGGTGTTTTTCCCAGCATCTCCAACAGCAGTGGTGCTCAGAGTTCTTTGTCCCATGCTGAGTGCCTCTGCACTAGCATGTGAAAATCACAATTGGTGGAAGTGAGATAGTGGGGAGAGTTATCCATAGGAACATAACATTGCATCAAAACATCTTAAGACATTCTCTGTTCCAGGATGACACAGCCACAATGAAGGGGAATACCAAGGCCATGGTAAATCTGATAGGATTCAAGACTGAGATGTAGGAAATCCTAAGTGTTTCCAGTTGGGACCGAACCCGTGGTGTGAACAGGGAAGGGTGTTTCTTGCAGGTTACCCAAGCACCTCAAACACAAGGCACTGTTTATCGTGGTGAAGTCTCTGTTTCTCTGCTGTGTAGGTGTGTGCATACACATTGTGTTTGCTTGCTCCCTCTCCAACATGCCCACAAAAGCAAGACTTTGGTCTCACAATCCAAAATTGTGTGCGAGCTAAGTGTCCCATTCTTCCAGGCAGCTGTAGGGGATGGGTGTGAAAAGGACAAAAAGGGAAGATTCTGCTAAGATTCAATGTTGTTTGATCAATCTGTCCAGAAATACAGCATAATAGCATTCTAAAAGGCTGACTGACTCAGAAAGGGCTTGTTAACAAGCCTGGTGGATCACACTGTGTGTCATTGCTTTACACCACAAAGTAAACAAACTACATTTACAAAGCTTAGCCTAATGATACCAAATATTGTACCACAGAATTAATATGAAAGAAGAATCCTTAAATAAAACAAAAAGGAAAGCAAAAAACTCCGAAGTCCAAACAATAACAAACCTTATTACAATCATAATTGATTGCAGTTGCATGGGGAAAATTAGCATGGAACAAATGAAAAGAAGTAAAATATTTGTTTCTAGGACCAACTAATAGAGATCTGAATAGATTTCAGAAGGGAATTTTAGAATCTTTCTGTTCAGAAGTTGGTATTTTCTTCTAATTGCTTTCCAGACTAGGTCCATGTTTAGAAAATAATTCTACATTCAAGTAGCAGCCCATCTCAATATATTATTTTCTTATGTTGCGAGAATCAAAGACGTTCCACCTGTACTCCCCCCCAACTGGCCATTAATTTGTTATCTGAAAAACTGTGCTTCTTTTTAGTGCAGAGGAATACAATTGATAAATAAATCCCGTGACTCTCGCCATGAGGCTCCCTTACTTCTTCTGGCCAGAAGGGGAAGCTAGAGCTTTGTGCTTGAGTCACAGAGCCTGGATGGATTCTGAACACACGGGAATTCAGCTCACCAGCACCACCGTAAATCTGCCCTCCTCGGCCACGGCAGAGCTTAACTACCTGAGGAACTTAAACACCCTGAACGTTTATTGAGAGTGCATTCAGGAGGCTTCAGAGTGTAAAACACCAAAGCCTCTCTGCAAGCACGGTTCCATCTCGGTTTGGTTTGGAGAATTACTCACAGAAGACCAGCAGCAAGTGGCTGTAACCCTGTTTAGGAGAGAGTTTCTGACTTCCCTGCAGAATTCTGCTGTTGCCCTATCTCTTGACTGCAGCAAGTCAGGGATCTCTATGTAACATAAAACTTACATAGAAATGTCATCTTATTTCCTCACCTAAACCAGAAACAAAATACAAAACATATATTTTAACCAGAATTCTGCTGCTGTTTTAAGACACGTGTTCAGAACATCAGTGTGAGAAACAAACAGAAAACATCTTAGGAAACATATGAAGAGCTGCCTTGTTGCATTAATCAATATTAAAGGATTTTGTTTTATTGTTTAGAATGAAGACAAGAAATCTGCAGGACTCACAGCTCAGACAGCTTGTGATTATCAGCATCCTTCATCCTTTTCAGAGCAGATTCAATTGCATTTATTTAACGTTTTGCTGTTTTAGTAGGGAAGGGGATAGACTGAATTACTGTGGGGTTTTTTTGTTTTGTTTTTTTTCGGATGAGCTATTCCATTTCAGTTTCTCAGCATTAAAAACCCAGCTTATTTGACTTAAGGTAATCTATCAGACATGTTAGATGGCCCTTCCCACAGTACTGTGAAAAGAAACAGCAGCAGTCAGATGCCAAAAGCTGTATCTAGGTCTGTCCAAAATTTCTAGTTTTGTATCTATCTGCATGCCTCTAGTCTGGCCTAGACCCAGACTTTCTGCCATTTCTGGAAGGAAACTTCCAGGAACACTTCACTTCTAGGAACTTCCAGGAATGCTCTCTCAGCCCAGCCAGAGGCTGACTATTCAAATTGTCAGTGAATGAGACATTAAAAAATCAACACAGGAACTCTTGAATACAAGCCTGTGTTACACACACATCCCTTGTCCCTGTTTGCCATTTATTCAAAGAGAACCTATCTCCCTAGTGCCATTTTCCCCTCATGAAGCAAGGCTGGTACTAGAAAAGATGCTGAGGATACAGTCAATAATGGAGGTGACAGAGCAGTACCTGTCACAGTACATAACCAGTAATTTTTAAAAATTATCTAAAAGGACAAAATAAGTGAAAAACTGATCATGTTGCATTAAAAGTATTCTAGGAGGCCTCCTGTGTTGCAGTGTCTCTGCCCATCACCATCCCTTTCTGCTACTGCCTTCTTGTATGTACTTTTTCTAAAAAAGACAGAATGAATGGAGACTCAGAGGATTAAAATAGCAGTTACTCGCAGAATGAGATGTTTCTTGAAGGGAGGGGATACTGATTTTGTCTTCTCATATTTTATACCAAACACTGTGCTATAAAGATTTTTTGCTAACACCAAATCAAGAAAAAGCAAGAAAAATCAGAGCTCAAGTCAGAGCTCTCAGCTCTTAGGCCACGTTTCAGAACCACTTGTCAATGACATTTCACTTCCCCTGTGCTCCTGTTCCACTGAAGGAGGAGTAAGCAGCCATTTCAATCCCCACTCCCTTTAACTGGTGTTCTGGTAAAACAACATTTCACATGTTAAAGCCTCATGATCTGTCATTTTTATGCTTTACATCTAGTTGTGGAAAGCATAAAAATTCTGGTATCACCTCCTTAGAGTGACTCCATTCTTGTAACTAAGCCTTTGAAAAGAATAAAGGTGGCATGAGCAATCTGTTTTAATGACACTGTTTGTATCATTTCCAATTACACAAGTAACATTTCTCCAAAGTCATTATTAGTGCCCTGCCATTATAGCTGTCAGTGCTTCTTCAGTCTTGCTGCTCTGAGAGCCAACTCTGTAGGTTCCTGTTAGGAATATTGATAAGCTTCAGGAAAAGCTCTTTTCCAGATGGTCTTGTATGAGGCATTCATATTCCCACATTCCTGATAATGGTTAAATGCTCGTACAGAACACACTCCAGAGCTGAGAGTGAGGTTTGTTACAAGGATAGCTGTGCAAATCAATACATTTCTAGCTGCAGTTCACCTTTAACTACACAGGCATATGAAACAGGAGAAGAGGGGGGGAAACAGCTCTGCCTGCTTGATGTTAAATCACTATGTCTCAGTAGGTATGAAAATATATTCAGGTGACAAAGGCATCCTCAACATCTCTGACAGAATTCAGCTCTGCAAAGTTCAGACCAAGCCCTAAAACACTCACAGAAGGAAAGCATCCAAGAAAGCATCAACAACACCTTTGCTATTCCCAATATGCATTTTTCTAACCTGTCACTGACAATCTCCAATGATCAACTCTCCAAAACCTATCTAGGTAACTTTTTAGTGTTTATGATCTTTACTGACACAAATTCTTCCCCCTGTCTCCCCAGTATTAGACCCAATTTTAGTCTTTGCAGTTGAAGCCTGCTATTTCTTTTCCTATTCCCTGCAAAGCAGGGAAAAGGGATTGAACTCTTCTTCCTCAGAGTAGCTATCTATGCAGGTTTCAAAACCTCCACATTTGACCCTTTCAGTTAATTTTAAAGCACATTTTATTTACCATTATGTTTTAGAACAAAACTTAGTGAGCAGGCAGTTTCTTCCCTTGATTGTGCCACCATGCAGACAAACACTCCTGCATTAGTTACTGATGACTGCAGTGTCTCAGACAGCAGAGCAGCACCCAATTCAGCAAAGAATACTTCTGAAAACCCTTTGGGCAGCTTTTCTGGAAGAAGACTACAAATACAAACCTACTGCTAGTTATCTAACCCCATGTTTTCTTAATTAATGCATTCTAAATAACAAAGACCACATTTTAAAGCTTGACCTGTAAAAGAAAACTTTTTGTTCCTTGTGATCTAAGAAAAAGATGACAGCACATGTATTTTTTTTTCCATTAAAATAAGACAAAATGAAAAAATCTACCCAACTTTGGCCTCCTCACTTTAAGGCAATTTTTTTAAAAGAGTAACTCTCAGATGCTTCTTGGATAAGTGTTTTAACTCTTACTTAGAAAAGAACAGTGAATACTTAGCAAACCAGAAAAACACCACCTTTTAGGGGTTTTACTGTTAAAAGGTATCAGAAAAAAACAGCCAAAAAAGAAAGGGCAAGAACAAAAAAAAAATTGTTTCACTCAAGGGGATAATTTTTATCAATTAGTTTAACTAATCTTTTCTGAGCACTAATCTGGACATTCCACACGATCAATTTCCAGGAGATAAAATTTAAAATTTTTACCTCAATTATGTAAGAGCCCTGAGATTAGGCCAACTTTTTCACAGAATCATTGCTCACTCTCACAAGAACCTTATGAAAGCATCATAAAATGATGAATGCCTCAGGATTCCCAGGAAAATATGATGGAAACCCACTGCATTTCTAGTGGAGGGATAATCCCTAAAGGCAAGTGAAAAAGCCAGTATAAAATACACAGACATAATACATAACTAAATGCAAACACGTTTTGTAGAAAGGCAAATTTTAACCAAATAGTACAAGAAACATTCTAATTACAAAAGTGATTAATAAGTGGAATAGGGTATGTAGGGAAGCTGCAATATGCCTTCTAAATTTGACTTTAATCCCTACAGAAAGCCCTTCTGACCATCCCATACACCACTGAAAGGATGCAGGATGCAGCCAAGCCCTCACCTGACTGGCACTCATTTCACTTCTGCATATGCATAACATGTAGGAGGCTCAAATACACTTCTAGTGCAGCACTCCTAATAGAATTTCTCACAAATCTTTATGCACCCAAAGTGTTGTTTTAGCTTTCAAAGTTATTTTCTCTCCCCTCACAGCCCTCTAGCTTTTAGACTGATCTTTTCAGAGGCTGAAATTCATAATTCATCTGAAGAACACAGCATCTGTTCCACTGTGAGATCTCCCCCTGTGGCTGGGTCAGCTTTAGCCAGAGGGAAACCACATGGAGCAAGTCCCTCCAGATTTTTCCCTTTCCTCCCATAAAACTACAGAAGAATAATTCATTTGAGGGAGGTGGCAGGGAACAAAGTGAAGCAGATCCCTGTACTCCCCCTCCCTAGGTATGATGGCTTAAATTTCTCACCTCTTTTCATCCAGCTTTCCAGGAAAAACAAAACCCGAAAACTCGAGCAAAAGTATTCCTTAAAAGCAGGAATATTGTCTTCTAGCATTTGCCTTATCAAAAGAAAGGGAATTTAAAATTATTTCCAATCCTATAATTTGCACTTTAGTAACAAACCAGCAATACCAGGTTAACCATGTCAGACTTGAAGTCTGGAAGCTACACTTCCAACCCACAAAAACAAAACAGGATACTTCAAAAACGCCCAACAACAAAAAACAGAAGTTAAAAATACCCCTGCACACAACTGTTTGTTTTTCCAGGTATATGCTAAATATCTTCTCATGGTACCACATGACCTCATATTCTACTTTTGTCAGTAAGCAGCCCTTTTACTGTGCTCTCCAAACATCTGAAAGCACTGAAGAAGAAAGGTTGTGGAAGGAGGGAGCAGCCTACAAGCAATGAGAGGCAGAAACTTCACATGGAGCCTTCTGGTTCTGCATCTGAAAAACTAAAACCAGACACAGGATATAAACCATAGGCCATACGTTTGGAAATATGGAAATTCAGAGTGCCTAATTACTGCATATGCCTAAAGAGGATATCATCAGTCTGTTCTTACATTCCGTGGTGTTCTTTTTGAGGAAATGAGGCCAGCTTTCACAGACATACTAGCCAGCACTTAGAATTACACTGCATTTCACCTCTGACAACTGTGTATTTCATTTGCTACCTCTGGTTTTTTATACTTTTTTTCACCAGAAACTTCAGAAGACCAGCGAAACCTTGACCTGCTTCCAGTGGTGCAGGTCCAGCCCGATCCTGTGTGAACACCAAACCCTTCACACGTGCAGGCTTTCACCCACAAGTGCTGTACACTGAACATTTGTGTCTCAGATGGAATTCAGAGAAAAAGAGCTGAATGTGTTAGGTAACATCTGGCATCCACCATCCATCTCGCATGTGGAAGCCACTCACAACGTTTCCTAAACTTGCGTGGCACTGGAAGGTTCCCAGATGGAGATGACTAACAGGGTTATTTGGGTTAGGCTTTCAGCTGCACTCAGGGCTGTTTCCTGTTCGTGTGACAAGGCCATGTCACATTTTTCAGACATTCCAGATACAGTTGAAGAGAGAATTAATTTTGACTGGGCTTCTTGTATTCCCCACCTGTGTAAGGCCCTTCAAAAGGAGACACAGTAATGTTTTACAAAACACAAGGGGTGACCAGCACATGGAGAAAAACAGAGGAGAGGCCACGTATTCTGCATATCCTTTCATTCACCTCACAATCAAAGGAACAACAGTGCAAGAGCACCCAGACAACTCTGAAACACCAGTGAAAATAAAACACAAAATACAAGATCACTCAAAGTGTGGCCATGTGATCCTTTCCCCCGTTTTACCCAACAAAATGCTCACATGCAACAAAGCCTCCACACATGTTCAGCTGTGAAGTTTCAGGTCTGACCATGCTTTAGATTGCTCCATGTAATGGCACTGCCATTCCCATGTCACCCACCCACTGCTGCTGGCACAGAAATGGGCATTCCTTTCTCAAGTGAAGGTAAGAAAACCTGGCTGTGAACCCTCCGTACACACACGGATCTTTTTGCTTTGCATCTGCTGATTACTCACAATATGGATTCATCTGGGGCTTGTATGGTGCCAACAGAGCCCATGAGGGAACAGATGGCCCCTTAGAGTATGCACTGCTGAACCAGGGTCCCCAAACTCAAGGTTCCCACCTCGAGGTCACAGCTCAAACTGCCATATGTACCCTTGCCAACATTAAGACATCCCAGTGCTTTTCTAGGAATCTTTTTGAAGATGGTCAATTTCTAGAGAGTTTAGTGGTTTAGTATTTAGATTGTAAGCTGTTTTCTATCAATGCAAGCTCATCAAATTCAACTGAAGATCTACGGCTTTATCTGTTCAAACTCGTTCCTGAGAAATCCCAGGGACACCTGAGGCAATGACATGATTCCTGAAAAGACCAAGAGCAACACAGTGGGTCAGAAAATGGACTGGCCTCAGTGCCCAAGAATGTATTCTGAATTAGAGCCATATCAATCATTAGCAGAAACCCCATACCCCAATTAAAAGCTACCCATGAAAGAGTATTTACAGAACTGCTCTCTTGGCACAAGATAAAAACCCAGCTCCTGGACTCTTAAGTCTCCAGAGCATGCAGATCAAGGTAGCTTCTTTCTGTGCTGCTTGAGAAAACAGCATGGCCCAAATCCAGCAGACAGAAGGATCAAGCTGTGTTTGAGAGGTTTGAAAAGTGTTTGTAGTCAAACCATCAGCCGAATCACGTTCAAAATAAAGCCATGCTTGGATCCAGTTTCTAAATAGTGCTGTTGCCAACACTATGGCCTATGGTGATTTTGACTTGAGGAGACTGGTCCACAAACTTTGGAGAAATATCTGATGGGACAGCAGCCATCTTTCAGTCTCCACATGAATATCTGAAAACACCAATCCCTAAAGTATCAACAGAAGGCAGAAGTGAAGGGCTCAGAGATGAGATAGACCCTGCTCACTTGCCAAGAACCAAGCACTCCAATGAAATAGTGAAGTGTTACTGCAGCACTACACACATCAAGTCTCATTCTCCTGCTTGTTCTAAGCTCAGCTCAGTAATCTAAAGGATTAGCAGACCAAGAAGTTCAAAGTTATATCTGAAGAAAGGGGAAGGGAAAGTTATGCATACCATTTTTCTTTATAGAAAAGAATGCTTTTACACATTACAGGGACACTGGGGAAAGTTGCAACAGGAAAATCAGAATACATTTTACAAAGGCAAACTGTGCTCTTCCCAGCACATCTAAGCAAGTGACCACTCCACATAAACCAAACTCTTTGAGCAAAGAAAGCCTGTAAGATAATTATAGCGCTTTTTCTATTTACTGTAGTACCCAGCTGTAAGTTGTGTAAGGTTTTTATCACTGCTATGAGATATTTTAACACTTGTCTACAATCAGAAGCGAGTGCCAGTGCTTCTTCAAAATTAAACTACAGCAGCCTCCTCTGAGCTTTACAGACTTAGTCTCATATGAGCTGGCAGGGTCATGAAGAGAAGAAACAGATTTTTCAATTCATGCCTTAGCAGCAGGATGAAAAGGGGAAACCACAAACCAATTCCTAAGGAAAAAAAAAAAAAAAAAAATCAATCTGCACACCTTAGAGTAAAAAAATCTTAACATTCCTTGAAGGTGAATGAATCGAATACCAGACTTTTGGACTGTTTGTAAAATTTCAGGGTTTGTTTGACATTACTTTTGATTACTTCAGCCACAGAAGATCAATTAATAACAAACACTAAGGATAATTTTTAACTGCAAGTCATTCATCAGACCTGCAATAAAAGCTGTACCCATCTTGTCCATCCCCTGCAATAGACCTGCTCACCTCTGTAACCACATTAAGCCCAGAGAATCCTTACATTGTAAATTTGCAACAGGCTTTGATCAGGAGGCTGCCTCTCCATCACACCTGCCTCACCAAAAACAGTTCACTACACACCCCAGGGGACACAGCCTTGGCAGCTGAACCATCAGCTCCTACAGGTGGGGGGAATGAAACAGGAGCCACCTGTCAGCCACCTCAATTAAACTGAACAAAAGTGGAGAACCAGAGCAGAGCAGAGCTACCTCAGAAGCTCCCAGTCACAGACATGTGACCCACACAGGCACAGGGACAGCACCTCCTCAGGATGACAAAAAGCGATTTGCAGCATTCAAAAAGACAAGGAAAGTAATGCAGAATACAGAAGTCAGTGAGGAGAGCTTAGGGAACAGAGAAGAGAGAAAAGGGTAAGGGTGTCTCTCTTTGCTGAGTTAAATCAAGGACAGAGAGGGGCAGAGGAAAATAAGAGCCATTTTCCATTCCCTGCTGCACAGAATAACAAACGTATTTAAGAAAATGAACTGTGAGATGATGCATGTAAGAAATACACTGCTCCACCATGGCTGGTGATGGTAGAGTTATGTTGTGTATTTAGGCAAGCATCCAGAAAAAGGTGACTGCCAGTTCATGGCCATGAATCACAAATCTCAAGAGCACACTCAGAGTGTGCTTCACAGAACAGACCAGCAGTAATCACTGAAGAGAGCACCAAAACACAGCTAACTTCCAAGGTGTCCATCAAAGGTTTAGAGTGGGACAAGACAAAGGAAAAATCAAGGTGATAGGCACACCAAGAAAGGTCCAGATCAATTTTAGACACCTCTACAATGATTTATTGTCTTCAAACAATACTGTATTGTTTAGAGGCTACAAAAGACAAACAAAAAAGGATAATAGCTACAGTAGCAAGAGGCATGACTTAGCAAGTGAATGGCCATAACAAAGTATACAGCAATACCAGGTTAGCAACCAAGATCAGTCCCACAGTTCTGACACAGGATTTAGTAAAACATGATTTCTATCCATACCTTCCTAATCCCTTACAGGTAAGCATGACTACCTCTCTTAGCTTTCAACAAATCTTTTAAACATTCACCAGAGACTCTTAAATGATTAAGAAGTCATCTCCACTCAGAGAGAGCTATTTAATTTCCAGCATTTAAAAGCCAAAGCAGAGATTTCAAACACATTCAGCTCCATGGAATCATCTGTGTCCACAAATTCTGCTTTCCCTCAATATAGGTATCCCTGTCTTTTCAGTTTCTCCTATCAGGGACTTGTCTTGATAGTGTCTTCTGTGTTTTACTCTTTTGTTCAGGAGACTAAATGGAGGAAACTATGAGGAAATAAAACCAAATAAGCAGCAGAAACTTACCTGGTTACAGAGCTGGCACTGTAGGCTCGCTCCCGTGTTTCCAGTTCTCATCAATCTCTGTTTTGTGAGACGTCAGCAAGAAACTCTTTTCCTTTCTTGTCCTTTGGCTTTTCCAGCTTTCTGACTCCAACTATCTAAAGCAGGGTAAATCAGTAGGAAAACTTACAGATGCTCCAAAATTTTCACAACAGCCTCAAGCCAGCAGTTGCCTCCTCCTGGGTAACTTCTGTCCTACCTCCTGCGTTTCTGGCTGTTTGTTGTAGTTTAACCCAGCTGGTAGCTAAGCACCACTCAGAGGCTGCTCCTTCACTCACCCCAGGTGAGATGGAGGAGAAATTTGGAAGGGTAAAAATAAGAACAGTTGTGGGTTGAGATAAAGACAATTTAATAAGTAAAGCAAAAGTTGCACACACAAGCAAAGCAAAACAAGGAATTAATTCAGCACTTCCCATGGGCAGGGTGGTGTTCAGCCATCCCCAGGAAATCTGGGCTCCATCTCACATAATTGTACCTTGGGAAGGCAAACCCCATCACTCCAAACACCCCCTCCTTCCTTCCTTCCCAGTTTTACATGCTGAAGATAACTCTGTATGTTATAAAATATGTTGGGTCAGTTGGGTTTGGCTGTCCCAGCTGTGTCCCCTCCTAATTCCTTGTGCACCCACAGTCTCTTCACTGGTGGGGTGGGGTGAGAGGCAGAAAAAGTCCCTGCTCAGCAGGGAGAAAAACATCCCTGTGTTATCAACACTCTCTCAAGCACAAATCCAGAACTGTGAAAAAAAATTAACCTAGACAAAAACCACCTGGGAGTGTCAGGTGCTGCTCCAATCCACTCATCTTGTTTAACCATGTACAGCTGAGATACTCTGTGCCATCATATGAAGGTGCACTTTCTCCTTGCACCTGATGTCTCCGCACCACAAACAAAAAGATGGATAAACAGATAACGAGAATATTATGTACCCAGCACTTCAACAGTATTATAGAAAAATTGACAACAGAAGGAACATGGAAAAACTGGGATCCTGCACGTCCCACTTAATTCAGATTAGCACTGAAAGTTTCTGAGGCACTGCAGAGCTACTACTCTCTAATTTCAATCCCTGTTTAGGAAAAACAGAGAGGCTCTAAACATAAAAGACCACAACATTTAAAGCAGTCATAACATAAAATTGCCTTTTCTTACTCCAATGCTTTTTCAAAGTTTATCAAAACTTGCACAGGATCATCCAAATATGAAAACATCCAAGTAGAAACACTCCTTAAGACGTGCATGATGGATGGTTACAGCACTAATTAAAAAAGAAGTCACTACCTCACAGCTGCATTCCATAAAAAGGAATGAAACTGTTGGGAACAGCTGGGAGTTTATGTAGCAGGGGCTGAAGATACCAAAACTAAAGACAGAGCAGCAAACAGCATGCTTTCTCTTGCTGGCTATCTTTAAATTTTATTTATTTTAAAGACTTACATTTATGCTATGACTGCTTCTTTATGAAAAAGATAGGTCAAACTGAATCTGAAAAGAAGCCAAAAACCCTGTTCTTGGAATGTAAAAGTAGCAGGTTCTTCTCAATAGGGAGCTTGTACATGATGGATTTTTCCCCCTGAGCAAGGGGAGAATTTTTAATTTAAAAAATGTATACTGAGCCAAGTGGTGGAATTAACTTTAACTGGAAAAAAAAAAAAAGAAAAAAAGAGAAAAAAAAGAGAAAAATGTGGGATTGACTCATCCTCCAAAAAGGGCTATCACTCATTAGAGTGACAGACAGATGCATTCTGTGTCTGGCTGAATACACAGTGAGCTCTGCTGCCCAGCCTCCCCTTGCTGCTGAGTTTAGCAGGGCTACTAACCTGTACTAATCATTATGTCTAAGCTCAGCACATCTTCATTTCTAGTTATTCCTCCTCCAAGACCACACCTTTATCTGGTTTCTTATGAGTCTGCTAAGAAGTGGACAAGACAAGGTTTTAATCAAATGTAAGCAGTAACAACAGGTTTTATTCAAAATTTCCAGTAAAGAGGACCCACTAGTTTTGGAATAAAAGTACTTAAAAGTACTACAGCGTACATGAATATAAAAGAGCAAAGAGAAGAAAATAAACCAAGCAGTAAAAAAAAGAAAAAAAGAAGAATTAAAAATATATATATATATTTTTTAAGTTTGAAATAGACCCCCCAGAGGGATACTGAAGTCCTCCAAACAATTAACAGTTACTAGGTTTGGCAAAACAAGATTCTCTCACAAAATTAAAAGCCTACTTTTGTTACATAAACTGTATAAAACTGCTCAATAGTTAAAGAGCACTCTGTACAAATTTGTCTTGAAATACATAGAGCTGCAGCATTCAAACTGCAGGTATTGATCATTTTGTCCTCTTCGTGGTTAAAAGAAGCTGCACAATTGCTTTGGGGGAAAAGGAAGAGGCAAAAATAGTCAGAACTAATAAGATGAAGCCACTATGAAAACAAAATGCACAACAAAATTCAGACCTCAGTTGAAACTAACACGCTATGTTTACAATATATTCTACATTTCTGGTGTCATTTTCCCCTCCCACTCCCACCTCCCCCCCATTCAAATATTCCTAATTCCTTTATGGTCTAAATCTAATTAATTTCTAAACTTTCAAATACACCATACATACATTTAGCAAAAGAACATACCTAACATTCTTACAGCAGTATGGTCAGGACACAATTTCAGAGATAGCACACAGTTATGGAGATTAAACCTTATGATTTCTTTTACTTTTAAAGAGAACAGCAACCATCAATTGAATGTTTTTAAAAAGTTCTGAAGAGAGGCTAAAAAGCAGACTTGGCCAACATCCACTCCTAGCTCCAGAGGACATGGGGTAAACCAGTGAGTGCTGAATGGAAGGAAGGAGAACCTTAAGAGTGGTGGCTGCAGGAAAATCCTTCAGGAGCTCGGTCAAGCACACTGAGTTTGGCTTTGGCTCTGTCATCCCTCTTGTACTAAGCCCTGCAAATCAACTCCACAACAGTACATTACAACGTAAACTAAAGTTCTTTATACCAACAGCATGTCAAAGGGGTTTATTTATCTTGGTTTTCTGAATCCAACAGTTGGTCGCAGAAGTCAAGTACTTTCATGGCTCTTTTTCAGCTGTTGCCACTTGAGGGGGGCGGGAAATAAAAATGTGTGTCTGACTCATACATCTTTCAAGTACATGCAAGGCTCAACTGTTTCCAAAATGCAGGAGCCTGGGACCTTTTAAGACACTGAAGAAATAGGGTTATGAGGAGAGCCCATCTGAGTAAGTACTTTATCCAGCCACTGAAGGGGACCATGGAGATGTATCTCTATCCAGCATGGAGTGCTCGTTACATCCTGGCGATGATACTCAGCTCCCCAACCCTGCAAACAGAATCATAAGTGGGGAAAGAAAAAACAAATCACCTTATATTATAGTATTAAATGTGTGAAAAGCCTACTTCTTACCAAAATAGCTTTCAGCAGTCATTATCAGCAGGGTGGCACGGCACCCATAGCACCCACCAACTATTACCACATTTCCACAAACAAATCAGAAGCTAAGAAATCTTCAGTGTGGAAAAGGTATTGTTTCAAAACCCTTGGAATAGAAGTCTTTAAAGACATAACCTGTGGCAGTACAGAATTTCCCCATACATCACTGCCAGCTGCCTGAGGTCCCTAAAAAGTCTCTGAAGAGGGGGATGTTCAAATCTTCTCTGCTAAGACTGAAAATAGAACCAACTGGGGGGAAATGCTGCCAAACAGATCAAAAAATTAAAAGATGAGGTGATAAGACTGATGTGGAAATGGGGGTGAGGCATTTGTCTGAAAAGAACCAAAGTATTCTCAGGGTGGACATGATAAACTGAACAGTAAGTCAGAAGCATTCCTCCTTGGAGAAAGAGGGCATGATCATTCCCCATCAGGCTATTTCTCAAGTTAAGACAGGTTTTGTTTTAGCTCACATCTGATTCTGTTACAGTAATTACCAAAGATATAAAGAGGTACTTAAAAGCATTCAGAATTATTTGTAAGTGAACCATTTTTGGGCAGGTGTGAAGAGAAGACTGTGACTGACATCTGCAGGTACAGTTTGCTCTGCTCTGTGTTAATCCCTGAAGAAGGGATTTCCCAGCTCCCAGCACAGGTGGCAGCAGCTCTGAACACTGTGCAGTGCAACTTCCAATACAAAAGAGGTCCTGTTTGACTGCTAAGGCAACACTGCCATGCAATTCTGTAGGATGCAGAGCTGTAAACAGCCTATTCCATTTTAGGAACCCCTATCTTAACACATCTGGAAGTTCCCATCCTCCACCATGAAGAGCACTGTAGCACATCACCATCTTCATTTGATTACTTTCATATCAGCCATATCAGCTTTCATGACCTGCCCTTTCATATCTGTACCTATGCTGACACTCACAACAGCCACATCACAAATCCTGACCTTGTATGCCTTCCTAGAATAAAAAGGTATGCATATTATTCTAAATAATGACTGCAGCTCCTAACTTGGGAGTTGCTGGTCAAGATTTAGAGGACTTATGTGAAGAAACATCTTCTGCGAGTCACCTCAAGCTTTCTAAGTATGTGGGTCAGATGGATTTGCATCCACAAATGATTCATTTCACTAAGACCTGTCTTAGACTTAATGAGTATTCCATCCTTAAAATTCGACAGCCATTAATAGGCTGGCAAAGGGAGTTACTGGACCATTCAAAATCACTACATTAAGAAAAAATAATTTATTTTGGTTACAAAATAATCTCAAGCAAATGCCCACATACCTTTACAAAACTCATCCGGAGAGTGCACATCTTAGTGAGCTCATACACTGTCTCAAAGCCGTGGTTCACAGACTGAGCCAGGAGCTGAGCAAACTCTTGGTTATTGAAAATCTTCAGGCTGCAGCCACTGGGGATTTTGCAGACCGTGGTGGGATGGAAGCCGTGGTGGTAGTTGCAATTCCGACTCTGCACAAAGATGCTGCTGTCGCTCAGACATTCAGCGTACACCTCGCCCCCAACGTAGTAGAGATGGACACCTGCGAGGGGAAGGGTGGCAAATTCACACTCTGGGCCTGTTTTTGTGCTCTGTCTCCACAGAGACAGGCTTCTGTTCAAACAGATAAACCTTAACTGCATATCAGAATATCTTCAAACTGCGTTTTCACTTCTCTCTTTCATCAGCAGGCAATCTGAAAGAAGGTTATGTATGTATATATATATATGTATGTATGTATGTACGTATATATGTAAAGGGAATCAACATGTTGTATATTCAACACTAAACCAGCAAGCACAGTAGTTTTAATGCCCTCCATGGGACAACCTGATCAGTTGAACTTTTGTTCATTATAAAGCAGTAATTGGGAATGGAAGCTGAGAGAGCAGAAACCTGCTGCATCATTTGTAGATACTGAAACAGCCCAAAGCTCAGTTCTCTGGAAATGTCTTGAGTGCTGATTTGGGTAGCATGAGTTTTGTCAGGGAGCTTCAATTCCAGAAAGCTAGGTGGGAAAAAAAAATGCCTTTATATTCCTCAGACCTACCTGGCCAAATGAAGGTACAGATCAATTTTACAGTCCTTTTCCCTTCTAGTGCCTGCTCCCTCACCTGTCATCCACAGCAGCAAAGTCCCAGAAGACATACAGAGAACCTTTGTGTCAGCAGGAGTTTTGAGATTTTGAAAAAGCAAGAAAATTTACCTTCTATGTTTAAAAATGGTTTATTTGCTACTTAAACCTTTCACCTCCCACAATGTCACAAATCACAGAGGTGAACACAGAGAATTAGAAAACTCAACTGCAGTCCGGAAAGAAAGCCTTGACTGTGCTCTGTCATGTCAGATTTTGCCACTGACTGTGTGGGTACATACACACTCCCACCTGATCTGCAAAAATATTTATGGCTATGTCTTCAAGTTTGGGATTTACTCCTCCTTTCTCAAAGACTAACAGTTCTACATCACCCTCACTTGTACACATTTACTTATTCAACTGCATCTTTGTCTCTCCCACGCTCTGCTTTGGTACCCATGCAGTTAAGTGCTTCAGCAGAACTCTGCCTGCAGCTGGGTTACTCTTAACAGGAAAAATGAATGAGGTGTTAAATAAATATCCTGATACTTGGGAAGATGGATGGGGAGGAAAAGAAGGAAGAAGTATTAGCACTTGAGTGGCACAACACAGGTGTGGTGCACTGCTGAGAGCTGCACAAGTTCTCATGAAGAGGAAAGCTCTCCAGACTGGGGGCTCAGACTCGAGGACCTGTCAGCTCTCTTCAGCTTCAATTCTTTCCCCCTCTCATGAACTGGCACATAAAACATCTACCCCACTGCCTGGGCTTGTTGGACCCTCAAACATCTCAGAAAATTTACAGTTTACTAATAATGTAAATACCTAAAAAATCTGCCTTGCAGGAATGGCCCCTTGCAGGGGGCAATGTCAGTTTTGCCTGCCATTTGCATTATGGGTGAGTTCTCAGACAAGAGGACTGCATTATAAAGGTGAAGATTTTCTCTTTTGCAGGACTGCCATAGATATAGGAGGGAAGCACAAAATTCCCACGGAAAGAATCACCAGGCTGTGAAAAATGCATTTGGAATAAACTGTTTTAGCAGGTCATATCCCAAAACAGATATTAGGATAGCTAATTTATGTTAGAACTAAGGCTAGCTAAAAAATCTGGTGCCAAGACCACAATTTGGATTTCCATATACAGCAATGATCAAGATAAATCAAGACATTTAATTAGACAAACTGGCTTAACCTCTAATTTAGATTTCGACAGCCTTCAGGCAACTAAAAATTGATTAAGGGTAAAAGCTTCCTGTAATTACACACCAGGTAGGAACAATACTTTGTTTATAAGACTAGACCAGAAAATTATATGCTTACCAACACAAGCACTTCTCCCACACACTAGGCAAGAGCAGCTTACTCTTGAGGGAAGTGGCCAAGGTTGTCACATCTCGGGAAACGCCACCCCCCTCCAAAAGGGACGGCCAGAGCCCAACCTCACCTTTGCCAATGTGCCGCCTCGTGTTCTCAATGGTGGAGTTGCGGTTGACGTTGGAGAGCAGCCCCAGGCAGAACCTGTTCTTGTTGTTGGAGGGGTCAGTGAAGCCATCCACCAGGATGCTGGTGGAGGACGCGTGGAACGCCTCCCCGACGCGGTTGTTCAGCTCGTAGTAGACGATGGAGCACCAGTGCTTCGGCTCCTCGTAAGCAACTGCCTGCACATCTGCAAAGCCACAATGGAAACCTTACAGCCCAACAGGCTGGAGGAGTCAAGAGTCCTGCAGATTTGGGCTTCATAGAGTACAATAATTTCAACTCCTCAAGACTAAGTAGAGACAAAGGCTGGCACTAGGTATGAGCAAAAAAAAAATGCAGAAAGCTGCTGGGCACATCCCAAGCGGTGTCCCAATATCCCTGCCCCATTTTCTTACAACACGTTACAGTGCAGGCCCAGACAGCAGAGAAGTGCTCTAACTGTACAACTCAGCTTTCTTTCCTATTCAGGAGATGGATTTTTACTTCGGTTCATTTTACTAACAAACTACAAGTCACCTGTTTGCTTACTGCAAAGTTGTGTAGCAACAAAACTGCATCACAAAACTGCATCAAAAACCATTTCTCACTTCACGAAGATGTATATCAAGGCAGCTGAAATATACAGTCAGCAGATCAATCTTTCAGCATTCAGTGCATGACCAAATCTTTCTCCTGGGTTTTTTGGGAGAACAGTAGACTTCAAAAAACCTGAGAGAGATTGATATTTGTCTGCAGAACATGCATGAAGCACATCCCCAATATGAAGAGATACTGCTTGGGATTGGAGGCTGAACAGGGCATTAAAGCACAGGATCCCAACAGTTACACTGGGCTGGAGAGCAGAGGAACTGGAGGAAGAAAGTATTTAATAAGGACCTTTTGTTCATCAACTGCTACCAAATGCAAGATCTCCAACTGTCCACCACCAAAAGAAGTACTCGTTCAGTAATAGCAAGTATTTCTCAGGATGTAGTTACCCAGACACTGGTTCCTCCTCAGCAGCTCCTAACTGAGGCTGGGAACTGTACAGAAAGCTGAGAGGCAATTCCTGGTTCACCTCTAAAGCTCTAGAAACACCTGGAAGTCTTGAAATCACACTTGTGATGGTGTATGAGAAACAATTTCTCCAGATGATACCAAAGGTCTTAACCAAGAAGTTTCCCCACGGGTATCCAACAACTCCAGATTTCTCCATATCCCTATCTCCACTCAATGCACATTCTTCAAGGTGTCAAATACAGCTCAAAATTGCTAAAAGGCCTCCAAATAAAAGGAAGCTACTGAGGGGTTGTGGTTGCTTTATGTGGCTTCTTTTAAATGAAGGACTCTATTTCACTACTAAGACTAGAAAAGTCTTAGGGGGACTTGCTGCTAAAAGACCTGCTTTGCAGATCCCAACTACAGGGTGAAGTGCTAAAATGAAAACCAGACTGGTCTTACGGGAAAACTTGCTTTTCTGGCCAGCGGTTTCCTTCTCCCAGCTCCAAGTTTTTACTGATATCAGCCAATTAAGATTTGTGCTCATATTTTCCTCTATTCACATATCACACCGCTATGAGTTTTTGTTATAAAAACAAAAAAACAAAAGTCCCCCTCAAACCAGCAGTACACAGTAGATACAAAAGGTGGCAAATACAAGAGCAAGATAACATATCCTACATCACTATGCAAAACTTCTGAGCTCAGTGTTTATTGCTAATAATTTGCTTAAAAACACTGGTAAAGAGCTGATCTTTCGTGACACTCTGGTACTTTCCACTAACAGTGATCCCTTCACATCACTGTTGAAAAAAAAAAAGGAAAAGAAAAAAAAGGAGAAAAAACAGTCTTTAATTATTAGTAAGAGGTTACTACATTTTTAATTCCCATAAAGATGCCAGCAATTATCAAAGCTGCAGCTTTGCCCCAGTTCCCAAAGTCAGGAAGAAATCTTGCCAGCTGGCCATTCTTACAGAATTAATCATATCTCTCTCACACAGATTTCATACTGACTTCCTTACATTTGCTTTAAGTCATGCAGAGCAGGTGCGTTTAGTCTCTCTATTCCCAGCATGGGCCAACAATGGAAATTACCCAACTTCATTGACAGGATGCAGCTTGTTAAATCAAATCTCTTAAGACTAACAAATCACCACGAAGAACACACTTCTAAAAAGTTTGCAACAAAAAGGGTGCTGTAAGTTCACAGTAAAAACTCCTCTAACCTGCAGTAGATTTTATTTTTAAGTACTGCAATCACAGCATACATATGTGAATAACAGACATGTGAAAGGACCCAAAAGACTTTCTTTTTAATAAAGGGACAGACATGAAAATCCGTTGTACTAAACTACTAGGAAAAAAAATGAATAGCCACTGTTTTTATTTTGAAATGGCTGAATGATAAAGAGCAAGAAGAAAAATGTAAACCCTTTTCTCTTTATCAACTCTCATGTATTAGAGGAATTCTATAATATTCATGCATTTTGACAGAGGGACACACATGCAGAGGCATAACAATTGATAAATGTATTTTGGGGCAGTAGATTTCTGGCCCAAAATTCCTGCAAACTATTCATACATACAAAGTGTAGTCTGTGTGATCAGCAGAAAGCAGAAGTGCTACAGATGGGACACAAAACTCATTCCAAGCATAGAGTAAATAGGCTAACAGAAAAGCCACCCAAATTGTTCTAAGGGGGCAGATATACTTCCTGAAACCAGACATGGAGCTTTGCAGCAAAACAAGTACCAAAAAACCCACAAAAAATGCACCAACACCAAAAAATCCAAAAGACTACAGTTAAATTGTTCATATGCTTGTGATCATGATGATTGTTCTGGCACAGCTTCCAGTTTGCTACTCTTTCTTGGCATGGGCCACAAAGGTGTGAGCTGAAATGTTCTCTGAAGGGGCCATTTCTCACAATGGAATGAGGAATGCACCAAATCCTTTGCTTGTCAGCCACGGCTGCTGATGCAGCTTTAACAAGCAATGTGCAAAAAGATGTCTGTGTCACAGTACACAAAGCAACAGGCCTTTCTTTAATACAGAATTTTAAAGTCTGCAGCAATGCCACACCGCAGGCAGAGAGCTCTGTATTCTGAACCAAGTGTTATCACTGCGTGATTCAAAGATGAAACAAAAATGAGAAGGAATACAGGGAGGAACTACACAGAATATAAAAAAACCATTAATGCCCTTATAACCAGAAGGGGAACTTATTAAAAGCAGAGCCTCCTCTTCAAAGACTGAAGTTTAGAATTCAGGACAAAAGCATAACAAAAAAGCGCAATTTTGTAAGATGTACTGTTTCACACCAAAAACAACAGATATTCCAGTTCTCCACGTAAAATGTCTCCGGGCATTTAGATAACTAATGGTTTAGCATCCCTCCTCTGGTCAAGTCTTTGCTTGAAGAGCTATACTTGACCATATCTACTGTCACCCACAATTCAGTAGGTTTTCTATAGCATTAACTGCATTGCTCCAATGAATCAATGTGATCATAAGAGAGAAACAGGTTGCTTTGCTTGCACACAAGTCATTTCAGTATTCCATGCAGAAATGTGCAGCCTCATAGGAGTTCTTTCCATTCAGAGATTAGTGAAAGTTCCCAATAGAAAACATAAAACTACTTTGGTCTTTGAATTAGTTGGGAGTAAGAAAGCAATAAAACCCATATATTTTACGTTTTTAAAGAGTCGCAGGATAGATTCCTGTCTTAAACAAATATTTACACTTATAAATAATCTCCAGCTTTACTATTTCATCCCTTACAACAACAGAAGAAAAATTACAGGGCCATTTGTTTTTCTTTTCTGCGGACAAAAATTTTCATGGACGACATCCATTCAAAATTAAAACTCAGTTATTACTAGTAAGTTCTTGAGGTTCTTTACTCTTCAAAAGTGAAGCAGAAAACACGAAGGAAGAGTCCTTACCTCCTCTGTGTACGTCAGGGGGAATTGCAGGTGCCATCATGTTGGTATCCATGGGCTGGGAGGTATCGTGTGTCATCGGATCTTCCGGGGGCAGGTAAGCAGGAGGGGGAGTATCAGCTAAATATAGAAAAGGCAGAGATACACGAATCCTTTTCTCTCTTTAAAGCACATCTACACATCCACATAAACAGTCTGAGCCTGGAAATGCTTCCAGCCTGACTCAGCTATAAACTTCCACCCACCAGAAATCTGAAAAAGCAATCATGGACCTCAAATAAGGAAAGCAAAGAATTATTGTGCATATTAAGCACAACAGCAATAAAAACAAGTCACTTCATCCCCACATAAAGCCACAAAAGAAAGCTCAGCTGTGCTTCCAACCCACAGGTCTGCAGGCTGAAAGTGCCATACAAACATCAGGGCACAAAGAGGTCTCAGGGGCCAGCCAGGAGTAGATACTGAATATATTAAAAGGGAACAGAAGTTGGAGCAAAAAACCTCCAGTTTGAGCTTTTCAGTTTCCAACACTGTTCTACCAGCAAAGTATTGAAACATCCCAGTTATATCCACAGCCTTATAATTTCCAGTGCAAAGTATTAGCTCTGTTTCCCTAAACTGGGAACAGTAGGAAGTGTTCAGGAACTCAGATTCTACAGAACTGGCCCTGTGAGTCAGGGATTTCTCTGTCAGTGTCCCTGTGCTGTCCCATTCAGGGCTGCATCACTAGCACAGAACACTCATTAACATACAACTTTCAGCCCTCTTTGAAGTGTCCCAGCCAGCAGTGCCCTTCAGCTGCCAATTCCACTTCTGGGAAAGCTTCCCAAAAGGTTTCTTAGAAGCTGCAGGAAGTTGCCAATGTCACCATTTCCCAATACACCAGAGGACACTCTCCTCCAGATCAATTGCACAGGGGTACATCCAACAGTGATAAATCCTTGCCTGATCCCTGCAAGCTTTTGCTGCAAAAGCTGGGATTATATTACCACTGTGCTGTCTCTCCTGCTGCTCATCCCACATTTATTTCCATTACTGAGAGTATGGATTGCAAACCACCACAGCAAATAATCACAAGGGATTCCAAAACTCTGAAAACCAAATCAGTGTCAACTGAAGGCAGAAGAATGCTTTGTAAGTTTTGTGGGTTTTTGTGGAGTGGTGGTTTTGCTTGGATTTTTTTTAATGCATTTTTTAAGAAAACATATGTTCATTAAGTTTATTAACTACTTATTGTTTAGCAGGTAGTTTGTTGAGAGCTTTATGTCTAATGCTGGCAGGTGCCTGGCTAATTTCTTTTCTTGAACACCCCCAGCTGGATGAGAAAGCAGCAGAAAAAGGCAGAGATGGCTACAGGGCTGCACTGAAAGCTTAACAAACTGCACTGGATTTTGAGTCTCATGTTTTACTAAGCCTTAAATGTTTGTGTGTGTGCAAACATGATGCTGGTTATGCACAAGATTCCAAGGCCACAGGCAACAAATTAACCAGTATCCAGAAAGTTTTCAAGGCTAACTGCTTTGCCCCTTGATTTTTGTATTTTCCAGAAGTCGGCCTCTTTCCCCATTAGTGCAAGATGGACAACTGTCCAGGGCTAAGCATCAAGGACATCAGTATCCTGACCTCCCCTTTAATTCAATTTCTTCACTGCAGCTGCTGACACAAAGGGCATGTGGACAGAACAGACCTTCAAAGATCAAGTGAACTTCCACAAGCCAGCATTCAGGAAGACCTTGTTAGGTCTTTATCTCTGTTGGAACAGCCCCAACCACAGCAAACATGTTTTCAAAAAAAAGGAAAAAAAAAAGACAGCTGGTTTCACAGCAACTTCTCATACTTTTTAGAAAAACCAATACAAATTCTCTTTCTTTCCTTCCAGAAAATTCAGTAGTCTTCACTCACAAGAGAAAAATTTGAAACAATTATCAAGAGCAGAAATCTATGGATATTAATTTCACGTAATAGGAAACAGATTTTCACAAATCTGCTGCTGTGTTTACACATGCCCTCCCTCAGCCCCTGAAGGAAGCAAGCAAACATCATCAGTAAGCATTTGCACTGCATCCTTCTCCCAGAAATCCATGACAGACTGCTTCTGCAGTATTTTTATCCAAATGCATGTAAAGTCCAGAAAAGGCAGCTTCACAGAACTTTCTACAGACAGTAGTCAACAAAGGAAAGCTCTTACTTCTCTGACTTCAGATAACAAAACAGAATGAAGAGTTCTTTTAAAGGCCTGTTTTTCAGCTGAAGTATATTTGCTTCTTGAAATTATACCACTATGCAAAGAAATTGATAGTTTATCAAGTAGCGGTAACGTGATCACCTTGAGAAATATCCTTTTTCTGCAGAACTAAAGCCTTGTGCTGAACTTACGATGATCTCTTTCTTAAGCAAGGATGACCTCTAGCACCACATTTCTGGTGCACTGAACACTGTGCTTTCTGGGCTAAACTGCTGAACTGGTTCCCCAAAACATTTTGAATCCCTCCTCACACCCCACTAGAGTTCTACTGTAATGCTTTAACTGTGTTTGAAAGAGGCACAGTATTAAAACCTTCAATATTACCAGACAGAGAGATTCTATACTCTTTATTACCTTACACCTCTTAGCTGGCCACTGAACACAAGTGTTGGCTGATCATTTGTTATAAAGCAAAAGACCCGTGACAGCAGCGATGTCCCTTCTCCCTTGTGAAGGGCAGCTGACTGTACCTGGCATCTGGAAAGGACTTCCCGGGTCTGAGCTGGCTGGAGAGTGAGGATAGGTGCTGCTGCTGCTTCCAGGAGAGTTTGGGTAGCTGCTGCTGGGCGAGTGGGGGAACGGGTGGCTGTTGGGCTGCTGGAAGGAGTCCGGGAAGGTGGCGTTGTGCGGCATGTGCGGCTCGTTCTGCCCCAGGTTGCGGAACTGCGCCAAGAGGCTGTGCTGGGGGTTGTACTCGCTGTGCCTCGGGACCAGCACTGGGGGAAGGACTGCAAAGGGAGAAGAGAGAGAAGCCATGGCATTAGAGACTCAGCTCTGAAGGTATACAGGGGAAAAAAGCCCACGTTCTTCCTCCACCCCTGGCATATCCACGTCTGCCTCAAAAGCAAGGCAGTCAAACCTGGGAGCACATGTCCAGTCAAGAACTCTTTCCCTCGCATCCGGTTACTGCACAGCTCGAATCCGCAGCTCCCAGCTTTGCCAGGGCCAGTGAAGAAGAGCCAAGAACAAACCACAGTTCTGCATTTCACTCTTACTTGCACCAAGAGATGTTGGGAAGAGCCTGACAATGCTGACATGCAATTCCTCCTGCTGCACTTGACATTCTACTAATCACCTAAAGGCCTGTAACCCAAACCTTTGTTAATAAGAACAGATTTTTTTTTCACAAGACAATAGGCCTTGAACTCGGTCTGGTCCCAGCAGCTGTAATTTTATTTTTAACCTGGACTGTGTTCTTACAAGTTCCTATTAAAACAGTTATTAACTCTTCAAGTCAGTTTACAAAATGTGCAATTTAAAGAAAATTATGTAGTTCAAAACAACCAACTGAGCAGCAATTGAGCTGCAACTATGTGCTACTATGGGATCAGAGAAACATCAGAAACTATGAGTCTCACCACACTTCTGAAGCCTTCTCAGCAGCAAAACAAAGGTCTCTTTCAAACTGGGAATATGAACATGATACCAGATACACGAAGATAAAAGAATCAAGTCTTTTACCAGTTCCTCAGCTTCTATCTTTGAATGCCTCAAGCCAACCGAAGGATTAAAAGCTCTTCTTTCCACAGAAATTTTTGGGTGATGGATAGAAGAGGAAAGGAAAGGCCTGGGAGAGGGAGGTCCATGCACAAAGCAGTGTAAGAGAAATAAAAAAGCTACTCCTCTTCACGTCTTTCCCTTTTGGAACCTCCATTTCCCAACTCCATGGTTGAGCAGAACTGGAAGAAATCCCCCCCCTGGATAGCCTGCCTTCAAGAGAGGGTGCAAAAACCCAACAAAACCCAGGAAAAAACAAGCCAAGGCTACCACCCCCTCTCCTTGAGACTCCTGCTCTGGCCTCAACACCTGGGCACACAGAAAATGAACAGGAGCACGTGTACTCAACAAGCCTATACAGACATAGCTATCATTCATGTTAACAAAGGTGTTTTGGAGGCTGGCGCTTTATTATAAAGTTGAAGTACAAACTAATTGCAAAAAAAAAAAAAAAAACCCCAACATTTTCTTCCCATGACGAACAGGTTCTTCCAGGACACAGGGGCATCTTTACTGTTACAGCACTTTGCTGGTACAGAAGCAGCACTCAAGTATTTACTTTAGTGTCCTGGAGTCCAAGAGTACCAGGATATCACTCAACACACTGATAAGGTCTGAGGTCTAGGTTCATGTTTAAAAGGGATATAAATGAAGGCCACACTAAAAACTCACTCTCTGTTCCTAAAGGCACAGATTAACTAAAAAGAAAAGGTTTTCCTTGCTCATATTTTTTATTTTGCATATGCCTAAGAGAGAAATCAAGCCCTCATTTTTGCCTGCTAGTGGCATTAATGCAGGAGCAGTCTGATCCCAGAAATCTTCATTGAACATACACTGAAAAAACCCAAAACCCTCACTACTGAAATTAAGGCTGCCGAGTCAGAAGCAGGTTTTAAACATTTAATCAGATCTCTCAATTTCTTAGAGCAACTTCACAGAGATTCCAACAGATCTCAAATATTTGAGGCAGATGCCACCCCTAAGTAGGTTTGTTTAGATGTCAAAAACCAACTCCACTCTACAAGGCATAGGATCCTAATTGTTCTGAATTTTGTTCTGAAACAAAACACATCCACCTGTCATTCTACAGAAGTTCTCAATGGCAAAACACCCCAGCAGTATGTCTCCCACCTGTGCAGACTGTTTCTTGCTCCAACATAACCATTCTCCCATGCCACTGGAAAAAGGTTGTTGAAAAACAAGTTACTCAGCATTCAGGTGGACATCACAAATGCCCTCATCCTCAACATGCCAGAGCCAAGCTTTCTGAATATTAGGGTCTCTCAGAATTAAGCTAGTTCTGTTAAACTAAGCAGTCCTTTTGCAGCTATATCAGGTATATATATTCAATTGTCATAGTCAAGATTGCTGGGCTAATAAATTACCAGTGAAAAAATTAACAATGAGATCATGTGTTAAAATGTATTTTCCCTTTCCTGTCTTTATGAGTCTTCCTTACTTTTCTAAGCATTAAAAACACAGCTTTCCTATCTCTTCCTTTCCTACGGATGAAGGTCAAGCCATTAACTTTTCTGGAGTTAATTTGTGCAGAAAGTACATCACCTACCTTTCCCATCCCCTACCTCACATTAAACAATGACACACATGACATCAGAGGAAGCCACATGATTTAGAGCACTTTAAAATAGCAGGAGAACAGGATATTTTCTGTATGTTTTCTGTAATTAAATTAATGCAGTGCCAGATTTTCCCAAGGTATATATACATGTTTTCTCCTGTTGGGCAGAACCACTGGCAAAGTTTAGAAGGACTTGAGATAAAAACAAGTCTCATTTTCCCAGGTGTCCTTCATGCAAACCCATGCTTTCTGTCCAACTCCGTCAACCTCAAGTGAATAAATGCCAACTTCTTCAAAATGTACAGAGAAAAAGGGAAGAAGAATACAACTGGTATTGATACAACACAAATAGTCTCAAAAATATCACTGCAGAATTTACTTTGAGCGCTGCCCCTAATTCACATCCTCCCTGCATGGACAAAACCTTCAATGAAGAGGAAAAGCCCTGAAAGGCCCCATCAGGTGGGACAGAGACTGCAGTGCTCCAAGTACTCCAACTCACTCACTGCCATAACCTGATCTCTCTGCAGCTCCCAGTTTTTTGCAGGGAAGCTGCTCCTCGTAAAGCCACAGAGGAGTTAATTTGAGTGCTGTTCACTCAGGAGTAAAGACATGAGCAGGGAGTGGGCCCTCTGGAGCATGGAAGGCTGCCAGGAGTTCAAACCATCAAGGGGGATGCACACCCTCTTGCTCCCCACGCCCCTGTGTACGGTGCTGAGCTTCTGGTCAGGTTGCAGACCTCAGCCACATGGAATAACAAATTACTGAGGCTCAGTCCAGCAGGGGAGGAGGCTGATCTCTGCTGCAGCTGCCAGCTCCAGGAAGAGGTATAATTGAAGGGGAGAGAGCATGAGAGAGTTATTCGGTGCTAAGCCAGCACACCTGTTGCTATGAAATAATGGAGCAGTGCACATCTTTGCTGTGCAGATCTCTGCAGGATGTGGCTCTAACCATTTGCAAACACAATTCCTCCCTTCCTCTTCAGCGGAAGGGAACACAGATACAATAAAAAATATATACTTTTTTTTTTAATTTAGCATCAGTATCATCAGCATATATTAAAGGAAACACACTATTCAATACACTGTTGTCTTAAAAAGCTGCTGCAGCCAATCTGCAAACTCAACCTCATTAAAATTAATGGAGTAGAACCACAAGGCATCCGACAGCTTGATTTCTGTAATTCTTCAAACACCGGATTAAGAGGTTTTAAGTGCTATACTGTGGCTAAATTTTGCTCCCAAGTTTTTCTATCGATGTGGACCTGGAGTTGAGAGTTAATACACAACTACTACCAATAAGGTTACTAGTAAGGAAGAGGGAGATAAACCCCAGGAAGCAGGCTGGGTATGTTTGTGCAACTGCAGCTGATGTCCCCTGCCTGTCAAGGCAGCCTGGGAATTGGGGAGCTTGTTTTTACCATGCAAATGAGACCAAGTTTGCCTGCACCAAACAAGAGGAGCTGTATTAAAGAAATTAGAGCTACAGGGCAATTTCACCCACAGGACTATTTCATCTAGGAGCCAAGAATGCCAAAAATACAGAAGATAGACCAAAGGCAACCTGGCTGTTCAGATAAATGTTCTGACTAACCACACCAAGGAAGAAATGCTTTTATGAAAATGTAATAGTGGCCTTTGAAGAAACTTACTGATCTCTACTCTTTTTATCTCGAGCATGTCACCCTGTTCTTCTTCAGAAAATGAACAGCTGTGCTATCCTAAATAAAGATCTTCTTGCTTTTCTTTTTTGTTCTATTTCACATTCCAGAGATAATGATTTTAGCAAACACAGAAAGTCTCCAATTTATGAACATAACTTCTTTTTTTTAAGTTTCTCTATGAAAAACCCTGAACTAATCCAATCCAAAGGACCTGCTGTACTTTCAAAGAAGCATATTTTCTATCCAGATGGGTTTTGATTATCTTACACAAGCCCAGATGACAGCTAGCGTCCCTCAAGGGCTCATTTTTTCCACACCCTTTGCATGTTATGTGAAAATTTGGGTAGGTATCTCTCTCTCCACGTTCGGAAATTGAAAGACCATGTAACGAAATTCAAGGGGCCACTTATAAGAAAGCAGACTTTGATCCACTTTCCTGGCCAAAGCAGATTCTACTTCTTCTGTAAAAAAAATTATTAATAAAATAAATGAAAAAAGAAAACTATAAACAACTGGTGCTGCACTTTTTGCTCTTAAAAACCATGACTTGGTTGATGTATGTTCTGTAAAAGCATTTGTACCACAACAGGGCCTTGATGCTAATGAAGACTTGACAACACTATCATTAGACAGAGCACTTTAATTTCCAAGCATTATATAGCTGCAATTTCATCTGAATTTATGCAAAGCCACATATGTTTTGCCAGAAAAACACAACTGCAGGTTGGGAAGGAGGGAAATCCTAAAACAAAAGTTCACACCATCTGGAAATAGGAAAATCCTGTGAAGACTAAGTTGTAACAAAAAGGAAGAGTTAGGAGAAGGGAAAAAAAAACCCCAAAACCAACAAAAGACAGCAGCTGTGTTAAACCAACAAATGAGAACCCTCCTGAAGACTCCCAGCTTCATTTCCTGCCTTTGAGGTCCCAGCAGCTGAAGCTGGTGTGGCATCCTGATGAGCACTCCAGTCCCACGGTGGGAACAGAGCAGGTACCAACACATGCTCAGCTGAACGTGCTGGCTCTGGGCTGTTCTCTGCAGCACCAGGAGCTACTGAAGCATTCTGACTGCAAGGCCTTGCCAAGATCTTGCTTGTGAACAGTAAAATACTGCGTAGAGAGAAAATTTTTTATGTCATTAGGTTTTCTCATGTTGCCTGAGTTGTTCTTGGTTAGAAATATAACATTAATAAGCATTGTGTCAAAGCAATGTCTGAGGATCAAACTACTTATAGCTCTTCCAATAACCCTTGGCTGTGGTATCACAGCTTTGCTTTGCTGGTTTCTCAAAAGGGGAAATTCCAGTCTTTGATGCTTTTGCTCCAAACCTCTGTTCTAGTAATTGTAGCTATTCAGCAACCCTTTTTGGATAACAGAAAGACAAACTTTCTACTCCAGGAGAAAGCTGAGAGCTGTCTTGTTTTCTCAACTCTTAATTTTATTTTGCAGTTTTGGGAGACCCCACAGCTTGATTTGTCATCTTGTGTAGTTACAAATGAAGCATTTTTAAAAAAAAAAAATTAAAAAAGCGAAACAGTTGTTACTTTACTGACTCTGCTTTTACAACAGACATCTGGTCTAAATGCATTTGACAAGTAATATTAGGACATTTCCTGCATTACAATATTCAGCTAACATTAGATTTTATTTGCGGATGCTCTGATAAGCTGACATTCTGATTACACTGACATTTGTCAAGGACAATTTCAGAATTTAGTACTAATTGTATGCACATTAGTGAGGGATTCCTTATAAGCAGATTTGGTGGAGGAGCAGTCCTGATGCAGGAGGAAGTCACAGTGATAGTGTGTATTAACTCAGACATTTACACAGACCAGAGTTCAAATTACCTGTACAAAAGCTACAGTCACCATCCAACTGAGTAGGTTAAAACTTGGCAGTCTGGTCTTTAAAATCAGAAGAAACATCTGTATCTGGTTAATTTCAAAGAAGGAAAACACACACGAAATAGGACAGAAACATATCTTTTTTTGAGAACTTTTATCCCTTTATTGCAGTTTCTTTTTCTGACATATGGGAAGACCAGACAAGGAAAGCCCTGCTGTTAGATGATTCCCTCCTTCAATCTCCTTGTTTCAGTTCCTCTCCCCCAGGTTGGCTCTGGTGGGGAATTTTAGAACTGAATTCTGCAAAGCCAAAATGAAGGAATTTTTATTCTGCTTGCCAAGCAAACTGACAGTTGCTTTTGCTATTTTGGGGAATCATCCTATAATTGTGCCCACCTGTTGTAGCAATGCTATTTTTAAAGTCACACCCAAGCACACACATGGCTGTACAGCAAAACTGCTCAGGGTTGACACCCTGCTCCCTCATCCCCAGCCTGCAGAGATGCAGAAATCCTGCTATGGGAATCAGGCAGGAACAAGGATTTTTCTAACCTGGTTCTACATATTAACTCTGAAGGGATGCAGCAATTTTCCCTCCCTTACACCCCAGAAGCAGCTTCCCTTTCGCCTTTTCCTCTCACCCTCTCTCCTCTCCCCTTCTCCCAGATGCCTGGCACTGCTGGCATTATCCTCCACCAGGCCTGGTTCTGTGGGAGCCTGCAGTAGGTGTGTTGCCTTTCAGGGCCTCTCTGAGAGCAAAAAGCAGAGGAGATCAAAGACAAATATGAAAATAATCAGGTTAAAGTCATAGGCAGGGAGTCCACACCATGAGCAAAACCAGCATGACACACCTAGTGTTCTCCTCAGAGCCTGGGGACCTGGCCTGTTCTTGTGGCAAAAAGCAACTGTACATACAGGCAAAATGTTTCTGGCCAGCAAGAAGCTTGCTGAAGCAGAACACACTTTGAATTCACAATTATAATTGAAAGGAACATCACAGTTTTTAGGCAGAATTGAAAATTCAGCTATTATGACTGTGTCTTTGTGTGCATCACCAAAATAAAACCACTGCTTGCCCCCAGTTTGGCTGGAACACTGGCACCATCAGCTTCCCAAAGCCCCTCAGTGTAGAGCAGCCAGCTCTCTGAAGAAGAGAAGCTTAACAGAGGAAAATCATTCGGCCTTTTTTATTTATGCTTTATGGTAATTGCAAAAAAATGGGCGATAGCCATTTACAGAAACACTGCACCTTCAACCACTTCCACAAGTAAACATGAAAAGTAAGTGAATTTCTCTTTTGCATATTATAAAGTCAGAACCTAGCAGGATGATGGGCAAGGACACTTAGTAGAGGCAAATACAATTCTGCATCAGAATGGAGGAGACCTAGTGTTCACTAGCACTTTAAGAAAATTAAACATTCAGTTTCTTCATCTTCCTTCCTTCGCCTTTAGCTAAGGCAAAAGAACTGAACCTCCTCCCCTAAAGCCACATTAGAGGTGTGACTTATTATTATTATTTTTAATAGCAGTGTCAATTTAAGCACCTCTTCATCCTCCCTGTTCCGTATTCCATTCCTTTTGTTTTGCTGTTAAACCAAACAACATCCAGGCATTTTTTTTCCCCTTCAGTTCTGGATGGTATGTTTCATCTGGCCCCATTCACATAACTGAGGACAGAGACAAGCAGGAGAGGCTGTATCTCAACAGAAACCTAAGGAATAAAAGTGTCTCAAGGGGAGGAAGTGTCTCAGGACAGACTACACATTCTTCAGCAAAATCTGAGAGGTCATTTGTGGCATTTCAGAGAGATGAGAAACATTGTGTTGGGTTTTTCCTCACAGCCTCTGTGTGTGCTGTACACCTAATTATTCCTCAGGACTTGACCGTACTTAAGGACAATCCCAACAGATATCTCTAAACCAAAGAATAAAACTGAGGAGAAGAAGCAGATTCAGCTAAGTAAGCACACCAGTTCAGCTAAGCGTGACAATTTTTAAGATGCATCAAATTCAGACCTTGCCCTCCTTAATTAAAAGCTTTGCTTTGCCTTGCCAAGGGAGAAATCTGACAGCCATCAGAAACCCTGCTCCAGAAATAATTCTGCACACAATAAAGGTAGGGAACAGCAGCAGTGAGCTACTGTAACCCATCCTGAGGAGGTATTTCTTCCTGGTACTCAAGTGCAAGGCTGCGTTCCTACTCCCAGCAACAAGTCTCTACTTTCTCCTCTCTCCACCTCCTCTCCTTCCCAGATGTCCTCCACAGGGCCATGTTGGTACAGATGTTCCCGCAGCCAGGACAAAACCCCCTGTGCTGCCCTGATCAGCCTGAAAGATAACACAGCAGGGGAGAGGAAAAGCAACTGTGATCTGGCTCAGCACAAGGCCACAGGAGCAGCTGTGCTGGCACACACAGCGAGCAGGAGCAGTCCATGCACCCCACCACGGAGCATGGCTCCATCACTCCATCAGCCCGCTGGCTCCAGGCTGGAAGAATGTCAGTGTCACAGGAAGGCCTCCCTTCCTCACCTCCACCCTGTGTCCCCATGCTGCCATGCTTCCATCTGGTTCCATGTGAGAGCGCTGAGGGCCCTGAGTTTGCCAAGTTAACTGCGCCAAAAAGCAGTTTTCTGTGGGTTTAGTTTTCCTGGTCGGCCTGCCATGGGGTCAGACAGGCCTCCTGGTCAGGTTAGGCACGAGCATGGTCCTGTCATGTCACACCCATGTGGCTGCCAGATGCCACATTCCCCTCCATGTGCAGGGACACTGGGAGATTCCCTGTTTCAGACTGCTGACAGTTTTCTGTCCCCTCTCACTGTTTACAACCTGCTCCTATCTAGCCTGGCTAACAGAAAAATCTCACTTAGATTCAGGTGTAGCTTTGTAGCTGGCAGACACACCACAGAGTGCTAGTTCTCAAACTTTCCAAGCTTATCTTCCCAAGCGAAACAGTGAGGATGGAATAAGGTATCAAGGCAGAAAATCCATTCATGCCTCTGGCACTGCAGAAACTGAGACTGATCCACAGCACTGATTTCCCAACAAAGAGCATTACCTGACTTTACATATTTGAGGATTTACCACTAATCCATTCCTCAAACCTTACACAGCACTGAAACAAATCACACAAAAATCAGCAGAAGAATGAAAGGACAGATGCCATCCTGTGTATGGATCATACTCTTCAGCTCTCCAGTAACTGGTTCTGCACAGAACAGTTCAACAGAGACCATGCTGTCAAGCAGAGCCAGAATTTCACGATGCACCTTACACACAAAGCATGTATCATACGCAATCTGAGTTTCCAGTTTTGTCAAGAAAAAGTACATTTCAAAGCCTTCTGGGAAACACAAACCTTGATATCTGCTCAAGTCCATAGACTGTTGTAAATGGTGACTCATGCACGAATTCCCTCTACCCATTAATCTCAAAGTGTAAGCACTTATGTGGCAATAATGGTGTTTTAATGTCCTGGCAAAGATGGGGAAAAACGGTTAGCAGAATTTGGGAGTGACTGTCAGGAAATGAAGATAAAGACCATACTTAGAGGACAGCAAGAACAAGGAAGGGACAGTAAAAAAGAAGTCAAAAGTTACAGAGCACAGCTCTCCAAGCCAAATGGGAGTTCAGCTACCACCTGTTTTCAAAAGCTGTTTTCTCACTCAGCTTCATGGAATATCCCTCAAAACAATCTGTGCCTGACTAAACACAAACCCCTTCTATATTACATACTCAGCCTAAAACGTACATTTTAGCTAGACTCTTCTGGAAATTTTATTCTATCTTGTATAACTCACTGAAGTGAACATAGAATATAGACAGAGCCCCAAGCTGTGCCAGTGGAGGTTTAGGTTGGATGTTAGGAGAATTCCTTCATAGAAAGGTTGATCAGACTTTGGAATGGGCTGCTCAGGGAAGTGGAATAGTCACCATCCCTTAAGGTGTTTAAGGGAAGACTGGATGTGGCACTCAGTGCCATGGTCTGGTTGACATGGTGGTGTCTGGTCAAAGGTTGGACTCAATGATCTCAGAGATCTTTTCCAACCTAAGTGATTCTGTGATTCTGTAATATGACAGGATATTTATAAATACCTGGTTTTAACTATGACATAAATGGTCCATCTGAGAATGTTCTCAAACTCAGTAATTGTTTTCAATACTAAAGCAAAGTGAGTGAGAGCACATAATTTGGCATTACAGTAAGAGCCCAACTGTTGATCATTCTGACAGTAATAGAAGTGTTTCAGGAATCTTAATTTTCAGTATTTTGGAATACTGAATGCAAGCAACCAACATATGCACACAGCTAGCAGTAGGAGTGCATAACTGTTTTACTATCCCTCTTATATTTGACATGAAATTTTTGAGATTTTTTTTTATTTTAACTTTTTTCAGAACAGTTTTTCCAGTGCCGAGTTCCTTTGTTCAAGCTGCTGCTGTATAAATACATATATTACGGTATTACATCTGCCATTCACATGATTTCCAAGTTAATACTAACATAGCAAAGGGAAATATTTAATATCAAGATATGCACTGTGCATTGCAGTTCCAAGACAAAAGCAATTTCCATCCACAGCAAAACAATCTCGCAACAACCTCATTTCCATCATGGTTCTGTGTATCCTTGCCACTCCACAGACAGCTGCAGAGTTTGTGACATGGCTAACACTGATGGACTTCCCATATTTAAACCAGGGAAGTCCACCCATGCCTGTGGTGCATTTCTGCAGCTGTCCCTGTACACCCTCACAAACAGCTGGAGAATAGTGATGACACATCCAAGCACAACTCATCAAGCACAGTCCCTGGAAGACCTCGCTGATAATAAACTTGGATGAGTGAAATTAAGCACAGAGTTATCAAAAAGAGGTTTGGCCTTCGAAGAAGAGGCTAAAGAAAATATGGGCGGCACCTTAAAAAAGAGAAGTGAGGCAGTGGGTAACAGGTAAACAAACTGAGTTTGCAGAACAGCTGACAGTAAAATTTCACATACAGTCAAACAGTGCCATCCAAGTTCAAATTGAGGGGATTATCATCTGCTGTCTAAACTCAAAGTCTTTTTAAAAGGCAGGAATTGTGAGAAATTCTAAAACCAATATAATTTTCTGTAGGATGAAGAAACTGAAGTGATAAAGTGAAATAACAATTTGAAAATTCTACTACTAGTACTACTACTGCTGTGTGTCAGAATGCTTTTCAAGCACAGATAACGCAAATAATCCTTTATGTTAGCCTGCAGTGTTTCATATAAATTCACATTTGTTGAGTAAACAACAAATTATCTGAGGGATAGTGGGTACCAACATTCCCAGATGATACCAGGCCCAGCAGCCTGAGGCCCATACTAAGACTGCCTCTGTGTAGTGATAAAACATTGACACAAGTGAAGCATTTGCCACGTGAAAGGGAGAACTGCTAATTAATGCCTACATCCAGCTAACCTGCAGAGGAAGAATCTGACATGTGCAAACAGCCACTTTTGCTTATTTAAGCCGATGAGTCACATGATTAATTACCACACTTTGCATTGCTCAGATAAGGTGTAAAGGCACAAACAAGGAAGAACCTACCAGGACTTTCCACACGCTTGTAGTGGTAGGGATTGATGCAAACCTCCTTCTGCTTGGAACCGAAGGGGAACTCGCAGCACTCCAGGGGTTTCAGTTCGTGGTGGCTCTGCAGGTCCGGCCAGCGCCACACTCTGCAGTAAATGACGTGCGGGAGCCCCTTGCGGTGCGACACCTGCAGCCGGCCGTCCAAGGAGCGAGGACTTGTGACACAGTTGCTGGGCTGGCCAGGACAGCTTAGTGCTTTTTCCAGCTCCTCCATAGCACCTTTTTTCTTCTTCAGTTTTTTCACTAATGCGTCGACAGCTTTCTCTGCCCATTTCTCTTCTTCGTCCCCTTGCTTCCACCCCAAAAGCCTCTTCACCGCTGGGCTGGTGAAGGAGAATAAACTGGTTACGTTCATGGTGACCCCGCTGAGGTGATACCACAGAACCAAGCAGGAACAACTCCCTGTTCTTCCACCACCACCAGGGTACAGCGGGTTGTGTCAGCAGTCAAAAGCAGCCTGGATCAAACAGTTCTGGTCCTTTCTCCTTTTCAATCCTCCAGTCCCAGGAAGGCAGCACTGACATTCCCCCTTGATGGTCACAACTTTCTCAATATTCTAAATCCTTCTGGTTGACTACCTAAAGGAGAGTATCAGAGAAAGAGGGGGAAAAAAAGGATTTTACCTTTCAAGTTAACATACAGCAGTTAAAAATATCCCCCACTTCAACCCAGAAGAGTGGTGTGATCAAAAAAACAGCCAACAAAGTGCTGACAACATCCAGGACTGGACTCAAGGCACATCCAATGAAAACTTAAGCAGCAGGACCTGCTGCTGAACCCAGTACATCCCTAAATTAGAAATGCAGTTCAATTAAATCTAGTCTAAAACAGTCCCTCAATTTAAATTTTTCACTATTAAGTGTGAGGGGTGCTACACTCTGCCTGTCAGCTGTTGCAACCTTAACCAGCAAAACATCCCAAGGAAGCAGTGCAGGATCCCTAGTGTTTTTTTCATTATTTATTTTAGAGAGCAACTGGATGCTCAACAGCAATGTGCTTCCCAGCTCTCTCCAAGCTGCCAGGTATGAAGTCAAAAATCACTGCACTAGACCTTAGCAAAACTCAACCTGAAAACAAACAAACAAAAACAAACAAAAAAAACACCCCCAAAAAACAACAAAAAAAACCCCAACAAAATCCAACAAAAAAAACCTACACAACTGAGTTTCACCTCTTACTTACTTTGAGGAACAAAGAAAAAAAAAAAAAAAAAAGAAAAGAATGAAACTAGAAAGATCTTAGCCCTCAGTCACATGAGAAAGCAAACTGCATCTGCCCCCTCCACCACCCAAGAGCCCTCAGAGCTCCTGAGCAGCCTATGAGGGAAAACTGTGATGAACTTCACCGATTACACACTGACCCTTCCTGCTGCAATGTCTGCCTGATATGCTCAAGGACTCATGAAGCAGTGGGAAGGATGGGGAAGTCCAGATAAGAGGATTTTAAACAGCACAGTGGTCCTCAAGCTGGGAGACAAGGAATGGGACTGAAGAGATGGGTCGAGAGGAGGAGGATGCCACATTTGAAGGAATCCTGTGAGCAGCAGGTTTTGTCCTTGTCCAGGCTGGGAGCAGGCAAAAGGTTCTGGGCAAGGAAAACAGAAGAGACCCAGGACTGGCAGGGATGGGAAAATGAAACAAAGAGCACCACACCACTGATTTTCAAATAGACAGACAAGACAGGAAACATATCCTGGACTGGATACCAACAGGTTGCAGAGGAAGGGGGAAGGGGAAAAGGATATGAATGTTTTTGTTGCCATCAGAACAACACAAAAACACCCAACCAAGCAGCAATCTGTACACACAGAGAACAGAAGGTGCCAGCACACCCACGTCAGACAGGATTTCACAGCTATACTAAGAAAAGATAGCGGACCTTAAAATTGCAAATGCTATGGCACACTTACTCTCTTGACTGTCATACCCTGCAATGGTTTCATAGTATACCATTATATTTGAAGAACTCTAAGCAGAAAACCATCCACTGTATTCAAATTGCCTTGTCACTAAAACAATTATCTAATTGCAAAGGGTCAGTTTTATTAGGCTGAATGCATTAACTACATTTATGTGAATAAAGATTATGGACTAAAACATAGGCCACATCTACCTACACTTCAAACTGGTACATCCCATTTCTTTTATGCTAAGAAGTATCTGAAATAATAATGTTAATGCAAAGGAAGATTTGCATGAGCCTGCGGCAAATTTAAGAATTTGTTTTGTTATGTGGGCATGTGCTATACTGCTAAATGAACTGAAACTCCATTACTGTCACTGACTGTACTCCAGGTATGCTTTATCCTTAAATGCACTGTAAAGTACTCTATTAAAATGCTGTGCTAATTTAAGAACTAAATTACCAGAACCCCAGTGCATGTGCTTTAAATATATTTGTAACTGAGCTATTCTCAATTCGTATATAGTCTATATTTCAATCAATATTCTAAATATTTTTTCTGCACTTTTCAAACAAAAGATACAAGTTCCACACTCAACTTACAAGTTCCAGTAGTGTATCAAGTAAAGCTTTCTCCTTCACATCCTTCTGAATTAAAAAATATTTGAGTTGAAGCTGTAATAAAGGAGGAAGTACAAAGTCTGCATTTCGACCCAAGCTTCATTCAACATTGATAATGTTTGCAGATGTGGTTCTACCTAGGCCTGATCCATTTTTCACCAAGCTATTTGCAGTGAAAAAGGAAAAGTCCTATCTGTTGAGACTGTGTGTTTATATCAGCTCCTGAAAATACAGCCCTAACATGGGCTAGTACACGAGCTCTGCACAGACTAAAAGGACACTCTGATGCAGCCCCAAGCAGTCAGACCAAAGGAACAGTCTCTGAAGTTTTTGGACCAAATCCTGCAGCACACACACATCCCACTACCACAGCCATGGTCTCCAAACCAAGTTTCACCCTCACCATCAAAGCTGTGGTAGCATCTCTGTGGCAAGAGCTGCTGGGAGCAGCAGGAACAGCATAGGCACAGCTTGGAGGTGAGTTTGGAAGTAATGCAGCTCAGCAGGAGTCAGCTGGGCACCAGCCTCCAGCCATGGATTCCTGCTGAATTCCTGCCTCCAAAACAAACCCTAAGAACACCCCAACCCTGAACAAGTGGCAAGATAAGGGAAGTGGGAGAAAACTCACAGGCTGCTGTACAATAGTTTCTCTAAGCTCTAAAACCAATATTAAGCTTAAAAAACCAAAAAAGAAACAAACAGACAAAGAAAAACAACAACAAAACCAAACAAATAAAACCCAAACCACAATGTATGTGGAGATTTTCATTTCCAAGAAGCAGAGAGCTCATCCTGGCTGAGCCCTGGCCAGTACATTCCATTTCCCTTTCTGCCACTCTTGGTTTCTGCACTGCATCATTTCCTGTATTACTTCTGCACAAAGTGGTCTTATCAGCTGGAAGTGCAAAATAAAGATTAAACCACGAGTCAGCAGATGACACAGTGTGTGTCTTTCTTCTCCAAATCCACGTGCCCTTCTGGGAAAGTGGGAGTTAGTATTTCCAACAGTTGAGTGACCACCAGCCCTTGAAGGGTCCGTTTATTCTCCAGGTAGGGATGAAACAGAAACCTAGGCCAAACACTCTCCAAAAGGCAGTCTAGCATCAATTTAGAGGAAATTGAGTTGTTACCCACTTATCAGACACTCTTTGCACATCCAAACCCATGCACTTTTTATTATGCATTCTGTCTGCTGATGGATGACTTGGAATCAACAAACTTCTTTCAAACCCCAATATTGTTTTATTTGTCCTCCTTCACTGCTGTTGTCTTTTTTGTAATCTTTGGATTAACACACAAACTTGCATGCAGCCTATAAAAATTAAGTGAGCATTATATTTTTATGTAACTGTTTAACCAGTCTTGTATATAAACAAACATATTTAGGCAAAATGCCCAAGAGTGAAGTTCTATTTCTTAGCCCTCAAAGAAGAGATAGTTACTCTGTCAGCAACATGAAACAGACAGTAAAATATTCAGTGAGACTGCTTTCAAATTCCCACAGGAGATCCCATAGGAAACCGTCCCACTTTGCATAAATGACTGTTTTTGATGGGTGGAGAAACAGTTTGGACAATTAGATGATCCTCTCCCAGAGGGGTGGATGGGGGAGCAAAACAACTTCTAGCCCAAGTTTCAGGCAAACAAGAAGTGACTCTAACTCTTCTACTAATTTCATTATTTGTATTACAGGCCCAGCGATGCAGGCAAAAAGAATCCTATTAAATATTTTTAATATATGCTTAGCACAGTTAGACATAAAAATGGGAAGGAACCACAGTGAGGATAATTGTTAATAGAGAAAACTGTCTAGTCTATGACTAAATTTTAAAAATTCAATTTATCTTAGTCAACATACCTCTTCCCAGCATCCATTACTTAGTAACACTATAAAGAAATTACAAGCAGAGATTTTAATTTGCTTCTTTAAAAATATTTAGACATCTACCCGCTCTGAGAGACACATATTTTCAGCAAGTCATGTATTCAGTACAATACTTACACCTTTAAAAAAACCAAAACAAACAAAATAAAAAAAAACTCCAAACAAACAAACAAAACACAAACTAAAAAAACCCCCAGATTTTGGCATAGAAGCCAGGGAGCTGTCTTTTTATTCCAGCAAGAACTATCTCCATGTATAGTTTCCATGTATAACTAAAAGGCATGAAGTCTAAGCAGCTGCAATGCTAAAATGTGTAACATATTGTGCACTAACTTCATCTAGCTCCATAATCCTGGAGCAATCAGCAAAAAGTTTCAATTTCTTTCCTCAAGTAATGTGATTTGTGAAACAGAAAGTCCAGGGGCAAAATGACCCTCCTTTTAGTCAACAAATTCTTTCTTTGCCCCTTCTCACAGCAGAAGATCAGATCTTGCTCATCTTGGAAAAATGCACTAAACCTGGTAGAAACCTCAGTGACCTTACAATACACATGCAAAAAAAGAAAGCAAGTTTCACATCAGAATGCTGTAGAACTCATTAGAGAGGCTGTACAGAACCTGACTTAGCTTCCTGTGTAGGTTTGGAAAACGACAAGAAGAAAAAGAAAACAAAATTAACTCTTTTATGTTCTCTTGGCATGGTAGGAAGAATTCAAGAAAACACTGAAATATGCAATCCTATGTTCTGATATATAATGTGTTGTTCGAGGAAAGAGGAACACGCTGGTGTTGAAAATACTTCATCATACCTAACAGAGCAGGCAGGATTTTCCCTGACATTGCATTAGACTCCCTTCCTTCCTTAGAGCCAGCAAGGGCCAGGAGGATGGGTATCTCCAGCCTGTTGTGTGAAGTTACCTCTGTTACAGCCCAATATAACATCTCTCAAAACTCCTCTTGGGCCATCCCTCGTGCTGTTTGGGTGAGGGACTGCCCTTCCAAAGAAACCTCCCACAGGGAAAATCCTGTCAGATCCCTACAAGCACCTTCAGCTCAGCAGGCGGGGCAGAGCAAAAATGTAACCACAGGGGCAACGTAGGATTTACCAGTGGAGGGAAGGAGGGCAACAGCGACCCAAAATGCCCCCAGAGCATGAAGGGATAACCTTATCCTACCAGGATCTGCCAGCTCCTTGCCAGTGCTCCCCACAGCTCCAACCAAGAACACAGTGTTCGGCCAGTTCCTACAGTGAGCCACAGCTTTTCTTCCGCCCGCCTCCCCACCCGGCTTCTGGCACACAAGGCACTGCTCCTTGCCCTTGAAGTCTCAGCTATCACCACTGCAAGAGTAAAACAATAGCCAATTCTTACAGGTTTTGTGGATTTGAAAGATTTATGGTGACTTCACTGCTGCTTCTCCAGGAAAAATACCTGCTTTCCGTACACATTAGAGATCAAATCCCGGGCTACAATACAACTAAAATGGCACAAATGTCTTTCTAAGCAATTATATCATTGTGAGAAGAACATGACAAAGTTTGTTTCCCAGTTTTAACAGAAACACGCATCAAAAATTAGATTTGCCCTTGTCCTTGTTAAGAACACTTCTTTCCAATACCTTTGCAATTGTTTTCACCTAATTCCTGAAAACAAATTTAAACACCACAGCCTTCATGAGTTTTATCTCCACCATGTTTACAAGAAAAACTAACACGATACAGCCTCTTAAGTGATCACCAGATCCTCAAATCCTGCCTTTTTCACCAGAGATGAGAAACCCTTCTGAATTGTACTCACTCCTGTCTTCAGATGAACGTGAGATTCCACAAAGTCACAAAACACCACCTCTTCCTTTAACGCCGCCTGGGCTCCTCACCGTGCCTATTTTATATATGTTTTAGATTGCCAAGAATACAGGAAAAAAACTAAAATAGAGTTTGCCAAGATACTTGGTCAGGAAGCTGGGTAAGCCTGGAGCACAGAAGGGCTGGTACAACAGGACAGATCAAAACGCCCACCCAGGTGTGCAGAAATCCCTTCTGGTGTCGGCGAGCAGTCGGAGTGAATCGGATGTGCTTTCAAAGATTATCTCTAAAACCACAGCCTAGAACTCTAACCAAGGTCAGGAAGGAACTGTAACTTGATGATTCAGTCAGAACTCTGGCACAGATGGGACTGCAAAATATGAACTTCACTAAAATAACCTGTAAGATAAATACAAGGCTGTGAATCACAAAACTTGACAGAACCGTGTTCATAAGGTAGTTTTTTTCCTAAATGCTATGAAGCAAGAGACTCTTCATTCTTCACTCTCTCCAAGCCAAAGGCCTCCTAAAGAAATCCTCCAACTATGACAGGACATTCAAAAGAAAAACATTTCCAAAGAAACAGTTGTCAAGAGACATTATGAATTACCAGCCATGACAGTGGGTATTTCATTGTGCATCTTTGGGGCAGATTTATCCATTTCATTTGTGCTGTGCAGCACTTAAACTCCACACACTGTCCCACCAGGACACTAAGAGCACTCAGCAGTACAGGAGCAGCCAAGGATCTCAGTCAGCACTGCTGGATGACACAGATCAAGTCCTGAAAAATGCAGGAGAACCTCTAAGACCAGTGGGGAGCACAGGCTATGGATTTGTGAACACTCACAAAGATGCCAGGACTAGCCTAGCTATTAAGTAAGTTAGAAGTCCTTTTCTAAAAGGTCAAAAAGCTGGGCAAAACTGATATACTGATATTTTTTCCCACCTTTCATCATGAAACTCCTGTGTAACTCCCTTTTTCCACAAAGACCATTCCCTTTCCTGACTTTTTGAACTGTCTTTAGAAAGCAGGTGTTGTTTACAACAATAACAAACACACATCTGTGTGGGTGTGTTAATACACACAAAGGCAGGATAACTGAAACCTCTTCCTATATTTAGATCTGTCTGGTCAGCTCTAATTGCATAATTTAATCAAAACCCTCTCCAACGGAAACACATCCATATTCATCACAGGCATCAAAGGAAACATCTTTACAAACTATATCCTTTTACAAACCAACACATGGTCCCACATCACTTGTCCAATTGTTGAATTCCTCCTTTGGGAAGGGCACGGAATTTTATTTCTTTTTATCAGCTGAAAAAAGCATTTCCCTCCAATTCATCAGCACAGGGCGGGAGGAACTTCCTTCACAGGTGAGATGGGGAAAATTTACTGACATGTCACTTTCAGGGATTTTTTTTAGGCAGTTAAAACATACATCTGCAGCATAAAGGAAAACCTTTAAAACAGAAAAGAAAGAAAAATGCCCATCACCACTCAGGCATCAAAATTTTTGAGTGAAGCCCATAAAATACAAGATGTGTTTTGTCCTCAGAGAATGCCACAGTCTAGCACAGACTGCAGGAATTTAAAAGGGGGTTTGCAAGTCCCAGGCAGAGCAGCCCTCCAACAGGGTTATGTTTAAGGAGGGGAACCCCTCTAAATGCACTCCAGTTATGCTCAGCTGAGGCAAGTCACTGCTCCTACAAATGATTCATTTCACCAAGACCATGCACCAATACAGTTACATCAGCTGCATTAAACCACTTCTAAAGACTGTGACCCAGACCTCATTTATCAGAGATTAAGTAAAGATGTTAAATTACAGCTCAAGATCCCCAGCTTTAAAGCAGAATCCTTCACCAAAGCAAGAGATGACAAAAACTGAGAAGAAAAATTACTTATTCACTAATAAAAGAGTTATTGGGTCAAGCCTCAGCAAAGCAGAACAAACTGATGAAAATTAAACCAAAAAAGTAATGCTGTTAAATTAAATAAATCTTTCCACAAATTAGTTCCCTCCCCACCATTTATACACCTGAAATAAGAATAGTCAGCTTCCCAGCACTGAAGACAATTCAGTGCATTTCATGAAATGCAAGCTTTACTTTTTTTAGACTCCTCCAGCTTTCCTGGTTTTTGCCTTGTCTGCAAAAACTAAAGAGCTATTTTTCCACCTTTAAACAACTTTTAAAACATTGTACCTTCTTCATGTCTTTAAAATGTCCATGTTGAATTTCATCAAGTGTCCTGCAATCCACAACTACCATTCTGGCCAGAGAAAGTGTTTAAAGATGACACAGCTTTCCAAGCCAAGTTTATACAACTCAGACACAAACACCAATATTTGCCAGACTTCCACTGTCCAATGAAACATTATTTAATTACAGCGTGCCACCCGTGGCCTTCTGAAAACCAGGACTGGACTTCAGATGACACAAAGCTCAATGTGCTCCAGGTACTCAGGCCTGTGGAGCAGCTGCACAACCCCATCACAGCTATTCCTTGGTATTTAACAAGCCATCCTAAGTCACAGATCCTTTATAAATGGGAGATGGCCGTGTTTACAGGTGCCCCTTCAGCTTCCACACAAGAAAATTAAAGTCTTTAAAGATTACAATTTACAGGCAAGTACAAATTTTTAGGGATCCTCCTGAGACCAGGTCAAGGACACTTTGGGTTAACATTTAAAATACACCTGCAAACACAAATATAAGGTTGATCTAGGCCTTTACCAGCAGGTGAGGTACAATTCTGACCCAGAAGTCACAGACACACCTTTCCTCTTCCAAAAGGACAAAACAAGGGTGCAGACATACGCGAGGAGTCAGAGAGATCCAAAAATCTGTGGGATGAGGCAAAAGCAGCTGTCACAACCCTGTGCCAGAACATCTGCAGAATCTCACGTCAAACTGTTTTCTCATATTCCTGAGATCAAGGCTTTGGAGCATTCTGTACAAAGGCTTCAACCCACAGATAGGAACTGATAGTTAATATAGCAGTTGGGAACAGCATAGCTTGAAAGGAAGTGGGAGATATCCTCCTACATTGCTTACTGGGAATACGGAGGTTTTACAACAGGAGAAAAGGGCTGTAATCTGTCTGTCTGATCCCCTGGTTATCTGTAAGCTTTTCATTATTTTTGGAAGAGGAAGCCCCACAAAGGATTACTCAGTACCCTTTCCTTATCTGCAAGCTTTTCTTATTAACAGAGCCTGTATGACTCTGTGTATGGCAATAAAGCTACCTATTAATCACTCCACTATAATATTTCCAGACCTATTTGAAGTTTCTAAATTCAGGCCTTGCAAAGCTGCAAGTCTCTTACAGCCGAGATACCAAAACACAGCATTTTCCAAAAACCCCATGCTCTGCAAGGTCAGCAGCAGGCTAGCTTAAAACAGCCATAACGCTTCCAAATTTTCCACTGCTGCCTGCTACTGAACAAACAGTCACAGCTGGCCTGGTACTGAGGATGGACAGAAGGACTCCAAGCTCCAAAGTCACAAAGTGAGGCTGCAAGGGTAAACTTCCAGCACTTGTAGCTTTCCAAGACTGCTTACTCCTAGGCTACAAGCTAGTGCACAGAAAGAACACACAAAGATTTCAGACTCTTAAGTCTTTAATCTGTTACATAGATGTCTTTAACTCTGGGGCTGAAACCAGAACTCCCCAGCTCCCAAGGTAAGAGCCTTTAGGCTCCAGCAACCCTGACTGCTGTCTGGCCTGGAAGATCAAGAGTCCTCATGTCCTAAATCAGTGAAAGCAAGAAGACAGGCAAAGGTGTGACAGAAAAAATCAGGAATGTCAGACCTGGCCAAAGCAGCCTGCCACCAGCACTGCCAGCTCTCAACTGCTCCCAGTTCACAAACCACAGCAGATGTGGCAGGTCTGACCATGAGCAAGAGCTATTCCTGATAAACTGATGGGGAGAAGGGCAAAGGGAACAGTTAGCCAGTCAACTGCAGTAAATAGCCCTGGAGCATTTATGCAAGTTTTGCTGATGCTTTCTGCACAGAAGCCTCTAGCCAAGCCAGAGAATAAAGGAAAAGATGTGGATTCCCATATTCTGCAGTTCCTCAGCATAGCAGAAGGCTACAAGGGAATTCAGTGAGTACCTTGCTCCAGCCCTAGGAAAAGTAGTAGCTTCCACTACTAGGGAAATACCTACAGTTTGTAATTTAAATCTGTAGATAGTCTAATTCCTTAAAGTTAAGAAATGTACTACAAAGAAGTACAAGTAACAAAAAAGAGTAAGGGTTTTTAAACATACTTACCATAAATCACCAAAACAAATGCTTTCTAAATTTCGTTTGAGAAAAGTGGATTGAAAGCCAAAAATGTGAAAATTATTTATGCAGTGGTGCAGAACCCATGAAAGCTACAAACAGTGCATTGGCTCACAGCATAGATCAGCTTCAGGTGTCCCAATAGTCTTCACTAGCAGTGATTTCTGGTAACACCAATCTGCTTTTACAGAAGGGTTTTTAGTGGATTTAGTATTTACTTTCCCTCTGATTTCTTCATAATGCTGCTAACTGTACCCAGTCTACCAATTGTTTCACGTTATTTCATCCTCTAAAGAGGAAAATAAAGTTTCTATTACCAAGAAGTTAAACTTGGACAGTCTTTTCCTCCTAAGGAAAAGCACTTGTCCTGTCTCACACAGGACGAGCACTAGATGTGCTCTGCTCATTCAGTTTCATTAAACTACAAAAACATCTCTAGGACAGCTTGCAGCTTATACCAGCAAAACAACACTTGACCAGAAAAGCTTGTTTAAGTGTTGCTCTCCATCCATCCTCCCTCACCCCCCATAAAAGATACTGCACCATTAATCACTGTCATTTTGCTGCCAATAGAGCTACACTGGGGCTTTGTGGCTGACGTAACTGTTGGCAGTGGAGTCTCCCCTGCTAATCACCAACATAAGTATCTGGGAAAAGAACCCTGTAAATTAGACCTTTCCTTGGCAAGCACTTTAAGGAAATCTTCATCTGGGAGTGCTCCAGCACTCGCCTGTGACTGGCTACCTCCAGCAGCTGCTTTGGGCCAGCAAGGTCACAGGTCCACAAGCCAATGAGCAGCCCTAAGGCTTCACTCCCACCCAGAGAGAAAAGGTTTCCCTTCACTCCCTTGTGCCAACCTTGGTGCTGTAACATAACTTCCCATCTACCTGTCAGTCTACCTTCCTAACCTGGCAAAATCAACATGCGGGGTCAGCTCGGAGATCAGAGCACCTAAGTCACCCAGCCATCCTACATGAAGAAATGGCTGGGGCTGAGAGAAGCATAGCTCTTAAGAGTTCTTTCTGTCTTAGGAGGCTGCCACTCAAATTTTAAATGATATCCAGGTCAAAGATTAGCTCACACTCCGTCATGAGAACTTCAGGGGATTTGCAAAACCTGCTCTCATCCCCAGAGAAAGGAGCCATGCCTTGGCTGGTTCTGAATAACCAAACACTGGCAAGCAGTTCAACCCCCCTCTACTGCCACTGCCTTCTGCTCTGGTAACCAGACAGCAAACTTGGGGAAAAAAAGAGCAATTTCATATCCATCTATCCAAAAATACCACACAGTGCAGAGTTCTAAGCCGAGAGCATTTATAAAATATTTTTCACATGAAATATAATACAACACATTACAGAAACTATAATTGTGTTATCCTGAGTTTTTAAGGAAATAAAGACAAAGACTTTTCCTTTGGCTACTTTATCCAAGAGAAAGCACTTAACACTGCCACCAGCTAGCATGGATAATAAAGGGCCTGTTATTAAATATGCCAGATGCAAAACCAGCAGCAGGCAAAAATGCAGAACAGGAAACTGCAATAGTCCAAGACGGCAACCTACATGTAAGTTCTCCAAGACATTCAGCAAGGTCAAAATTCACATGTTTCAAATTAGTATAGTTCATCACTGCATTCACCAGGTAATTAGCAGAACCAAGATGATGACATAACCAAGGTCTGTTCTTTGTATCTATCTATCTCTCTATCTCCTTAGTGATAAAAAGGGAAAGAAGTGTTTGTCAAGACCAAAGACCAAGGGATTGCATGAAGAAGATGAAATTCTAGTCCTGAATGTTGGAGACCCACGGTAAGACCTCAGTAAAGCCACTCAAGCTGGGTCTCTGTCCCTCTCATCTCCCTCTTCCCTCCCTGTGCAGGGAAACACACGCTGTAGATCCTGATAGACTACACATTTGAAATTAAACCACTGTAATGGCGTTATTCATGTAACAATCCCTGAGCCAACATGTACATGTTGACAGGTCTTTGAGGTTCAAATAAATTTCAAATCTACTTTATTCACTGTTGGGACAAAACAACACAGCAGATGTCACACAACTGGAAAAAAGAGAAGTCATCCGAACATGGTCCTGGGCAATCTATATGGCCATGATTGAGCAAGGGGCTGGACCAGATAACCTCCAGAGGTCCCTTCCAATCTCAACCATACTGGGATTCTGTGAAGTTCTCAAAACATCCACCTACCAGTTAATTTGGTCACACATCAAAAAAGCAACTGATTCAAGAAAACAGGATAGAATTCTCCTTGCCTTGGCACAACTACAAAATCACATCAAGTGCTACTACACTGAGGTAGGGACTGAGCTCTGTTTGCTGTGCATAGGCAGCAGCACAAGAAAACTGCTTTCTCCCTGATTCTAACCACTTCAGACAATCCAGAAGCCTTCCGAGTTGCCTCACTCTTCTTCCTTCATGCTTGTACCCTTGAAGTTTGGCTTCGTGGATGGCTCTGTTCCATTAAAACCAAGTCCTCATCACTGTCACCTTGCTTCACATAAAACCGTGGTAAGAAGCCACTTTTCCACCTCTTTTTCACTGCTTGTGGGCTACTGGAAGATTCTGATCTAGGTTCCCATCCCATGCTCATCACTGTAGCACCAGATACCTTAAGCAATTATGATTAAGTCCTGTCACATTCATGTCCTGTTTGTCTCCCAGCCTATCTGTAAAGGCAAGATGGATTCTTTTATTACGTGTGGAATAAAGTCAACAGAAAAAAAAAAATCATCTTGCAGTTTGTAGTTTTACTAACCTGAAGAAAGCCCCTCCTAGGTTAAAACAAATCCAAACCCACCTTCCCCAAAGTATATTTCGGCCACAACAGTGGTAAAAATATGTCAAATTTCACACCAGAGCATTTAGGTATCAAGAGAAAGATCCTTCATCAAACAAGACTGTTTTATTGATGAGCCGTTTTAGTAACTTTTCAGGACCTGGGAGCAGAATTTAAACTCCTAAGTAGGTTCTAGTGAGTTGCCTATCTTGAAAGTAAATTTCTTGCTTCATGTAAGACAACTCGGAAACCCTTGGAAAAAAGACAACTGGCCAACAGTGAGCAAAAGTGTTCTGCCAACTATTTTGTCCTACAAAAACACTAGCAGAGTTTGTTTTATAACATCTTGGGAGGGCTAGAAAGAAAAGGACAACGAGTTAAAAAACAACAGAGAACAAAAACCCCCAACCCATACATTTTTTGCTATTATTCAGCTGGATAAATTACAGGGATGCCCTAGAAAATTAAACCATCAACTGAAAGAGCAGGAGATGCCAGTTCCACACCACCTTCCACCCTCTCTCTTACACACACTGTGCTTATCTTGACAAAAAATATGTCCAGTTACAAGCTACATATATTTCCCTCAACAGATCAGTTGAATCCAAATCCTTACTAGTAAGATGCATGTAAGACAACAAGGGTGTTTGATTAATTCCTCCCACGTCAATATTCAAATGAAACCTAACAGATACAAAGGTGAAATACACTGGCAGAGTGAATCAAATATGCAGCTCATTAACAGCGTCTGACCAAACAGCAGATGTTTCCTCCTCCTATCACCCTTAGGAACACATTTAAGTGGAAGCCACAATTTGTTGCAACATGATTCACCAGTTATTTACTTCATCTTTAACCAAAACTGATTTTAAGCGTTTAAGCATTTAAACGGCATTGAAGTATTTATATATAAATAGTTATTACATACACAGATCTTGATAAATTTACAGGCTCTTCTCAACTATATATAGGTGTAGCCTACCTTTATCTGATCCAAACAATTTAACTTTCAACAGCAGTGACTATTACTTTAGGTATTCTAATGTGTCCACACACATATAGCATACCTATCCACTTGAAGGATCCTATATACACACGCCATTGTAAGAATGAAATATCTTTAAGAGTCTCATGCCCTGGTTTCAACATGCTACACCAGACAGAATGCTGATTTTATTCTCAATGTGTTAAAATGCTTGAAATCAGAAGTCTGAAATTATTTACAAGACAAATTTCTCAGTAATTCAGTCTTTCATGTCAACACTGAGATAGCACTTTGTAGTGTTGAACAAATTGAGAAGGAAAAGCAAGTGAAAGTACCATCAACGATGGCCCTTGCATGCACCAATCAATCTGAACATACAAGGTTCTCTGAACTCATGAAAAACTTCTCAACCTGCTACAGAAGTGTCACGTGTGTGTACACACACTTTTTTTGCTTTCATCTACTTAGACACATCCTTAACCGTGTACATCAGTCTTGCTACCTCTGTAGAAGAAACTGTAATGCTGTAAACCCTGACTTCCAAGTTCTACTCACGGATTAAATCCATATTAAGAGGACATATTCTCAGCTTCTCCTCAAACAATAGTTCCAAGGACTGAAAGAAGGAAGGTTCATCAGTCAAAATTGGAGGGCAGATGTGATTCTTACACCCTTGCTGGGGAAACACACGCGAAGACAGCGAAAACTCTCATGATTCTGTCTATAATCACTTCAGCACTGTGAAAACTTTTAATAGGTATTTTATTTTCAAGCCACCCAACACTGGATTGATAGTCCATAGATCACTTTGATGTGGATTGGCATTTTAGTAGATTTAATGACAAAAACATGCAAGTGATATACTTCTGAATACCATTAAGTGCTATAATTCAGACTGTCTACACTGGCTTAGACAGTCTCATCTGCTGCCATATTGGGAAGAGTGTTCCCTTTATGAGTACAGAAATATGAAATAATGCTTCAGAAATCACTGGTGAACCACATTAATGATTTGCTTACATGCCAGCTCAACATAATAGTTGGGTTTGGATGATACTGCTTTGAACAGTGCCTAAATATAATGACTTCTATAAAGGCACGTTTAAAAATAATTTGTTTTCCGCCTTGTACTCTGGACTTCGCCTGTGCATGCTGGAGAAAGAGTGGGGGAAGAACCAAATGGGAAAAGCTGGTGACATCTTTTCTAATACCACTCTCCCAAGTGGATAACACTGGAATAAAAGGGACATAGACCAGAACAATTACTGAGCTAGGTTATAACAACCAAATTGTGCAAGTGTCCAGAACAGCTCCCTATGCTGGCAAGCCTAGAGACAGGAAGAAAAAAGCTTCAACTGCTGATATAAACTCAGCTTCTACCCAGTCTCCCAAGACAGCAGTCACCAGAAGAGTACAGCCATGCAAAGCAATCTGTGCTTGCAGAAAACCCTTTGGGATCTAATGATGGCTCAACCCAGCTGCTGTGTGGCACTGTGGCCCCACAATCCCTCCAGCAGAGTAATCCTATTGCCACAGTTCCTGACATATCCTTCCTCCTTTCCCAAAATAAAAAAAAAATAATAGAAATGGACCCATCTCCACAGCTCAAAGAGTTCAGTGTTTCATGCAAGGAACTGTTGACCTCACACAACGTAATTAGGAGTAGTGTGCTCAACCTTTGTTCCTATTAAACTAGGGGAAGCTTCCAGTGCCAACACATGCAGGTGTCAAATGGATGTGGGAAGAGATCCTATATGATCTGGGTTCATCCTAGAAAATGGTTTCATTCCTTGAAATCAGCTTACTTTATGAAATGTCTGCCTTCTCTATCCCATTAAAAAACAAAGGCGCCCCCCACTCAAATACACAGCAACTCGAAAAGCTTCTGTAATGCAAATTACCATTTGTCTGAGGAGGAGGATAGGGATCTTTGTGGCAGCCATTAGCCAAGGGATTCACCCCTGAATCCACCCTCTGTGAAGCCCTCCAAAACAGGCCAAATCAAACATTTTCTCTGCTTATTTCAAATCTTGAAGAACAGCAACATTCTAATGGAAACAGTTATACCCCAGACTGTGGGGATACAACTCTAAATCTTAAAAAATATCAATTTAAAGTAACTTCCTACCCATCCCAAGCAAAACCCTCCATTCTAATATAAAAATTCCCTATGCTGTTCTACAGCTTGAGCAAAATAGCTTGAGAACTACAAGATGCCTGACAGATGAGCCTGTAAGACACCAGCATTTCAAACCTCACTTACCAACTTGGGGTTTACATTTTAAACTCCAGTTTTCCACTCAGTACATTTTGAAGTAAAACTTCTAGGAACTGCATTTCATCTTTTGATTATTAAGACTGGTATGCATTCAGGGTTTTACTATACACAGAAGAAAGGCCAGCAGAAGAACATCAGTCTGTTGTTAGTACAGGGAAAACAGTGAAGCTTTTTTGTGCAGAAGAGACCTTTCCCAGCCATGAAGGCAAAACTGAGTGAGTTTGTCATGAAAACCTAAACAAGAAATTTTTAAAAATAGCCAGAAACAAAACCCCACACATCGGTAGGATCACTTCAGTAACCATAAAGCAATTTGTGCAATCTGACTTTCATTTTCACAGATTTTATGGCTCTCTCTCCAGCACAGCGGTTTCTTCATCTGCACTGACAAAGCAGAAGACACCTCCACATCCACATTTTAAAAGCCACTGCACTCCAAAGTGATTTAATTCTTTTATCTGACACTCAAAAAACACCTTAGCTAAGCACGTGCTGTTGAGGTACAACTGAACCTGGAGACTAATAAATCTCTTACCACTAGTAATCATTTATTTTCTCTGCTTTACTTGTGTAGCTCTTTTTTTTTTTTAACTTATATTTATGACTAAAAATAAGGTATGTTTCTTGGCTGGGAGAATCTCAGGAGATTAAAAATTCCCACCAATTCAGGCATCAGGAGTTGGTTTAAGCACTAACAAATGCAAAACTCTCAAATCCCCACGCAGCACACTGACTAGCAGAAAGAAGAAAAGAAAGTCGTTTTTTGCAGGCTTTTTCCCAAAACACATCATAAGTGACTTTACCAGCAGGAACAGCAAGACCAAAGATGCAGAGTATTTAGCAAACACTTCACTACCTGTGGCATGCTGTTTTCTAGGACAATTAGAGGAAAACATGAATCTGAAGACACAGTTGACTTCACTAAGAAAAGCAGAGTGACCTATGCCAACTCATATTCAAAATTAGAGTCTCTGTTCTAGAATAAGTTTGGCCATATAGTCCAAGAAATTACTAAAATTCTCTGTCTTATACAAGAACTCAGACCTGCAGGAACATTTCATCCGGCAGCTACAAACTTCAGTAGGATAGAAATACTAGGGGGAAAAAACGCCAAACAATTGGCTTGTTTGCCTGTTTGTTCCTTTGATATCTGATAGCACAGTCTGCAGGTAAAGTCCAGCTGATCCTTGAGAAAGGATCTATAAATTTCAGAGATTCACTCACAGCCACTTCCCCACACATACGTCCCAAGGCTGCACATGCCTTCATCTATTTCAGCCCCTAATAACTGCAACCTAAATTGGTTCAGCTTTTACTCTTCACAGGGACACAAGCTTTAATTTCTCTTTGCATAACTTAAATAATAAACACGGTGCTCTCTTTATTTGATTTTTAAACCAGCCGTATCTGAAGCACAATGGGACATGTCACAGACACTTGCTTCGCTGCCCTCATAATATGGTTTAATTATGATGACTGAACTAACAGGCTCACATCATAGACTTTTACAGGTTGACCCTGTGTCATCCTGATGTATCATTTTGCACCAGTTCAGTGCTGTAAATCAATTTAAGATCTCCAGCAGGTTGAAAAGGCTGGTAATGATGCTTTCTCTGCAGTCTCTAGGGACTCCACATTATACACAACTTACATTATTTATAAAGCTGAGATGATGCCTCCATTAGGCCTGTAAGACTACTCAAATGAGCTTTTATTTTACACACACAGCTTGAGCTGCAGAGAGCAGTACACTGGCAATATGTAATATCCAGTGCATTCATGCCTTAATTTAAAAAATAAAAAAACAGTCATAACCCCTTTATTTTTAAAATTTACATCTTTATAGCAAGCAAAGAAACTCATAGTTTCATCTGAATATTTTCTAAGTACCGAGAAACACAAGCAGCACTTTCATTAACCTTTGTATTGTTTTCTTTTTCACATTCAACTCTTTACTTTTGTTTTCAAACTACAGAGGAAAAGCAAACACCAAAATCATCAGTTTTCAAATATTTGGTTTGATAGTTAATATTTATACGAAAACAGAAAGATCTTCATCTGTTTACTCATTCACTTCTCTCAAATGTATCGGATCATCACATCTTCAAGGGTACACAAAAAAGCAAGTTGAACAGAACAGAGTAGGAAAAAAAATGTATTTGATTACATAGCCAATGGTAATGGGGTCAAAACAGATGCAAGGACAAATCCCTACCCTTAGGGTAACCTGATCATGCCTTCAACTGATCCTTTCTGGTAGCTGTGGAAGGCTCCTGGATCACCCAAATCAAGGGAAATTTCTCTCAAGCACCTATTTACAATCTGAAGTAAATTGCAAGACTTCATCCCTAAGACCACAGCAAGAACTTCAAAAAGGGCCAGATCTCTCTCATTTTCATACTGATGCTCTTCCAGTCACAACGGAGGAGTGAGCACTCAAAACCTGCACTAAAATCCAATGAGAACCTTGAAAAAGCTTCATAGCACTGCTGTCTGGTTCAAGGGGGAAATTAAGTATTAATCAGCTGCAACTAAAAAACCCATGTCCCATAATGTCAGTCAAGTCATTACTCACAATTAAAAGAAAAAAATAAGCCAAAGCTAGGCTGCCTCACATGATTTGCTCCTATTGGACACGACAAGGTGCATGCAGTCAGCCACATGAAGAATTACAGACACACACCTGCAAAGAAAAGTGTTCTCTGTGGGCTGGGTAAGCTACAATTTTTATTCTTACTCCTGAGAGCTGCTTAAAAACACATATAACTATTGGAAGAAAAAAAAATATTAAACAAATTTTCTGACTTCCCCTCTGTGCGCAAAAGAGAGTCAAACTATCAACTAAGACAGCTCTTTCCTAAGAAGCGTGTTAGTTTTAAGGTGCAGTGTCTTTGAACACTGACATCCATTAAACACTGACATGTTTCAGGCAATGATCTTTTCCATTTGCCTGCATCTGAAATACACATCTAGTTTTACTCCTCCCCATCTGGCTCTAACAATACTGGTTATATTAACTTCTGTTTATAAAACTTCCCCAGATAAAACTGTTACATGCAGTGAGCATCATTTTATCCTAAAACACACCAAAATAACGATTAATTTTCAGAATAAGCTGTTGTTATCCAGATACTGTAAAAGCAAACTGTAAGGTCCGACCACGTACCTCCTTCAGATTGATCTACTAACAAAAGAGCAATCACAGCAACCCTGCCTCGGTCAGAACTCCCTCTGACTTCAGTTTATATTAAAAAAAAAAAAAAAAAAAGGCAGTATTTGGCCCAGATCCTTTCAAACGCATGACTGAATATTTCCACGCCAGTAAATTTTAATAAGCTTTAAAGATCTATATTCAGGATAAGATTATTTGGCTGTACGAGTATATGAAGCAACTATACTGAGGAGGGGGGAAATCTCAAGCATCCAAACCCTCTAACATGGAAAAATAAAAAAAAAAAAAAAGTGAACTTTCCTTGACCTTTAAGCACAGATTTGTCATTAAAGAAGAAAGGG
>JAHLSL010000020.1:20683169-20716744 GCA_025920805.1 Petroica traversi | reverse complement strand
CGCCGTGTGCCCTGAGCCACAGCCCAGCCCCTCGGCCGGGGTGAGCCCCCTCCGACACCCGCACTGGGGCTCGAAAGGCGTTTCTGCCCCGCCGGAGCGGCTGAGAGCTCCGGCAGCGGGGACAGCGGCAGATGCTGTCAGACTTGGAGTTACAGTCAGCTCCTGATCGAACAGGGTTATGTCCTGCCGCTTGCCACGAGTGATTCAGCCTTGACTTGGTCTGTTCTTAATACTGAAGTAATTGCTGTAATACCTCCCAATGACAGAGCACTCGCTGTCCCCAGGTGTTTCACACGTGGACATCCTCCTTCCCATAGGTATTGCTGCACTCACTCCTCATTCATGCGAGTAAACCCATTACAGTGCGGGAGGCTTCTTGGGCAGTCACGCTCACAGTAATGAAGCCTCACGCCGCTGTCCCTCTGAAATGAACTTCACCTCCGTTTGGATTTGCAAGAGTCAGCTCCAAAGTGGAGCTGGCTGAAAGTTTGGAGCCCACACGAGGAACTGTGAGCCTCTCCTGCCTGCTGTGTTTACGGGGATCTTTACAGTAGTCAGATAAGCGTTGAGCAAGCAAGATTGAACTGAAACTGATTCTTTAACAAATACTTTGGCGTTTACCCAGTCATCGTTCCTGGAAGGAGATATGAAGCAACAAGTGCAAGATGTTTCTACGTGGCAAAATATTCTGATAAGCCTATAGTGGCATAATTACATGCCTGTACTTAGGCCAGTAAATTTTCACATGTATAGGGAGTTTTAGGTATGGCTTTAAGCTCATTTTAAAATCCATCAACACTGAGGCCCAGAGGACTTAAGGCCCTGAGAGTTTTACCAGATGAACAGTGGCCCTGCCCACCCAGGTGCATGGCTTGCCCAAGGTCACAGAAGGAGCATGACAGCAGCGGTAAAAAATACCCAGGTTTATGCTTGTGAGGGTATCAGTGCTTCTTTCGAACTTCATAATCCAAAATTCATCCATTTCTTTGCTCATAAATACCACATAAATGGCAAACAGGTGATTCGTACTGTGTTGTTAGGTTTCATGCTACAATAATAATAGAGGAACTCCCACACAGGATGATGCCATAATATTGATGGGGGAAGCCTGGAATAAAGTTACTCTTTTACTGCTGAAGTTTTGAACGTTAAATGATTCAAGATGAGTGAAGTTTGGGAATCAGCTTTAACTTGTATTTTGGGCTTGCACTGTACCCAACTACAGTTAGCAAATAAACATTTTATGTGCAATCACAGATACAGTGCAGCATTGGGCTGCAGATACAACTGGTAGACTTTATCTCAAGACAAACTGAAAGGTCTTTAAATTTTGTCAATGTAATGAAGACACTTGCAAGCAAGGTACAGAGGAAACATGAAAGTGATACTGGTTTTTGTACTGCCCAAGTGTCCTGGATCAAGAGTGGTGGATGCAGCAGTAGGATCTGCCCCAAGATCTTGGCAGTCTTGGTGATCCAGTCTCACACTCAGAAATACATGGAAAAGGCCTTACGTGTGCCTGAGCTCTGCTCTGCTCTGCTCTGCTCTGCTCTGCTCTGCTCTGCTCTGCTCTGCTCTGCATGCTGACTTGGCGGGCACAAGCTTTTATCCATTGGATCCTGGTTGGTCGAGTATCAATTCATGATTCACACTAAACAGATATGACAAGGAGATAATTAGGGAAGCACTGCAGTTTGTCAGGTGTCTTGTTAAAACCATGTTTTTACTGCTTTTGTTGTTGTTAGGGTTGACTGGTTGGTTGGCTTTGGCATGGGAGAATTAAATTATTTTCTACTTACATTGAGGCTTGGGGAGGATCACATTAAAATGCTGCTTTCCCTAAAAAGGGCTGTAAAACAGCCTAGGAGAGTCTTTCACTGATGTTTAAAAACCAGAGTGGTTGTCTTGGAGAGGGCTGGGTAGACCTGGCTTCAGCCAGACCAATGGTGTGAGAAGGCTGGAGGGCAAGCAAGAACAGAGTGCCCTGGTCAGATCTGCCTCAAGGCTTCCCTGGCTGGGCTGTTCTGGCACACAGCTGAGTAAAACTTCAGGTCTGTCCCCTGTTTTAGGATGTCCGGGCAGAGCTGACTGTCCAAACCCATTTCTCTGTGAGTGAGCAGTATCAGCAGTGTCTTGCTGCACCCTCACCACTGCCAACTCCATTGGCTACTTTAATACCCTGAATCATTAACTGCTTCCTGGCTTTTCTGAATAGCATTAGAAAACTGAAAAAAGGAGATCAGAGAGGCATGTACACCTGGTATCAACCTTGATGCTCATCTGCACTGGGCTGAATAACTGTGCTATCTCAAGAGGCAGCAGAGAATGGGGGTTTTTTTCTCTTTTTGCTCTGCAGGTACATGATCATTCAGACTGGTGCAAGGAGAACAGGCTGTGAGGCTGGGGCAGTGAAGAAAGAGAAGAACCATTCCTTCTGTAAACAGCCTGGCTTTTCATCAGATTAGGAGCACAATCTGATGACACCATCAGTCATAAGGCCTGTGAACCTGAATTTTAATGGCGCTGGGGCCCTTACACAGATAAACTTCTAATATGACTCTCAAAGGAAACTTTAATCTCATAGACACTTTCTAACAGCTCATCAAACACCTGCCCAATCACCTTTAAAATCTGTGTCTAGGAAACACATTATCAGAAGGCCGATTGCTAAAAGACATTCATTATGCTGTATATTTTGTATTATTTTATTATGTAACAAGTATTTAAGAAATACTACTACTACTAATACTGTGGTTACAGCTACTCTTAGCTTTTGATCTTCCTCTAAAATCCAAGTTTGTGTATGGGTTATGATTTGGTATTTCTTGTTAACTTCAGCCAGGCTTCATCTTGCTTAATCAAGTGGTTCCAGGAATGAGAGTGTCTTCTGGAGACAGTTTAGCTCCAAAGTCAGTAACTTTGCTTCACTAGGTTTCTACCAGAAATTAAGAGTTTCATGGATAATTAAATAATTAAATTATATCAAACACACAACTTATTATTTACATTAAAATCACTGGAGTAATTTTCTTTCCACCAAAATACTGTTGCCCTAGCGTGGGAAAATACCAGCAATATTTTCAGAGAGAAGAGACAGTTCTCTCAAGAAGAATAATAGATTTCTAAGGATACTGGATACCATTATTTCCTTCTTTCTTGGGCTGGCTGGTCAAATTTATCACCCTCCATCCTTCAAAGCTTGTCTGCTTCGTCTTTGAGTAGGTGAGGTATTAACCAAGCCTCCCACCTCAGCATTATTAATATAGGATATGCAGACTGCTTAGCAACTACACAGATGTGTTTGGGAAAGGAGCCTCAGGCAGAAGACAGCATGTGGGAGAAGGTAAGGAGCATTTTTAGGAGGTCATCATAACTGTGCAGCCCTGCATATGGTTTTCCAAGCCCATCTGGATTCAAGGTCCTGTCTAGCCACAGTACCAGCACAGGAAAAAAGGAATTAAGGCCTTGAAGACAGCAATTGTGACATGAGGGCTCTCTGTACTCCTGCTTTGGGGTGTCTGACCATTTTCTAGAATGAATCCTGCATGAGTTTATTTCTGTAGAGTCAAATATCTACTTGGGACCTGCCTTAGTGCTCTGTCTCACTGCCATGGCTAAAGAACAAAGAATCCATTTCACTCTTAGAAGTTCGCCCTAAACTGGCCCACCATGATTAAGTGGGATTCATACAGAATAAATGTGGAACTTGATAATTTTACAAGGTTATTACATGTATTTCCCTCTGTTATATTAAATAAGGCTTCTGCCATAAATCTATCTGCAGATACCAGAAAAGTCTTTGATCAGATTGAGTAGTCATTCATCTTTTCCACCATTGGGATGATGGGAATCAGACCTAAATTCATTACTTTCTTAAGATTAATGTGTCCAGCTAAAGCTGCCAAGCTGCTTATTAAAAGTTGGGATTCCAAAAGATTTGGGCTGAAACAAAGTATTAAGCAGGGCACTCCCTTATCTCTTTTATTGGTTTTTTTTCTCAACAGACTGAGGTAAGGACTTTGCTCCAGCAATGTTACATTTCTGGTAAAGAAGGGAGGTTGCCCTCTGTTCTGATAGCTCATCACATGCTTCCATGGAGCACAGTATTCCTGCCCACTGCACTGCACCAGTATTGTACTTCCCAGAAAATGAATTTCTCCCTTTGGATCTTGCCTGCATCTATGTAGAAGCTTTTGAAGGTAGTTTCACTTTCTTTTGGCTATCACCTCAGCAAGGGATAATGGACTTGGTGTAATCAAACATTATTGGTTCTTTGAAAATTAAATTTCTCTTCAGTCATTCAGCTTAAAAAGATTTACATAACTGGAATAACCTAGCTCTCTTGCTGGTTTCTTGGAAGACACCGCTAAGATTAATCTTATCTCCCACTTTAATTACTGTTTTCAAGTTCTTACAGTCCTTGTCCCAGTTACATCTTGTTGCGAAAACCACCAGAGAATGATATATTAAAATTTATTCAGACAGGTGGCAGAGACAAAATTAAAGCTAATAACTCTATGAGAAAAGAAATCAAAAGTGGTTTGGCAATCCTGAGGTGTTATTTCTTGGTCCCTCGGCAGCAGTGGCTGCACAAGCAGTGCCCAGATGCCGGGACTGTGCGAGTGGCTGTGTGCCACAGCTTGGTGCGTGGAACTCACATCTGCCGTGGTCACACAGCTGCACCAGCACCCATGGGATAAGGAGCCTTGCTGCAGGGCTGCTTTTGGCAGTGTGTGAAGGCTGGAAAAGCCACGGTAATTGTCTCAATAGAGGGTTCTGTCTCATTTATGCCCAAAGAGGAGTCGATTATATCTCACCACTGGAAGGCTAACAGAATGACCTTTACTGCATCTAAATGCATCCCTTTACTTCCACGTTTTGTTGATATATTGTGACAAAATACTCACATTCTATATAATGATTAAAATCCTAAAAGAAAAAGGCTCTGGATTGCAAGTCAGGTTGCCTGAGCTCAGTGTCCCTCTTGGCTGAATAAGTCAGTAGTGAAACAGTCCCACCCTCCCTCCTCCACACGGGCTGCTCAGCCCTAACCCCGTGTCACCCGCCCGCTCTGTGCTGGCACAGTTGTTGTGCAGCTGTGAGCTGAACAGGCCTAGGGAACTCAGATGGCTGGGGAGAGCAAATGTTTCAGGGGCCAAGCTCATTTTTGATTTGGATCAGTTTCCTGATGTGACTCGTTGTGTGGTTGTCCAAATCCTTGTGCTGATCTTGTCCAGGGGCAGGACTGAGGTAGGAGGAAGGGTGAAACTTATCTTTTTGATTGTGTTGTTGACTTCAGCCAGTTTAAGGTGGTTATGAAACTCAGTGATAGATCAAGCAAGCTTTTTTTTTTTTAACCAAGGAAAGATACTTTAATTTTTAGAGCATAACTGCAGGATAGTTTTAGATCCACACAACTATATGAACAGGGCTCAATTGTGAATAATAGAAGATGAGGAGAATGTGTGACTGGACTGAGAAATTCAGTGAGCTGATGTGATCACTGCACATTAGAAAAGGCAGCTGTTGGACATTGCACTACATGGTAAAAAGAAAATAAACCCGTTGCTTTGTTGCTGTTCATGAACCAGCCAGAGGTTGAAGAATTGCAAGGATCCCAACAAAAATTATTAATTGTCTCTTCAAAAGACAGAGTGATTCTCAGCTGGCTTAAAAGAAGCCAATAGCTCAGCATTGGGTATGCCTGCATTCCCATGGTTTTTTTTCTTTCCTGTATTCTCCAGAGTTTTCCTTTGCTCTTTGCTTAAGGCGTGGAAGAAACTGAACTTTGGAGAGTAAGTAAATCAGATTTAATTAGTCATCACAAGGCAACGGGCTCTTAGTGAGTGCTCAATAGCAGACAGTCCTGACAATGAATGTTTGTGTGTTACATTAGTTTCCGTTTGCACTTTGAGGAGGAAATTACCTTGCAGGTTTCAGACAACCTGGCAGCCCCACAAAGTGTTGGAAAAGGTTGCCCTCATGACAAAAGCTTTTAGATCAATTTTAAATTCCACTATTTTCTTGCTTGACCCAAAACAATCAAATTTTTGACAAACAGGTTTTGAGCAGCTTTTAAATAAAAACCCTCCACACTTTATACTATGTTACACAAACCACATTGGTAAATCCTCCGTATAAGTAATTTTTCTTTTTTAAAGTTAAGTTAAATACTTAAAAGTTACACCCAATCAAAATTAGTGTTGCTAGTTTAATCTTAGTTAAGCACTCAGTTTGAGTGCATCCTGGTAGCTGTCTGTAACTGAGTGCTCATGTGTGTTCTCTCCTAAAGACCCTGCCTCTTTCAGTGAGCAGAATGACTAGTGGTCAAATAATGGGGAGTTATTTTGTTTTCTCCCCAGCTTATGCTGGAGCTAGCCATTATGAACACTGCTTTTGCAATATTTGGTTGCAAAACTAAGACTGGCTTGCAACTCACAGCTCATCCCTCAACACAGCTCATCCCTCATCTTTACTTACCCTGCCTAATTTAGGCTGTCTTCTTGAGTGAACAGGAGCACTAGAGATTCTAAAAAAAAAAAAATTCTCTAGTATTTTCAGCCCTGACAAATAAATGCATTCTTTTTAATCCTGTTTTCTGATATACTTAAGCTGTTTCACTGGCATTTTCTACACATACTCTGCCCGAAGCACACACCAAGGACTATTAATGTTTGATGATGTTCTAAACACATAAAATCAATATAGTCTCAATGGGGGATGTGCTGGGCAACCTGAATTACAGTTTAAGGGCCAAAGTACCCTATGCACATCCAGACATCCTGCTATTGTTGGAGATGTCAGAGAAAAGGGAAAGGACTACATGACTGTAAATACCACAGTCAGTGGCTCTTCAGAAAGGGGGTGAAAATGAAAAAAAAAAAGAAAAAAAAAGAAAAAAAGGCACATATTTGCCTCTTCAGACAATGAGTAGCTTTCAGTGCAAAGCATTTTATCTGGGTACCTAAAAGTATCCTATTTACAGACAAGGATCAAACATTCACGTGTGGACATCACCACAGAAGGCTCCAGAAGAAAACTGCACGCAGCAAGGGATAGCAGTGCTGCCTTATTCTGTCTGAAAACCTGCAATCAAAGAGGCCTCACAGTCAGTGCACAGCTGTCCAGCTGCTGCAATGTCCATTTGCACAGAACATGAGCCCTGCATCTTGGGGCAGCTTCTCCACCCTGCTCATGTGCCCAAGCCTGCAGCACCTGGGAGACAGCACTGATGGACCACGTTTGCCTGCCAGAGAGCGAGCAGATGGAGGATTGCAATTTATGGCCTGCAGTTAGGCAGGCTTGCACTGTGAGCTAATCAAATCTTGCACAAAATAGGTCAAGGTTGCTCCGTGTTCAGATGAGATACACTCCAGGGAAAACACGGATACTGTAAGGAACAGTTTAGGATTCGGGTTTAGGAGTCATCTGACAGAGCTCCTAAGCCACAGTCCTGATTTTAGGGTAGATTCCCAGACGTCTGAGGTACCCAAACAGGTCCCTGGTCTGTTATGCAGAAGGGGCACTGTACTGCTGGAACCACATTTCTCATTTTTCAGACGAGAAATAAAATTACAGTCATGCCTTGTGATTAATTGAATAAATCATTCTTGTCTTTGCTTGTGGACATGACATTTTCAGAGGCAACATAAATGGAGAAAAGGAGCTTGTTTGGTTTCTGTGATCCCAGTACAACCTGCTAGCCTTCTCTCTGCAAAACCCCATTTTAAAGATTTTCAATACTAGGGCACCAAAACCAAGAAATTTAAATTCCTCTAAGACTGCAAACACCATGAGAACTTTTGAGCAAGACACATGCAAAATAAAGCAAATTATATAATCTGTTGGTTTACAGATACATTTCTTTTCTTTTACATTCACATTTCCTGTCCGTTCACACTCCCACCTAACAATCTTTACTTCACCTTGCTTCCCCAGATGCTGGTCTAACGTGGTTTTATTTTTATAATGATTTTCAGCTCCTTGGTTTCAATTCTGTATCTTTTTCTTTGCCTGAAAAACATGTACTTATAGTAGAATTTAATGGGAAACTATTATTCTCAAAAAAAAATTCAAATTTTTATCTCCAAATAATCAAAGATGATGACAAGTGTGTTGCTTGGGAAATTAAGTAGTCAGAATGTAACTAATCAAACTGAAATTTAGCCAGGACACTGAAATTTCATGATGGACTAAACAGAAATATGATCCTCATAGATTTTGGTAATTTCAAGGGTCGGGGATCTCTCTCCTCTCCAATTGCCCTCTCAGCAGAACACCTCCTGAATGCTGTGGTGCAGGATGCTGCAGAGTGAATGCTAAGGCCAAAATGAATTTATAAATCCTGCATTCTCTCTCTGATTTCATTGCTCAGATGTATCAGTTTATCAGTCTACTAAAGAATTAATTTCTAGATTTTTTTTAGGCTGCAAAGCATTCCCGTATTATGTGCTTTGTTTTGACTTTTGTTTTTCTTTGCCTTATGATCATTCATCTTTGCTGAAAGTGAATCAGAGGAGCAATGCCTGCCTTATCGTGGGTTTGTGGTGTATAATCATGTTAAGGACAGATCACTGGTCTCCTCCATACTCCAGTGCCATTTATAACAGACAATTACCCCTGCATGGTGCAGTTGTCAGGATCTCAGGATTGTAAATGCTCATTATCAGTACGGAGACAGCTGAATGCAGTGTGTTTCTCTGTAAAGCTGATTGGATTTTCCAGAGCTTTCTGTCATCCTGCAAGTTTTTCCTAGTGCAGCTCAGTTTTCCATCAACAGCCAAGTAAGGTCCTTTGGATGTGAACCATGCAGGGCAGAATCTGGGTACTGGTCCCACCTATTCCAGGGTCTGGAGGAAAGAACAATAGTGTGGCTGCACTGGGAGATCTTCAGCCAGTGTGTTGTGTTTAAAGAATCCCTACTAATGGCAATGGTCATGTGCAAATGCCAAAATAAAGGGTACGGGGGAGTTGAATGCAGTGGCATTGCCTCCAAAAAGGAAACATACCAAAGCACTCTAGTTGGTTTTAAAATTAGGTGGGGAAGATGCAAGGAGTTCTAAGTCTTAATGACCTCAGTTCTGCAATTTGCCACTAATTAGTTCAACAATGAGTAACTGGGAACAAAACAAGGAGTGACAGACTAGGTCAGCCAGTGGTTCGCCAACTCCTTGTCTTGTGTTTCCTACTGGGGCTTTTATGTGATAATTCTTGATTGTGTGTACACTGTCTTTTACCAGTAATCAGGAGTGAAATTGCATGTGCTATACACTACACAAACACACACGGAAACACTGTGCTTGCTCTTTGGCCCTGGAGAGCATGCCTGATGTTTGTGCAGCTCTTTCTGGTGGGCATGCACATTTTTTCCCTGCCAGCCATCTCCCTAACTCCTGTTGTCCTAACCCAGTAAGTCCCCCCTCTTTCTGCAGCTTACATTGTGTTTGTGCTCTGTAACTTGTTTTCTCTGTGCATTTTACCTCCCTATCTCACCCCTAACATTTTGTTCTTTCCCTCCCTCCTTCCCACACAATGAAGACCTCATTAATTCTGTCAAAAGAGTATCTTATTTACTCTATTTACATTTTTTCTGCAAGTTAGCCGTTTCTTCTCAGAGGATGCACATATATTCAGCGTGCTGAAGAAAGATTATTGGAAGCCTCGAATATTCTATCACTCCCAAATGTCTCATTCCTCCTTAAAATCCATCAGGCTTCCTCAGACCACATAGAATCTGTACTTTGAGGATTCCTGGACATGTTATGCATTTCTGTATCCAGAGCAATTGCGCATACCCCAGTTCAGCTTAACATATGTCAGAGGCAGTCAGTCAACACTGAGAAACTGAAACACTATTGGTTTGCTGAGAAAACTGTGGTGCACAGCTCCCACATCATCTGGAATTGTTTTGTATTCTGCTTGCTAGGATTTCACTTTATCTTTGAGGGAGGTACCTTTGTGTGCCTTTTCTTCCTCTTAAAACTCATCAGCTTGGTGGCTACCAAGAGCACAAATGTTGTAAAAAGGATATTAGGAGCACTAATAGAGTGTTTTATTACATCCCTGGGGATCTGGCAGACACATCCATACATCACTAGGCTGGATAGAGAAACATCCCAAACCTCGACCACTCCACCACCAGGTATTATTAAGGTGTACAAGCTATCAAGAAGACAGTACCCTGCAGGTATGCAGGTGTTGCTTATGCAGGGGTGGGGCACAGCTCAGCAACAGCGTTTGGAAAAGGAGGCCAAGGCTTTTAAAGAGACCGTGCTCCTCTCACCAGTGAAACAGCAAAACCCAGTAGTTACTCAGTAGTTTTTTTTTGTCCATTAAAAGGATTTCCATAGGCAGGAACGCTGTAGCTGTCTTCACACCATTTGTCTTTATTTCATTTGTGCTAAGTGCTTTAATCAGCAGGTACCTGTTGGCCAAGCAGTGGGTAGCTGGGAGGGCTTCAGCCCCTTCATCCAGCTGGGCCAGTGGAGTGGGCATTCCATAGCTCTCCTTCCACCCATGCGGGGATTAGTCCCAAGTTCCCCCCACCACACACATTTTAGTAAGGTTAGAGAAAATGCCAGCTTCATTCTCACCTAGTGGCCATGCCTACAGAGGTAGACATGCAGCAGACACCCTGGCTGGCAGAACTTTTTTCCCCTTTCTGTGAGGAAAGCAGTGGTAACCTTTGAGCATCGACCTGTAGGAAAGTAGACTCGGTTACACACTCTAACCAGCAATCTTGTGAACCCAGAGCCTTGCTTTCAGCAAGACAGGCACGATAAAATCTTCCCTCTTTCTTCAATAACATGACTAATAAGTGTAGAAATTCCTTTCTCCTCTCTCCCTTTGCCAATATCTGTCTTATCTCTGGTTCTTCCTTAGACATAATTTCAAACATGAAAGACATGTCTATGCTACGAACAGGCAACCTTGATTCTGGCATGAGATCCATGGCACGCTGCAGCTCAGAGCTAGAGAGCTCAGGATCTGGCATCTGCAAAACCTGGTAACTGGAATTTCTGCTGCCTGGTGCAATCCTGGGGTTAAACTGCTCTGTCTTGTGAGGGCAGCACCAGGCTCCACTGCAAATTTCTTTCCAAAGCAGGTGCACAGCTGAACAAACACGGCAAGCATTTATGAAATGAGCTTGCCATTAAACACTCTACCCAGCGAGTAAAGGGAACCATCATGAAGCCTTCCTGGAATTTTGGCAGCATTTCCAAGAGATCATCTGCAAATTGCTAGGGATGGGCCTTACATGTGTGCTGCAGGCAATAAATAAGAGTGATTTTAAGGGGCAGTGTATATTGACAAAGTAACACCTCTCAGAATAGAACGCAGCCACTGGCGAAAGCAGTAGAGACCCACTAACAAAACCAGGATCTAGGGAGTGTCTCAAATGTGTATCTGATAGCACAAATACCAGATAAACAGCAAAGTCCAAAGAATGCAAAAGGTTACAACCACACTAAAGCCACTCAGCTAACATACTGATTTATTGCCACAGTAACTATACCTTAGCTTAAGCACCCAGAATGCTCCCAAACTCCTGGATGTGCAAGCCAGCGATGTTACAGCCTTATCTCAGAGTGAGACAGATGCATTCATCAGGCTCCCACTTTGCCTTTCACCACAGGGGGAGAAACACAGTCACACTAGATGAGGGGGAGCCATGGCATGCTTTGGCCTGACCCCTGGTCACTGGATTACAAACAATAACAGTCTACTCATATTTTGGCCTCAGATCTGAATTTTGTGAAAACTAGATTTTTTTTTTGTTTTGGTTTTTATTTTCCTTGAGACCATACATTTTTCCTCTGACTTTTTGTTTCCAGTGCAAGTGGCTACAAGGAAGAAAAAAAATCCTCTGGCACTGCCTTAAATGCAAACACTGAACCTCTGTTGCATGTAGAAGAAAACCTGCAGGCAAAATTGGTAAGTAGCAGAAAGAAAACAGCTGTTTCCAAAACCCATGGACAGCCCAACCCTGTGTGTTGTGACACAAGTCATGGGATCACAGAATGGATTGGGTTGCAAGGAGTCTTTAAAGGCTGTCTGCTCCAGCCCCCAGCAATAAGCAGGGACATCTTCAAGCAGATCAGGTTGTACAGAACCCCATCCAATCTGACCCTGGATGTTTCCAGAGATGGGGTATCCATCACCTCTCTGGGAAACCTGTTCCAGTGTTCTACTACCCTCATAAAAATGTCTTCCTTATACATAGTCTGAACTTACCCTCTTTTAGTTTGAGAACTTTGTCCCTTGTCCTGTTGCTACAGATCCTATTAAAAGTCTGTCCTCAGTCATGATCATGGGCCAATACTGAGATTCTCCACTGAGGAACCTGATGTTTACGTGCCATGTGAGGAAAGATTTAGGACTTGTGTTACACAGACAGGTATTCATCTCACTGCATAATTAGTTCCTGTGTAATAATACCGAGGAGAACCATAGTTGCTGGTACCATTCTCAGCCTGCTTCTGTAGGCTGTGACATTTCTTTTGGTACTCCTTTCCAAATGAATTCCTCTTGCTCTTCTCCCAGAGCCAGTAGATCATTTGCTGGAAGAGTGGCCTAATCTGATAGATCCATTCAACCTTGGACTATGTGTGTCTGGGGTGATCTTTTATAGCTGCAACTAAACAACCTGTTTTGTGCAGATGAAAATTGCTCCTACTCCGTGCTCCAAGCTGAGCTGAAACCCTTCAGCTTCATTTCTGTGGTGCTGAGCTGGAACTGGTAAGAACTGCTAAAAGTGCCAAGTTAGGGCAGCTCTATAAGTTTGCTGGCTGGTGGATGGCAAAAAGGCAGATCCCTGCAACATTCCGTGCTGTGTTTGAAGCCTTCCCATTGAAGGTGGGATGCTTGTGCTTTTTCAACACCCTTGTGTTGTGCTTGTGCTTGTTCGACAAAGGTGGGAAGATTCCTACTAAACTCAGAAGGATGCCAGAAAGGACTTTAGGACTTTTGAATTACCTTCACTAACACAGAATCTTTTAAAATATACTTTGAAAAATTAAACTAACTTTTTCTCTTATGAGAAAGGCAGTTGTCCAAGCTAAACAAGATATGTTTATGGTTTAAAAATATGTTTTAAAACTGGATGGTTACCAGCTCACCCCAAATTTTAAAGCATTTTGCAACCATGTTACTCTACTGCTAATGACCACTAGCTAATGCCAATCAACTGCAAAGCAGCTTTTTTATTTTGTACTATCTGTTTATTAAACAGAGTTCATTGTGTGGTTCTGCCAAACCTGAGGTCATAATAGAATGGGAATTTGGTAAGAATTTTAGATGAATCAAAGGGAAGAGAAAAAGAGACATGAGTGTTAGGAAATTGGCCAGTGACAAAAGAAAAGTAGAATTTATTTTCTGTTGATTGTTTTGCCCTTCTGAGCAGAAATAACAAGATGAAGGTAGAGAGGAAACTGGTTTTGCAAACTCTCATAGATATAAAAGCCTTGAAATTCTGCTGTCTCAAGACTTGTTAAACCCAGTTCTGCTTTTGTCTATGAATTAAGACATCATTCCATGCCCAGGAAAAGCAACTTTATGCTAGAAGAGGCCACAAATGGGGGAATAGTTTGATCAATGTGGGAGGGATCAGTCCAAAATAACAGTAAGATATATTATATCATCAAAAAACGGCATGTCTGGAAGGAAAGTTTTGAGCACAAATTAGTATTGACCTTAGCCAGAACAACTTGCTCTCTTCAACATCTGCAGCTGTGTGGTTACTAGGGAGTTATCTGGCATTATATGCTTTTTTCACATCTGGCTACTAAATCAGAGATAGAAACACAAAAATTTAGTGCAGAGGGACATTATATGGATTTGTGGCACTCCCAGAGGGACTTAGAATCTCTAAACTAACAAAGATGTTACAGTGGGACACAGGTATAATATTGGACTAACGTTGTGTCTGCTGCACTGTTCAGTGGGAAAGCTACATCTCTTTTCCTCTGCTGAGCTCTCTGAAACTTCCAAACATGGATAAACATGAGCTGCAGTATATATGAGACAATAAGTTTGGCATACATACATGAAACTTCATACTTCTGGGATGAGCAAAATGAATAATCTCAATTTATATTAATTGCCTTACAACACCATATGTGAGGGAAAGCAACAGTGGGAACAGACTGAGAGGGGACAGAGAGATTCACATGAGTTCATATGGTATTTTCATCATTCTTCCACATTTTCAACCTCACTAGCAACTTCCAAGGACTAAGCTGTGAAGCTTTAGTAGAAATGGACATGACAGGGTTATTCACAAGGAGTAACAACATTTTTCAGCATGTTGCGTGTGAGTTAGTGAAATGAGTGGTATGTTGTATTTTCCCTGCCTGCATCATCTCAGGTTATGTTATGGTCCAGTCTAAATGACAAGGTGATGAAATTGCATAGGTGTAACGTGCCTTTATTTCAGCAGCATGCATGACACAAAGTACTAAAATCCCTCAAGTAGAACAGTCTTGAATAATATGGTTCTAAATTTTCAGGTGTCAGTGGGGTATTTGTATGTTATTGCCCTATGCTTGTAAAATACGGGAGTTATTCTTAAATTATGTTCCGAGTGTGTATAAAAAAAACTCAACCAAATCAAAATGAAATAACACTTGCCCTCATTTTCAATAGTGGAACTTTTAATTCATACAATATCTGTGTTCCTTTTTCTCTTTATCGTAGTAAAAAACTACATTTAGGTTAAAAAAAAATAGGTGGAATTTCAAATGGGCAGTGCAAATTGATGCAATTTGAATGTACTAAGAGATTTAAGGGCACAAAACCATAAACAAGTAACCAATATCAAACAAATATGAACAAACATTTTAAAAAGTCAATTTTAATTTATAGTCATTAAGCACCATTAAGAAATGCCTGTGATTTTTCTCTAGAGAGCCACCAGTATAACTTGAACCTTACAGAAATGGATTGATAGAATCATAGCAATCACAGGATCAGAGAAAGGCTTGGGTTGGAAGGGACCTTAAAGATCATCTCATTCCATCCCCATGGGCAGGGACACCTCCCACTGGATGAGGCTGCTCAGAGGCCCATCCAACCTGGCCTTGAACTCTTCTAGGGATGGGGAATGCACAGCTCTGGGCAACCTGTGCCAGTGCCTCACAGTAAAGAATTTCTCCCAAATCTAAATCTCTCTTCTTTTCGTTTAAAACTGTTCTCCCTTGTCCAAATAACATTTTCATATAGCAAGAAGAATTGAGAAGGTGATTGTAGACACAAGGTAAGCAAGAGTAGTGTCAGATGTTAGGGGTAATAGAGATACTCCTTATCTGGCAGAAAACTATTGAATTTACTTTCTGCTGGATTAGCATAACGGGGCAGCTCAGACAGATGTCAGCACTAGTGTAAAAGAAGGACTGCAGCAGCAAGGCTGGTTTAGATGACTGAAAAAAGAGCTGCTGCTTTGAAGGAGATGCTTTTTAAATAGCTCTAATACCATGAAATATGATGTTTGTCACTATCCTGAGTAAAGTGGCAATATGGGCCTGTCTCTTGATATTTCTTTCTGGAGGGAGAAAGTTCTTCTCTTCTTGCTCCTTACGAGATGGTGGACTTTGCCCAAAGACTGACTTTTCCTAAAAGCATTTTATAGCATGCTAAAAATCTGTGTCCATGGCCAACCTGGCTCAAACTGACACTATATGGAATGTTCGTGGAATGAATATTTTGAAATTGCTTTTATTCGCCCCAAGTTTTGACTGACTTATAATAATTTTTTGCATTTGATGATACCTATAGTTCCAACTGTCATAAAATGCTCTGATCTTATCTAGCCTGTCATTCCAAGGGTTATTTTGAAAACTCACATGTTGAATTAGTGGAGCAGGTAACTTAGAGTAAGGAAACTCAGAAGCATAATTGCAGCACAAAAAAATTATAAGTCTAAAGTGAATTCAGATTTTTAAAATTAATTTTATTCATCCTTTTTCTTGACCCTTCATTCTTCCCCTTGAACACTGAAGTTGCTTGTGTATACATGTATACAGAAAGCAAATTTCAATGTCTTGCAGGAATTGCAGCTAAAGCTCAATTTAGTTTTTTTCTTTACACATAGAAAGACAAGAGATAAAAGGAAATTCCTGCACATTAAAATAGCATACCTAGCTAATAACAGCCAGCTAAACACAGGCATAAAACAAATAATAAAGAGCTTTTCAAATGTGCAAGCAATGCAGTAAAGATGCTGTAATTGGAAAAGTGAGGGGTTTTTTTCCCCAACCATAAATAAAAAAGTAGTTGCTCTAAATACATGTAAACAAGGCCCCAGCTGGAGTGAGGTTTCCCTGAAGGGGGTGTTTGGTGGCAGCCTCAGTGTAGCCTCACACCCTCTACATGACCATTATTCCCTCTTGCTGCAGCCCAACACATCCCTGCAGATTACAGCTATACAGATGTTCCTTTCAGGGGGCCAGCTGTTGTTCCATTCCTCCTCCAAGCCCAGTCACACCCTGAGCATTCTGTGGGGCAGCTTTTCGGGGCTATTCTTGAGGAAAAGTGTGATTGTGCATTCAGCCCTGCAGCCAATGTGTAGGCTACACTCACATCGCCAGTCCAGCTTTTCCATTTTTGGCTCTACCCTCCTCAGACTTGTGTAATCTAAAATTCAAGCTTTTAAGCTTCAGCCATTACAGCCAACACTAAAACACATCCAACAATCTCTTAATATCTACGAAGTTCTTTCAAGTAAATCCAACATTTCTTGAGAAGTTAAAACTGGTTGTTTTGTGATGATTTGGAACTGAAAACAGACAGCCTGGGTAACTGGAACTTAGAAATGCAAAATCAACAGCGAATCCAGTTTAGCTTTTGGCATTGTATTGTGTTTGTCTCAGCAGTAATAACAGTTATTATGTTTTAAAACAAATATCTAGCAAACAAACAGGTCAGATGTTGTTCAAAAAGTGAAAGGTTGTTTGACAAGGTGATTCATTTACACACTCCTTACTAAATCACAGGGTGGTTTTAACAGGAGGAGAAATTTGGGGTTGCCTGAGATGGATAACTGGGTCAAGTTACCCTCTGGAAGAAGTCAGTGAACAAAATGTGAAACAGAGGAATCCACTGCCTTTACCCTCTGAGTTTCATGCAAATCTGCTCTGGAAACTCGGTTATGTCTCATTTTCTAGGGCTTAACCACAGTAGCAGGCCTGCAGGGATGTACTTTCACCAACACCTTAAGCAGCCTCTGCTGCTGAAATAAAGCCCCAGAGTCTTTTCCCTCTGCTCCCATGCCTGACTTTTCTGCCCCTTTGCCACTCATCTGTGAAGCTGATCTGGGTTAGAGCTGAGCAATGGTTTAGCTGCTTTGGCTTTGGAGCCTGGCACGGTTCACCAGCTGGCTGTGCAAATGCTGGGCTGGCACAAGGAGGGAGGTGGGGGGCAGAAAAAACTGAGAGAGCTGTGTGGGACTGTGGCAGGGTTAGCTCTGCTGGCAGCTGGAAGAGGCAGCCAAGCTGATTCACTGGCTTGCTGCTGCCAAAAACATCAGTCCTACGCCCTCCTTCCCCTCTCCTCTGCACCTGTCTGCAGCTGCGGAGCCAGGTCCTTTCTGCTTGTGCATCTCTAAGTCCAAGTGACCTTGCAGTGAGCCAGCTCAGCTCATCAAACCGTGGGACAGCTGTTGATGTGTTTTAACTGCATGGGAGCTGGAACGGCTCACTGTAGGATCAGAGGAATACACAGCCAGGGCAAGAGAAGTGGAAGGAGTGCATGGCCAGCAGCAGGGGGGCAGGCTGAGGGGGGAGGACAGAAGAACCTCCCCCTTTCAGCAGCAATGACCTGTAAGTTTGGCTCAACTGGATCTTCTAACTTCACTCTTGTCCTGTTTTGGGCAGCAGTGCTGGCTTAAGTCAGCTAAAAGTATTGTGAAACAACATCCTCTGTCTCATTTCAGCCATGCAGGTAAACAAGACTCCACATACCTACAGTTAAGAATATGCTGATACACATTTTGCATTAAAGCCCTATCTCAGGAGCCACGTATGCTCTCACAGGAAGCCCAGCAAATGGCCTTCAGAGAGGTTTGCTGATCTGCATTTCAAAACTGTGGACCATTATGCCAGTAGTAGTTCTCTCCTGAATGATAGCTTTAAGCACTTGTTATTGATTTAAATTTTGAACTAGTTTGTTTTGATTCAAAACATCATTACACCTACAACTTCATTTGTGCTGAGTTACTGTCCAAGCCTTCACATAAATTACTTCATCAGCTTGCCAGAAGTCCCAAGGCTGTGGTTCCCTGTGCAGACACTGAGGCTGCAGGAACTCCCAGCATCCCCCTCCTGTTTGTCCCGATCTCAAGCTGTTGCATCCTGTTCCTTCAGCTTTGCCACTTTGTGGAGCTATGCTGCAAAGTGGATATCCAAACTCAGGCACAATAAAAATATTCCAGCTGCCCCTGTTTATTTTGGGGAGGAGGTAGTACTTCAGTCTGTAGTTTCAGCACTAATACTAGCTGAATACCACAGTTTCTCCCTGCACACACACACAGTTTATACCTGTTCACATTTCACTTGTGCACAGCTGTGCCTGGGAATGGGAATAAGGGACGTAATCAAGCTGTAAGAAAGAAAGAGAACTAAAGGTACTTAATTCCCTTCTCTGGTTCATGGCAAAGGCACACAGATAGTGTGATCTGCTGATCTCACTGAGGCCATCGTTATACAGATATTTTCAGATATTTTCCCATTTTCCCTACAGAGATCCCCACTGTTCTTTTTGCTTCCCCCCCAGGCATATTACCATCCTTGAGCATCTTCCTGCATTGTGCAAGAACACAGGCAATTTGATTTCTGTGTTAAAGTCTATAATAGCAGATAGCTCTAAGAAACAGAAATTCTCCATCCACTTCATTGTTTATGCAAGCATTTTGTATTTTTAAACAAGCCAAGGTTTAAAACAGTTCCAGAACTCACCCAAGCAGTCACAAAACAATCAATGGCATCCAAATCTGTAGCAACCTTATTTAGAAGATCATCCAGCATGGAATAGAAAAGCTACTGAGCAAGAGCAAAGCACCCTGTGCACTACCAACAGGCACAACAGGCTGTCCTGGGTGCCCCAGGCATTATTGGCTTTGGCAGAGCAGACCATGCCAGATCTAAACCAGTTAAACTGGCTCCAGAAGCACCGAAGGAGCCCAAAGGCAAGTAGTTGTTCACCTGACTGGGACGGATACAGAAGTAAAATAGTGTCAGAGGTTCTTTCCCATTGCTGTTGTCAGTTCTGATTCCCGGGGTCGCTGGGCTGACAAACACGACTGGGAAGTGTGTGAGCCTTGGAGATGGCAATTCTGCCATGTCCAAATATCCCAGCCCTGGTGACATCCACAGGTTCTGCCTAGCACTGGTCTATGCACTGTGAGAGCCGTGTCCTGCTGATGAGTTGGGCAGCAGAGTTTTGGCAGTGTATGTGAGGTGAAGGGATTGCAGTTATCCGAGGAACGCTGCTGGCTATGTTGTGTCTGTGATAGTTTTGCTGCTGATGAAATAGGGTTCCTGCTCTGATAAGGAAGAGGTGGGGCACGTAATTAAGCAACCAAGTAGCTGGGAGCAAGTCTTGGGGTATTTGTGTAATGATTCCTTGGGTGGACTGTACCTGTTTGGGAGAAACAACTTCTGTTCTTTATTAAACGAACAGTAAGGATAATTTACATGTCAACACCGTTAACTATTTCAGCAGGAGGGAGGAGTTAAAGTCACAGACCTGCCCACTTAATTGTGAGCAAAGTCTCATTTTGGTGCCATATTTGAAGTTACCTTGATTCCTGTGCATCTGAAGAAAAAAGTTCATTCGAACTCAAGCCAAATCAAGATGCTCAGGCAAGCAAAGCAGCAACTCAGCCTACTGCCTTTTCATGACCCATGTGAATAGGGTTCAGAGTTTAGGAGAGGGTCTTAAAACAGAGAGGTCAGCTCACCTGTGGATTCCACTGCTGTCAGAAGAACTTTGTTTTGTTAAGCCTTCCAAAAATGTTCAGCTGGTGGACATGGAGCTCACAGCTCACCACTGCTGCTCAGCTGATCTCCCCACTCTTCTCAAGCAGTGATCACTGTGTTTGACTGCTGTGCTGCTCAGAGCTTGCCAGACTCGTTTCATAGGCCGGTTCAAATCATCAATCAAGGAAAAGAGGGATCTGAGCAAAAGAAGGATTTGCCTAGTCTTCTGCTGGGCAAGTAGTCTGAACAAAGAGTGTAGCAGCATGGAGCACATATCAGAAGTGATTCAAAAGTGGGGGCACAACACACATTTGAGAGCCATGGAAGTGCAGAGTTAGTTCCCAATAATTTTCTTTCATCTGTGCAGAACAGATTATGATGTAGGATTCCCCTTTTTCTTTATATCACCTTCCCCAAACTCGCCAAGTTTTGCCTTCAGTGTAATAATAGAGTGGTTATTTTGTGGCTTGTTGATGAGTGAACTATAACACAGTCAAAATTTCTGATACTGACTGGGCAATTTCACTAGCATGGTCATGGGATTAGATAATTAGGCTGAAGCTAGCTAATGTGTTCTCAAAAATTAATATTTTCTCCCAGTCTAGACAAGCACATCTAAAGACTGAGGGATTCCAGAGGCTCATATGCTGACTTTACCAATAAACAGGTGAAAATCCACTGAGTCAGGCTTTTGCATCCTCAGGCACAGTCGATGAAAAAGATGGTATTAGAAAGTGATCGGTGAAGGTGAGAAAAGCAAATTCGCAAATTCAAAAGAAACTGATGTCAGTAAGAGGGAAGAATTTTGAGGAGCTTGCAAATATTCTAACATGGCCACTGTAGAATAGTAATTTAAGATCCCAAATTATATAGATTCACAGAACTATGTGGACTTTGCAGAAACATTGGAAATATTTGCAGAAACTGCCATTGACTTGCTCCCACAGTGGCCCACTGAGGCAGGTGGGATATTTGATCTGTTTAAAGTATAAAAATGCAGGATTTGTCAGATATTCCAAAAAGCTGCATTTGTGCACTGAGCTCCCCCACAAGAAGGGGGTGTATTTCCTAACCATTTCATATCACAAAAAGACAACCTTGCAATCAAGACAAAGTCATTGCTAATAATGGGCAGCAGGACACATTGGTTACAGGAAAAGTTTTATGTCAAAGTACTTTAAGATGACTAGTCATTATTTCTGAAGAAACAAAGACACAGGAAATTTTTCCATCCCTAGCTAGCCAGAGAGATATTCCACTTTTCAGTTAATTACGGACCAGTTGTTTCTTTACTTGCTTCCCAAAATAATCTTCACAAACTGCTAAAGCAACAGAAAAAAAGTTCAAGGCTGATACAACCTTTAAGTAACAAACAGTTCAGCTTTGGGAAGCTTTCCACCTCCTGCTTGTTTTTGAAAAGTATTGTTCACATTTTCAGCCTTTCTGTCATCCTTCTTTGTTCCATTCCTGTTTATTTCTACTTCCACTTTCTTGCCTGTCGCATCCCAGGTACCCCAGTTCTTCAAGTGAAACAGTGCCCACCTTCTGTTCTCCCTGCCCCAAGTCTTTGCATGAAAAAAATATCCGGCAGTGTAGGTGCAGGCTTCATGCAGGCAATCCTGCTGCCCGTGTTCCAGCAGGAGCCCCCAGTACCTCCAGTCGGTTCTGTGCACTCCTCAGAGCCTCATCAAAGCACTGCCTCCGGGCCCGTCCCTTCATTTCCCTAATGCCTGCCTCCTCTGCTTGCTAAGGCACCTCCTGAGACAGGCATCCCACAGCCCTACAGCCTTGCCTTCCGTGCCCAAACCGGTGAGCCTGGGCTCCTGCAGGAAAGGAAGAAGCCCCGGTTGCTGTGGCAGGAGCGCGGCTCACCCTGGGCCAGCACAGGGAAGGGCACAAAGGAGAAGAGGGAGGCAGTGTTTCGGATGCTCTTGAAGGCAAAGGCTTTTTCTGTGAGCCACGTTATTCCCCAGTTTCAACTCACTGTGCTGTCTACTGCCATATGCTCTCCAGCCAGCTGCCTTTCCCTCTTCTCTCTTCCAACTTTTCTCCTCTCCCAGTACATGCATATTATTTTCTCTCTCTCTTCAAATATTAGGCAGACCTCCCTGGTGGAGTGATACCCTGGCCCAAAAGAAGTGCAAGACTGAAATACACATCAGATCAGTGTCCTGCTGGGAATATGCATCATTGCCCCTAGCCAGACAGTGGCCTGGCACTTATATCTATGAGATTGGTATCACTTTGTCATAATAATTTCCCTTTTATTAGCAGAAGAATATTCTTTTTAAAAAGCCCCAGTCAGATTCTGAAAAACAAAATGGGAGTACTCCTTTCAGTTATTACAGAGTTTTCACTAAGCCAGCAAAATAGTAATTCTCTGCTGGGTAAGTGAAATGGAAATCACCCACTTGGAAAAGGCAATTGCTTCTGAAAACTCAAGAGAAACACTGCTTTTAACAGAAAATGCTATCTCCAGAACACATCTTTGTTACAAACTCACTAAATTTACTGGAGTCAGACCCCTATATTTCTTCATAGGTTGGAGGAGAGATGCTGCCACAAGATTTGAGACCATAAAGGTGAATGCCAGGAAATGTATCAGTAATTAATCTTCCTTCCTTCTCTCCCACATTACAATCCCCCCTTCTTCTGTGTCAGCTATCTTTGAGATGCTCACATCGAGCTTCTCCCTTGGTTATAAGTTCCTGTAGAACGTTAACAAAATGTCACGATTTTCCTGAGAACACTGTTAACAGTTAATTACTCACGTAATTACTAACCTGGTGAAGTGTTTGCTTTACTAGACTCTACAGAGATACATCTTAAATGCTTTAGGATAAGCTAGTTGCAAAGAGAAGTTTGTTGTTTGTTTGGGGGCTTTTTTTGAATCAATGCTAGTTTAGATGCTGTGGAATGCAATTAGGCAGATAGGTTTAGCCTGGTGAACATAGAAAACCTGAACCGACTATTCCATTTCCCCAGTAAATGTATTTTTAAATCAAAGAACTATGGAAAGTTATTTCTTGTTAGAAACTTAAAAAATAATCTTTGTAAGTCAAAATGAATACTGTATGCCCCTATTTTTCCAGCCCTATGATAATATTTTTTACCCTTAACTGCCACTAGCATTGCTAGAAATCACAGAATTCTTTTGCATCCTGCAGAAAGGTACCCTCATAGGGCAACACCTCACAACTCCTATTCTGCAAGTCACCAGTCCCATTCCTACAAGACATCAGTCATACTGATATCAAAAGTGTGAGTAAGACAAGCTCGGCTCTCCTATTAAAGACAAAAAACCCCACAGGAAAATTGTCAACTTCTTACTGTTCTAGCTCAGAATGCATTCCCAAGTCTCAGTCCACTGACATTCAAAATGTTGCAGTATATAATGATAATGCCTGGGATATCTGTGAGATAAATTTTAACCATTTTTTATCATAAGAACATTCTTACATTAATCAAAACTCACACACAACCTCATGGGATGTTCTTCCTGAGGTGAGATGTTAAAAATGCAGCAACTGAAGTAGAAGGATTTGCCCACAATTATTCGTTAAATCAGTTGCAGAGCTGGTGTTGGAAAATAAGACCTTCCTGGGTCCCAAAAACATTCCTAAGTGCAAATCATGATAACCTGCCCATGTTTGTCATGTATGAATGGAAAACCATGCAGATGTAGGAAGTGACTTTAATCTGACTGCAAAAGAAATGAAAGCCAAACTTTCTCTGGGGAGTTTTCCAATCACAGAAGTCTCCTGGTAAAACTATTAATCCCTTATATTAAAAAAAAACCAACAAACAAACCTTTGTATTGCTGTACTATATCAAGGTAAAATTAACACAAACTGCATTTTCAATGCAACAGAAATACAGTTAACACAAACTTCAGTGTGGTTAATAGGCTATAAACTGATGCAATGAAAAGAGACCAGATTTATTTCCTTTCTGCTTTTTAAAAAATATTATTATTTATTTTTTATACATCTGCCCAATTTATACATTGGTTCCCTCTCTAAAAAAGCTCTGTTATTTTCAGACTCTTACTCAAAAATCTTTCCATAACCTCTTGAATTCTATCTATTTCTGCTATGCTTTGCAATATAACAAACCAAGGTTTGCAAGAAGAGGTAATGTCTTTTATTAGAACAAGTGTTAGTGATGGGAAAATCATCCAAGCTTTCACATATAAAAGACAGGACGCCTTTTTGATGTAGACTATTAAAACTGAGCAAAGGCTCCCAAGCGAGTATCAATGAGTTAAAGAAGAAATTAAAATATGTTTGTTTATTGAGAAGCCTTGAATTGCGTTTTATTTTAGAAAGTTTGTATTTAAGCAAGCCTTCACCAAAGCATTAAGTAGTGTGAACTTTACCAACACTTTTTGTTAAACGCTTAATCCACACCCACATCAAAACAAAGACAGACGGCTGAGCTCTTTACATATGAGAAGGTGACTTTTCACACATAGCCTTAACAGTAAACCTTTTGCCTTTTTTTCACGGAAATACAAAGCTCCGAGATAATAAAGTTGCCTTAATTTACATTTCTCCCAAGAAGTGGAAATTACAAAACTACAGACAACAAACATTGGCTAATCAGTCTAGGGAAAAAGGTCCAAAGGGAAAACTCAGAAATGGGTTTGTTTAAAAGCTACAACAGGCAGCAAGGACTTTGAGCTGTGAATGCTTTTGTTTTGCTAATCTAACTAACGTTCTATTGAAAAAAAATAAATCCTTGAATGAATGATTCCGACTTTGTTCTAGTGTGAATTGAGTGGCAGCTTCTTTGAAAAATTCCAATACTTAGTTTGTATTTAAACAATTCTTCCTGAAGACCTTTTTTCAAACAGGTTTTTATATGGGAAAAACAACTGTTGATTTTGTAGTCATCATGTGAGTAACTTTAATAAAAGTCAGCAGGGCCTTGCCTACTGTGAGATTTTTTTTGAACCTGTAACCCTTAATCAGGATTGCTGTCAGCTGTAGAGCCTGAGGAAGCTGTCATACAGACAATATTCAAATGGAGCTGTGTTTTTCCCACAGCGTTGTTGGAAGGAAACCCTTTTTTGTTAGCAAAGCCTGAGAGACATCGGGATCCTGAACTGGAAACAAAGTGAAGAAGAGTCTCTCAGCCCAATAAACACTTTCCAAGGGCAGTGTGTCCCCAGAGCTGGAGCTGCACACCTCCAACGATTTTTAAATATCTTCCCCAAGTCTAGGTTAGAAGTGCTAAGAATTTGTGGGAAAGTTTTCCTTCGGAGTAGACCACGGCTTAATGTTTATTCATATGCTGTAGTAAGCAAATGAGAAACTAAGCACTTCGTAAATGCTGCATCATTTTGACTGCTTGATCCACTCCACTGTCAGAACAGTTTGGCATAATTGTTGGCATACATAATATTTTCAAATGACAATTCTCCAAACAAGTCAGGGCCTGAGCTAACAGCAGTGGAAGGTGAGGAGATGCTGCCTACATGTTGAGCTGAATTCTAGACTATTAAATGCCACAAATAATTAAGATTTATAGTTGATGTTGTCCACAACATAAATGCAATCCTCTGCCTGCAGTATTTTCAGTTCCACAGGAGGTAATGGTATCTGCTTTCAGCTGTAGTTTTAGATGTGAAAGCTAATTTCTCTGCTCTACCCTTTCCCTGCCATTTGACCAGAGCTGTTTTGAAACAGGCCCCAAACACTTTCGGTGCTGCTTCTCCCTGCAGTTTTGATTTAACATTGGTAGTTCCACTCATGCTGTTGCTTCTGAGTCATGCCAGGAGTGGAGCAGCTTCAGCTCCAGGCTGCTGTGTATCTTCTCTGGTAAATCAGGCAGGATTACACATAGGGTTGCCTTGCTAATGAGAAAAACATTTCATCAAGAGTGACTGGCAGAAAACAATGGACAGCACTATAAAGAAATTCAACAAAGACAACAAAGTATGGCCAATAACAAAGGTCTAGCAACCTTTCAGTACTACACTGATACTAGGACACTGTCATGGGATTAGGATGGAGACCTTACATTTTCAAACATAGCCTACTTTGTTTTGGCATCTCAGTGTTTGGCTATCTAATTCTTTACATTTAGCTGTCACCAAAATTAAAGAGCATCTTTTATAGAAGCAGTCAGACAAGCAAAGATACAGTGAGCAACAACACTGATGGCAAGAGGGACCCACAGAGGAGAATGCTGGTCAATACACCTGTAGTGCCTGCAGATACTCTGGCTCAGAAAAAAACCCCAAAACCTACAGCTGAGTGTCAGCTATGAGCAGCCTGTAATTGCATGAGCAGCAATGTGGAACTGGTCAGAGTCCCTGCAGGGATGAGTTGCACAGACACAGGAGAAAGATCTCTGTTTGTTAAAAGGAGCCCACACAGCACAAATGATGAGCTGTTCTTAACGTGTCTGCTTTTACCTGGTTTCAGAATAAAAGCTTGGGACTGAAAGTATTTTCCCTACTGCCAGAAAGAAGCATTTTCATTTTAGTCATAAATCTCTCAAAGGTGTGGTGCCTATAAAATTTGCCAATACATAAAACAGGTTCTGATGCCTTATTTTTTTTTCCATAGTAGAAGATCCCACTTTCCTATCCTGTAATACTGTTTGGAATAAGAAAACCTTAAGTGGTGATACCATGACACCATAATGTAAAACATAATGCAATTTCAGGTCCTTTGAATGCTTGACCTATATTACATAGGCCAGCCAGGTAGTTGCTATCAGTGCACTCTGCTCCACCTGGTCAAACTGCACCTTTTGTTATACTGAGATTATCCTTCCTGATACCTGTTTGGGAGTTTGCCACAGCCTTTTGCTCTGGTTGACAGCATGACAGATTTCCTTCCCAGGAAACCTTGTGACATACAGCTATGTTTTTCTCTCCAGATCTAAGTTTCTGACAGAGAATCACAAATAAACTATTAAATCTCAGAAAAAATCTGTGACCAGACTTCCAACTGAGTGATGGGGGTTTTTTTTATTTTTAAATCACGCTATATTTTCAAGGCACTCTTCATAAACAGAAAGATCAGAAGTATTTTTAAATCTCTTTCCTCTTCCAGCAAAATAAACTGGAGAGGATAGGAAGTCACAGGCATTGGGAATCTGCAAAATGCTAGCCTTTACTTCCAGCTGATACTTTATCTTCCTACTTTGACTACTAGCAAAGGCAATAGCTGCGTTGCAAGTCGTAATGATTTTGCTGTCAGATGGAAAAAGCCTCCACAGCAGCATATCCAGTTAGAAGACCAATATGATCTAATCAATAATACATGAAAAAGATACCTTTATGGCTAAAAAAAGACTATGATTGACAGCTTTCTAGAGATGTCTCTCAGACTGTATTTTTTCTTGCCCAAATTACAAATTAAAGAACTATGGAATGTTATGCAGCCATTTCTCTTAAATAAACAGCCACTGATGGTGACACCTTGAAAAGCACTACCAGCACCCCCATTTAGAACTCACAGCATGCCCACACCCTCTTTATTTACTGCACACCCACTGTGACCCTTGGGATTTCAGTACAGCAGAGGAATCAATCGGATGCACATGGAGTGAGCGCACTCCAGATGAGCAGCTGCTTGCTGGAATCCTGATATCTCCCACCTCAGCAATAATACATCTCTCCTCTCCTTGTGGTTTCTAAGCTAAAGGCACAGGCTGAGTGAGGATGGGAGCTTTTTGTTTTACCACAGTGATGGAATTCTGGTTTCAGGCTGAACCATTCTCCTCATGAAAGCTGTGATTATTTTGCGACAAGGCCCATTATGGAGAAGGTAAAGGACAGGCCCGTTGCATTAATACGTAAGAGATTTTCCAGTTATCAGTAAGAGTTTTGAAAAGCTGAAGGGTTACTGAACTTTTTAAGAATAAATAATAACATTTCTCTTTATTTTTTGTCCTTATGGAAACAAAACCATGAGATCTCAGTGTCTCTCTGCATATCTTTCTCTCAACCTGGATACCTTTTGCATCCATGCAACTGGATTTGATAAATCATAGAGGTTTCAAGGCAATTAGATTCCCACCAAATTTTATGCAGAAAGGGAATGCACAAAGGGCAAAGACTCTGAAAATATTTCTCTATGCATGCCTATCAGGTATGTGTCAGGGAAAGGCAGAAGCATAAAATTATTAAACATCTGGGAATCCACAGAGTCCTCCTTTGTGGATATTGTCCTGAAACTATGAGAAAAAAAATCTCAGTCAGACCTTGCTCATTCTTGGACACCCTGTCAAACGAGATGCAAACAGACCAGAAGACTGAATACATCCCTAGAGCAGCCCATCTCATCCAGTGCTTGGCCTAAATAACAGAGTCCTTGTTTTTCTGGGATTCAACCTTGAACAGTCAGATTTATCTTACTGGGTTCGGTTTGGCCTTGGCACACCAGCTGTATGAAAGAATTTCCAAATCCAGTCCAAGATGACTCTGTTTGTCCTGGCACATCATACCCTGACCTTACATCTGAACGAGGCAATGCGGGTGAACTGTTTAGAACTGCTCTAGTACACTGCTGCAAGGGTCACCTGAATTTCCAGCTCTTTTTCAATGGGATGGCACACAAGCTCAGAGAATTAACAGCAGGCAGTACTGTCTGTTGGCTTATTGTCTTTATCCTAAGCATTTCTGACTGGCAACTGCTGCTCCAAAATGGAAGTTAGGCTACATAGATTCATCTGTCTTCATGTGAGTAGTTCTTATTTCAGGTATTCTAAATTTCTTCCTAGCTCTTCATCAACCTCTAGCAACACTGTCCAGAGTCTGTGCCATGAGCTGTGTCCAGCTCTGGGTCCCCCAACACCAGAAGGACATGAACCTCTTGGAGTGAGTCCAGAAGAAGATGATGAACATGATCAAAGGGCTGGAGCTCCTCTCCTATGATGAGAGGCTGAGAGAGCTGGGGTTGTTCAGCATGGAGAAGGCTCCAGGGTGACCTCATTGAAGCCTTCCAGTATCTAAAAGGGGCCTTATAAAACAGATGGAGCGCAAATTTTTACATGAGCAGGTAGTGATAGGACAAGGGGGAATGGTTTTAAACTAAAAGAGCAGAGATTCAGATTGGCTGTAGGAGGAAATTCTTTGCTCAGAGGGTGCTGTGTCACTGGAACAGGTTGCTTAGAGAATTGAGGATGTCCCATTTCTGGAAGTATTCAGGTGTTGGATGGGCGGCCCTGAGAAACCTAATGTAGTGGGCGGCCTCCCTGCCCATGGCAAAGGTGGTTGGACCTAGAAAATCTTTAAGGTCCCTCTCCCCAAACCGTTCTACACATAATTGATACATGCTTGATAAGAAATAGTGTCACTCTATCTGATGGTGGAGGTTTGGAGAGAAGCACCTTTCCAGAATGTCACTGTTTTAAATGACCTAGGCTTTGAGCTAATATTTGTTGCTGGCATAAAGAGATTAAGAGTTTCCATTAATATCTCTCTTCCTTTTAAAATCTGCTTTATGCAAGCAAGTAGAAGCTTTTAATCAGGCAAGGCAATAAAACATGGGCAAAGCATGGACAACACTGCAGGACTGCACGGGGAAAAGCGAATAATGCAGCTATTCTGGAATGGTGGTGTCAGCCTGGAATGACTCCCTACTGTGACATTTTTATTCCACAAAATCATTGATTTATTTTGGATGACAGTACACATATGCACAATTATTCTGAAGAGCTATTCTGGCCAGCAACACCAGGCAGGCAAGCATGCAGCATGATTTTCAGAGCCATAGGCAGTTTTATTGCTGTCCGGGTCACTTCAAAATCTGTGGGAAAATCATGGTTTCAGCCTCTGAAATCCCAACACAAGCTAGAACAGTGTGAAGTGTTTTCATTTATGTTAGCAGAATTTTGTTTCAGCTTCTTTAAAAACATAGAAGCCCGTCTTAAAACCAATTAGTTTTAAATGCAGATTAAAATTGAGAGAGGATAAACTGGAAAGCATTCATAGATTTTCCTCTTCATACTTTAACCAGCTAAAGAATTAATAGGACTTCGATAAACTCTGTTAACATTTTATTCTGAAAATAAAAGTGACTGTGTCTGTGTATGTGTGAAGGAATGCAGACTTTCAAGATAACACAATCTTTCTGACAGTTTTTCAGCAGGTCCCTAAATAGGCCTAGAACCTTGAACAATTTTCAGCTGCTGAGCCACAAAAATTCAGGAACTTGTGGAATTCAAGATGTCTCTGGGTGGCTTCCAGAGGGTCATAGAGAGATAAGGAATTAAAACCAGCAAATGAAAGTTTGCTGGGCAGATAGCTGCACAGCCATAAGGAATGTTTTGTGAATCTGCAAACAGGGAGGCTGATCTAGACCATTATCAACAATTAAAGAGGAACCATCTGTGCCTTTGCAAGGTCCACGTGCAGAAATATCTGGAGAAGTTTGCAAAGTCACTGTTGTGTGTTGGCCTCGAATCCTATCAGTATTGATTAAAATATCAATATTGTTAAAGAGCTTATCACTACTACAGTTATCAGTTTTAGCTGGGACATAACAAAATTTTTTACTGCTTATTCAGGAAATTGAACATGTTGGACTTTAACCTACAGGATTTATCCTTTCTAAGTTCTAACACCATACAGACAATGAGTTTTTAAAGCCACATTACTAAGTTAAGGGTTGAAAAGATAAAACAAACAGAAAAATACATGTCATAAAGGACATATATGCTCATGTTGTTTTATATATATATATTCTTCTCAGAGGCTACAGATGTATTTATATCAGAATTTCTGTGACTATCAAACAAGTTTCATCTCTTTCACAAATATTTGTCTTCAATGGTTTTGACAAAATGAAATAAAGAGAAAAAGTAGTAGCAGATGCCAATGCCACAGCTAGGTATAAACTCCTCTGTACTTGGGAACATACTCAAAGGTGTTAAGCTTTTACTTTAGAACACTAGATGGTTATATTGTTTCCATTTCCCGTGGCACATAACCAAACCTCAGCAGTAAGGTTAAACCTGTGATAGCCAACCAGACATTCCAATGTCTTTAGATGCACAAATGAATTAAAAATAACCTCAAGAAGCTCTTACAAACAAGCAGGGGAGGAAAAAAAAAAGAGAAAAAAAAAAGAGAAAAAAAAGAGCTATCAGGGGTGTGAAAGTGGATTTTGCACAGGATTAACTGCTTAGAAAGGCTTAGAGTGAAAAGCATATTAATCCTAATGTAGCTGAGAATTCTGTCTGCTATTGAGCAAATAATTTTAAAAACCCATCAGAGATTTACTGGAGCAAATTACATTAGATTTAAAATGCTTAAATTTATACTCAGATTCATATTGTTTTCTAAATTGGCATCATTGACAGCGAGGGAATTTGTTAAAAAAGGAGAGAAACAAACTGTACAGTCTTCACAGATGCAAATCCTGTCTGCAGCTTACCTTTCACTTGAACTGAATAAATTGCAGAATAATCCAAACCTTATTTGTGTAATTATTGAAAGGGAGCAGTGATATCAGAAAGACACATCTGGAGACAGAAATAGCAGTCAAGCCATTTAGCTGTGTCATGCAAAACTCATATACAAATATATATATATATATATATATATATATATATATATATATATTCTTTGAAACTGCTTGTTCTGATCCTGAACAATTCAAAAAGCCACTAGACTTTGTTTCCAGTTTCATGCAGCCACAAGAATAGCAATTGCTAATAATCTATTATACTAAATATCTCAGTCTCTACAGGATTTAGAGGCTGTTTTAAGAAAATTCTTAGCTATTCTGGTTTAAGAAAAATAACGACAATATGAAACAGAAGTCTGTATTTTTGGTTGTTTCCAGACTTGTCAATGTAGCTCTCTTCTCTGTAGTTCATTTTGTAATAAACACTTCAGATCTTTATTTTATGGCAAGTATATTGTTATTCTTAAATAATTATGTAAAAATTAACATTAATAAAGGATACTGATAACTGGGAAGCATACTTAAGGAACTGTGTACTCCTGCCTCAAGCCACCCTAAGCTGAGTAGAGCTCTAAATCTCAAAAATTACATTACCAGTGTTAGTATTTTTACAAGATCTGTCATCCATTGATTATCTGGGTAGAGCTGGAAGCCAGTAAAAGGGGAGCTAGAAAGAAATGTTATTGCATCTTGTGTAAGTCATCAGCCTTCCCTTATCCCTGTATCTCTTGGCATGCAGAGCACTGGAAAAGGAAGACCCTTTGAAGAAAACTGAGAACTTATGTACATGAGCTGTATAGAGAAGATAAGCTGAAGAATGATATGGTACTCTATTCAGAAGGGGAAAAGCTCCAAAACATTGTAGTACATAGACAAAGTAAGTTTTACAGCCACAGATAACATACACCCAGACCTTTGATCCACCTAAACATTTGTCGCAAGTGCAACAAACATTTTTGCAAGAAAGAGAAGCTCCATGGAAAATTCAGTTTCCAAGTAGTGTAGACAATGTAAAACAAAACAAAACACAACAAGCAGACAGAAAAAGTGTTGTTCTATGGAAAAGGTAGTATTGCTAGCCAAAATGTGTGGGACTCGTTAAGCAGAGCGCTGAGCAAATGCTCCCCATCACATAGAGGCTACACTCACACTGTCCCCAAGGTGACCTGATCAGAGCTCTGGTTCTCCAGTGACAGCACCCAGGGCCTGGGTTCCAACACAGGTATCCTGATGGGATCACCACCTGCTTTCTAGGTGTTGTAAATGCTGAGCTAGGCCTTCATCCTTTCTGTCCTGGGTTAGCCATATGGCCTGTTTGTATCCCCAATCGTCCCCTGGCTTATGCTGGACATTAAGTTCTGCAGCTTTAAGTTGGTTTAAGGAAGACAGTGAAAGTGAAGGTGGAGGAAGAGGCGGAGCGGCAGCAGGAAGCAGGAAGAGAAGAGCAGAGGAGGGAGCGCGTGGCTCCAGCGCGGCCGGAACTCGGAGCTCCCCGGGATCATCGCCCCCCGTCCCGCAGATTACTACGAACCAAGGTCAAGAGAGCGGAGAGGCTGCATTCCAGCAGACAGCGTTATCTCTTTTTTCTTTTCTTTTCCCTCTTCTTGGGACTGGCTGGCATCGCGTGAGCCCAGGACACCAGGGAACGCCCGGGGGGCCCCTCCCCCACCCTCGCCGACTGCTACAGCCGGGCCCGGCAATCGTCCCCCCACTGGAGAACTGAATCGGACTCAGACGGACTCTGAATCTACCATCTCTTCAGAGGAAGGAGAGGTTTCATTGTTTTCATATTATCCAATTTTTCCCTATACTTGTAAATATTCTATGTGTTAAATAAATAGTTTTTTCCACTTTTTCTCTAAGGAAATTCTTCCCGGACCGGTAGGGGGAGGGGCGATTGGAATCGGCTCTTCCTAGAGGAGACCCTCCAGAGGTTTCCTCCTACATATTTGCCCTAAACCAGGACAAAAATTGGCGCCCAACTGCGGGGCTCGAGAAAGTGGAAAAAACTTGTACTGATTTGTATCTTGGTTGTGCTTGCTCTCAGTAGCCATGCTGTTTGAGCTTATAATGTACCTCTCCCTGAAAGCAGCTAACTGGTTCCTAGGTCGGCTTTGTTACTCACTGTTGTTTTTGGCATGGAGTTTTTACCATTGCGGGGTACGGCTTAAAGTTG
>JAHLSL010000020.1:20657888-20683159 GCA_025920805.1 Petroica traversi | reverse complement strand
AGACCCTCCAGAGGTTTCCTCCTACATATTTGCCCTAAACCAGGACACTTTCGTACACAACAGACTGTTTGGTATCACTAAAAAGAAAGGAAGTGTATGGATGCATCTCTTCTCAGTGACAGAATCTATGCAAATTCCTTCTGTTATGAATTCCAGTTATTTGTCTCATTCACAAAAGTAGGCTCTTGATTTCTTCCTGTTAGCCAAGACTGACTTGCTAGTACTTCCTTTTATCACAGAATTCCTTCAAGATGCATTTTCACAATCTGTTTTCAGAGTAGCAGTCTACAATAAGGAATCAGTGAATTCTAGAATGAATTAGGTTGGAAAAGACTTCTAAGATCCATTGAGTCCAACCTTTGAACACCACCATGTCAACCAGATCATGGCACCTTCCTTAAACAGCTCCAGGAATGATGATTGCACCACCTCCCTGGGCAGTCCATTCCAATGTTTAATCATCCTTTCTGTGAAGAAATTCCCCCTAATGTCCAACCTGAATCTCCCCTGGTGCAGCTTGAGACTATGTCCTCTCGTCCTGACTGAAGTAACCCACGCTGGTATATTTGGCTTACCAGCAATAATAATATACTTGCCAGTTAGCTCAAATATTGTCATTTTCTCAAAGGATAATCTGCTCCAAGCACATGAATAAAATTAATCTCTAGCCATGTTCAAATCTGAGTAATTATCACACAAGAAGGGAAAGCAAGGAAATTTTGTTTTGTTAAGGACTCCTGGATAAAGAAAAAATCAAAAAGCAAAATTTGAAGAAAAATATTAAACTGATATCCTTGAGGGGGGGCACATTTAGTAAGCAGCACTACCACGATCTCCTTTCTCCTAAGCAGTAGGCCTCTGTTATAAAGATGAAAGCACTTAGCACTCTCCTAGACTCCAGTTACATCTCTCCTCTGACATTCTCTGGTGCTAGAATAAATAATTACCTTGTGCTCATGTGGCTCAACTTTCTGAAAACTTAAGCTTCAAGAGACATCTTCCAGAGATAAGAGATTGTTTCAGAGATACTTACCGGGCTTCCTTCACAGCAGCAGCTCTGTGCTTCCACCCACAACTATAAAAAGTGCTGAGAGTGGTGTCCTGGTCAGTGCTCTGCAAGTAAGGCCAATAAATAGCCCCTGGGATTGGGTTCCTGATGAGGTAAACTGCTGACACACAGCAGCCAGCCCCTCCTCACACTGCTGGGACGCACACAGACGCTGAGGCAAAGTGCTTCCAAATAGCAGCTTCATGCTCACAGACTCCCTGTTTTTCACAATCTGTTTTCCCTTAAAAATAAGTATTTTTTTAAAAAATACTTGCAGCTCTTCTGCTTTAAGGAGACCATCAAGAAAGCCTGTCAGCAATTTACTGTGAGGACAGAGGGGAAGGGAATTTTATGTTTCATAGCAGATTATTATCAGCTACCACACACTTTATGTGCTGGCAGGTATCAGGCTGGAAACAAATTTGTGTTATTTTATCACAGAGCTCAAACTCAATTCCTTAACAATATGGCCACACTGGTGTAGCTGCTGAGTAGAAATCCATGATTTTGACTGTGCTTGTTAGACTTCTTATATACAATCAATTCAGGACAATAGGAGTAAAATCTGTTTTCTGTACAGCTCCTTGGTATTAGCTGCATCTATGCTTACAGAAGAGAAGGTTGGCACAGCAGTAAAAGCATATCTCTGTATATTATTCATGCACATTTACCTGTCAGCAGATCCAGTCAAAATGCTCTTGATAACAACTTCCAATATTGATTCAAATAGTGTGCATGTTTTACTATAACTGGAGACAATATTTTATGCATTCAATGAGCAACCCTTGATAACTTAGCAGTGATATAGGCACGTTTATTTGAAAGACAGAGCAAAATTTTGGCTGCCTTGAAGTTCCTTTATGAGCATCATAGGAATTTTACTTCTAAACTGCAACTGCCAAGGTGCTGCAACTCTATATTGACAAATCTCCTAATTCAAATTCACTAGACTGTATTTATTTAGTGTGCTAAAGGAGACTAATGGTTAAAGCACTCACGTCTCTTTGTGGCTGAGGGAAAGCATCAGAGCTCTATACTTCACAGATTTCTGGGAAGCTAATAAGATGCGTGGCTGAGGCTGTAAGCCAAGAAGTGGGCAAATGGCAGCAGAAAATCATTTCAAGTTACTTCAGGATCTTTGCTGAGTCATATCAGTTTCAATGTCTGTGTGAGTAAGTCTGTGTGGATTCCACATCACACTCAAAACTACCAGAAGGGATTTTTTGTCTGCCTTTAATATTTTTGCAGATAATTTACACCATCTGCCTGAAAAAACACCACAACAGATTGAAAAATGCTAACTCAGATGATGTGTTTGAACATCTCATATAGCCATGATTTGACAGATCCAAATCCAATTGCCTTGCACCATGACTGAAAAGCAGTGTTCTCCTAACAGTCTGTCTGGTAGATGGTGACATTACCACCAATACAGACAGAACCACTGTAGCATAAAATTTCTACTAATTCCATTTCATTTTTTGATGTAGGAGATGATGAGTCTGTTATTCTCATTCTCTTTTAGGCCCAGAGAGTGGCTCAAGACATTTCCCTTCTACAAGCTGGGTGGGCAGAGTACAAACTGATTTATTTATCAGACGTAGCACTGAGAGGCACTTTCACACCGAGAAATGAGTTCTGGATCCCATTTTTCCTGCCTGCTCTCATGAAAGGAAAGAGCCCATTCCTACCAAGCAGCAAATTATAATAACCATGCTCAGCTCAACAGTGGTTTATCATGGATTTGGTTGGTAGATTTGGTCAAAAGGTCAAATTATTCCCATGGAGAACAAAGGTTACAGCTCTGTATCATCTGTGACAGAAACAGACCCAATTCTCACCTTAGCTTTGCCTGCTTACTGTGGGCCAGCATTGCCCAGTTTTATTTCTAGGTAGCTCTCTCCAGTACTCAACCAGACAAACTTTTCCATGGTGTGAAATAGAGAGAGATAAGCCTTGACTTCCCTGGTACATCAAGGCAGACCTGTAACCCACCTTTTTTGCTGCAAACCTTTCAATAAATTCCATTTTATGCAGTTAATGGATGGCCAGAACCAGCTCTGTCATTATTACAACAGTGATGTGTTATGTGGGCATTTACAATTTCAGTTCTGTAGGACTTTTTATTTTGCTGTGAGATTTTATTTTAACAACTGTATAGTGAAAATATATGCTTGGAATATAAACCACTTTATGGGATCATAATTTTAACAGACCTCCAAAATAAAGTTTTGCTGATGGAAAGAGCAAGTCTATCAGGGAGAAATAAACATATCCTCATGCTCACTGCTACCATTTGTATTGTATTGTAAGGGGGAGTTTCCTGTATCCCTAGATCATAAAGACTTAGAACAATATGGCCTAGGAGTTAGTGGTAAAAAGATTTACTATGTCATCCTACTTACCACAACAGTTGTTTTGTTCAGTCTAGAGGCTTCTTCCATTTCACTCAGAATACCATGTGAACTAAAATAACTCAGAGTGAAGAAAAAATACTGGACCGTGTGCTGCAGTTTATCCCATCTGTTTCTAATTTAATCATACTAATTAGCTGAGCTATCATAAATACATTCTCCTTCTGTCATCGCTGTTCACATTCTCCATATTTATCTGCAGATGCCAGGAGCTCTTATTTGTTCCTGCTACACGGTAAACATTGTTGTGTCAGGAGCCCTGCTGAGATAAAACTTCCCTGACAAACAGCCACCCTAAGGGAAAAAACCAGTGCCCAGCTCAGTAACAAGTGGTAACAGCTATCAGGTGGTGACAAATACTCCAAGATTTTACATCTAACAGTTTGTCATACTTCAGCAGTTCAAAGCAAAGATTTTCAGGAGCCCAGGACTAATCTTTACTATTTTTTAAAACCTTTATTAGCAAATTAACCACATGGTTTAACTCTGTGTTATCTATTATGTGGAGGAAAATAGCAAATGTAAGAGGGAATATATATATATGGTACTATTTTGCAGCCAGGTAGAGAGGAACAGTGCCCCAAAACTCTTGAGATAACAGACAAGAGCTGCAGCCAGTCAAAAAAAGAGAAAAAAAAAAAAGAAAAAATAACAAAAAATAACAAAAAAAAGAACGAGTACCCTTAAAATTTTGACAGTTTTAAAAAATATTTGGGAATTTGTTTCAAATCACAATGAAGTGCTATTCAGTTTCTATACAACCACATCTCTTAAATATATGATTTGTTTGGATATGGTAGTCACAAAATTTAGCTTGAGAAACTTCGCAGGAGAACATTTAATTTCTGTTTCCTGTTTCTCTGTTGATATTTCATGAACTATAATCAGGTTGTGCTTTTTAAGGATGGCTGTTATAAACAGATAAATAAATAATTTAAATAAAATGTTCAGTGTCGGATTTCGAGGTTTTCTGCAATCCCACTGTAATCTAAATCCAGGTCATGGATTTAGAAGATAACACTTTTCTTACAAAGAAGTAGATTCTGCATAATTCAGAAGAGTTTTACACAGAACTGTATTCTCAGATGGATAAAGATGTGTAAATTCCTCAAAATCAAAGGGAACTGATACCCAGGAGGGCAAAGCAGACAAAACAGCCCATCAGCAACTCAACCACATGAAAGACCACAAAGAAACTCCAAAGCCACCCACGCAGCTGCCTGAGGAGTCTGTCAAGGAATGAGAGGCTCTTGTTCAGCTCATATTGCTGCTGGAAATGTGTTTGAAGAGCTTGGCAATACATCTGGATTTTACAAGTGGCACACAAAGATGAGAAAAATGAAATCAGATTGAATTATGTGCTGCAGTACACTGGTGGTGTCACATCTCAGCAAACTAGAATGTAATTTAATTTACAAGATAATGGAACGATCTCCTGCATTTGTTACTTCCAGAGGGGCAGCTGACAAACATTCACACTCTAGGTACAAACTTAACTAGACAGTCACCTAAAAGGCAAAGAAGATAGGATCCTTTCCCTACTACATTAAACTGTATTTCTTTTTTAAAAATAATATCTATTCGAGATACCTCAAAAGCCTCCATTTCTGAAAAATGAGTACCTTGGACATCAGAGAGCTACAAAACCAGAAGAGGTACAGTGAAGAATCAATCCTTTTTTGCTGCATCCCTCAGAAACTGCCAGGACTTACTGATAAAGTAACAGAATTACACAGCTCTTGTATCACTTTCTACCTCTTTGATTTACCTAAAGCTGACAGAAATGCCACATCTTACTGTCTTTCCACCTACAAACCTGAAGATACTCCTTCTCAACATTCCGCTTTCCTCAGTAAGGAAGAAAGATGGCAAGAGACCTAAATTTTCTAAATATTTGTGTAATAAGAATTCCAAACAACACATCTTAAATTTTGTTCTCTACCACACCAACATAGCTAGTTGCACTGAAAGTTTTTTATAAGTAAACACTTCTTTTAAACAAATTATTCCATTTGCTGCAGGGAGTAGAAGGGAGAATGAGAGAAAACCTGGAACATTGAAGGCATTTGTCTTCAACACTTGTTAAATGCTCACTTGTTTTGTTCATGCTGTCAATCTGTAGTAAAATAAAGAGGATCTTAAATACACATGGTGAAGACTGCAAACTCCTTATTCAGTCTCTGTTTAATCTTCCACAACACTTTTTGTTTAAATTTGTGAGTGACTCATAGCAGTGGCTTCAGCCAAGCTTAGCACAGACAGACTTTGTGCCTGCCCACACAAATACTGATGAGTCTATTCCCACTGTTAGCTTGTAGGATTTCCACTATCACTATCTTGAGCTTTTTTGAGGAGAAATTATTCTTTGCTTAGGCCTCTGCCAAAGTGTCTCACTTTCTGGTGTTGGGAGTAATTGGAGACAAAAGTCTCTATGTGTTCATTTTCATTTATGACCTAATATTGCAGATTACTTTTTACATTAACGCAAATGAAATATTTGTCCTTTGAATTATGCTTTTATAGGCCTCTGCACAATATACTTTTACTTACAGTGCCTTTTAAAACAAATTTATGTTGCAGCAAGTTCTCAAAATAAGAATCTATTCCCATGCCATTGCTCATTGTTCCATACAGTTAGGAGCCTTCTGTGACTTCCCTTCTCATCAGTCCTGTGCTCCAGACCCTTCCCCAGCTCCATTGCCCTTCTCTGGCCTTGCTCCAGCACCTCAATATCTTTCTTTGGTGAGAGATCAGAACTCAATGCAGCACCTGAGGTGCAGCCTCACCAGGGCCCAGCACAGAGGGACAATTCCTGCCCTGGCCCTGCTGATCACTCTGTTGCTGATCCAGGCCAGGATGCCATTGGACTTCTTGGCCACCTGGGCACTGCTGGCTCATGGTCAGGGGCTGTTGAGCACCCACAGGTCCTTTTTTGCCAGGAAACTTTCCAGGCTTTATTTTAAAAAGCTCAAGCGAGGATACAGAAAGGGTTCTACTCCAGCTCACATTTTTGGGATTGATTCTTCCCTTCTAGTGACAGAGTTTTAAGCCACATCCATTTTGTCATCTGGCCTGTTTCCTCACTGCTCTAATGCCCGTGCCAGGCCTGGGGGAGGCTGTGGAAATGCACACCTTGGGGCAGAGTGGGATCTTTCCTTTTGGCACCACCCCTGAGTTTAGGTTAGTGCAAGTGATCCTGGCACCACACTTGAGGACTCTGGTGGCCTATTATTAAGTGCACCAGCAGCAGTGAAGTTTATCAGTGTTTAGTTGTTCTTGAAGTTTCACAGCGGTTCAGCAGAATGCTCTGAAACACTCTTGAATATCTAAAGGTCTAAAAGTCAACCTGTTCTTAATCCTCACTTTTTAGTCTTTAAATATGCAAGACTGTGTCATATTCCCACAATTCCCACAAGATCTGTGGGAATGCATATACAGTTTAGGATTAGGATAGTGTCGAATTAATGAAATTTGACATCAAAATTGGAGTGGGGAGTTGGCAATATTAGAATATCATCCTAAAAGATTTTACGTTAGTTTTGATGCAAACCCTGTGCATCATTTACTGATTTCTATTGCATTGAGCTGCTTCTGATAACAGGATACTTCTAGCTCAAGATCTGCCTCAGTGAAAAGCAGACTTGTCGAGCTTATATTCAGGGAATGAATGGAAGTCAGGTGTTTTCCTGAAGAAACTTGGTGGTGGCAGCTCTGATTTCAAATTACACATTTCAGGAATTTTTCTTGGAATTTGTGCAGGTAGACTAAGGGCTTTCCTTGTCTGTAAGGGGACTACTATCACCTGTGGGTCCTACAGTGGACCTGGAGAGCTGAAGACTTTTTTGTGTTTAGATGCAAGATCTAAGGTAGATAAATTCTGAATTGGTAAACCCTAATTTCTGGTCATCACTTCACCTTTTTTTAAAACAAGGCATTTGTTTCTCAGACATCGCATAGGACTACTCTAATTTTCTCTGTATTTACAAAGTCTCATTTTTTAAATCCAAGTCATTCTAGTTAACCCTTAGTTGCAAATCTTATTTTAAAATCCTGCTGTTTGGTTTCATAGCCAAATTAGGCTGATCTAATCCTTTCTTAGTGCACAGATGAAGACTCCACATGTACCCAGAGATGCACTTTACAATTGACCAGCTAATTAAGATCTTTGAGTGTACAGTGGCAATAGGTCAGCCTAGACCTCAGGGCAGCAAATATGACTCATTTCTCTACTGATTATATAATACTTTTTCCTGTTTTCAGATCTATTTCTACAGCAATATAATTGACAAATTGATTAAAATTCGGGGGAACTTGGCATTACGTAAGTAAGTTTAAATACTACATAATGTACCATAATTTACAGGCAGTGACAGTCAGAGAAGTATCTGGAAAATCTGCTTAGTTCCTCCCATTTATTGTAATCTATAATACAATGCCAACTTGTAAAATGAGAGGTGCAAGATACTGCTGCCTAGGGATGGAAATATTTCTTCTGTTTCTATTCTGGTATAAGCCATCAAACACCAGGACAGAACTACAATTTAGATGCCTTTGACTGCAGCAACGTTCAATGATGGTAACTAAAGTGGTTAATAATTATCCAGTTCCTTTCCTAGATGTTTTTGAAATAAATTACCTTCAGATACTTAAATCTATAAATTTTTCTAAACTTTTGATGAAATTGGGAAGCCTCCACATTCAAGCATCCAGTAAGTTTCTGAGAAGGCTGGAAGAAGTTCACAATACTGTTTGCTGCTAATGCTAATGAAATAAGTTCTGGGCTTCACATCAACCGTGATGTCTCATCACAACAATGGGACATAGTGAATGAAGAAAAAAGTGGTTTCAAATAATATTTGAGTTCACATGATCCAAATGGCTACCAGATGGGGCTCTGAGCTGCCTGGGGACCTGCCTGGGGGGGGAATGGGAGTTGCCCATGCACGGTGCAGAGGGATGAATGGGCTCTCTGTGTCCCCCCTGCCCCGAGTGGGAAATGCAGCTGATCACATCTGGTGAGAGCCCTGAGCTGGGCCACTGGAGCAGACATCAATAGGGAACCCATGGGCAGAGGGGCTGACAGGGCTTCCTAAGCTGTCAAGCTGTTCCTTAACTGTCCCTCTTACATGATTTATTAATTCTCTGGCATTGGGCAGCAAGCTCTGCAGCTGGAGAGAGGGGAGCATTTTCAGTAGCTGCATGGGTTTTAGTGCTCTTGGCTTCAAAAATCCTTTCTTGGTCAGAAGTAAAGAGTTACAACAAAGGGAACACGAAATGAAAAAAGTGACTGAAATGTATATATTTAAGTTTCCAACTACCAGAATATATCACATAAATAGAAAAGCACACCAGATTACTTATTTGTAATTAACAGTAGTTACAATATTTGTATTTTTGGTGCATCAGGTTTAGCTGTGTATCATACAGCTAAAATCACAGCTAATTTTCTGGTACTTGAAACATTTGTTCTCAAAGACTGCAAATGGATGTTTACCTGTAGTGAACTTTAGAATCAAATACAAATTTATACATTAGGCTAAACAAAACCTGTAAAACTTCCTCTCTACAATTCATACACTAGTCATGAATCTCAAAGCACTGGAAAAAGTAGACCTCAAAGCTAATAATCACTCACAGCTTTTGTGTGTGAAACCAGCTGTTCTAATAAGCAACTTCATTTGGAAATTAAATCTACTTCTATACTATTGCACAATTTAAGAAGTATATTGAAATTAAAAATGTGATATTTTTTGGCTTTTAGAAAGGTATGCAGTGGGTTGTTTGGTTGTTGTGAACTACCTCATGAGGTGTTTGCTATTTTCCTCCTTAGAATGTATCCTCTTGTATATTCATGTTAGTGGCATTGGCTCAAGAAGTTCATATTGTACAGGGAAAACACGGTGGGATGATTTCCAGTGTTTCTTAGGTGCCCTAGAGAGATTGTTGAGAAAATTGTGTTTCTCTCAAGTTTTAATTTCCTTACGGCAAATACCATTGCACGATTGAGCTGGACACTGTATCCCTCATGTCCAGCCCAGTGGATTCCCTATATGTAAGTGGGATACATCTGGTTCCATATCAGGAAAAGAGACATCTTGTAGCACTTGTAGTGATTGAAAAGGAAGATGAATAGGGAAAATCTGGCCTGGATAGTTATATTCCACTGAGCTGAACCTCACTTCTCACATAGGTGTCCCACAGTTTTGCTCTGCACTGATAACCAGTAACCATGATTAACCCAGAAGTAGCTGCCTTTTAACATTAATTGTGAAGACACTTCATGTGTAAGTACTGATTTATCCTGAGTACTGTGAGCACTGAAACTTGAATACAAAAGTGTCTGACTCTTGTGGTATTTCGAACCCAAATAAAACAAGAAAGCACTTAAGTCATGCAAGATGTTGATGTTTCCAATCTGATTTTCAAATGAAATGTTTAGATTTACTTCAGAAACTAATTTAATCTGGATTCTTACTGGGAAAAAAAAAGCTGAACTCATAATTTTTATTCTTGAAAGAACGTTTCTTTTTATAACAAAACCAGAATTCCAATAATTTATCCTCTTATTTGGAGTGTCTCTTACTATACAGCATAAAAGGCAGTAAGCAATCTTCTAAACAGAAAAATTACTGCATGTTGCATGGCAGATACTTCAATGGCAGATGCTCCATAGGAAGCACTTTCTCATCACATGGCTCTTGCAAGGCCTTCACCAGTTTATTAAGCATTGACTCAAAAATTTAAAATCAAGAAGGAAAAAAAATCCCTTTCCAGGATTGCTGCAGACAATTCAGCTTTGGGAGAGGAAATGAGGCATGGTAGCAAATGCTGGAACAGGAGTGAAGGGTACAAAAGCAGCCTGACCAGTGCCTCTGAACACTCTACTTCTACACTCTTAATGTTTTCTTTACAGCAATTAGTTTTATTTCTATTTTGCATTCAATTCACTCTTTTTGGGATCAATTTTTTTAGTGGAACTGAGAAAATCTATGAAATAAGTGCTTTTTTGTAAAAGATGTGGAAACATCGTCCCTTTTCAACAAAGAGGTTTTATGTGTTTTTCTTACCTGCTGCACTATGGGAAAACAAACTTCCATTCACTTTGAGCAAACTGTAATCATCTATACTCTTGTTTTACTGTGCCCATTGCTGCAATTATAGAAATTTCACATTCTCTGAAGAAATATATTGTAGCTAAAAAATACACATATATACCTATATACTTCTGAATATTTTGCAGGCTGAGAGAGGGAAAAAATACTCACTGGCTTGTCAGTGAAGGGGCTGATGCTTTCACTGGATGTTGCACTGCACAGAATAAAACTGACCTATCCTAGAATTTATAGAAATATGTCTACACAGGCAAAGACTAGACACAAACACTGGGAACAAAAACATTTGGACAACTGAAATTAATAGGAGGAACCAAATATATTTTCCTCCATTCTATCTCATACTATGGAATGGAAATATTTATTTTGTTGGCTGATGTTTATCCACTAAAAATAGCAACAGACAGAAATTTTATAAGATGTGATATATTTGTATGAAGGTTGAGAGTGAGCTGAATAAATCAATGACTAATATAGTGATGAGGGACATAATGGCTTATTTCTACCCATACTTGACATCATGCATTAATTTTGTAGAATTATTCAGGTCTTGAAACAGGGCAGAGGAATAATCTTGATGCCTCTCAGAGGAAATGGTGAGGAGACAGCTAGGAGAAAGAGAGCTAAAAGCAACAGAACATAAAAAATGTTTATGAAATGTGTCAAAGCAAGCATTGTAGGCTCCAATTAGTAAATCTAGAAGAAACATCTATATCCCAAAAATTAAAATTTAAAATGTTGTGTGATGGAAGTGATAAAGATGCCCAGTTAAGCATAAGAGAGGAAGACATAAAGTCACTGCATTGCAATGAGTCCAGTTCAAATTTTAGTAAGCAAATGAGAATTTGCTACATGTAGGATCACAGAATCACAGGATGATAATGTTGGAAAAGACCTCTAAGATCAGCGAGTCCCACTGTAAACCCAGCACTGCCAAGTCCACCAATAATCTAAGTCCCCAAGTGGCACAACCATATATTGTTTGAACACTTCCAGGGACACTTCCACTACTTCCCTGGGCAGCCTGTTCCACTGCCTGGAACAACTGACACCACCTTTTTGAGGAAGCAATTTTTCCTAATGTCCAATCTCAGGCTCTTCTGCCACAACCAGAGGCTGTTTCCTCTTGTCCTATTGCTTGTTACTTGGGAGAAGAGGCCAACCCCACCTGGCTACAAACTCCTCTCAGGCACTTGTAGAGAATGAAAAGAAGGCTCAGTCATCACTGAGCCTTGTTTTCTCCAGGCTAAACACTCCCAGCTCCCTCAGCTGCTCCTCACCACACCTGTGCTTCACACCCTTCCCCAGGTCCACTGCCCTTCTCAGACTCGCTCCAGCCCCTCAATGTCTTTCTCACAGTGAGTGGCCCAGCTTCCATTAATGCCAGCTGTTGGTGCTTCATTCCCAGAGGTAACCATAGGGGTAGATGACAATCTTTGAGGAGTTATGGTACCTCCTAGGCTGAATCCAAACTGGCAACTTCTCTGTTAGCACAGTCCAGCTGGGCAAGTCCTGAGGCTGGTGCAGCACAAATGTGACAAGCTGCTCCAGCTTCCAGCAGGAGTCACCTGGGAACAGCTCTCCCCAGAGCTGCAGGTCAGGCCAGCAATCTGCCCACTTCACCTGCACACACAGGGACAGCACTGCGAGGGGACACTGGGACAGGCTCATCCTGCGAGGGGACACTGGGACCACAGTGTCACAGAGGAGCTGAGGTGGGCTGGGAGCTGGCTCAGTTATTGTGACAATGGGGACATCAGTGTCAGTGTGGGGGAGCCTGAGGGGGCCATCACTACCCCGGAGGCAAACTTCTCAAATCTGGAATTTGAGACTTAATAACTACTGCTTACACAAGGGTTTGCCTGTGTTCATGGGAGCACACATACATAAGTCTAGCTTGGGATTTGTGATGACAGGTGGTTTAGCTAAGGGGGGAAGATCCCAGTGTTAGGACCATATTTGGAAGAGGAATGGTTTTTTGAGTTTCCTTTACAATCCTTGATATGTTTTTAGTTCAAAAATTGTAATGAAAATTGACTTCTCTAACCCGTTTTATGAGTATAGAGACAAAACACTGAAATGAGAAAACTTTATTCTTGCTTAAATGAGAAATTTACAGTTATCCATAGAAACACTGCTCCCACAGATACAAACTGCCACCACAAAAAGGGAATCTGGTCTGTTATGTTCTGCTTCTAGTACTGCACTCAGCAAAACACATAGAAACATGTGTCATTTTAAGCACATGCTTAACCCTTTCCTGAATCGGAGCCTAAAATGTTCCCATTATTCCTTCCAGCCCAGTGCAATTATTATTGGATTAGATTCATGGAGAGAACAGCATAAGGGAATGTGCCTATTCTACAGGAGAGATTATTTATTTTAACTTTCTACACACACTATATTCTTCCTTGTCCATTCCTGCTTCATTAATATTAATAAAAGCTTGTGTATTCAAGACATTTGTGATACCGAATTACATTACTCAGTGGCTCTAATTATGTTATTTCTTGAGTTCCAAATTGACTCCCAGCCATACTCATATTACCAGGTATAAATAAGAATATGATTCATCATTTACAGAAAGCACATTACATAAGTCAGTTACACAGTTGCACAACTGAGCACACAGACTGTCTGCACTGAAGGCACAAATAGGAATAGGAATGGAAATAGAGAAGATTTGCTATCCTTAGTTTGAAATCAAACTTAGACTACTACACTAATCATGTGAGCTCTGGCTGAAATAAGAACAGAAAACATTCATCACATGTTTGAGATGTTTCAAACTAAGAATAGTCTGGGACCAGTTTTCAAAGAAAGACATAGCTGTGCATAGGAAGTGTGTGAATCCCAAGTACAACTGCTGCGAATAAAAGCTGTTTCTTTGATTCTGTTGGATTCCTCATGAGAAAAATTTACTCCATATGTAGTGCATATAATGGTTTTGCAATTCTAATGAAAAGTGTTAGCTACAGGCAGATTATAGAGCATCCAAACTCTGCTATATCCAGCAGTGTGCTGTGGCCTACAGATGTGGCTCCAATAATAGTAAGTGAGCTCATCCTTACTGTGGAAGATTATTCATTAGGGAGAGAATAATGCAAGTGATATGATCATTACATCACCTTTTCCTGTACATTATTCTCACTACAGCTGACAGGGACAACATTTCTCAGTCTAAAGTTACATTATTTTCAAATTTTGCAGAGCCTAGTTAAAAGTGGTGTTTGAAAGTATATGTAAAGATTTATTTGATAGTAAAGAAGGGCTAGTGCTGCAGGGTTGAATTGCTTGTTCACTATTTCTCTTTTCTTCAAATAAAATAATTATTCCGTAGTGTTATATCCCATATCTACCAATTGTAGCTATTTTAATTTGTAAAATATTTTTAAGAATTTTTTTAAGAAAAGGTTTTAAAATCTATATCATAACAGAATCACAGAATGAGGGCTTTTAGTTGAAATAAAGGATCAATCTGATCAGTGTGTAAAAGAGGTCTTGATATTAAACTCAAAATTGCCAGAAGTTACGATCTCAGGGAGAATTATGTTCAGATAACAGCAATAACATTTTGATGAGATGGAGTCAGTGAAGAAATATGAAAAGATTTCTCAACTTTTTCTGTGCTTTTGATAATAATGATCTATATAGCTATAGTCAAGGATGAGAAGAAAACCACATTCATTAAGATTGAGGTGGAATTAATCATGACAGTGTGTTTACTGATAGTGCTGCATGAAGAAGGGTACTAAGGTAAATCAGGAGTAGAAGTCTTCCTAATTTTGAAATTATGCATATTTTGGTCTTATTTTTCCAAATCAGACACAAAGCTCTCAGCATCTGCCATCAGAATGAGAATTACTATCAAAAGTTTGTAAAAGCCTTAGCCTAGCCTGTATTAGTACAGGCATGCAAACTCATTATCTCCATTTAGTGTGTTTGATTGCACATTGAGGTGAGAAAAAGGAACAGACTTTTCATTCAGTTCTGCTGCTTTCCCTGGCAAGGACCTCTTTGCATAACCACTTGCCCGTGTCAGTGTTCATAGAACAGAAACATGTTGTTGGCTTAAACACAGGAGTGTGCAACTGATCCAAGTATCTTGCATAAGGAGATCAGTACAAAATATTTACCCTGGTTTTGGCTTTTTGCTATGGTATCTACCTCGTGCACTTGTTGCAGTCACAAGGATTTCCTGCAGTTGTGTGCACCAAGCTGGTTGACTGCAGGTGTTTCTGCTTCAGTATTATATTGTTTTTCCTGTCCAAACAGTTACCAAGCAATGCAGTATCAGTCTCCACGCAGTGTAAGTGCTACAACACCAGTAGACAAATCTCCCAGATGAAATGAAATTCTGCTCACAGAGAGAAAATCCTTGTTTTCTCTCATTCTTCTCACTTTCAGATATGAATGGAGCAGAAAATGTTCTCTTTCTTTCAACTTGGATAATTCATACTTGTTGACTATGATTTACAAGTTGTCTTTAAATGGAATATTTTTCTGATACAAAGCATTTAAAGTTTATGACAGTGTATTACCAGTAACAAACAGTCTGACTGCAAAGGGCTCACTTCCACAGAAAAATGGAACAAAATAGCAGCAGGAATTACCAATATAATCAGAATGCTGTGCCATCCCCTCTCAGAGGACCTGTTAGATATGCACCCCTATATAAAAAATAACTGTTTAAAAAATGTTTGCTATGAGCAGGGCAGGAGCTTCTGGATGCCACTGCTGCTATGTCATGAGCAGGATGGTTGGTGGCTGAGGGCTGCTGAGCTATGGGAAGTTTCACCCAGAGCAAGGGTTATGTTTTGCCAGCTTAAAAACTCATGTGGGAACATGAGGCAACTTTTCCTGGAAAACTTTGTGATGTAGATGAGGCCTGAGGAAATGAGGCTCTCTGGTTCCAAGGCCACTTCTCTCACGGGCAGAGCTAAGTGCTTCCAGCCCCCTCTCCTCATCCCTGATCACTTCCACGCCTGTGCCCACGCCCTGTTTGTTCTACTGAGATTGTCTGTGGAGCTAAATAATAAAGCAGAGCAGAGAGCTGATCCAGCTTTAAAAGCTCTCCTTCTCCCCTCGTTTTCTGTTTTTGAGGACATGCTGTTGAGGGAAACATCCACAGAACCAAGACTTGCAACGCGAGGACCCAGATCCTTATAACATCACTAAGAAGCCCAAAGGAAATTAGATACCTAATTAAATTTCTGAATCTGACCTCATATGACCTGTTTAGAATTGTGAGACTCCAGCTCTTCAGATTCTGGCAGGTTCTTCAGATTCTTCCCTGGCACCCTAAAATTCAGTTAATCTTCTTTTTCATTTAGTTAACAAATGGCATTTAAATCTGTTGTCTTCTAGATGCTGAAGTTATATTTCACAGACATTTCACAAATTAAATTTCAGTGGATGCTGAAAAAATATACGAAAAATGTTGACTTAAGTCCTAGCTGAGGGATATGCAAATGAAACTGTATTCCAAAGATATTTGCATTAAATAATTGAATTAACTGTTCACACAGCTTCTACAGTCAGCTTGTCATGACCTCCTTTCAAGCTTGACTACATCCATTTTTGATAGAGAGATTTAAAAGGTTTTCTCCCTTCCCCTGGGATTAAAGATAGGGATGAGCACTAATTAACCACCTGCACCCACAGCACAGTGCCACAGCTTGTTTACCTTACAGAATCTGCTGCATCCCTGGGGAAAAATCAGTGTAGTGGGTTTTTTCTTTTAAACATTTCAAGTTCAGTTTTTTCAAGAGAGGTTTAATAGTTTGCACAATTGTAAGCATTTCTAGGAGGAGCAAGAGTCCCTGATTTGCACAGTGCCACCTGGATTCTGTAGAAGAAATAATAAATACTGTTTGTTTTTCTTATCTTTTCAATTTTTCTTGTTCATCAAATGAGTCACACACTTGGTGTTAGCTGTAACACTTTGCTGCCCGTAACATATAAAAGGAGACTTTGAAAATAAAAGCAACATTTAGCAATCACAAGAGCTTTACTCATGCTAGCATGATGTAGAATCCACTAAATAGGCAATTAAAACACAAGGAAAAAACCCCCAGAAATAATTACAAGAAACTTCTTTATAAATCCCTTAATGTAGTGATGCTTAAGTAGTTTTTTATTGGTTTTTTATTGAATGAAGCACTATTTAGGACTAGCAGCTGAAAGAGTTGCAATTTAAACTACAGTCTGATTCTTTTTTTGCTATTTTTCCTCGCCTTGCCATTTTCTGACTAAGAATGGTAAAAAGGTGTTCTGCTTTGTTTGTCTTTTATAAGTTCTGACTCAGTGGCAGGCAAGTACTACTTATGAGCCTGATGTAAAGCCTAGTGAAGTCAACTGGAATGTTTCCAATGACTTAATTAGACTTTGGATTGGGTCTGAAGTGCAGCAATTTACTCAACTCTGGAGCATAAATTACAGACATAAAAAACAAATTATTTGTGTGTTGCAGGATTACTGACAGCAAAATGTATGATGTCAGAAAAATAATAGGCAGAGATAGCCTGCACAAGTTGGAAAAGCTTAAAATACAGCCAAAGATAGGGGAATACTCTTTGGCAGGAATAGAGACAGTCTCAGTTCCAGTGCCAGTGGAGGAAAGTTGAGTAATTTGACAGACAATTATGTGATTAATGCAGCAGGAGAAGACTATCTGTCTCCCTCAGCCACCACTCTGCTGCCTGAGCACTGGACTAGTATTTGGATGAGAGGATGGTCTGCTGGTCAGCAGGAAGGGCTCTGAGTCTGAAACCCCTGGAAATGCCTTTGGAAATGTTAAAAATTCCAGTGGCCAAGACTCGGAGCAGAAGTGAACAGTGCCAGCCAAACACATCAGCTGAGTTTGTTGCTAGTGTAAATAAGATAATGTTGAAGAGAATGGAATGTGAATGTTACTTAACAAGAAGTCAAACAATCTCCACCTGAAACATAACATTTTGTTGTAGAGAAATATCTCCCAATTATTGTTCTTCTGAAATTCCAAACTGCGTGTCTTGGTAAGTTAGGAGTGATACAATGAGCTAGGCAGGTACTTGTTTCAGTCAAAACTTACTAAATTTCCCCTTGCTTGAAAATCTTGGGTTGCCAACATCTCACCTGAGCTGCCTCAGATAAACTAACAAAAATATTTGTTACAAAAGGGTTATTTGGTTGAACCACCTATTCCCAGGTGAGTATTTTATTTCAGCACACAAGAATCCAATCAGTGAAGTGCAATTATATTTTGGAAAAAGATTTATTATTTTGGAGTAAACTGGCTTTTTTTTTGTTCTGGAAAAGCCTACTCAAGCAAGGATTGTTATATTGGAATAGTTGATTATGCAACAGCTATGTCAATCCATCTTGGAGTAAATAGCTTCTTTTATCAGTAAATCAGGAAAGACTTTTATTTAGAGAATTATTTATTTATTTACATTAAACAGTTTGTATTTTAAGAAAGTTAAAAGAAATATGAAAAAGTGTGCGTAAAATACCTTTACATCAATAGCTAATACTACATTGTCAAATTGAAAGACACATATTTTGTTTTAAAAGTTGGTATGCAAAATAAAGTGGTATTTTAAAAAGACACAAAGATGCAAGTTCAAGTGTAAACTGAGGTGTGTATTTTCAGTTAATGGGTTTTTCTTACAAAAATTATAAGCACAATTTATTTATGCAGTAGCATTTCCTCATTTGTTTTTAAGTAATGTTTTACTATTAGAAGTCATCTCCTTCTCCAAAAAGCAAACAAGCCTCCTTTCTGTTCAACTTCCTTCATATTTTCTCTCCATTTGTTTTCAGAGTTGAAAACAGAGGATGGACAGAGAAATTGGACAGTCAAATGGAAAATAAAAGTCAAGGTTTTGAGGGTTTTTTTTTCTGTTATTACACCAGAAGACACAGTAACAAACACAGATAAGGACTGAACAAACAAACCTTTCCTCAAGTCACACCTGTGCCTTAAAGTGTGGTCATTTTTTACCACTCTATCAGCCTAGTAAAAGATTCTCCTCACAAACCTTTCCTCAAATTGCCTCAAATTGTCATGGTCATCATAACACTTTCCAAACTGGAACAGAAAGAATGGGAAAGGGAAAAGTATTGAGAGAAGAAAGCTTTTGAATAATAACTACAAAGAAAAATCTTGAGTAACAGGAAATCCTTATCTTTTAAAAGTCTTTATACAAGAAAAGATGCTTTTATGAGAAAAGTTTTTACACTGGCAAAAACTCTTGTCTTTTTCTTAAACAGTATCTGTTTTCTGCTGGGCAGATAAATGCAACATCACCTCACACACTCCTGCTTTGGTCCAGTCAAATGTGCTTAACTTTTCCTATGTATACTCTGTGTGAATAAGTGTCAACAGATAATAAACTATTTGATGCAAAAAGCTTTGTTTAACATTATTAAAACAATTTTGGTAGCATTCCCAGGCAGGATTTTTACAGTCATTTTCCCACATAAGAATGGCAATTAGACAATATGAAAAGTGACTTCCAGTTCCCAAAGTTTTGTTTCATTTTGGAGCCAATATGATTTAGTGGCTAGACGAGTTTAAAAGACAAGGAGCCAGAAGAATTTAACATTTTCAGGGAGGTTGATCAGCTCACTGAATCACCTTGGGCTACTCAGCTAACTGTTCTGTAACACTGGGTGAAAACACCCCCACATCCTCCCAAAAAATACCCAACCTCATTGAGAAACAGATGCTTAAGTCTGGTTCTGTTCTCTAAAGCAAATAAATTACCAAAAAAAAAGGAGCAAGACAAATATGGCACAAGAACAAGACATTCCTTTAGCAACCTTACAAGTCAAGCTGAGACATAGCTGCAATGAAAGCCTTCTCAACTGCAGGGCTGCTTATAATTGAGTTAAAAGCCAGCACAAAATACACTCTGATGTCTACTTGATTATTAAATGCTTGCTTTGAAACTAGAAGGCAAAATTCAGACTTCAGTTTTAAAGCTGCAGCCTCACTGACTTCAGAAAAAAAAAGAGTTGAAATCCATGGAGTAGCATCTTGTGAAGTCTGAACTCCATGCTCACAAAAGGAACTTTCAAGTCAAGGAATAGGCATTGCATTCTTTGCTGACACATGTGCTTAGTTGAAGGCACTGTGCATTTTTATAGTACTTTATCAAAGAGAAAACAGTTGTCATGGCCATTGTTCTAATCTGGACACCAGCTCAGACTGTCTTGTGAAAAACACCAACCCCACTATTACCATAAAAAGCTGTACAGCAAATGGAAAAATTAATGTGGCAGTGAAGGCACAAGAATAGAGATCAGGAACCCACCCAGACTCCATTTCCAGATGTATCAGACATTTCCTGGATGATCAAGTACAAATCATCAAATTTTGTTGTTCCAGTTTCCTCATCTACAAAATAGATAGGGAAGGTCTTGTTCAAGAGGTTCTGTGCTTTGAGACTGAGATGAAAAAAAAGTTTTAAAGGGTCTGCAGTTAAGGAGGGACTGCAAATTGTTAACTATGGCAGCCTTACTTAAATGTTTTCCATTTCAGTTAATGCATTATTCAGTTAATTTGGTTTATCACTGGAAACATTCTGCAGTAGAGGCACACACAGTTTAAGTGCCCCAATGTGTCATCATCAGCTGGATTAGTACTCCTTCACAAAATGCACGTGAAGGTTGCACTTGAAAACATGCAGAGTATCCCCCTGAAATGGAACACAGCATGTGGGCAATCCATAGTTTCAAAGAGCAATACTTGCAGTGAGACAAAACCTAGGAACACAGTGGTGCTTTCAGCAAAGCAGTGTGCTATCAGTGGCTCTCCTTTGCTTAATCTTAATCACAAGTAGATACTGCAATTCTGTCCCTGCACACATCAATGGTAGGACTTGACCTTACCACAGCACAGGGAGCCACTAATGCATACCAAGAGCCTCTTGTGGCATCAAGCCAACAAAACACTGCATTTCTGTGCCTGTACACAGCTGGCAGAGGCAGAACAAATGGGAGAACAACCTGACAATTCCCTGCTGCTTTATTTACACCCCAGAGTTGTTGTAGTACAATGGCTGGGGACAGACCAAGCTCAGAGAAATGGACATTATTCAGCCTTGTGTTCTGGAGCCGGGCTGCACCCTTCATTTCCATTCAAAAATCTCTTTGTTCTGCTGCGGTGTCATTTTAGGTTTGTTTCGTTGGAAATTTTTTTTTTTTGGGGGGGGGGGCGGGCAGGGGGACTGTGTTTGGGTTTTTCTGCATCGAGCGTACTGCCCGTGTTCCTCTACCCACACAGCAGTCCCAAGTCCCTGCTGTGCTCTCTCCTCACCCTTGAACGCGTCAGAAAACCCAGAGCCCAAAATGCCCGGGCAGCTACCGGCATCTAACGACCAAAAACTGAACTACAACCCACAGCTCCCGGCCTTCTCAGCCAGAGCAAAACAAACTGTCCCTAAACGCCACAGATTGGCACCTGTTCTGGGGCTCAGAACAGCAGAGGCAACAGAAGGCTAGAGCTGGAATGTCAACATATATTAAAAAATTCTTATTACTCAGCAAGATTGGCTCTTATAAAGTCCATCCCTTTGTATTTTTTTCTATTTACCACGAGGGCTCTATTAGTACCATGATTTATCCTGATCTTATTAATAAATATAATTTCATGTACTTGCACTTACTTTAAACGAAGTTGAAAGTGCTACGAACTGCTGCTCCTTCCAAAACACATCAAAGAACAAATATCCTGCAGCAATATTAAAGATTTATATATTTGTGGGCTATTTTTTCCTGCCTTGCTAAAAGACAGGCTCCTCCAATCACATACAGCCTCTTTACACATGAAGAAAAGTACCTGGTTTCTGGAAGATTCTGATTTTGTGCTTGATTTAAATGTAAGGCCAAAAAAAGGTTCTTCCTTGGTAATTCTCTGGGTCTCTAAAATAAAATGATAAAAATGAAATCAATAAGGTTGGTTGATTTAAAATTTAATTTTAAGTATATTTGCTTTGCAAAACAAAATACTAATACTAATACTAGAAAAGTAGCATTATTAAGCAGTATGGACTTTCTGTTCAAGTCACTGAAAGATTAATCTTGGTTTGCTGAAATGTTGAACCAGTTTCTGACAAACATCTTTTCCTGCAAGCAAGGTGGCAGTATCTCCTTCATTTCTGTTGATTCAACCAGCTCACTTAAATGGATTGCTTCCACGTTGTTTTTTGGTTTTTTTTCATTATTTCCATCCACAAATAAAAAAGAGCTGAAGATGACAGGATGATCTCCACTAGTTCTACACACTTGAAAGACTGAGTGATCAAACCAATCATATTCTCTTCCTGCAAGTACACTTCTATTTTTACAATAAAACATTTGTCAATTCAAAACATATCTAGACAATCTCCTCAAGAAGAAGGATCAAATACATTTATAGTAATCTTATTCAACTAAAAGCAAGTATAAAGAGGAGGTTTTCTACCATTATTCTCTTTCAATTCCTATATTTATCCACTAGGAGTTTGGTATGAACCACAAGTAAAAGTGTAATAATTACCTAGAAGAAAAAGAAGACAATAAACAGTCCTCATCTTCCAAAACAGTGAAAAGTGTGTAAGAATTAAGCTGTTATGTTAAAATCTGAAATGTCTCAGATGTATGTAACTACACCACACCCCCTCTGCTAGCAAAAAGAAATGGTAAATTATGTATGAAGACTATAATCTGCACAATCAACCGTTACCAAACAGTGAAAAATCAGTCTTTAAGGCACGATACAACTGCAATTTAATATAAACAATCATTTAAATCAAACTTTTCTGTTCACTGACTTAAGATTAATTTTCATGGCGGCTGATTTAAAGCACTCCTTCGACGTGTGACTGTTTACACATTCCAAGCTACAGGAAATATTTCTTTCTGCAATACTGCTGCCAGACTCCTGGCTTTTTCTAGCAGCAGTCACACAGTTACTTCTGAACACAGGATTATGGCATTGGTTCCCTTGGATGTGTGGGAAGTTTCTGGCAGTCTCGGACAGAAGCCACCCCTGTGGCCCTCTTGTGCCAAAACCTTGCACACAAACCCCATATAAAGCTCTGGCTGCCTAAAGAAACTGTGAAAAGAGTACATTTTTAGTACAATGTAACTACGTGCTCACAGTACCTTAAGTGATAGCCCCCAATTCACACCCAATTACTCGTGTTCTATCTTTACACCACTAACAATGCCATTTTAAATGCATGTGGCTTTGCCATCTTTCTTCTATGCTTAGAATTACAACCATTCATGAGTTCTGAAGGCTTTTAAAAGCCTCGATTTTCCTAAAATACCTTCTTGCCTCAACCCTCAGCATTTCTTGACCATACAAACCTTCAGACCAACATCTTCAAGACCATTTTTGAAGTGTTGCTCAAAGGTGGAAGGATCAGCTTTTACCACAACGTGCTTTTTATAATGTGCATTGCACCGAATGGTAACCATTTGTCTAAATAAAACAAAAAAAATTCCAACCAAACAAAATATTCTTCCCCAAATTAGAGACTGCAATGAGATATTCTGACCAGAATCTGAGATACACATTCCACAGCAGCATAAAAAATACTTCTGCTATAACTAGGAAGTGTCACCATTGTGTCACATGCAACCCTTTTATCCCATCTTTTTCATTCTATGTGGGACAGCGTTAATTAGTTGCACCCACAGGAATTAATTCCACAAACTCAAACCAGCCCTTCTCTTGCTTGCTCTGTTGTGCAAAGATATTAAGCTGCTGCTTGTGCCATCAGCCCATCATTTTTTGGGTGCTGCCCGCCTGAATGTTGAGCACCTTGAATCTGACATGGCATTAAATCTTCATGGAAGCAAAGCAGTTAAAATAGTTAAAATTCAAGCCATGACCAAAGGTCTTCAGAAGGCAAAATGTTACATGATTACTAAATTTTTGAGGAATAATTATTTCAAACTCAGGCAGACTGCATGTTTGTAGTTCCCTGAGATACACTGAAGGAATGCAGGTCCTGGGAGTGTACAATCTTTGGCTCATGCATAAAAATGCAGCTATAAATGGCATGCAGCAAAAATGCCACCATTACTATTCTGCTATAACTACACCACTACTCTGCATAGGGGACACGAAACCAGCAGAATTAAATCCAAGTTTGTCCACACATATACATACACAAATAAAATGGTATCATGGAAGAATTAAGCTAACAACTTTTAACAGGCTGTTCATATTCAAACTCTAACATTCTTGGTCTCTCAGGCTGGAGTTTGACAGGATCCAAATCTCATCATGGACTACTAAGCAAATAGGCAACTTAAAATATTGTTTTCTTACCAGATCACCCTTTTTCCTTTTTTTAAAAACTGTGTTCCCTTAAGCATCAGGCTTTATCACCACTATTAATATTCGTGCCAGCTAGCTTGAAGTATCCATTAATACCACCTAGACTCTTTGGCATGAACAGGTATATGAGTGATGATCAGGGAATCACAGAATCATGGAATGAATTGGGTTGAAAGTGACCTTCAAGATCGTCTAGTTCCAACCCTCTGCCATGATGTCCTGGTTTTGCCTGGGATAGTATTCTTTCTTTCTTTTTTTTTTTTTTTTTTTTTAAGTAGTTGGTACAGTGCTCTGTTTTGGATACAGTGTGAGAAAAATACTCTGCTGTTTTGGTTGTTGCTAGGTAGTGCTTACCCTTAGTCAAGGACTTTTCAGTGTCTCATGCTCTGCCAGTGAGGAAGTGCAGGAAAAGCTGGGAGGGAGCATGGCCAGGACAGCTGACTCACAGAATCATAGAATGGTTTGGGTTGGAAGGGGTTCTAGCTCCAAAACCTCTGTCACAGGCAGGGACACCTTCCACTGGATCAGGTTGCTCAGAGCCCCATCAAACGTGGCCTCAAACAATTCCAGGGATGGGGTATCCTCAGCTTTTCTGGGGAGCCTGTGCCAGTGCCTCATGACCCTCAGAGTAAAGAATTTCTTCCTAGTATCTAATATAAACCTACTCTTTCAATTTAAAGGCATATCTTTTTGTTCTATTGCTACAGGCCCTTGTAAAAAATCCCTCTGCAGCTCCCTTGAACCCTCTTTTAGGTTCTGAATGGCTCCAGTAAGGTCTCCCCAGAACCTGCTCCAGCCTAAAAAATCCCAATCCTCTCAGCCTGTCTTCATGGGAGAGGTGCTCCAACCCTCTGAGCACGTCCATGGCCCTACTCTGGACTTGTTCCACCAGTTCCTTCTTATGCTGGGCACCCCAGAGCTGGATGAGGCACTGCAGGTGGGTTCTCACCACTGCAGAGCAGAGGGGCAGAATCCCTTCCCTGCCCAGCTGCACACGCTGCTTTGGAGTTCTCAGCCCGCATAAGCTTTTTAGTCCCGGTGGGGGAAATCTAATTTGAATTTGCTACACACTTGCTTATTCTTCTCTCAGCCTTCCCACTATTGCTTTACAAACATTTAATGTATTTTCTTCATGTCTGCAAGAGCATTCCGAGGAAGAGCAATGGGATACAAGAATACACTCTTTATATATGGTTATATTTCGGGAATATACCCCATTTCTGTGGCAGCATGGACGCAAACCGGCTGTGGGATGTCCCTTCCATCCTGTGTGTCTGTGGGATGATCCCTCCAACCAGTGTGGCTGTGGGATGTCCCTTCCACCCTGCATGACTGTGGGATGTCCCTTCCATCCTGCGTGGCTGTGGGATGTCCCTTCC
>JAHLSL010000020.1:20609847-20652888 GCA_025920805.1 Petroica traversi | reverse complement strand
CCCCGGAGCCGCGCCGCGGCTTCTCCTCGCCATGTGGGACTAGGAGGGTGCGGCGTTCTCCGGGCTGAACATGGATGCGGCGGGCAGGGCCGGCGGAGGGGAGCTGAGCCATCCCGGCAGCGGCGGGGACGCCCCCGGGGACACGTCCATGGACCGCTACCTGCGATCTCAGGGCTTGTACAGGAAGAAAGTGGCCAAGGATGGGTCCTGCCTTTTCAGGGCTGTGGCCGAGCAGGTAACTGGTTACATAAACAAAGCTCCTTCTCACGAAAGCGTGGAAAGTGGATCTCATTAGTGGGCAGTAATTAGTGTTAAAACGCAGACAGGTGTAGGTTAAGGTTATGCACTCGCGTGCCAGCGAAAAACGTGACTTGGTTGAAATAATTTCCACCTTGTGAGGTGAGAGAAGTTCTGTGTGTACAGCTGCCTCCTGCCACCAAGAAATCCTTATCTGATTTGACCTTCCACCGCCTCCTCAGAGCTTTTTTCAGTGTAAGATCTTACCATTGGAATACAGCTTCTTGGCATGAGATTGTCTAGAAAAAGGAATGTAGTGGAAAGAGCTGAAAAGCCACGTTCTTAGTTAATTAGTTGACTATAAAATTAGGGAAAAGGAGTAATTTATTTTCTGTTCTTCCTGTTGAATTCCCCTCCCCCATTTCAGTGTTAGTGTTAAAAGGAAAAAAGCGACAGCGTCATCTTGTCTTAAATACAAGCAAACAGCAGTGGGAGCTCTGGTGCTTCTGATTGTGGGAACCCAGATTCCTGTGCTAATTATACACAGATCACTTTTAAAAAAAAAATCCTTTCCCCACTGAATTGATAAGTTCAGGCAAGCTAACCCTATTGATTGGAAGTGGGTGGTTTTTTTAATCTCAAGGGAATATTTCTATATATAGCTATTCTGACTTTTTAATTTAAACATGGAAAGTTTCTCTCATTCTCTAGTGTTGATAGAACTTTTTTTCAGCTATTACATTTTTGACATCCCATTCCTATTATAGAATCATTTAGGTTGGAAATGACCTCTAAGAAAGTAAAGTCTTCAGTTCAGAGTTATTAAGTGTTTATCTGCAAATTTTATCTTATTTCTGTACTCTTCATTCGGAAAAACTGAACTTAATTTGGAAGTGGTTTATATTGAAGGTGGTGTGTAAGGACTGCAAGAGACGCTACAGCTCAAATTGTCTGGAGCTTCACTACGTTGTAGTGAGACAACTTGAAACCTTTGATTGAAGCAATAGTTTTCCAATAGAGATTTGAACAGGAGGTGGAATGCAGGTGTCATATTTGGAACTGAATTTGGCTTCCAAAAAAGTGTTTGGGCAATTAAAAAAGTGTTTGGCCCTTTAAAATGAAGAGAAGGTAAACATGCACTGTGAGACTTGGTTGGATTTCATTTGAATGAGTGTATGTTGGTAGGTGACTTCCTCATCCATTCCTGCTATAACTTCAATTAACTGAAGTCCTTTACAAAGGAGGCAGTTAAAGATTAGCAATAAATGCTATTCATTTCCTTCGTATATCCTCATAAAATTGAAGGTTTGAATTTAGCAAACCTGTGAATTCTGCAGTTACTTAATTTTTTATTAAGTAATTGAGGTTTGACTTGCCTGAAGACGTTGCTACTGAATGAGTATGCATATTAAATATTCTTAAAAATAAAACTACAGTATTTCCAAGCCTGTATTTAGACAGCAGTCATTAATTATTTGTGGCCTGTCATCAAAACTCCTGAGATCCAATGTCACCTTGTTCTCTTTCTCCCTTTGTAGGTGTTGCACTCTCAGTCTCGGCACATTGATGTTAGGATGGCTTGTGTAGACTATCTTCGGAAAAATAGGGAGAAATTTGAAGCAGTAAGTACTTTTGTTTTCTTTGTCAGCATTTAAGAAAAGTTGCTTTATTCCTTCCACTTTCATGTATTCTGCAGCTCCCTACGTGTGTGGCAATATTCATTATAGCTAAATGCCACCTGATGCTCTTTAAATTAATTAGCACATATATGGTAGTAACTCATTTTCATAAGCCTGGAGAAACCTGTGTACTCCTTGGACTGGTGTGGTGTGGGAGTGGTTTTTAATGCTCATGAAGAAAGGAAAGCAAACTTAATCTTTAGTGTGGTGTGGGAGAAGTTTTTAATGCTCACGAAGAAAGAAAAGCAAATTTAATCTTTAGTGGTCTATAGTGAAGCTACTATAATCTGGATTTTAGTTTAGTATAATGCCTACTTCAATTAAAGTCATAAGATGTTCTTGTTGTGCTAATTAATTGCTTTTCCAATATATATAAGGGATTTTACTGATGAGATTAGTGAAATTCTTTTCAGGGTCTGCAATTTGTTATATTGGCACTGTAGGTTTTTTTTCCCCAAGCATCTGTAACTAAGCTTTTCATCAACCATGGATGTAAAGTATTTTGATATTCATTATACTTGTTCAATGCCATCAGTGTTAACATTATAAAATCCTTTTTTTCTTCCTTTAAAGGAGCGTTAATCAATAGTGGTGCTTCTGTTTGTGTTGGTATGGATTCTAGTGTATATACTGTTACCTCATTTCCAGGATAGACAAAAGGGAGGAGTATGTGTAAGGATTTGCTACTAGAAGGTTGTTATTCAGCTCTCTTTCCTGTTTTAAATTTACACAGATACAAAATAAAAAGACTGTTTAAGGGATGCAGTGGCAGAGAGAAGAGAAGGAAAGTAGGAATAAGGGTGTGTCTCTGTGCAATAATTTCTGACATAGTACCCTATGCTCAAATGTGACTGACCACATAAATGAGGAAGTTATCAGGAATTAATGGTACAAAATACAGCACATCTCTCTGGGACAAGTCAGCTGCTCTGACTTGACTCCTTCCAGTTGTTTCCAAATCTTGGATGTTTCTCTTCTTACTTTATTTTTGCTGACGTTTTAATCCCTTTCTTTCCAGAATTACCCCACTCACTCCAATATCTGCTTCTCTACATCTGTTCTCTTGTTCCATTGTGTAGTGTTTTGAAATTCCATGCCCTTTTTGACTCTGAAGTGTGTGTTGTTTCCCATATTGCTGTTCCCATCCCTGCTTTGCTAGCCCTAGCTGGATTTAGTAAGTTTTTAGTATTGGTTTGGTCTCTCTCCACCAAACTACTGGTCCCAGTGTTCTTTTTTCCCCGCAGACATTATCCCAATGTATGACCTCTCCTCTGTCCATCCTTGCTGTCCTTCTGAAAAGTCTCCTTTTTAAGAGTTTCTTGTGGGAGTAGGTGTTTCATATTTGTGCTCATTTCCCAGTGTTCTTCCTCCCTCAGGTACCTCACTTCAGCTCTACTTGTCCCCTTTGCTGCCTCTGCCTCCCACTCTGCTTTGTGTTTTCTGTCAGGAATACACCACTGTTATCTCTCTTTGAAAAACCCAAGCACCCTGGGTGCTTAAACAACAAATACCTCATTCCTAATCTCCTGGTTCAGCTGTTCACTTGCTGCCTCCTCAGTAGTTATGCTCTGTTGACATGGACTGGTGCTTCCTAAAGTTCCTCTTCTTTCTGTCTGTTGTAATCATTTCAGCTTGATTTTTTTTTTTTTCCTACTGATACTATTATAACCAAAATTTCAGGGCTATAACCACCATCTTCATTTTCATCCTCAGCCTTTCTTGAAATGTTATGTTGACTTGCTGCTGTGTTACATTCATTCTCTAACTTCAGTTTCCTGTGACAACTTCCTGGTGTCCTTCCTTCTTCCTCTGTGCATTATCTTCAGGTCATTTAATTTTGATACAAACAGCAGCTGCTGTCGGTGATCCTGTTTTACTGATCCACCTTTTTTAACTTCACACCTGATTGCTTCTATCTAAATTAAAAGTTTGAGCCAGGCTTGTTGGTTCTTCTCACTTCAAAATAGCTGAAGGAGAACTTCTAATCTCACTACTCCACTCAGTTCTCCTTACTATCTTTTTTCTTAATCACTGTGGGGTGAAGAGGCCATCCAGCTTGCAGCTTAAGTTCATAAATATTTTTCCTTCTTGGTTTGCACCTCTGAGGATCTTTATTTCAAGTAAATCATGCAGACTGTGACTAAAAAGCAATTTTTAAAAGCAGCCTCTCTGTGACCAGTGTGGCTGAAACACTTTGAAGTGCAGCATCTTTCTCTGTGCTTGGCAAATCTGAGTTTGTCCTTCTCACGAGTCTGAGGGAATGCATCTGAAGGATCACTTTGTTGGGCTGGCACTTGTGGTGTAGCCTGATGATTTGCATCCTTTGCTGAAGGTAAAAGCAGTTAGAAGTGATACAGAACAGGGGAAAAAGTGCTTTATGAGTTGGCTGTATAAGATCCTAGCACTGCTTCAGTGCTACAGAAATGTCATTTAACAAGATATTTGAATTCAAGTCCACATGTCCTCTCTTCAGTGCTGCTCTGCATACCTGGGATGAATTGCCCATAAATATCTACATAACATCATCTTTGCTTTCCTCCAGGTTCCCCATTTGGCTGCTGAGTTTCTTTTTGGGGGTCTTGTTTGGTTTATTTTGACTTGTGTGATGCCTTTGAAAGCTGTTGATGTGGTTATTTTCTGCAAGGCAAGAGAGTATGTTTGGCTGTTCATTCCTTCATCTCGGCATCACTTTATATTTAGGTTGTAAGTTTTTGAGGGCAGGGGACTCTTCCATTTCCAGTGGGACATTCCCATTGGTACAGTGGGTCACAGACTGTGGATTCCATATGCCACACTATTAAAAATGACTAATTACTGCTATTTTGTTTTCTTTTAAATACAGTTCATAGAGGGGCCATTTGAAGATTATTTAAAAAGTTTGGAAAATCCACAGGTATGATAAACTTGATTTTTAATAGAAGGTGGCTACTTTTCTTGAAGTTGATGGCTCTTGGATTTTTTTTCCAGTAAAAGTCAAAAAATTATTTTTGATTGAGCTTAGGAGGTGAATATATAGTTTTATGTGTGTACTCTCTCCTGTAAAATGATTTGGGGAATTGTATTTTTATGTCTTGCTGAACTCCAGATTCAGTGTTCCTGTATTTATTTTCAACAATGATTTCTTGCATCTCTTGATCTGCTTATGTGGAGGTATAATTGTGTGTTTGTTTGAATGTAGTTTTTTTTGTTTGTTTTCAATACAGGAATGGGTTGGACAAGTAGAAATAAGTGCCCTTTCTCTTATGTACAAGTAAGAAAATCTTTCAATATGTTTTTCTCAGATAATTTCTGTTGTTTTGTTAGTAAATCAGTTGGAATAGCAAAGATGGAATTATGTTACACCATAGTCCTCCATAAAGTTACAAATACACTTTGAAAATTACTGCTGTCAAAAAAATAAAATAGAAATAGAAAAATGAGTTTAGAAATAACATTTAATCCAGGATGCAAATACAGGTTTGCAATAATGCCATGTATCTCACCTGCACAGCCAGTTGTGAGTCTCACACGGTTTGTATTTTTTAAATTTCAATATCCTAGTTTTTCTGTTAAAATTGATTTTCTTTCTGTTTCTCACCAAGGTTTTAGTATTAACCCTGTTGTTAAGTTGTGGGTTGCACCCATTTCCTATATGCTGAATCTTTCTATGTAAAGTAGTGAGAAACAATGTGCTGAATATTTATAACTGCTTTCTAATTACCATGCAAGGGAGTGAGTAATCCACAGCATCTTCAGTGTCTGCTGTTTATAAACCAAATAAAAATTTCAGAATTTCACAACGTTTGCTGTAATTTAATGGCTTTGTCTATTGATGAGACAGCTGATAAAAGGAAAGAATCAAACTATTTAAATATTACCTTTGGGCACTTAGTGTGCTACATGTGGGAAATTGCATGGAATTCTCTCTTTGCATTTTGTGAGGTGAATGGGACAGCTCAGAGTTGCATGTGCTGCAGGAATGGGGGAGGACTGAGCTGAAAATCAGAGCAAGGTTTGGCTCAAGAGGCTTACTGAGAAGGTCTGATGGTTACACTGAGCCAGGTTGTAGAGGGATATAACTCAGTTTAAGTCAGCAGAATTGGATGCTTAATCCCATCAGAAACAGGATGGTCATGATCTGTTGTATTCCTGGCCATGAGAAATGTATTCTCATAAACAGGAGTGATTTATTTTCCAGTCATTCCACACTGGGATCCAGGGCCACAGCTGATAAGTGAATCTTGGTTGATAACAGTGGACTTTTAAAATTTCCATTGAAAGCATTATGAGGGTTTTGGGGCACAGATGCAACTCTTAGGTAGTTATTTCACTGCAGAGGTGAACACAAAAGGGTAGTTACTGCCATGCCTGTTTTGGGCAGACAGTTTTGGCTTCTATTGAAAAGGCAGTTTAGAGTCTCAGGGAAAGTGGGAATGGTGGTGGAGGTAAGGGGAAAGCGTTGCTCCCTTCCTGCATGCTGGCAGACTTAAGGGAAGCAGAAGTAAGAATTTCCTGTTGTGCTCCTGTTCCTTCAGACATTTCAGGCATAGGATAGAAATTCAGTACAAATAGGTTTGATTTCACTTTCACTCCTGTGATCTCTCACAAATACAGTTTGGTCATCTAGTGCATTTTTCTTTGCTCCCTGAAGTGGTAGGCCTTCTTTTTCTGTCAGAATTGTTTTTCCTGAATAGTTGTAAAAAGGTTGTTTCTTTCAGTCCAGAAACTGTGAATATACTCAATTATTTTGCAAGACTGATAACACTTGCCTTGTGAGAAAGCAGCTGAAGGAAGTGACAGGTCGTTAAGCAAAGAACATTATGATGTGTGAAAGGGAGAGAGAGAGAGAAAATATTCAAGTTCAAAATCATGATAGAGATTGATTTTAGCAGAGGAGCCATTAGGTGTTTTCTGTGGTTATGTATGTTCCTTGAATTTGACTTCAGTACTCGCATTTTTATTGATACTACTTTTAAAGTCAATTCTTAACTGCTACTTTTTTTTTCCAGGAAAGATTTCATAATATACCAGGAGCCAAATGCTTCTCCTTCACGTGTAACTGAAAATGGCTTTTCTGATAAGGTAAAAAAAAAAAGATGGCTATTGTAGTAAGGCTGAAGTAAGACTGCTTTATAAACAGCAAGTAGTTGCATGTGAATTTTAATATTCAACACAATGAAATGTTCTGAGAATTCAATTTTAGCAGTTTATTTTCTAAGGCAGCTATGCTGTTAATACATGTAACACTTCTTTTTAGATAGATGGGATGTATTTAGGGTGTGGCATATCTTCCTACTAATGTAAAATCCTGTAAAAATCAATTTTCAGGCACTAACCTCAGTCTTAAATTATTTTTTTCTTTTGTTCAAATTCTATTTGTTTTAGAGGACATCCACCAAACATTTTGATTGTTCTGTTGATACATTGAGATCCTGAGAGATAACAAAGCACATGTGTGCCTGAAATTGAGTTTAAAGGTAGTGCTTACGAAAAATCAAGTGAGATGCAAAGCCTAAGATATGTGTGGTTTTTTTTAACAGGTGTTGTTGTGCTTCTCAAATGGAAACCACTATGATATTGTGTATCCCATAGAGTATGCAGAGAAGGCTGCTCTGTGTCAGTGTAAGTATTAAGCTCTTAGTTAAAAGCATATTTTTACTACAAATCTTAAAGCTATCAGTGTTAGGAAAAGGCTCTGTGTGGAAGTTTATTGTAGTCCTTTTCAGTAGCTTGGTTTTCGGTTTGAGTTGTCAATGACTGTATGATTGCCATCTGTAATGCTGGGATAAAAACTGATTTATCTGGTCATTGATTTTGCCCTTCCACTTTCTCCTCCTCTTCCCCAGCTCTGCTCTATGAATTGCTCTATGAGAAGGTGTTTGATATGGATGTAAAGAAAATCATGGCAGAGCTTAGTGCTGTTGGTGTGACAGAGGAGAGTAATGGGAGCAGTGAAGTGTCTGCTTCAGATTCAGAAGATGACAACTACAGGTAAACGAGATTGAAAAGCTGCCTGTGCACTCGTGTTAAATGAGTTTTCTGAATTTCTGCTGGTAGTAGAATGCAACAGTTAGGGTTGAAAACATTTAAAAATTACTAAGAAAAGGAGCACAAAGAGGTAGGTTTAGAAGTGTGAAAGAATGCAATGTGTAATCTTCGCTTACCTAAGGACAGGCTTCTGGCTCCTTGAGTCTCCTTACATAATGGATTGTTGCCATTGCAGCTCTTCCTGTTTAGAGTAGCAGAATTCCCTGGGAGAGCTGTCAGTGTGCCAGTCTGGCACGGTAAACTATGTGAGAATGCCTTGGCTTACTCTGCAGCTGAGTAGGGTTACAGGAATCTCATCCAACTTGTGTGGCTTCCACATCTGGGGGCTGGAATACCTGCCTGAGGTGAAGGGATTGGAGTACTGGAAACACAGAGGTGTAGCTTGCTCCATTTTTATCTTGATCTTTATGAAGTGGGTTCATATTCTTTTTGCTGGGTGCTTTAGCAAGCTTTGAGATTTTGACCTGACTCTTTTTGCACAGTCAGTCTTTCACAGGTTTCCTTCTGCCTTAATAGCATTCTTAACTCTGGCTTATATAAAATTCTGTTGAAAGTGTGGAGATGATGCTGTATTAGTGGATCGAGTCCCCTCTTCCCACTGATTGTTACAGTCCTTCCCTAGGGCTCTGCTGTGTGGCATGTGGCAGAAGAAGTTCTTTGAGCTTTTGGGAACTGGTTTCTCCCACAGGTTGAAAACAAGAGAAAGGAAGATGATGGAAATAATCACAGAAAAAAAAAATAGTTCTGCTGGGAAAAGGATTAGCTTATTTTTGTGTTTGAAAAAAAATACTAGGGAATGTTGCCAATTAAAATACAAAGTATTACTGCCTCAGGAAACAATTATTATATAGCTAAATGTCAGTGAGTGGAAATCTTCTTTAGTCCTTTCTGTTCTTGGGGCTTTCCTGGAATTCAAATGCAGTAGTCTTACCCTGTATCTCTGGGATTGCAAAGAAAATATCCTGCAAACCTCCTTAGCACCTTTGGAAATAAGGTCATATGCTCACTGGAGACTGAGGAACTCAATAATTTTGATTTAAACCACGTGTTCTGTAATTCAGTGGATGGTCTGTGTGTGTGTATGTGACTCTTGACCCAGTTAACACAAATTACAAACACTTTGCTGTGTTCACGAAGTCCTAAATCTTTTGCTTGTCTTCAAGTTGACTTTAGCTTGTTTCATCAGCTAGCTTTCCAGAAGATTCTTTTCATTTTACAAACTTTTCAGTCATCTTGTTATTAAGTGTAATAGTTTTGGGAGGAGCTAATGCTGAGAGTTGCCTAAAACTGTTGTAGGAAAACTACTTGGGACTTTCTGTGTGGAAAGTATTTTTCCAGTGATGTCAGGTGTGGAAAATAGGAGTAAATTCGAGTGCTAACAGAGTAGGTTTTGGTTTTGAGGGTTTTTTATGTCTACTTTTGCCATGTTTTCCTCATGTAGCTGCAAAAATTTTAAGAGCATTTTTGTTTCCCTTGCCTCTTACACTTCATTTGTTTTTGTTTTTTTTTTCAAAGTGGCAACAAGGTCAGCGCACATAAGATAAAATTCCTAAGGCTTGTGCTTAAACTCAAAATCTTATTTCTGTACCCTGGAAAGTTAAAAATGTAGTTTTTCTTTTAGACCACTTTTTCACTTCAACAGATGAAGGTATTCTCTAGTATGCTTATTGTCAGGAAAACATGTAGAGAATGGTAGTTTGAGTATCTTTATCTCTTTTTAGATGTGTTTTACCTGATTTTCAGGGCTTAGTAATGCTGTAATTCATTATAAACCTTAACTTGCCTCTGTCCTATTACAGAAGTAAAGCTACAACAGTTAGTGATATGAATGGAATGAAGTCTGTTTCTGGCAACAAGGTATTTATCTGTTGAGATTTATTTTCTTTCTAATAACTTGTACTTGGCTATATTTTTTAGTATTTAATGTTCATGAGAGACTCTTGAGTTATTAGCTTGCCTGACATGTAATATCCTAAAAACTACCTGCTTCTTGGAAAAGTAATGTATATTTTTGATGTGCTCGGAAGTGGATAGTGTCCTTTCTAGTGCTGCTTAGTTCTTAGATTTGTTCTGGCATGGTTAAAAGAAAACAATTTATTGTTTTTTTCAAAGCTCTTTATGCTCTATGTATTTTCAGCGTCTCTGTATTTGAGTACAAGGCTTGAGCACTGTGATTGGAAAATGCAAAGCTGGATGTGTGTGTATGGTTGACCATTTAGCATTTGTTCTGTTCCATGCAGCACCTTGAGAGCAATGGGAATCCCAACTCGTTGGCATTGCCTAGAAAGGTTCTGAGGTCGCTGGATCCCTTGGTTTACAGAAATGTTGAATACGATGTTTGGCTCCGATCCAAATGGGGTGAGTAGCAGAACCCTTCCAAGTTGCAGCTTTTGCAAGCTGTGTCAAATGAAGCCCTCCTGAAGAACTGATGCAAGTGGCAGTTTGGGTTTAGTTTCATTTTCCTCACAGGGGTCACTGGGCAGATTTAGGGCCTGAACACCTGGTTTGCATTTTTACTGCATCAAGAAAGTAACCTTGGTATATCTAGGCTAACAGTATATTACTGCCTCTGTATTTACAGATCAGCAAAAACAAGATTTCTCTATTGCTGCTGGCATGCAATACTCCATTGGAGATAAATGTAAAGTAAGTAGTCTTGAATTGTAGGTTATAGACATATTTACATTTTGCTCAAGATGCCTATTTTTCCCTCTCTGTTAACTATTTTGATATTGCTTCCTTCTAAATAAGCCAAGTTTATGTCTTCAGCAGAGGATAGCCTTTTTATTTAATTGTTGGCAGTGTTCATGGCTTACAGCATACATACAACTGATCAGTGCAATTTTGCTGCGTTACAAAGCCACAAGGTGAACTCCAAGAGTACAAGTAATAAGATGACTGGGAGCCTCAGTGTTAAGCATGGAACTGTAGATGCATGTATTTATGTTTGACACTGGAGACAGTGATTACTCTCTGTATATTGGCTTTGATAAAATCTCAACACGTCCAAGTAATGAAGTACAGCTTGTTTTAGTTACTGCAGATCCTGAAATCTTGGGTGATTGTTCCTCTCAGGGTGTTACAAGTGTTATACAATTGCTCTTTAAATTCTATTCAGATCTATATTAAGTGTTGCTGCCTAAGAAGAAGGTAGGTTTGCCATTTAATTCTCAAATTGTAGATTAGTCTCCTTAAGTGTGTTAATTAAACTGGTGGTACTTGGCTAAATGTGTTTCTTTCTAGGACATTTGACCATCTATTAAAGTTATTAATATTAAAGACAAAATACTCAGTTTGGGTGATCATGCAACATAGGGGCTCTTTCAGTTTGGACTCTTTTATTTGTATAATGAAATCAACCACAGTGACTAAACTGCTGGGAAGACACATCTCTAAACCTAAAAAAAAACACCAACCACAAAATACCCCACAAATTCACAAGCCCCCAGCCCCCCAAACCAAACCAAGCTAATGCTGAGCTGACTATTTATTGCTTAATAGTACAGGCTTAAAATTTTCATTTAAGACCCTAAGGCTGTCTTGTGTAGTATTTCTTGAAGGGGAACAGATATTATTAGGAGAAAACACTCTGGTAATTAACATACTCTCTCTGTCAAATTTCATGTGTATGTGGCAAGCCAGTAAATATATGGGATAAAAACATGGGAACAAAACATGAAGTGTAAATAGTGAAAACTAGAGTTGATCAGATTAATACAACTGCAAAGCCAAATTCTGTAGTGGAACATGAAGAAATTTATTTTTTATTCAACAGAAGAATTTTAACAACATAGAATGTCAGTCAGACATGATCATGTCTAAATAACTTTTTTGGTTGTTTTTAAAAAAACCTGCTGAAGAATAATTCCTGAAGTACTCGGTGTTCATTATTTTCCTAATTAGACTAAATTTCACTGAAGTGAAGTGGATTTTAACAGGGGAAAGCTTTGAGTTTTATTATGAGAGAGTTTTCAGTAAAGCTGAAAAGCCTGCCTGCACTGATTGCTTTTAACTTTCTCATGTGGTTTTGAAAAGCATATTTCATTAAGCAGTGTTCCCCAGCAAGCTCTTTGTTTAGTGTTGTGTGTGTGTTTGTTTTAATAGTGTTTTTATTTCTTTTGGACAAAGCAGTAGGGATTGAAGATTGGCTTTTGACTAATTTACTGAATTGTGATGTGTATTTCTCAGTTCTTCTGTTGCCCAGAGCAAAAGTTCTGTTTCTAACATTGTTGATATTTCCAATAGTTAACTCCTCTCACTGTCATCTTTAGAGCTAATCCACTTTTTTTTCTTGTGCCTTACAGGTGCGCTTAGACCATAATGGGAAGTTTTATAATGCCCATATTCAAGAAGTTTTTTCAGAGAATGGGCCAGTTGTTGTATTTGTAGAAGAGCTTGGAGCAAAGTAAGTGCTTAATCCCTTTTGGAAGGGAGCACCAAACTGAACAAAGCATTACTTTGGTTCAGAGTTAACTTCAGCCCCTGAAATGTATCTGTCTCTTTACTTTGGAGCAGTACTACCACAAATTTGTTAAGAAAATAGCAAATACTATTAAAAAAGGAAAAATTTATTATCACTTCATCCTTCTTTCTGTAGTGCCAAGTAGCCTGAGTATTATTTGCAGAGTAGAACCGTAACTACATTAATAGTATTTTAATTAATTTTTTTTTGCACAAGATTCAATCCTAAACAGACTGACATCAGGTTAATAAGGTGTTGCTTGTACCCAATAATTAAATGCTAGCTTTGTGACAGGCTTTTCATATTGAAAAGTCCATTAAAGCACTGAACTCCTCTGTTGGTTGAGTTAGCTCTGCCTGATTTATATAGAGAGTGGCAAGCTGCTGTTTAGATCAGCATCATCTTTGCCCTACGTGGAACAAAAACTTGTTTAAAGTTGTTGTTCTGGGTTGCAGATGTGATGGTTTTAGTTGTGTGGGCTGGAGATTTCTCTTTGTGGGGGGAGGGGGTAGGGCAAGAGCAGTTTGAGACATCTTGAGCTCTGCTGTCAGTCCTGTGACCTCTGGATCAAACAAACCCCACATTGATTGTAGTTTGGAAAGGGGAAACATTTCCAGTCAGGGTAAATGAGAAAGATGCCCATTAATGTAATGTAATCTCCATTAATAAAAAACATTGCAAGATCTGAAGACTATCTTGCAGTTTGAACCCTTTTTAAATTGGAGTTTAACCTGTTTGAATGTCTGCCTTTGAAATAATTGCTTGGACCATCCTACAGCATCCTCAGTTAAAAAGGCAGTAGTTGTTTTGGGATGTACACCATCAGTGTAACAGCTTCCAATCTTGCCACCTGTTGCAGTGTTGGTCATAAATTTATCTAAGTATATTGCTCTTACGTAAGTATCTTGCTTTTGGTGATCATTCTCTTTTTCTGTCTGCCATGAAGACATTACAATAGGCACTTCACAAATGGCTGATCATTCTTTACTGGATAAGTTTATGTCAACTTCCCAGTTTTATGTAAAATGGTAAAAAAATAGATTTGCTGTTCTGCACATTGCTTGAGTGTAATCATAAAGGCAGAGGACTTTGAATGCCATGTTCTCAAAACTGGAAAGATCTGTCAGTATTAGTGAACATGTATTAATTTATGCAAGCTTCAGTCTGGTGTTTTAAGATATCATTCCTCCATAATTCCTTGTTTTGTAGGCATGCTGTCTCACTGAAGAGCCTTAAACCTCTTCCACAGACCTCTCCTATGGAGGGCTGGAACACTGTGCCAGGGAAGAAGATAAAAAAGTTTTACCCAACATGGGGGCAGAATGCTCAGCCTGGTAGGACTGTACTTGACTTTGTGTGGCAGAATCTTCTCTGTCAGATGTTTTGTCCCAAAGAGCTCAAAAAAAAAAATGATTAAAACAAAAGTCTTCCCTGTTGTCACATTGTTATCACAGATGCAGAGAGCAGAGGGCCAAAGAATCAGAGCAAGTCAATCAAACCCCAGTCAGCACTACCTCCTCGACTTCAGCATACTGTGGGAACCAGGCAGCACCAGTTCTTGTCTTCTGGGCCCCAACCTCATCAGACCTCAACTGAGCAAAAAGCTCCAGGCAGGAATCCTTCCCAGTCTGCAAGGTAAAACTGCAAACAGCATCTTCCTTGGCTGGAACTCTGACTGAGCTTCTGGAAGCCCAGGTGCCTGCTTCAGATGCTTCCAAATTACTCTTTTGATATGTGTTGCCAGTGAATTCTTTTCTGTGTCTCAAGTCCTTAAGGATACACACAAGCACAGGAAAAATAATACCTTTTTTTCTTGCATGGCAGCAACTGCCTGCAAACTTTCTCAGAAAGTGGATGTTGGTATGGGTTTTTGTTGTAGTTGTTGCTTTTCTTTTTGATTTGGGCTGAAATAATGTTGCAAGTGCTTCTTGGGCATGGCTGAGATCTTCCCTCAGCTCCTGCTGAGCCTGTCTTAGGGGGCTGCTCCACGTTCTGCCTCACCACTTGAGCAGAGTATGACAGCAGCGTTTTGCCTGCATTTGCTGCTAGTGACTTTCTGATTCCTTGGGCTGCTGCAGCAGCGTTTCTATTTCCATCATTGCATCTTTCTTCCTTCTAACCCCCAGATTTGTATTGTGTTTGATGCTGAATTTCCTAATGCCAGTGACCTCTTCCTTCTCCCCGTGCAGGAAAGCGGAGCGCGGCGAGGAGCTGAGCCATGGCAGCAGGGACTGCAGCTACTTTGGGCTGTCCCCGGAGGAGCGCAGGGAGAAGCAGGCCATAGAGGAGTCTCGGTCCCTTTATGAGATCCAGCAGAGGGATGAGCAAGCTTTTCCTGCTCTCTGCAATGTATGCTGCCTTCCTTGTCATTAGCAGTGCACTTTCCATACTTGTCTGGGAGCCTTTCATTAGCTCGTGGTTTGTTGTCCTCGAATCACACTGCAATTCAAAAATTAAGGGAATTTATCTTGTACACACTTTGTAATTAGAAATGCAGGTTATCTACAATGCTTTAAATGTCAAAGATAAGAAAATACCCATAGTAGTTTGTCCTAGGAATATCTGAACATCTACCACAAGCAGTACTTTAGGTGTGTAAGTGTGGAAGAGACATGAGCATCTGTACCTGTAGGATTTTGGAAATACCATTCTGTTGATGCAATTTGAATGGAAGTGGGTGGGAGTCTCAGTACTACATCCAGGGAAATGACGTAGATCCTGTGGGTAAAGAGCTACTCTCCACATAGGTTTGTTCTAGAGGTGTGTGAGGCTTTTAGGGTTTAAATCCTAGGGCAAACAGAAACAAGGACAAGGCTGGAAAGAAAGAGCAGGTGCAAGACTCAAGCCTAAGGGACAGAGGTTACTCTGTCCCCCTTATCAGTAACTGTTGGCTGTATTTGCTCACCTGCAGGAAGAGGATGTGATTTATTGTCTGAGTGAAACAGATTTTGTCACGTCACCTAGTGACATGAATGCTTATAAAGGACACTTGGCAAAATGTAGCAATGAATAAGAACGGTGAATCTGCAGGATGTGGAGCCATGACACCAGCCCTTTCTGCCTATCACAGATATAAATATTATTTGTCATGAAGGCATAATAGTATCATAGCAGATGGCAAAGTGTCACTGGACTAATTACATAAAGTGATATTTCTGCTTTTGTCAACTTCTTTAGAATCAGTCAGTCTGTCAGGCTGCTACACAGACTGTGGATAATATAAACCAGAAAAAGTTCTCAAATAATGAAAGAAGAAACAGCAAGTGGACAGCAGAGGTGGAAGAGCAGAAGGAGAAAGGTAAAACTAAATAGATTTAGCTCATGGCTGTTTTTTGTTTGCTTGGTTTTGTTACCAGCCTCAGAATTTATTGAAGATGGGGCATCTGTTTGGGCAATGAGGGGAAAGATCTCCTAAGAAGCAGTACCAAACTAAGATGGGCTGGAGGTAGCAAGGGCATGGTTTGTGAAGAAAGTACGTTTTCCTGCTTTGTGAGTGTGGCTGAGAGAACAGACTCCTGGCTGGGATTTTGAAGTAAATGCAAAGAGAAACGAGAGAAACTAAAAGACTTAACCTAAATTAGATCCTTTTGAAATTTGAGAGTGTGGAGCAGAATGTGCCAGTGGGAGGAGCATTAAGAGTAATTTATGAGAAAAGCAGGTAGAAGTATTCACTGTGGCATGGTTGAGAATTAGCATACCATGGTACAGGAAGGGGAGAAGATGGTGCGCAGAAGAGTTGGGAAAAGAAACCTGTTAACAGTAGAAAGACCAATTTTGTTTGGGTTTTTTCCCTCCCCCAGTCAGTTACAGCACTTTAGCTTCTCTTTGTGGACTCAGAGCTTTTCCTCTTCTGTGAGGGAGTGGAACATGGCAGTAATAGATGAAAGCTGTTAGGTGCCAGGAGGAGGAAGTTGGTAAATCTTTGTTAATTGCAGAGGAATTTTTTAAGGAATATTGACATTTTTAAGGGATGTTCACAGGGAGAAAGTAAAGACTCCAGTGTCATAATGGATTTGGCTGAAGGCATAGCGTATCCAGCTTCCTCTGCTTTTTGTGATGCTCTGGATTGTGTTGCCTCTTGTGAAACTGGGTTACCAATCCTATGGGAATCAAGGGTATTTCCTTCTGAGTGTTCAGGGATTCCTATTGCTGCTCGGGGAATTGGCAGTAATTCTCGAAATCAATGCTGTTTCCATTTATACTGTTGTATAGTTTTGTAACAAGCTTTTAAGAAGTCTACTATTGATAATCTCCTGGGCATGAGTCTGACAAGCAGTGGTAGCCAGGACTGAAAATAAGCCAGAATGTGAAGAACTTGTTCAGATCTTATTATGTCACAAGTGTTTTTTGACACTTGTCTTCCTCACCGAAGTGTTTGCTGGTGCTTGAGAAATTAAACTTTGTGCAGCAGTCTGAAAACATTTTTAGATCTTCTAATCTAATGAAACGTGTGTTTTAACTCAGGCAAAAGTAGACAAGACTTTGAGCTTCTGTTATCTTAACGCTTGAATATGAAAATGCAGATCAGAACACTTCCACTTTAATCAAAGTACAAACTTCTGTTTCATTAGGAAGAATTTAGGGTGAATATGTTTAAAGGGACGACAGCTGCATTTCATTCCTGCTTTCCCCAAGCATCACTGAAATGGTTTCTAAACACCAGTGAAGAACTCCTGTAGAGCTTGGAGAACTCAGGTTGAAGTAGCTGCTGTGTTACTGCCCGAACAACTGTTTGTTTTTGGATGCTTTGATCTTTGGGAAAAATAGAAATTGAAGTTTTCTAAAGTAATATATACTGAGGTAAAGGTTTGGTTTTGAAAGTTTAATTTTGGAAAGACAAACTAACTGGCTTAAGTTGTGATAGCCATAAGTGGTGTAATGGTTCATTTACTAGGTTATGTCTTGGTGTTGCAGAGTCAAATTCCAGGCAGATCCACTTAAGTCAGAAGCTTGAGCCAAATTCATCTGAGGTAATCTTAAAGAAAAGACCAAATTTTTTTTTAATGTTATTGCTTCTCTGATTCATGATTAGCAGAGCAATAGCTGCCTTTAGAGCTGTGATTGCTGCTGCTGCTTTACAGCTTTTAGTGAAAAACTCCTAAGGCTGGAGGCTTGTATTTCTGTCAGCTTTCCTCAGCCCTGTTACCCGTATTTAAAGTCTTTCTCTGCAATCGGAGTCCTCAAACCTGGGCTATCGAGAGCACTTACGAATCTGGATTTGTAACTGCTTAGTACAGTCTGTACTTTCAGTGTAATGGGACCACAGAAGATTTGATGTTTGCTAATAGCTACTGAGCTAACAGACCATGAGCTCTGAAGTTCAGTGAAGATTTGTGGCCTCTTGTTGGCTTTTAACCTCTGCTGTCCTTTCAATGAGCAAAATGTCACACTAGTATAATATATGATGGGTGCTTAGCCCTCTTTGTATGGAGTGTGGTTTACTGTTTGTGAATAACTCTTTGTAAAGTTAATCTTACTGTTAGACTAGCTGTGTCTGTTGTTTCTAACTTTGCTTTAGAAGAATAGTCAAGATGAGAGTTATCCAAAAGCTTCATCTCCTTTGGAACAAGTAAAAACAGATTCTCCGATTCTTGCTGAGCAAGTAAGAAATGTTTGTTTGATTTCAAAGTTTTCCAGTCAGGACACTTCAGACAAAGGGGAGCTTCATCACAGCCACGTATGTATTACTATACTGGCTTTTAATTACACAGTCATTTCTATGGTGATAATGCTAGAATTTCATATTAACAGTTTTGGAATCTGTTATGTAAAAGGACAACCCTTGATAAAAAAGTAAAAGTGTATCTGTTCTTTTCTGAGAGAGGTGTTATTTAATATCTTTCTACCAAGGTAACTGTACTTTTTCCCTGTAAATTCTTTAGCTTTGCCTTTTAAGGTTTCTCCAAGGTTATTGGTAATTGTGAGGGTGGCTTTTCTTTTGGGTGGGAGATACTTAAATGTAAAGCTTGTGGGATGGTTTCAGCACTGATGGCTCTGTGGTACAGGCATGGCTGGATAGAGCTCAGAGCAGAGCTCTCCACACAGTGATGCAGCTCAGGTCTCTTTGGGTATGCTCCTAGTTAGTCCTTCCCTGTGGGGATGGGGGGTAGTCTGGATGAGGCAGCCATCAGGGTCCCCAGCCATGGTGGGATTTAGATTTGTTTGTTTTTACAGAGCCTGACCGAGTGCTTGCCGAGCGTAACTCCCACACCCTCTCCGGTCTTCTCCGAGGTGCATTTACCTCCAGCAGTGCCTTCTGTACCAGCCATTGTGCCAGCTTGGCCAAGTGAGCCAGCAACCTATGGACCAGCAGGTTTGCAGAAATACTAACATTAATCAGAAATTACTAACTCTGGGAAATACTGTAACTTTCTTACTAAGTTGAAGATGCCCCCAGGAGACACTGTCTCATACGATTTCACATTCCAAAGGCAGGCATTCATAGGAATGTAGTTTCTCACTGCTGAGAGCTAGTGAGAGTTCTGACAGATCTTTGATTGCCTGTATGTACAGTTTGCTTTACTCCCAGCCTGAAGGTATTAGAGGGTTGTGTACTCCGTTGGCCATTTTTCCTCTTGAGTGGGATAGCATTGAGTTTTGAGGTAGAACACATTGTCAGCATGTTAACCTGAGAGGTGTTGGTGCTCTGTGGCCCATGTAATAATAAGCTCCTTGGTTGACTGAGGACTCAGCTTGGTCTAGTGAGATCCGTTTGGACCTGAGCTGCAAAGCCACTGCAGTGGGTTTTGTGTTCTGTGATACCCTCTGGTCTGTGGAGTTAGCTTAGAATCAGCATTGCTCATTTTCTCTCACACTGCTATTTCTGTACGAGAACCAGCTCTCAGACCAGCCTGCTTTGTTCACATGAGACGATCACAATCCTGTCTCACTTGGCTGTGTCTGTGACAGAAGATGTGTGGCCCAGTTAACCTGAGCTCAGATTTAGATTACTCTGAATGAGCAGTCAGAATGAGAACTTCAGGGGTTCACATAAAGGTTTCAGTTCCCCCAGTTTTTCTCCTTCCTATTTCCTTCTGTCATTCATAATTTTAAAAAGAAATTTGGGATCAGTTTAGCTATTTTTGGAAAGCTTAGCTTACCTGTTTCATTCATTCTGAAAATCGTTCTCTGCATTTTGAATCCTGCTTTTCTGGTGTCTTTTGGTTTGTGATTATAGATCTGTATATACATATCTATAGATATGCATTGATATCCGTTATATTTTTATATATTTATATATGTATGTATGTTGGGTTTTTTCCCTCTAGGTATTCCAGCCCAAATACCTGCTTCTTCACTGATGCCAGGACCAGCAACAGGACCTGATTCTATTGTATCACAGGCTCAGGTAACATCTGCTTCAGTTGCTGGAGTTCCTGTGTGGCTACAAGCAGTTAACCAGCCTTTAATGCCTTTGCCTCAGACTCTGAATCCCTACCAGGATCCGCTATACCCAGGATTCCCTTTTAATGAAAAGGGGGAAAGAGCCGTTGCACCTCCTTACTCCCTGTGCAGTACTGGGGAAGACTTACCTAAAGGTGAGAAGTCTGGATTTTACACCATTTTCCCTAATAGGTCTTCTTAAAATGTGGATAAACACAACTTGCATTGGTCCTGGTGTCATTCTTTGTCAAAAGATCCAGTAGGTGTCATTCCATGATTTAGGATGTGGGAGGGAATGTTGAATGGAGTTGTAACTCTTAGGTTTGCATTGACAACATCTGGTTGTTAGCTTGCCCCACTGTAACTTGGGGTTTTGTGCATGTAAAGAATTGCCTTTGGAGAGCTGCTTCCTGTCAGAGTAATGGGTTTGCTTGTGTAATTAAAAAGCTTGGAAGCTGTTGAGCATATCCTTACTGGTCTGGGAGAATACAGGTTTTGGCATACTGTGAATGCAAGGTAAGTCCATAAAGAACATCTCATGTCTGACTGCACAGTGGTGGTTGTTCAGTGAACTGTTTCTTTAAAAACTAGACATTCCCAGCCTGTTAAAACTGAAATTTAAACTGCTGTTGTGATCTAGATACCTTACTGTGGCAAAAAAAACCCCAACTAATCAATTGAAGGCATGCAAGCAGTAACTTAATACCAGTGTTCTCTACTGAAATGGAACTTCATGCAGTTTTTGTATGAGATGAAATATTTTAGGTCTTCATAAACATTTTTGTTGTTTTTTTTTTTTTTAGATAAGAATATTCTTAGATTTTTCTTCAATCTTGGTGTGAAGGTAACTTCAGACTTACTTATGTTTTCATGTTTTTATAAAAATCTCTTGTAAATAATTGTTGGAACTTGGGGTGCAGAAGTTTTGTTGCTGCAGCTGTACATTGCAAGTCCATCTTTCACTTTGAAGTACTTTCTTATTTTGTGTTCTGTTAACTGGGATTCCAGCACTTGTCCACAATGCAGTTCAAGTCAGCAGAAATCAAATTCATGTCAACAGCATAGTGAGAACTATTGGCTTCCAACTGTGGCTGCACAGCCAGCAAATTATGCTTTACAAAGTCAGATTAATTATGAGTGTGAAGATGCTTTTTTCAGTTGCAGTGCGTAGGAAATGAAAAAATGCCCTCAGACTGCAGCCCTGGCTGTGTACTGGCAAAGCCACTGCAGTACAGATCCCAAAATCTTTCCATGGGGACACTCCCTTAAGTACCCTGCATGTCTGTTCTTTTGGCTCAGGTTAATGATAACAGTATTTTACTTTTTCAGTAACTATAGTAGCATGCATGTGTAAATGTGCAAATCTGTGTGTGTGGCTGGGGATAAGGCTCATCCAAATCCTAACATTTTCCATTGCTTGGCAAAGATAAAGTTGCTTGCTTACTTTCTCCTTTCTGCACATAAAAATGTTCCTTTTTAACCTTCTTACTCCTTCTGTCAGGCAAACAACTTGGGGCAAGGTGCTGAGAGCTCTTGGGCTTATTTCATGTGACTTTGGCCATAGCAATGATACTCTTTGGTGTCTGGGCATGGAAAGAGGGAATATTCAGCACAGTTTCCAATGTAAATTTGATACCACTGCCTAAAAAAAGTCTCTGCTTAATAGAAAATCTGTAAGTCATTAATTAGCAAGTGTCACCACAATGTGTTTAAGCAGCGTGAGTTTCCTAAGCTGACATGCTTGGGACTCTCTTTACTGGTACTTGATGTAGCCTCTCATTTTGGCACTTCAGCACCATCTGCTGGTCCCAGCCCGTGCTCTGGGGCTGTGCTCCCTGGTGTCACAGGGCACAGCAGGCCCGGGAAACACCTTCTGCAAACCAAACACACTCACACGTATAAATATATATAACAGCAATCAGTGCATATCTGCATTGTCTGTCTGCTGCTCTGCTCCAGGGTACCCGGTCCTGCTGGTACCCACTCCCTTGCAGCTGCACATGAGAGAGAAAGGGGCTCCTGCAGAGGAGGTCGCCCTAGGCTTTTTTGGATGTTTTGCTCCATGGGCTGCTTCTACAGATTTCAATTCATTATCATGAAGGTAGAGAAAAGGGAAGGGATGACCACCTGAGGTGGACATCTTTAGTGTTGGTGGCCTTTGCAAAGTGAGCTCTAATAGAAGAAATTGCCAATTAGTGATTCTAGAAAATGAGCTTGAAATGTTTCTTCAGACACAGTTAGAGCTTGACTTAATAGCACTGTGTGTTTAACTGTACAGAAATTGTTACTACTGTGTTCTTCCTGGTCACATGTTGCCCATTTCAGCTGCATTTGGAAGGAAAACAAAAAATAAGAACACCATCCTAGAGTCATAGGACTTAGAATTGATGGCAGTCACTGTAAAGAAAAGTACCTTTTAGTTCCTATAATTAGCTGTTTCAAAAGGATAAATGACTGCTGTACTTTTTATGTCTCTGAACATTCAAAAGACCAAATGACTGATTTTTCTCATTTTCTTTTCCCTGCTGTCTTGCAGGCATACAGTTGTCCCATGTGGGCACCCCATTCTTACCTGTACCCCCTGCACCAGGCCTATTTAGCTGCTTGTAGAATGTACCCAAACGTGTCCCTTCCTGTGTACCCGCACAACCCCTGGTTCCAGGAGGCCGCTCCCGCTCCGAACGAGAACGAAACTGCACGACCAAACAGGCACTTTGCTGTCCAGCCCGAGGCCAGGTCCAACGGGCAGATTGCACAGGTTGACAGATCTCCATCACTGCCTCTGATCATACCTTCAGCTCAGGTGACAGAAAGCCAAGGACAGGTCTGTGTGGAACCGGAGAATCCAGCGCAAGCTCTTCATGCCAACTACGAGGAGTCCCTGAGAGGGAAAAATATGTTCCCGCAGCCGCCCTTTGGACACAATCACTTCCTAGGAGCTGTTCCCATAGCACCTCCTTTCTTTCCTCACTTCTGGTATGGGTACCCAGTTCAGGGTTTCATTGAGAATTCAGTAGCGAGACCTAACGTCGTCTTGTCACCCGAGGACAAAGAGGCAGCCTCTGCCAGCATGTACGTGGGCAAAGAGTGCAGCCCTGCAGTTCCTGGGGTGAACTGTGCAGAGCAGCTCCAGAAGACCAGCAGCAGCAGCTCCAACACCGTCCCATTCCCAGTGGCTGCTGCAGGGGCTCCGAAGGACACTTCAGCCAGGGCACCTCAGCTGGAGCAGAGCTGTCCTTCAGCTGCTCCTAAGCAGAAAGCAGCCGGGCAGCAGCACCGCCCTCCGCAGCCACAGGGCCCGGAGAGGCCGACGGCGGGGCCCAGCACGCAGCCACTGCTGGCAGAACCTCCCAAAAACGAACTGAAACCCAGCACCCCCAGCCGGAAGGAGAAGCCTGCTAAAGGGAGAGAGTCCAAGGGCACTGGGAACGTGCAGACGGAAAGCAGGGCCCAGAGAACGAGGGAGGAGAGCTCTGAAGATGACAGTGAGGTTTCCGACATGCTGAGGAGTGGCAGATCCAAGCAGTTCTATAACCAGACTTATGGAGGAGGCAGAAGGCCCAGACCTGACAGGGGTTATTCCAGCAGGGGAGGATACCAGTTCCAAAGAAATGAGGAGGCCTGGAAAGGACCACCCAGCAGAAGCAGAGATGACGGCTACCAGTATCCGAGAAACTTTAGAGGGCAGCCATATAGGAATGACAGGAGAAGGGCAACACTGGGAGATAATCAGAGGGGGCAGCAAGCATAAAATGAGCGGATAATTGGAAAAGTTAAAAAAGCAAAAAGTAATTTGAAGTAGCAGTTTAAAAAATCTTAATTTCTTTCTAGTGAAGTTCAATGATACATTTAATTTTTGGCTAATTTTTGGCAAGTGCAGACTAGGAGGACATCAAGTCCTACCATAGGGTTATTGGGGGATTCTAGAGTTTGTTTGGCTTAGCAGTTTTCCTTCAATGTCAAATTAGAAAAAAAAATAGGTTTAGTGTTTGATAATTTTTTCCCCACAAAGGTTTGCGTTTGTGATAGAAGATGGGTATGTGCGTTTACTAGAGTGACAAATGACAGCATTTGATGTGATCTAGATTCTAAAATTGACAGTAACATTGCACCAAATATAAATGTATATTTTATCATACAATGCCTTAGTTCTGAACTGAGCTAAAGGAATTCTCAGCCTACTGCACTGTTGTCTCTGATATGCTTCCAACCCAAAGGCCTTTCATCTCAAAAAGAAAAAATATCTGTCAAACTTGAATGTTTCTCCTGTGCGTTACACGTATGGCAGCCAGCTAACCCTGTGTCTTAGGTATGTTGTATATAGTTCTTTTCATAATCATAGGGTATATTTTTGAATTTTAAAAAGCATTTATTTGTTGAAATCAAAATCAAGACAAGCCGTCAAGGATACCTGTGTATGAACTGATAAGAATGGCTGTTTCCACCATGAATTCTTCTTAATGCTGGTGTGACTAGAATGGTGCCTATGCCAACTGAATAATTACAAAGACAATAAAAATGTAGATGCTATGCATTTCCAAAATAATTCTGCATCTGTTATAATAGCAGAAGTTTTTTTAATGCCACTTTAACACTAATGCACTGACAAATCCTAGATATTTTGTGAGGAGATGCATAAAGTACGTGTTACGTTTTTTTAAGTTTGTACGATTGAGCTACTGTTCAGTATTCTTTTGTTGTTGCACTGTTGATGTTTTGCATGTACAACTCCTTGCTGGAACTACTTTTAAAAGCAAGAATGGAGAGTCTCAGTGTGCTCTGCTCTTCCCTACAATTCAGAAGAAAGTGGCTTCTGCCTTATATTTTTACACTGTGTCAGAGTTCTGATGCTGTTTCTTCTGAGCCCGGTTACGATCTCTGCAGTGTTCCTGTTGCCTTTGCAGTCTGGATGTTTGGCTGTCCAGGCTTGGAGAGCTGTCCAGGCTTGGAGAGTGCAGTGTGCACAGTATTCACTCAGCTCTGTTGCTCTGTAAAATTGAACTGTTGTGTATATTTTTTTATCTCTGTATACAGTAGTGTAGGTGATGGTACCCATTCTTTGTGTCCGAGATTGTACACCCTTGGTGCAGAAACCAGAGTGATAGTTACACGATAAAGAGTTTGTTTTCAGATGCATGCTATGTATAAAACCCTAATTAAATAAATGTTTTGTCTTTTCACTTGCTTTCTAAATTATATTTATGTATTTAAACCTGTTGCAAAAGTATGAAATGAAGAGTTGTTCTTACAGGGGCAGTTGTAGTGAGCAGCAGAATGATGAACAGGATGTGGCAAGCAGCGAACAAAAACAAGGGATAAACTGAATCCGGAGTTTTTGTTCATAGGGTTAGGGGTCATGCTGAAGGCTTTTTTGTTTTTCTTTTTTTAATCTAAATACTTTTTCATACAAAAATGTATTCAGGATTTCAAAAGAGGCAATCTTCACTTTTTCATGTTGAGAATGAAGCAAACACTGAGGGATTTAACTGTTTTTACCATTGTGATTCTCTGTTCATCTCAACTTCTTTCAAAAAACTTGAGGGCTTTTTGTTGAATTTACTAGTGAATTTCAAACTCTTAACTCCAGCTGTACCCCAAGTTTGTGCAGCAGTCACTGAACTGATTATTCTGTCCTAGAGCAGACAGTTCATCACAAGCTTTGTTGCAAAAATGAAGGCAGTAACACTTCCTACAGAAACTTGTTGGGAAACACTGGGGAAGAGAGGCATGGCAGTAACTGGTAATTTACTTTTAGAAACCAACTTCTGTCAGCTGGCCTACACTGCTTACTACTCTAGGACAGTGAAAGATTGGAAGGTGTAGATGTATTTTCTCCACTGCTGATCAAGTAAGTCCTGGTTTCCTCTCCTGCTGAAGGAGCTGCAGATGGACTGGACCAACCTTTAGCCTGGGGCAAGATGTTTTAGATTGCTGGATCCTCCCTTTAATATACATAATATTCAGCATATCACGTGCTGTGACACATATCTGAACCACATCTTTACCTTAGCCTTATTACAACCGATTAAGAGAAGATAAACCCAAGGGGAGTTGAGCTGTGAGAGGAGAACTTGGTCAGCCTTTGCAAGTTCGTGTCTGAGCAGGGTGATGGTGTAAGGATGTATTCAACACCTAAACTTCTTAGGGACTCTGCTGCTGCAGTCCACCAACATGTGGATTGCTGTTACTCAACAGAGGGAGGTACTGTGTATATAATTCTCAGTACTGCCAAGGTTATGAAATAATGTTACTAACACAGAGAATGACAAAAAAAACCCAAACAAAAACCACTCCTTTCTGTAGCTCCTGAGGCAAAAATGTAAACAAGGAACAAAGTGATGTTTTCTCATAATGTTTTTCACATGCCAAAGCAGAGAACGGTTGAATGGAAAATACCCCTCCTTACTATTAAGATACATAGCTGAAAGTTGGTTTTGAAGTCTGCTTAAGTAAGTAGAAATCTTTAAATTTCCTTCTGGTTCCCTGGAGCACCTTAATGTATTTTTAATAAGATACTTTTTACTGACTTTCATTTTTGTCTATATAGTAAAGGTCAAAGCTTTTACTTTAGGAAAGAGTAATTCCTGCATCTTAGCCTTATAAAAACTTTGTGGAAGAGTAAGTTGAAAAGATTGAAAGGATGTTTATATTTCTTTAAGATTATTTCACTATCATTTTGGTCTCACTAGGTCTGAGAAGGGACAGATGATTAAAAAAGGATGAAGCTACATTCTCTTATGTTCTTTGTACTGCATCTTCTGTGTGTGCTACAGTGTGAGAAAAGGGGTGTGTGACATCATAGAAATATACACACTGAATTAAGTGGAAATTTTATTTTTGAAACCCTCATCCAGAGAGATTCAACCTTTTTAGGAGTTGCTCCTGTAGCATGACATTCTTAGTAAACTTCCCTCTTATACAGAAAACAGCTTCAAAGATTTATTTTAAAATGAGGAAATTCAGTCAGTACTTGGTACATGAGTAGGATATATTGAATTGAAAACCTCCCTTAAATTTTGAAAAATCAGGAGACCCATTTGCACAATTTCAAGGTGGTCTATTTTGAAATTATTACACTGAAAATAGGGCTGTGTCACCAAAATATAGAAAGTGGCAGTTTTACTCAGACTAGGATGTTTACTGCTACTGTCTCAGATGTTAAATGCAGCAAAAGATTTTTAAGCTCCAAAACATTAATTGTTCTAAAACCTGATCTGAGCCATCTCATTGCAGCTGTTTAGATTCCAATATGCTTAGCTAGATGCCAGTAAAAAGAAGCTGGGATTCAATATTTAGTCATCCAGGAAGAAGTAGTTTCCACTCTTCTTTTGTTCCACATCCTTGGAGAGAGAAAAAAGGTGACCATTACTTGAAGTAGTCTTTGGCAGACTTGAACACAACTGAAATAAAAGACTCTTATCTGAACTTCTTTCTGCTTCCCTTATTACTTTTACTAGTTTCCCATGCTGTTTCCCAGCACATCAGAACTACCCTGTCAATCTTCATTTTGTTCCTTATTAAACAATCATGGCTCCTGAACATGTGCTGCTCTCTTACCTTGATGGAATTGAGTTTGTTTATTCTTGGTCTGTAATTGTTGGGGTCTCTTCTAAAAGTGATTTCAAGCTGAGATAAAAATTTATTCATTCCGGCCAAAAGAGTCTGAGGACTGTTAAGAGAGAAGAATATTTTAGTTATATTTTCAGAAGTTTATACTATACAATTACAGTCAACTTGGATCTCCGTCCTGAGCTCACTCAGGGCTGGAAATGCAAATGTGAGCTGTATTTGACATACCCAGCTGTGCTACGTTTTTAGTCAATACAAGAGTAGTATCTCAGTGTGGCTTTCAGTGTGACTTTTATATTTTTATTTTGTATCTACATGTGTGTGCTGGCACACTTAATACAAAGAAAAAAAAACCCCAACACTTGCACCATAAGCAAAATCTAACAAAGATCATAATACAACTTTCTCAGCATCAGCGTATGATTGTGATTTTTGAATTCCAACACGTGTTCTTGGAAGGAATACTATCAATGCCAGGGTAGCAGGGGGTTGCAGACACATGGCAGACCAATGTGTTTAGTTCATATGGCTTGTGCCAAGCACTCACTGTTCTAAAAGCCTGGTTTCTGATAAGGCTGCCTATCAAAAAGTCTCCATAATCTACATTATGTTATTTACAGGAAGAAAAGTAGACATATCAAAAAGGACAGCTTTGAAAGAGTAAAACTATGCACACTGCTGTCAAGACATGCCCTTCACTACATCTGCACACAGGTACCATTAATACACTGCTTTCTTTTAAAACATCTGAAAGTTATTTTCATGAGCACAGTTTACAGTTGGTACTTTTTTGATTCTTACTCCTGATGCCAGGTATTTGACCTCTTCTGACTGAAATTTAGCCACCATGCGGTTGCTTAAGGCTGGTCTAGTCCTTGAGGGTTTGTCTCCAACCCTGCCCCTACTGTGGGTCTAAGTGTAAGTGAGGATCATTCTCATTTTCTGCTCCATGATTCAAAACAGAAGTCAGAATCCTCAGGACTGCCTTGGATTCAGCTTAAATTTCCATAGGCAGGGATGACAATCTTGCTTACTAATCCCAGCAAGTCTCTTACCTGTTTGCCAGTGTGTTCTTGGAAGGAATGCCATCAAAAACAATCACACGATCAGCAAGATACGTAGCCATGATAAAATCATGTTCTACTACAAAAGCTGTCTTTTTAGCATGGAGAATGAAACTGAAACGAGGGGAAAAAAAGAAAAGGAGAGGGATTAATGTGATCTCACTGAAATATTACTGCAAATTTCAGTTCCTTCCCCAGCAAGGGTGCTCACCGTTTAATGACCCTGGCAGCCATCAGCCGCTGTTCAGAGTCCAGGTATGCTGAGGGCTCATCAATCAGATAAACATCTGCAGGTTTGCCCAGACACAGAGCTAACGCCACACGCTGCAACTCGCCTCCAGACAGTGTCTGAACCTGGTGGTGTGGGGGAAACAAGGCCATGGTTAGTTAGGTACAGGCAGAGAGTTAAGGCAATTATGGTGTTGATTCAGGCACTCAGTACCTCCTGGTCAATGATGTTTTCTATCTGAAGAGGTTTCATCACGTCAGTTACAAACTGGGGGTGTGTATAGGCATCTCTGATCTTCTCGTGCAGCAGCTGACGGACACTTCCCTAGCAAAAGGAAAAGGCTGCTATTCAGTTTTATACATAAGAAAACAATGAGAAATAAAATAAAAATATACTATTCAAAATAGATATAAATAGATACAAAATAGGCATAAAAAATTTCTATTTCTGTGTTTTGTAGCAAACATGATAATAAATAAGGCTGAAACATACTGTAGATTTAGGGCTGATTTTCTGTGGTTTGTAGCTGACATTCAAGACTGGGACCTCACCTATAAAATGACAAAATTAAGAATGTAAACAAGAGCTTTTCCAGTATCTTTAAAATAGGTTTTCATCTAAATATTACACATTACCTCCTTCATCAGGTGTAAGTCTTCCTGCAAGCATTCGGATAAATGTTGTTTTACCAGTTCCTAAGATAAAACACAAGTTACATATTAACCACTTTATAGTAATTTAGACCTCTAAAATTAAGTCCCTGATACAAAACCACAAAGATTATTTAATAAAGAATACATTTTAAAATTAGACTGCATTGAGAATTCCTACACTAACTTCCAGCACTTGCTACTACTTGCTTTTTCAAATGGAAGAGACATCTTAAAACTGCCACCTAAGTTTTTAAAATGGGGTAACAGACAAACATTGGCATTGTTAATATTCAATAACTTCATATCCTCCCTTGTCAGGGAACTCACCTGACTCAACCTGACTCAAACCCAGTAATTTTGAAGCCTGGCTCCCAAAGTGAAGAAGGGCTTTAGGAGCATATTCAGGGCTGGAGAAGCAGTTTCCAACATAAATTGCACTTACCATTTTCCCCTAACATCACCATGATTTCAGAATCGGTGAATTCTCCAGCTACTATGGATAGTTCAAATTCTCCCATCTTTTTTTTCATTCCTGGATATTTGTACATGCACATCTTTTTAACCTCTTCTTCGTTAGCTGTCTCAGCTACTTTAAATACCAGAGATGCATCTCGAAACCTTAGATTTTCTGTTGGAACATAGCCATCTAGGAAAATGTTTATGCCTATGATGGGAGGAAAAAAAGACCATTAAAGAAGGTCTGTAACAAAGTAAATCAAGATAAATTTCAATTCCTGGCTGTAAATTCCGTTCAGGTAAGGAGAATGCTGGATTTTAAATGACATGGTAGAAGAAGCAACAAGACCTCCTCTTTTAAAGTGTGCACATTATGCAAATTGAAAGAAGAAAAACCTTACTAAACTACAGAATGGCTGGAGCATCTCTTCCTGAAAACCCACTGTTAGTGATGTGTGTGGGGTTTAAAGGAACTTCTGCTGTTGGGCTCATTCTCTCAAAACCAGTTTTTACTGAGTCTCAGTACTAAGTGGGGTCACAATTCAGGTGAACACTACGTACCTCTGTACTGTGCAAGCTCTTTGCTGCCCTTTCTCTACTACTTATAGGGTCTTTTGTGTAACTCCACTGTTTACAAAACACCTGCAAGTATCAAAATGATGTCCACAGCAAGAGAAATAGGGCATTTCACAACTAAGGCTTTTGGGCTGGGTTACAAATTTAGAATCCTGTAACACAGAAATTCTGCAGAAAATCAAATAGTATTTTTTTCATTACTGAACTATAACAGGACTAGGACATGTTTGTATAACAGAGAACTGGCATTTTGCTGTCTGTTTTGGGTATGTTTAGAAAGAGAAATATGGCAAGAATTACCTTCTCTTACGCTGAAAGGCATGGTAACAACACCATAAGCACTTGGCACACCATACAGGCAGCAGATAAAGTCAGAGAGATAATCTAACACACTTAGATCATGCTCTACAACAATAATGTACCTGAAAAACAGAGCCAGAGAGATGCTTTTTTTACTTCAGTGAAGAACATTTTCCTTTTTTTTCTTATTCTAGTCTTGCTAAACAAGAGCTATCAACATGGTTTTTAGTTAATATGGTTTCTTCACTTTATATTAAAAAATGAGAGAGTTCAAATCTCAAACACGCATTTGTTAAACTGCCCAATAAACTTGTGAATGATAATTTGAAAGTCCATCTTCAGTGGAAACTGGCAGCTTCTTTAAGTACAGTAAGGGGAAGGGTATTGATTGATTTTAGTGAAAAATATTTAGTACATTTCAAGAAAATAAAAATATTTGTGTGAAAGGGATGAAACAGCAATATTCAGGTGCAAAGTAACCACCAATATTTTCCCATCCTTATTACAAAATTTTGAAATGGGACAAGAAACTACAGGAAATAAGTTTCCAATGCAAAATAGACTATGACTGACTCAGAATATTTGAAACTTCCCATATATCTGTTGGTGTACCATACTGAGAAGTCAGCACTTCTTCTAAGGGGATGGATGGATGTTTCCTCCCTCTGTACAAAGTCATGCATTATTACAGTCTGGCAAAACATTTGAAGCTTGTATTTACCTGTCAGGGTTTATTAGGGACCGAATGGTAATGGCAGCCTTCAAGCGCTGCTTGACATCCAAGTAGCTGGAGGGCTCATCAAACATGAAGCTAATCCCAAAAGGAAGAGTCAAGTCTCAGTGAATGCAAGCTTTCTACTTATTCAAACACAATGTTAACTTTCAACCATTAAATACATGGAAATAAGAAAATGATCATTATTTATGCTGGCAAAGATAAAAAATGAGAATTGGCTCTGCCTTCATGCTCTGTAGACTGTCATGTGAAAGTGAGTCAAGTATTGCTTTGCCAATAGCTCTCACAAAGTTATCAAAAGTTACAAGAAATCAGCAGTTGGGAGTCCCATGCACTCATTCTGAGTTACCTTAAATTTAACATGAACTGAAGAGTGCAAAAATATTTTAGAAGACTGGAAGAAGGACATCTTCCAAAAAGAGAAAACTGAACAAGGAAATCCACTTGAAATTCACACCAAACAAACAAAAACCAGCAGCCCAAACAGAACAAAACCAACTAACCAAAAATTCATCAAAGCAAAAAACGCAAAACCCTGTAATTCTTCTGATCTTGCTTTCTTTGTCCCAAGGAGTCAGGAAACAGCAAAGATTAGACAGTAATTTCCTACTTGCAAGACGTGAGAGGAGGGACACAAGTTCCAAGAGGTGGGGAAGCAGCTACACCTTTCTCATCCAGAGAGGCTAAGGGAAGTGTGCTGCCCAACAGGATACATTTAGGTGGGATTAGGGAGAGGTTATGAGGTTGTGATACTGAAATTCAACACTGGCTTCTGAAATCAGCTATTTCCACTCAGATAAATAAAAGCATACAAAATCCAGAGATTATATATGAAGTAAATATGGCTTTCAGCTGATGAGTTGGCAGGTTTTTTTTCAAAAAACAATTAGAAAACATAATTTAATAATTATTAAATATTTTTCAATATTTCAAACAAAAGTATTATTGTTCAGAATAAGTGTAAATTTGAGGACCATATTCTGAGACAGATTGTTAGAAGCAATGTGTAACAGAAGTAAATTAAACATACATATCAGCCTTCTGAATGCAAACAACTGCACAAGCAAATCTCTGAAGTTCTCCTCCTGAAAGGTCCTCAACATTTCTTTCTTTCAGGTGTGTTAAGTCTGCAAACAAGTGGTTAATTTTAGGTATGTTATAACCAACACAACAATCCATATTTTTATTACCTACAGTAACATGTATAAACATAGCAAACACTCTACACAGAGGAAATCAGAAGGAGAATAAGCATTTACTTTATACAGTATCAGTATCATACTGCTAACACTAAGTCACAGCAATCCATGGCCTCTCTGCAGCATTAGTTGCATGGCTGCTTCTTATGCAGAAGGATGACATTTCTATTTCTTCTTCCACATATATCTGGTAAAGATTTCTGGCCCTAAAAAGAAACTATACCAGTTCTGAAAGTGTTTCTTTTCAGACTTGACTGAAGAGTTCTGATTTTCAGGAAAATCACATTCCTCAAATCTTACAGCAGGAGGGTAAAGCCAGTATTTTCTAAGCAGTTTAATGAACACCACATTTCAGGAATAGATTGAATCCCACTTAATATATTAGTGACATAAAGTCCATGTCGTTGGTGGCACAATGGCAGCCCCACTTTCACTACCCAGTTCTACTAAAGAGAATCCCATTGTGAATTTAGCAACAACTAAATTTAGTAACAATAAATACAAAACACCTACAAAACATTACTAGGGCTGGACTCTGCAGATGTTGTTATTAATTGTATTAATCTCAGAAGTCAGTGTTACTCCCATTACAATTAGATATCTACAAGCTTTGGAGGGAGTGTGGTGTATTAGGATAGTATTTTCCACATGCAGTGGTTCTCCAAGGGGGATGCTAAGATTTTGCCACATTTGTGAGCAAGCAAGAGCAGTAGATGTTAAGTGGAATTTTTCCAGATTTAAAAATAACCATTTTTACTGTGAAACAGAAACGCCATTAGATTCTGTTAACTAGCATGTATCAACTAGTTTGCCACCAGAAAGCTTTTCTTTGTGTTATTTATATTACAGCATGCCATGGGTTTTACTAAAGCACCTTTACTTTTTCTTTTTTTTTTTAGTTGGAATCATTTACATGTTGTATCACATTATGGTAACTTGATTGTTTCAGTAAATATGAACTTTTCAAATGCTTCAAAATTCAACTGTACAAAATTACTTACCCAGCTGCTGACATACAACAGTCTGTGTCTTAGTTTCATCCTTCCTATCCAGAATTGATCCCACTGTTCCCTGCATGATAAATAATAAAAAAAAACCCCAACCAACATTAAAAATTTCAGACAGTTCTGACTTATGCTGCTGAACAAAACCCTCAAACACAAGAGAAGTACTACAGAAGAAGCTCCCAACTTTCTGTTAACTCATGAAATGTCTCACCTTTGCAGCTTTAGGGATCTGGTCCACGTACTGAGGTTTAATGATAGCTTTGAGGTCATCTTCCAGGATCTTGGTAAAATAATTTTGTAATTCAGATCCTCGGAAGTAAGTCAAAATTTCTTGCCAGTCAGGTGGATCCTGTGACAAAATTAAAACCTGGGTTTACTTATACCATTTAAAAACACATTAAGAAACCCCAACTTTAAATTCCAATCAAAAAGGCAAATAGAATATGCTTGTAAGATAACACAGCAAAAAAATCCCCAAAACCATTCTAAAAACAAAGATTTTAGACCGTGTTTTCCAGGTATCACTAGCCTTTAAAAAAATTAAATTTGCACAGTTAAGAAGCTACTGAGCTGAAACAACTTCGTGGGGAAAATGACAGCATGGATTAGTGTAACCACACTTATTTGCTATCTGATAGAGCTAATCTAAAGGGAAAGGACTGGAATGATAAAAGCACAGAAGATGCAACAAATCTGATAATTTTCTCTGCTTCTAGCAAACATTTCCAAGGAAACAGAAGGAGAAAACAAAGGAAAAATGACAAGTTGAAAATAAAAGGAACTATTCAGAGCAATCCCCCAGAAAAGGTCCCCCCTTGCAGAGTGTACTACTCTGTGGGGTGTTAATAACTTTGATGATGAACAGTATGGAATCAGACTGACACAGTCATATTTCCAAACCAAGCAAATACACAGAGGAAATGCTTCATCAGTTTTAGAGCAGAAGCAACATGGAAGATTCAATTCATACCACGTGTTTCTGTGGTCTTACTGATATGGCTCCTTCACAGCAAAGTCTGATTTTGGAAGCATGGTAATTCAATTAAGTACATATTCACAAAGTCAAAAGTTTTGCTATTTCTGCAATACTACCACCTGAAACAAGAAGTCCACAAAATAATATAAACCAAACTTGAAAGAGAATTTAAAATGTAGCTGGGAAAATATTATTTCTTTACAGCTTTAGGTGGCAGCCATGAAAGGAATGGTTTATTACAGCATTACTCTTTCAGGTAAAGAAAATGCTGTAGAAAGTTTGAACACACTTGTTCTTACAAGCTTCTTGAAGGACAAAAGTGTGCCCCCACGTAATCTGAAGGTGAGAAAGTGACATCTGAAATACTGGTAAGAGGAGTCCTAATAGTTATTACTTATGCCTTTGCTCCAATAGTTTTCACTCTTTGGAGTAGTGCTAGGTAAAGAAGCCCTGGTAAAATATTTTGCTCACTGGCTGCAGTTTGACTTAAAGAGTAAATGCATAGGAAAATGGATAATGAATTTTCATAAATACTAGCAGATTACAAGTTGTTTTAAGTTTGGTTCTCAGTCTTAGATCTAACTAACTAGCAACATGAAGAAACTAAGGATTCAGTATTAAAGTCTACAGTGGGAAACACCTTCAACCACAACTGACAGTAACAACATACTTCAGGAGAAATCCTCCTCAAAAGAATCAAAGACAAAAATGCCTAAGAGATCACAATGATACATGGTTAAGTGCTCATAGACATTTGAACTGTTCAGATAAAAACAAAGTTAACTTAGAAGAAACGTCAAAACTTGACCTTTGGAAATCCCTGATGGGAACAGGTAAATTGTGCAGGGAGAAAAACTTGTCGTTTTTAAAAAAAACAACCTAACACTCAAGTGTGACTTCAAGACAGAAACCTACCTCTGATATTTATCTTTTGTGAGTTACAATTAAAATTAGTACCCTTGTCTTTCTTGACAGATAGACACAATTTGCAAGAAAGTCTTTGTTGACAACACCCTTCTACTATTGTTCCTGTGTGGAGTAGATCACTGGCTGTTAAGAGACCAAGTGCCAGCATCCCCACAGATCTATCACATTTACATACAAAAATTCAATCCAAAAATATAAACACAGCTATTTTATTGCTGATACATACATCATATTTTCCAAGATTTGGCTTCTGTTTTCCTGCTAAAATTTTCAAGGCAGTTGATTTTCCAATACCATTGGTTCCAACCAATCCCAGTACTTCACCTGGACGGGGGATAGGCAACCTGTACAAAACGTTGATAAATTTGTGTTACATTAATGCCATCACACACCAACATTTACAGGTCAAGTAAATGCTACAATCCATTTCCAGACTTTCTGATTATAGCCTACTTTGTTAATTTTTAAATAGCTATCTCTAATTATATCAAATTCCTTAAAAATAGAAGGTCATAAGAAACACTTAAAGGCAGTCTGTTTTTAAATAGGAGTTCTGTAAAATAATCCTTAATGCTTTATTTCATTATAATACTTTTTAATAAGAAAAATGTAATTAACATTCTACAAGGAAGCTACTGGGGCAAGAACCAGGAATACTTTGATATGCACTATGCTTACACTACCAAAAACTTGGATTTTTTTTGTCTCTTTTACACTGATATTTGGAAAGTAAAATACCTGTGAAGTTTGAAGGCATTGGCACAGTATCTATGCGTTGTTTCTTTCTCCAGGTTGCTAGGTAAGTTAACAATTGACAAGGCTCCAAAAGGACATTTCTGGAATTGAAATAAATGACAGATTATTAGCACACATATTTTATTAACAAAAGCCTATGTCTCGTAATGCACCCAACTGTGCATTTACATTTTCTAATGGACTTCTATTAAATTTGCTTTACATGATGAACCTGCCAAGGAAGTTCTATACCACATTTTTCAAATTAAGAATCTACAATTTAGACTGTCAGTCTACAATACAAATAAGCACACTGCATATATTCTCCACTTCTTTCACAAGAAAATCTTTCTGCTGCTAGGTGTCCACAGAGACAAACAAACAAAAACCCAAACAAAGCCAAGCAAAAGCCAAGCCACAAACATAACCCACACCCTGCAACCCAACCAGTTCAGTGAAGTGACAAAGTTCTTCACTTTCTATAAACAGTAACAGTTAACTTGGTCTGATTAGTTCAGGAAAGAAAACTGCTTTTTGAAGTTACAGTATGCATTACTAAATATAACAGCAAAATAAGGAAAATTTAGTACTTTTAATAAAGCAATTTAATTTTTACCTTGATGCAAATACCACAACCAATACAAAGGGTTTCTGAAATCCATGCTATTTTGCTCTGTGATGTGACTTCTATGCAAAGTTTTCCTGGTGAAAAAAATTAAGATAAGGTTGGTAAAGTTTCTGCTGAGTCAGAATTCTTGCCAGCACTACTAAATTCCACAGGGGAACATGTAACTGATGAACATTCACTGAAGCTTCAAGTCATCCAAAGGGTTGAAAAGTGTCATTATTACTAAGAATTGTTTATGCTTTTAGTGACATTTCTAAATGCTTCATGAAACAAAATCTTGAATGATACACAAAACCACAGCAATTATAAAAAGCTCGTTCCTTTCTAGTAGAACTGATTTAAAACATCTTCAAGTCTTCAACTTTGTTACATTGTAACTCTTACCCATTCGAACCACAGGACAACTCTTCTTGCATTCCTGCCGACATTTCTTTGGCTTACACTTGTCATGGTTGACTATAGCAATTCTTGTTAATTTGTCTGCCATAATGCACAACTTAGGGTTAAACTCATACGCCAATTATGAGGAGGAGTAGTGGGAGCAGTCTTCCAGACCTTAAGGAAAAAAGAAAAAAACCTCATAAGAGACCATGTTACTGACAGCACAGAGAACACACATACCCTAACTTTTAAGTTCTAAGGAGTGCAGAGATGAAAAATGAAAAAATTTTTCATTTTTTTCTTCCTTTAAGCAACATGGCAAACAGAGCAAAGTCAGGGATACAAACAAAAGGGTTCTGATCTGGAGATAACTGCACAAATTTTTAACATCAACTTTCCACCCCATTACTATTTTTCCAGTGTAAAATAAAATTGTGGTTATATCTGAAAATGGATTTGTTTCCAAGAAAAGCATCTAGTAGTAAGAACATAAGAATCTATACAGCTGCAAATTTTAGTTTCACAAGCTGCCTTGTGTAAAGCACCCCTGTTTACACTGTTAAAATTGTGACTACAACTATTACTCCAAGGATATGATTAGAATATACAGTTACAAACTATATGCCAATATTCTGTATTAAAGGGTTAAAACAGTGCAAATGTAAACCACTTTCCAAAGTGAAAATTTGTAATTGCCTACAAACAGTAAATTACGCAATGTCAGAAGGCATTCATGATGATGTTTGATTCTTTTATCTTGAGTTTCATTAATAGTTGAATAACTACACTTACATTCTGTATTGCCTAATATGGTACCAACGCCTAGAAGACATTTCAATAAAAATAAGGAAAATTCTTTATAAAGAACACAAAAAGGCTCTGCAAAGGGATCTGGCCAAACTGCTGGGTGGAAAAGGCCTGGGGGTGCTGGTTAATAGTAACTGAGCATGAGCCACAGTGCCCAGGTGGCCAAGAAGGCCAATGGCATCCTGGCCTGGATCAGCAACAGTGTGACCAGCAGGGCCAGGGCATAAATTGTCCCCTGTACTGATCCTGCTGAGGCTGCACCTTGATGCAGCTCTGGGCATCTCCCTAAAGAAAGTCCCTGAGGGGCTGGAGAGAGCCCAGAGAAGGGCAGCGGAGCTGGGAAAGGTCTGGAGCACAAGTCTGATGAGGAGTGGCTGAGGGAGCTGGGGTTGTTCAGCTCCTTAGAAAAGGAGGCTCAGGAGAGCCCTTATCACACTCTACAACTCCTGAAAGGAGGGTGTAGCAAGGTGCGGGATCGAGCTCTACTCCAAAATAACAAGAGACACGACAAGAGAAAAAGCCTCAGATTTCACCGGGGGGGTTTAAATTGGATATTAGGAAAAACATCTTTGTTGAAAGGTGGACAAGCATTGCAACAGGCAGCTCAGGGAAGTGGTGGAGTCACTATTCCTGGAGGCATTTAAAAGACATGTAAATGTGGCACTCAGGGATACAGGTTTGGGCCCAGCGCTGGGTAAATGGCTGGACTCAATAACCTTGGAGGTCTTTTCTAACCTAAAAAATTCTGTAATTCTGTGGAGTAAAAAAGATTAAATATTCCTGAAATCGCAAACAAATGCATGCAAATAAGTGAAATTACAGTGTGATTTCCACTCCATAATCCCCTCTTTCCTTGCTTAGCTCTTTGTAATGTACATTGACAAGCACTGGATTGGACTGGGACTTTGTACAGCTGCAGCAAATACAGGGAAAGGTAGAGTATTTTAAATTTAGGTCTTGACAGTTAAAAAAGATGAAATGTGTCTTGAAGTACATTTATATTTCCTTTACTACATTCACTCATAGTGTTGAAAATAACAATAATAATGACTTTTATCTTCCTATAAACAAGGCACACCTAAGGACAACTCTCTCCAGCTCCAGAACAACAAAGTTTTTTGACTGAATTATGAGGCTATTGGAAGACTTTAAGATATTACAGATGACAACTATTTTTTGGTCAAAAAATTGCCATAAAGTACAAAGCATTTCCATCCCACCACCACTAACTAAATGGATGGCAGCCCTACAGATGATGCATGCTCAAAATCATTTCAATGCAGTATCAATAGTTCAATGATATAACAAGGAAGGAGTCTTGAAATACTTCAGGTTTTTACACTGCCAAAGGTGCAGTTGCATTCAAAGGATTCCAGCATTTCTAATTAAAGGAAGTATTTTCTATTGGATGTCCAGTTCACCTTCACTTCACCAAACCAAAGCATCATTCAGTGGTTTACAGACTATATTTACTACATGTGGCTATTGGATGAAGAAAGGTTGTGACTTGCAAACTCCTGAAGGAAGCAAGAATAAAATAGGTGCAGGGCACATTTATCACGTTAAACTCTACCCTTCCAGAAACTTCAGTTGGAAGGAATCCTCCATACTGCAATATGAATGAAGATGGACACCTAACAGTCAGCAAAGGTCAGAAAAGTAGATGTTATTGTATCCTTAAATCCACTACTACCATAGTTACAAATATTTTAAGTGGTTCCTTTTAAAAGTGGCAGTCTTATTTCTTTATCCAATTTCCAATGTCAAAAGATATTCTTCATCAGCTATAAATGAATGTAGCTAACACTGCCAACCTTATTGAGCAGTTTCTACTTATATTTCTTTATTATTTCGAATTTCTTAAGCCAGAAAGTCCTATTGACACAGCTGATGTGTTCAAATTAATGACTGAATATTAAAAAATAAATTAAGTGGTTTAACAGTTCTGTATTGTCAGACCGGACTGAAAAAGCAGGGCTGAACATTGAAATTACATCTGTAGACCAGGCCAACAGGCATGGAATAATGTGTCTGCAGTTCTCACTTTAACACATGAGAAAGCAACAAACTGAAAGCCTTATTTTTGAAGGCTATAGAGGTGCTTTAGTCAGGGTAATTTTCTTGGGGACAGAGACTGGATAGTATCATTATTTCAAATAAGCATACATTATTTGGGAAGACATCCCAGTGCTTTTCACTAAAATCCTACAGTTCACAGGGCAAAGCGTATTTGGGGGTGAATCACTGTGTCTGTTTTCCCAAGGAAGTGCCTAACAGACAGACAGACAAACAGACAGATCACTGTGCATCTTCCACCTGAGCTCTAGGCAGCAGTGAACCCGTTCTGTGAGTTCCAAGGCAAGCTCCAGAAGCCAAACCTGCCGTGGCTCTGCAGGCTGCCCTCCCCAGCCCCCAAACCCTGCTGGAGGTTCCTGCTGAGCAGTGCCCAGAGCAGCCCAGACATATCTGCTCAGCCACCACCCTTCCAGCCTTGCAGGGGTTTGGTCTGAAGCTCCAAAGCAAGAGAGGGGGACAGGGCTGCTCTCAAACACCAAGGCAAGCATGGCTTCCAACAAGCAATTCTTGCCAACTTTCTCAGCAGCTTCCCACAGTCTTGGCGGGATAACCAGACTGAAGTTTACACTCGCTGCTGAATCAGACTGTGGTTGGTAGGCACTGAAACAGCCCCAAGTTTGGGTTTTTCTTCCTAATTCTAACTTACCTGGGAAAATGCCCATCTGTGGTGAACAGTTTTGAAGGGGTCAGAGAATTAAGTATGTACACTAAGCATTTATTAGAGTATTGGTGAGGGGAAGAGAAGCAATGAAGCAGCATGGAGACACACGCTCCTCCAGCTCTGCTCCCATCTACGTGACAGAAGTCTCAGTTTATCCAAAACTCTCTAGTGGTCTTATCCATTTTCAGAAAAAAACAACCTTTGACTCCTGTAACTTCTGCAATATTTCCAGGACTGAGCTGATGTCTACAATGACAACTGTCCACCAAAGAAAATAATAATTTCTACTTAGAACTCAGAAACAAATAAACAAACTGTCCATAACCAGACTGAACCCAAGTTACATATTCACATCCAGTTAGCAGAGTGGCATTTAAATAAACATATGGAGTAGGATGGTCTGATTCCAAGGAGCAGAAGCAGAACTCTCAGGACACTGAACACAAATTAGCAATGTTACACAGCAGGAAGTGTGCAGTCAGCACTTTAGGGGCAGGAGAAACTGGTACTCAGAAGCATTTGACTTCATTACTGCATTTCTCCTTTCCATATCAAGAATAACAGAATAAAAAGCAGAGTATGAAAATACTAATTTGCTACTAACAACTAAAGAGCTGCTCTGAAAGAGTGAATGATGGAGTGGCAGCAGAAAATCTTCCCAGAATGGACTGACAACACAGGTGAAGGAAGGAGAGAATGACTCAAAACTGCTGGCTAGAGAAAAAAGAAAATGGTCCAAAAACCTTGGCAGTATCATTCATTGAAGCCAAAAGCTGTCCATTATATTCAATTATATAATTTAGTAGAAAAAACCTAACATGGCTAAAAATAAGACACAAAACATGTTATCACAAGCATTCTAAGTCAGCATTCTTAGGCTGACACAGCTGCTGCACACCCTGACACACCAGATTACCAAAAAAAAAGCAACCCACGTGCAGACCCTGCTATCTGTCACAGAAGGCAACAGCAATGTACAATCTGTAGAACAAGTGCAATGTGCTTGCATTAATAATATTTATTTCTTTCATAGTAAATTTTAATTTAGCTCTAATGCCTAAGTCAAAGCAATTATGACTAAGAGGATTTGAAACTGCAAAGAAAAATTAGAACATTAAAAGTAAAAAAAAAAAAAAAGACTGAAATAGAACCCAAGATTACTCAGTGAAAGATGTGAAGGCAAGGTCTGAGTTCAGAATTGTGCCATACTTTAAAACCAGTGAACACTTTGTAAAATTACACTGCATCTGACCTCAGAGAGAAATGCTGTGGAAAGAAGTGAGGATGAGCATTTTCAGTTGCCATTGAAAACAAGCACAAGAATCGCCTCTCAGTTTCACTCCTGAGGGACTACACAAAGTCATGCCATAACAAGAACAATAAAGTTAAGAACTAGAATACCCAAATGAAATTTAAATGAAAGATAAAACAGATTTTCAAACTGCATATGGGAGATCACTACACCTGTGAATATCAAAGCAGAAGCAATAGTAAATGGTACAAAAACAAAGTATACCAAGAATTAGGAACTAGTCTTTGCTTAAGGTTTTGACATGTTTTAGAAACTGAGGCAATGTTAAAAAAGAAGTTTAGACATGCCCAAAACTTCCCTACTCTATTAAACTATTATGTTACTCATAAGACACGACATGAATAAGAAAGCATGTTAACATGAAAGCATATGGTCAAATATACTGACGCTGCACAACGAGTGGGTGTGTTTAGCTTGTACTGAGCAGTATTAATTATCATTCAATCTTTAACACATCCCTTTAACATCAAGTGAAATACGTGAGAATGATCCCTTAAATTAGCAAGCTAATGAAAGTAATGAAAGTATTTCACGACCACTGGTTTAGGGCCGCCGTTTATGGAAGGAACCACAGGAGAGAAACTTAAATTAGGGCGTGAAAACTGTCACAGGAATTGCAGGTGAAGCATCCAAATGCATTCTAGACAGGAAACACCACCGTGGTCCTCGAGAAAAGCCCTTCCGACCTCTTTTGTTTTCACACACCACGCAGAAAACGGCCCTAGCCCGCTATCTTATCGCACCTGCAAGGCTCCATCTCCTCACCGCCCCACAAGCACCCACGTGGGTATCGGCTTCTCCCAAAAGCAGGCAAAATACGGCTTTCCCCCTGACCCGGAGGAGGAAGCTTCCCGTTCTCCCAGGAGCAAAATGCCGGCGTTCCCTTTCCCGGGGCCAGGCCACCGCCAGCAGGCGAGGATGCCGCGCTGCACGCCCAGGGCAGCCATTCCCGGGCCGACAG
>JAHLSL010000020.1:20448941-20604847 GCA_025920805.1 Petroica traversi | reverse complement strand
CCAGGAGCTGGGCGCGCTCGTTGCCCCGCCGGGTCCCTCCCGCCGTGCGTGAGGGGGTCTCGCATCGCCCCCGCGGCCCGAAAGCGGAGCCCGGGCTGGGGATCCGGGCTGAGGATCCGGCAGGGCCCGTGTGTGCCGTGAGTAGGTGCTGCTGCTTTATTTCCCGTGCTAGAGCGGTTTGTAGGCCTGCGGGACACGGCCGCAGTAGTCTTGTAAATGTAAATGTAGTCTTGTAAATTTTCATCGTGTTTGTCTGTGATTGTTGTAATTAATAGTAATTGAGAGCCCTACAAACAAGTCGTGGGGGGGTCGGCTATCAGTTGGTTTTTCAAAGCGGCTTCGTGCTCTGCTTCCTCTGGGTTTTCACGACAGCTTCCACCTAATATTTACGCTCCGTGTAAACATGTGCTCGCCTCTTTTAAGGAACAGCTTGTAGCCTTACCAGGTAACTTTGGAACTGGTGTTTCACAAAAATATATTTTTTAAAAGTATGGTTTTCTAGATTGATTAGGAATATATGTATGAAATTGCTAATGTAGTTATCTTAATTTTTTTTTTTCAGTGAAATATATTTGTGACAATGGAAGACTAGTGGTTTTCACTAATAGGCTTAAAGCAATGCCCTGGAGGCAGGGTAAAAATAATAAGTTTATTGAAGTTGTATTGAGAGCATACATAATCTGAGGGATTACAAATGTACAAGTGAGCTAGTTGAAAGAGGATGCTGCTGAGCACTTACTATCAATTATTAAATATTCATTAACCATTAGTAATTTTAATGTTTAATCTTTAAAGGCCTTAGATGAGCAAGGGTCCAGCCAAAGAAAATGAGAGCAGAGTCAAGAGCTTGTGAGGTAAAATGAGTGGTGCAGTTAAGAAAATCAGGGAATCTGAGGTATGAAATTCCCTTTTGTTATGAACAGGAAAAACAGTGCTATGGATGTTGCAAAAATGCTGCAGTAGTCAGTGCAGCCTTTGTTCAGTTTTCCTGGAAAGGCTATAGTCAGATATTTGCTAAAACTGAATAAAATTACATGATTGGAATGCAATCAGTGTAATACTTCTTAAAAAGAGAGAAAAGCCAGATGAGCACTGATCCCCTGAAGGATTCTGAGGGGGTGGTTTGGGAAGGGAATTTGTCTGTAAGTAGAGGGCAATTAAAATCAGTGTGCACACTGGAAACATTCTAGTGTGAGTTGTTAAGAGTAGTCTGGATCAAAATTTTTTTGTTAGAGTAGCCAATGCATTTAATATGGAAGGAATATGAGGAGTCTATCTTGTGTTTCACAGAACTTCTGTCATTGTTCAAGCTACTGAAGTGTGCTCTAAAAATAATTCTCTTTAAAGATCTTTTTAAAGAGCTTTTGAAGCTGACTTGTAAATAACTCACTTTTAAACTGGGGTGTCATGAAACATGCTCCTGGAGATGTCAGTTTTGAGTGTATTACCACTGTTTTCCTGTAATGTGGAACACAAAATTGGAAAGATTGCAAACACTGTACAGCTAAGGGTTGGAATTAAAAACCATCTTGAGAAGATTGGTAGCAGGTTGAAAGTCAGTGTAACTAAGCCCAGTTAACAGGAACTGAGGGAGGAAAAGAACACAGGAATAAAAAAAAATCAAAGGCCTGATTAGTGGGAAGGGTGTCAGTGAGCAGCAAACAGTATCCCAAAAAATACTGAGCATTTATACTGCATTTGAGCACTGTAGTGCACAGTAAAACAAATACGAGTTGAGAATTATGTTATTTCAACTAGCCAGGTGTTGTTTTGTCACGTTAACAAGTGTGAGTGAAAATAAAGACAAGGGAAGTGATTACTCTGCTGAAAAAGGGTCTTAGCTAAAATGGTCTGGTTATTTTTTTAAACATTAGTACTAGTAGGATACCTAGACTCTGAATATTAGGTTTATTAAACTTTGTGAGGGGAGCTTGAAAGGCACAGACACTCTACAAAGGAAGAAACAAAGAGCAAATTTGATGAGTGCCCTCACATCAATAGAAGGGTTGATATGTAAAGGCCAGTGGTTAACAAGTCTTTGAATTCTCTGTAGAGCAAGAGATGCTTGTTTTTAAAAGGTGATATTTGTTTTAATCCTAAAGGAAAGCTTTCAGCTTTTAGGTTGAAGCTGGGTGTCCACAAATCTCTTGCTGGAGAAGTAAATGTCTTGACAGTTGTCTCTCAGGCACAGTCTGGTCTCTCCAAGGCCCTTACAGATGTCTGTTTAAACAGTTCTGAGCATACAGTGTGGTGGAATTAGAAGTTTTAATAGGGGAAAACTGCTTTGGAATCTGCAAGTTTCCTTGAGCCTGGATTTTTATGGAACTCTGATAGGAATGGCCCATGATGAATCCCTTAGTGTCTCTCTTGAGTGTGTTGTGTGCTTACAGAAGGATTTGCTTCCAAGTGTGCACCTTTTAAAGGTGGCTTCTGCTGGTACCCTGAGAACAACCCGGCTGGTTTGGTTGAGAAAGGCAGACTGTCCAACCATTTAAACCCATTTTACTCTCTTCATAAACTGTGCTTGCTAAAACATCTTCAACTGGCTGTCCCTTCACAGGGCTGGGATATTTTCTGAAAAAGAGGGAGGAAGATGAGGGATAAAGGGTTCAAGGAGGGGGGGAAAATGCTGCCGCTTTGTCTTGATCAAAGGACGTGCAAATCACAGACAGTAAAATAAAAGTGTGGCCTTGATCATGTTGTTAAGGCATTCATATGTTCATGCTGTTAATAAGGAAACAGAGTCTGTTAATGAACTTTAGGAATAACTGAATTGGAAAATCAGAGATGTTTCCAGCCAGTGCTTCTAAAGATGCAGTATCTTTTCATTTTTCAGCACATATCAAGGAGAAGGGCTTCTAGAAAAATTAGTTTTTACACAGCGTGAAAAAGCAAAGAAAAATTTTATTAGGACTTTAGTTCCTTTTGGAGCTTAGTATTTGTGTCTTGTTTAAAATGAGGTTCTTTTACTTGTGCTAGTAAAATGTCCAGAAGTGTTGCTTGAGTGAGCTGGCCTGCTGATGCATTTTTTTTCCTTAGTTCTTCTATCAGCTTTCAGGTTTTAAAGTTCTGAGAATATTAGGGAACTTCAGCAAAACTATCCAGAATGTATTGTTCTTGAGCTAATTAAACAGTTCTGTCATGAAAATCTGACTCATTTAGTTCAGCCGTTGAAAATTTTCAGTCTTTGAAAATTTCAAAGACAGTTTGTTTCCGTCTTTCTCATTACTGGTACAAGTTCAGTTTAAAACAGTAGGAAACTTGAATGGTGTTTCTTGCAGTATGTTTCAGATCGCCAAAATGTAATGCCTCAAACTTTTGAGAGCCAGTGCAATACAAGTCGTGCATTATTAAGTTATTTAGACCTTTGCTGTGTGTGCTGAAGCATTTAAGAAATCTCAACATCATTATCTTAAAGGATTCTGATACTTTAAAATTTCCAGTAATTTTTTCTAAAGGCATGTGTAATCAACCTTGTGATGTAATCTGAGGGAACTGTGTAATTTCTGTGATTTACTTTATTTTGGTGGGTTTTGATGTGATGCTTGCATACTCCTGGTATCTTAAGGATGGGATTTGGAGTTTTACATTCATTTTCTCTTGAAGTCAAAAGAGTGTCAAGACTTGCTGGTGATAATATTCAAAACATGTTTTCTATGACATTTTTGAGATATGATCACTTAATTCACGTGAATGACTTAGCTTTACTTGTGAACTTGAATTGTCTATGTATATTTTTAGAGGTTGGAAGAACAGTATTTTTGGTGTCTGTGTAAATCTGAGAATTCAAATTAATGCAACTCAGCCTCTCTTAGTTCATTGTTACAAAAGTTAAAAAAAATTGCACAGAATTTGGATTATTACATCATTTGAGCTTTAAAATTCACAAGTCCAAGAAAACAGTCTCCCCAGTGCTTAATAAACATACTTTGATTTTTGGTGCAGCATATGTGTTGGACAAAATGATTTTTGAAGGTCCCTTCTACCACGCTGAACCATTTCCTGGAAAATGTTTGGTTTTCAAGTAGCTGTGAACTAAAGGTTTTGTAATTTTTCTTCAAGATTTTCTTTTATTTAAATGGCATCGGATTAATATCTTTGTGAATATATATATGATATCTGTAGGATTAGCTGTGTAGTGTCCAACTTCTCTTCTGATGGGACGATGTTTGAGCAAGGGTTTTGTCTGTGGCTTTTGTTTTGTGCCACTCACTGTTGTCAGTATTTAGATTTTTCTACACGTGCAATTATTTCTTCAGATTTTGTTTCTGGTAGTTAGGACTGCAGTCTTGGATATGAGAAAGCAGGTAAAATACCTGTGTCAAGTCTTCCGTTTGCAAAATTAAAAAAAAATACCCAAGGACCAGTAGAAAGTGTTTGGTGCACTACAGAATTCAGATTTCCTGTGTCCCAGCAGGAATTTTTAGCTGCAGAGTCATTGGTACGTAGGAAATGTTGTCAGTGGTGCAGTGGGTAAGGCCTGTGTCCTGTGGGCTCCAGCCTGACTCAGTCCCCAATTGGCTCTCTGGGAGAGGCACTGGAAGACTCTTATTGTCCTGCATGTGAGCAAAAGATGAGAGGTCAGCTCTAATTCCCTGACTTTTTAGTGCTCTGAGGTTAATTTTAAGCTTTAATGTAGTTCTTTTAATGGAATTTACTTTTTTTTTTGGAATAAAAAAAAAATTAAGCTACTTTCTAGGAAATAGCCATGTGCTCTGTACTATACAAAACCCAGCTTAATTAAGTTGCTGTATATGTGGTGATGGTCTGGGTGTGGAAATTGAGTGGGATTATTTGAACAATGCCACGTCACAAATTAATGATTCCAGATGAAGTTGTAAAGTTAAGGAGCTAGTCCGTGAATAAATGTGTCTGTAACCAATTGCTACAAATTACACAATTTGTTGAAACTCCCATTTCCTACTTTTGGGAGAAGTATCTCTTGCTCTAATTTCTGAATTTGCAGATTAAGAGAACTTTATATATGTGAGAGAGAATGAAGTCGTATTGCTAGCCTTTAAATCTACATTTTTAATTTTAATTTCTTAAAAGCCAAACAGAACTGTAAAAACCAAATTCTGAAACATGAACTCTGTATGCACAAATTAGAATGATACAAGTAAAATATGTCTTATGGATGTTCCAAGTAGAAATTGAATTCTTAAGGACACAAAATTTACATATATGTGGAACCTCTTAGATATATTACATATCTATAGTCTATATATTTATACTTATTACTTTATATATATATAAATAAAAGGTTCTACAGTCATGCAAAAATGTATGCCTATGTACATATATGTATAAATCACATATTCTGTAGGCTATTATTGTAAGTGTAAGGCCAAAGAATTAAACTATGGGAACAACCAAAATCCTTTCGTTTTTCTATCTAAAAATGTGTCAACTAACTCACTTGTTTTCTCTCACTAGAAATGACTACCCCAAACAAGACCCCACCTGGTGCTGATCCAAAGCAGTTAGAGAGGACTGGTACTGTTAGAGAAATAGGCTCACAAGCAGTTTGGTCTCTTTCATCCTGTAAGCCAGGTAAAATCACAGCAATAATGTAAAAAATTGAATGTACATTTATATTTTGGGTGGAAGACGTCACAGCAGTAAAACTGCTGTAGTGTGTGCTGTAGTCACTACAAATAATTTTGGCTTTCTCTATTTGTGATACAATATGAAAGTTATAGCTGTATCAGAAATCCTGCTCTGAGGCACTATCTCAGATGAGCTAAACAGAACTCTTACCTATTTTATATTAATTTTTTTTCTACTTACACAGTGAACAAACTAAGCCATGTGAGCAGAATCAGACCCAGAATGGTGAAATAGTTTCTGAGCTTTGGTGTTTTGTCTGGGTGTCTTCCATTTTTAACTGAGGATGACCATGCAGCTGGGTGACCTGTATGTTCTGCCTGAACTTTGTGTGGGCTCATCTGTTACAGGGTGGCCCTCCAGCCCTGCAAGTAAAATGAACCTGTGCAGTTAGTGATATCTGCTCAAAATATCTGAAAATATGTATTCTTTCCCTTTTGGGTGGTTGAGTTGCTATTGCAGAAATATCTGCTGGGAGTTGATCTGCTGTCGTGCTGCAAGGTCAACGATCCCTTTATGTCACAATATTGTGCTCAGGCTGTCTGACTTGGGTCTGAAATCCCAGAATATTGGAGAAAAAAGTCTCATGGTTTTATTGCTTAAACAGGCTGAAGGAAACTTTTTGTTGCAGAACAAACTTCAGCTGCTACATTAGAACTGCAACTAGTGTGGACAATCAGTAAAAGGACGTGATTAGTAAAAGGGTGGATATTGAGAGAATAGAAGATGCAAAGTTGGACTTGTTCTTCAAATGTGATGACATTAATCTTTAGGAATTCTGGTTTTGCCATCTATTGCTTGTTCTAGCTGGTACTTGAAAAAGCAAATATATTTTAGGACATGACTTGAAATGAAAGTATTACATTTGGCTAAAATTTTATAATGAATAGTTTCTGCTAATGATTATTCTTCAGTTCAGCAGTTAAGTTACAGAGGAGATGGAAAAGTCTGTTAATTTTTGCTCTGGCAACCAATATGAATTACTACTTAACCTTGAAATTCCAGGACTTATTGACATGGATTCACACCCCACAGACTTCAACAGTATTGAGCTTTTGCAGATTCCCCTATTTCAGTTTTGTGTATTTCAGCATAGGGGCATCTTGGATATCTAGAAATATTTCCTAATATGTTATAACTCGGGAGACATTAATTTGTAATAGTTGAAGAAGAGCTACATTTGCATCACAGAAATGGGATATTCAAGATAATCACATTTTCTTTTTCTTAGGGTTTGGAGTGGATCAGTTACGAGATGATAATCTAGAAACTTATTGGCAGTCAGATGGATCACAGCCTCATTTGGTGAACATCCAATTTAGGTATTAAAATATACTCCCTGTGGGTTAGGGTGCTTTGTGGAACTTTGTATTGATTATTGTTCACCAAGATAGGAATTCTGGAAGTGCAAGAACTCCTGCCTTAGTTCTGTTACCCAATGGGTAAGAAGTCAGGTAGCATTTATAAAAATGAGATTTTCAGATGTTATGACCACTAAATTCCTAAATAAGCAACAAAAAGGAATGTTTAATGGTATGTCAGTTGTGACAGCATCACATTTGTTCATGTAAGGAGACTAAAGTCCCAATTTTTGATTTGGAGGCTAGATGACTCCTATATAACCTAACAGCTGAGTTGTATAAACCTTTTTTTTTTTTTATTATTCTGTCATGTGTAGGATGCTTTCAGTACTTTTTCTTTTACCAAACTTGAGTAGAGATGTTTGTCACCTTTTTTTGTTTACTTTCTTGAGAAGGCCTTGGTCTAATAAGACAGCCCATATCTGAAAAGCTAAACTTAAGCTTCATTACATACAAAGGCTTATTTGGCATCAGTTTCTTGGTACACTGACATTTCTGAAGGCAAGCAAAGGAGATTGGTGAAAATCAAATGTGTGCATGATGTAATGTGGAAAGTCAAACACAAGTTCTTTAGCAGCAAGTTTCTTATGAACCACTAGGCACACTTATATTCATTTTCAGAACATTTAAATCCTTAGTTATTGCAAGCTAGCAACAAACTCATCCTAAATATTTTTCCTTATGATGCTTATATACCTTGTGTTGCTTCTTGCAGAAGAAAAACAACAGTGAAGACCTTGTGTATTTATGCAGACTACAAATCTGATGAAAGTTACACTCCAAGCAAAATCTCTGTCAGAGTAGGAAATAATTTTCATAATCTCCAGGAAATCCGGGTAGGTCAATGATGCTTTGCTTTCTCTCTAGAGACAGTTTTCACTTGTTAGAACATCTGATGTCACAAAATAGTTTTTGGAGGTAAAATATGTCATTGTGCTTCATGGGGGGGAAATGGCTGAGTTTATTTTGATGTTTGCTTTTAGTTTTCATCTTGTAAATTTAGTAGACTGGTTTCTGTTGTATTTTTTAAAATCAGGTTATTTTGCCAAACATTATTATAATTGAATATGTTCATAAATTAAGTTTTACTTTTGAGTATTGTTTCAAATGTTTTTCCTTTTAATACAGGACAATTACTGGGATGTAAAAATTTTGGATGGGATGCAGTTTTTTAACAATATGAAGCAAAATCCAGTTTTCAGTTCTTCAGACCTGATTAAGATTTTGAATGAGACAGAGTTGTAGTGTTTTGTTAGTGGTTTTATTTATAAAATAATAAAATGTAGTATTTTTTTAATGATGGTGCTTCTAGCCAGAACTGTGATAAGATTTGAGTTGCTTCAAGTGCTTGGTTTTGCTTTTCTTTTGGTAAATAGTAAAAGCAGATTTGAAATAATCTATGATCTTGGTAGAAGTCCACCCTGGAAACTAATCAGGTTACTCAAAAGCAGGTATTTTGCTCACTCTGGGTCAGGGTAGCCTGAAGTTTCAGATTTCTCTTCTTTGGAGCTCAGCAGTTACTGGCTGGTATTTTGGGAAAGTTTTACTTATCAGCCTTATATGGCAGGTATTACAACAACAGGATTTGGATGGCGAGAAGAGGGTGATGCTAAATGGTGGCTTGTATTTTTCCTCCTGGGATTTTTAGTTTTCACTCTGGTTTTTGGTCCCAGCATTCAAAGTCCCAAGAGCAAGTTGTAAGTAGAAAGTTGTAGATGCTGTGGGATACTACACTAAAAAAAGTGTAGTAGAGATTGGCTGTTAGCATTATGTGTCTGTCTACGTCCTTCAATGATTTGTGATCTTCTCTGAAGTTTTGATCTATACATTTTATCCTAAACCTTAAGTGGAAGGGTCTTGATGTGTTTTATTTTTCTTTAATTTAATTAAGTATTCTTTTTGAAGAAATGAATCACCACATTATCTTGGCTTTTATCAGCAGCAAAATCTGCCTTTCAATCTTCCCAATTGTGTCGCAGCAATTTGGGAATTGCACGGTCCATGAAGAAGGGCAGCCGGCCCTTTCCCGTTAGGGTGTGGGGCCGTTTCCCGTGTGTCCACTAGATGTCATTGTTGCCCTTAATGATCGGTTCGATTTTTGCCATTTTAGCTGCCCTTTCAATAACTAAATGATGATTATCCTTTTTATAGTCATGCTTAGCACAGCACTGTATTTCTCACTGCCTAACTCTGCTTTCTCATACAGTGGTAAACTCCCACTCCTGAGGGTCTGTATGTTATTAACATATTAATACTGTAAAGCAGTAAAATGTGAAACAAGTGTGTTAGTTTCCTCCAGTGTCTCAGTATTTCTTTAGTTCTTTTCTTGCTAAGCACGGGATTCTATGCATAATGTATGTAGTTAAAAATGGTGCATCTATATGAAACAAGTTACTAGCATTTTTTTCTGGTATATGAATGTGACTATAATATGATGCATCACAGAGTAATTCTTATGCATACCACATGCTCATATGCTTTTTTTACTTCCAAACTGAGGAGAAAATATGGTCACGCTTCTTATTAATGAGATACAATACTCTGATGCTGTAAAATGCTTGTGACTGTCATCACTATGATGTTACATGTTGCTATCAATTTTCTTATTTCCTAAACTTCTTGATACTGTTTCTTAAATTTTCCTTCAGTACGGAACCCTTCTCCTTTCTTCAGCTTCTCTGACACACAGGGAGGTTATTAAAGCAGTGTGAACTGTTATGAGCCCTTTACAGAAATCTGCTTAATTATACAATGATTCCATTGGCTTCAGTACTGATTAACTGGGTGGAAAATCAGGCTAAAGCATTTTATATTTTTCCACGGAGGCTTGCCCAACTCATAGTGTCTAATGAATGTGTTTTCTTTCCTAATGGTCTAATTTTCAACGCAATGCAATATGCTGTTAGGCTAAATTTTGTCACAAATGTAAGATTAGCTTTAATTTGTCTTCTAGTATGTCGGCATATCTTTTTGGAACCCAAGATGAAATTATTTCCTGAATAAAAGTCTTCTTCCCCCTCATTTGTACCCCTTCATAAGGGTGAGAACAACCCTCACAATCTGGCAGGATTATTTCCTTGCTCACTGCAGTTAAGGTGTGTGCAGTCAGCCTTCTCCTATGACTTAAGTGCCTTTGTGTCACAGCTGTCAAGCTTGGAGAGCAAATATTTTTCTCATTTCCAATGATGGAGTTTTCCTATGTGATGGTGCAAACAGGATAGTCTGTAGAGGGATTTTTGGAACAGCATTCAGACTCCTCAGGATATGATTTAAGATGTTGCACTTTTTCATTATATGAAAATAACCCACTGCAAAGGATATGAGTGAAGTGCTGTCTGTGAGAGATCTCTGATCTCTTCAAGTGATGCTCTCCTGCATATTGTATTTGTACTTCTCCGAGACATTTAGATTTAGCAGTTCAATTTGCTGTAAGAAGATGAAGTGTTTTGATGCTAAGTGCAGGTATTATTTCAGGGTATAGTCTCTATCCATATATTATATATATGTATACACACACTTTGTAGTTTCAGTGCTTTCTGCTGTCAGCCTGCAATGGAGGACGTTTACATGGACTCAGGTGAAAGCCCTGTAATCTTAATACACCTTTGATAGCAACAGTGTGAGGTCTTTGATTTAGGTTTTTGTTGGGGTTCTTTGTTTGCTTTTCCTTTGGACTGCTGTCTGGTTTGTTTTCAGTTTGTTTCCTTTCCCTTTGGGCCTTGCCTGGTGTTTTGTAACCAGGTGCAAGCGCTGCAGCCTCCCCGGTGGTGTGGGGTTGTGACTGAGCACCACGGACAGGGCTCCTTCCTCACTGCTTGAAAAGCACTGCACTGGAGAGGGGAATTACCAGCTGGAGGAGTGCCCAAACTGGAGGCTTTTCCAAGAGGTAGTTAAAGAAATGTGACCCCACTGTGATGCCTTTACTGCTGTGGTGTCCTGTGACTGTAGGGAAGGGGTTGGACTTAGCCAGACATTTTCTGAAACCCAGCAGTGAGCAACTTCACCTGTTTTCTGTACCTAAACTCATCCTGAGGATGCAACATGCTAGGTTGTCCTGAGGCTGTTGCAAGCTAATCAGTCAAGAAAAAGTATTCTTGTGAGTCTCTAATCAGACATCTCTAAGGGGCATTTTGAATTTCTTTCCATTGAAGGTGGAGTACTGCATTGTTGCTCCTTAAGATTCCTGACTAGGTTTCAGGTACTTTGGTTAGAGACCATTCCTCTGTATTCTTTCTTCCATTCAAGAAAAGAGACATTTCTGACCCCTAATTATTCCTTTGGTTCAGACTGTCAATTAAAAATAGTCTACTTTCTCCAAATTACTCTTGATGCTAAGAAAAGACTGAGTAAACTTCAGTTTTATAGTATTTCAATCTGTAGTCTTTGCTGTCTGTCTCTAGGATGCTCCGTAGGCACAATCATCACACCAGTTGTTGATTTTAAATTATTATCTTGCTGTTGTTCTGGTTGAGTATGGATTTTTTTTTTTTATCAGGATGCACACAGGACCTGTTCCTTACATCTAAAATGCACTGGAACTGGAATCTGCAAAGCAGGGGAGTAGAATGCTCCACTGGTATTGGTTAATTATGAAGCCTTGTGGTTGATGTCAAGGGTAGGAATCAAATTTCAGAAGCAGGGTTATTTCCATTTGTTGCAGTTGGTACTCAGTACATATTTCCAGCTTCCAGCAGAGGATATTTTGTGAATCCCCAACTGGGATGTTCATATGAACTCATCTTTACAAAAAGAGGGCAAATTAAATGATGTAACATCACTGTTCCCTGCCAATATCATCATCACTTGGTGATATGACCTTTTCATCGTTCATGTACTTATGGAAATAACTAATATATGCTTCAAACTGTGGAAATTATGAACAGGATTACAATTTTCCTGCCCTTTGATACTGTGGAATGGTAATGCATTAGAGCAGAGCTTACGGTGCAGTCATGAGAAATGCAGTTACTGAAATAGCCTTTTATGCCTATGAGGTGTGTATATACAAGTAGGGAGGGCCACATTAGACCTTGTAGAACAGTGGAAGATTATTTTGGCCCACACACTATAAAATTTTTTAAGCATTTTTATCTTGCTTACTAAGAAGTGGTATTTTAAGAGAAATAATTATCTCTGCTGTAGGGGAAAACTAGAGAAGAGATTTTCTCTTTATGCTGTGGTAGATGTTGCATGTAAAATATATTTTTTCTTTTGTGTCTGAACATTCAGAAACAAATCTATGAAGGAACCTTTTCTTGCCACAGAAGGGCTCAATTAGGCAAGGGTACCTTAAAGAGGCCCTGTATATTTAATTCTGTCAGTCTGACTTTACTTTCTGAGGCAGAGGAAAAGCCATGTGAAACAATATGGCAACAGCTCTATGGAAGGCAGCAAGTTGATGAAGTACAGAGCTTTCCTCGAGGGAACTCAAGTACAGAGAGCCTAGGAACTGATGGAAGCACTGAGTGTTACATATGTGTGAAAGCCTCTCCTGCACTTAGAACCTTTTTCATGATTATTCATTTAAGTTCATTGAAAATTCCCCACCCTCACAGTAAAGAATTTCTTACAAATATCTCCTCTAAACCTTGGTTTAAAGCTGTTCCCCCTTGTCCTATCACTACAGGCCTTTGTAAAATGTCTCTCTTCCTCTTTCTTGTAGGTTCCCTTAGGTACTGGAAGGCCAAAATTCGGTCTCACCACCACCTTCTCTTCCTGTAGCAAGGGTTTGATTACATCGTTTCATCTCTTTTCTGTGTGTGAAGTTCTGGTAGGAGGATTTGAAGAGATTTCCCCAAAATCTTTGTTTGTTTAATATTTTACTTCTGTAAAAATCTTTCTGGTACCAGTGGCTTAAAAATTCAGATTTTTGAAACTGGGTGTTATCAATGCAGGTAAACTGTCCTCCAACATGATGGGGAGATTTTTCATTTGCTTTAATGCAAGCTTTCACTACTGTACTCTAATGACAATACTTTAAACAAATTCTCTGGTGGACAGAAGCAGGTTGCACATTGTGCTCTGTATGTGAGGGGAAAGAGCCAGATACTTAAACTTTTTATTTTGAAAACCTACTGCAAATTTAGGTGAGCATATTCTATGGCACTCTTTTGAAGTTTGTAGGATAATACTGTTGCAGAATAGTAATCCTATTAGTTAGGGAAAACCTGCTGGTTTTCCTTGATAGTTTCTTACCTTCTCTATAGCCTTGAAAGATTTATTCAGGGAAGACTTCAGTAATGGAGATCAGTGTACCAATAGAACAGCCCCTTTACCATTCCTAATTAGTTAAAATACAGGGGCTCTTTGTCACAAGAAGATATTATTATGAAGGGAGTACCTTTATGGCAAAAGGAGCACATATATGTGTTAATATAAGTTCTGTGAGAGTAGGGTCTGTCATTTTACCTTTGCAGTAGTCGTGCTGCTTGTATACAAAAATTCTAGCTAGAGCTGTGGAATAGTCTTCTTTTTGCCCCTGATTTTATTTTTAACTCTACCAACTTCTGCAGCTGATTTACACACGTGCACACACACATATATGGTGGTTTTGGCTTTTGTGAAAGCATTTTATGTAGCCTTTAGCCCTTTGTGCTGCATATAGCTTTGTTTCTTTTAAACCATGGATTTTCCTTTTAATGCCTGGATAGAGCAGAGATGCTGATCTGTCTCCTTTTGATAGCGATACCAAATTTTTGGAACTCTTAGATCAGTCAAAAGTCTGTGTTCTTTAGCTCGTAGGAATTGGTCCAGATATCTATACTGATATACAGTAGATCATATCTGTTTAAAACAGTAGCCCCCATGCCCTTCACTGCCTGAAGTTTCCAAGTTGTAATCAAACGTATGTGCTATCAGGCTGAGGGAAGAAAAGCATGTTTTTCTTTTACATGCTCAAAATGTAGTGAAAATCCCAGTGGACAGTCGTGTTTACAAGGGTAACTGTCTGCATTCAATTGTGGGTTATAAAAGTGCTTGCTTGAATAAATACACAGAGCTATCAGACAGAACAACCAATAGTTCGTTGGACTAATTGACCTTGTCAGTAGAATAGAAACACTTGCAAATAAAATTCCCATTGCCAGCAAAGTTGCAACTGAAAACCCCCGAAGAAACTGTGTATATCCTCTAACTATCTTGGAATGCAGTGATTCAGGCAGCAGACATGTGCAGTGGGAGGGGGCAGGAGGGGGGAATCATTAACCAAGAAAGTTGTACGTACCAGCACTTTTCCGTGGGCTCCTTTTGCAGTGTGAGGCTGCATGCATTCCTCTAGTCATTAAGTAGTTCACTTTCCATATTCAGAGTTTTGTTTTCTCCCAGTTGTTGCTACTTTTACCATCCCTTGGGTCCCCCTGTATGATTTGTTTTGCTAGTCTGCTTTTGTTATAATGTAGCCTTTTCAGAAATGGCGAAGGTGTTTGGCTGGTAACCACAGCATGTTGTAATGAGGGTGGAGTGTGTTTGTCATTCTGCAGCCATGGTTGACTTCCATGAATGCCAGTGTCTATAACCACACAGGCTGTGGCAGTTTATCTTTTTGAATATATTTGAGTTGCCTAACAGAGGAAAAGAATCACAGTAAATATCAGAATATCTGGTCTTCCAATCAAAAGCACGATGGAACCATTTCTTTTACTTTACCCAGTGATGAGTCATGTATCTTCCCATTAAAAAAAGGAAAATATTTCACTCCAGAAATAAGTCTTCACAAGTGAATTAGTCATATATCAGACATTTCCTTTTAAAAGTTTGGATAATGTCACACAGGTGGAAGTAGTATTAAAAAAAAAAAGCAACAGTGAAATACACAACAGGCTTCACTGTGTACTATAAAAACATGATTTTATTTTGGTTAGAAAACAAAACAGGAAAAATGGCATTTGGAAAATAAAGTCTGAAAAACGGTCTCGTTAGCTGCTAAATAAACTTCAGAGATGAAGGTTTAATAAAAACCCACCAAGATTTGTAAAAGGAGGTGGGAGGGGGAATAGTGTATTTCACCTTAAGTAAGGGACAATGTGTAATAAGGGATTTTGTGGTTTTACAGCTCGGTGCATGTGTTTGAAAGCTGTTCTCTCAGCAACGTGGGTGGCAGGTTATGCTACCATATAATGTATTGTAGTTGGCTCTCCACACTTGTCAGGGTTAGCGTTCAACCATTCGGAAAATTTTCCCATTGTTCTATCATGTGAACCAAGGCTAGTGTTGAATTCCCAATAACCTTCTGCAGGAAAAAGAGGTTTAATTAGAAAGTTTGAAATTTGATTACTTCTGTTATTGTCTTAATGCACTTCTCTCTAATTTAGGTGCTTATCTGCAAATGCAATCAATTTTTGCTCAGAAAGATGAAAAACAAACTTAACTCTGTACTGCAGTTGCTTCCACACTTTAAAAAGAAAACTTGTATACTCAATTCTGTCTTTCTTCAGCATTAACACTCTATTTCCATCTTAAACATGTTTGCTTTAGATGGATCATAGCTTTTGGCAGCTACTGCATTTTTAGCAAATAATACTGTTTCTAGTAAGAGTTGCAAAAAAAAAAAAACTTTGTGTGAGGTCCTTGTAAACTGAACCTTGGGAACGTTATGTTATTTCTGTATTTTCCCTTCTTTTGTGCTTCTTCTCTATTTGTGTCATGGTTATAAATTACATCGTTTGAACTAGAGAATTGAAAACATTTCATTTTGTGATTCCTGTAATTTTAAAAAAGAGAACGTTTGTTTTATGTGTATTTTTTTTCTTTTTTACCTGTTATTTCAGAGGCTGGCACATAGAGAAATAAGCAATTATGGTATTGAAATTCCATTGTGCCAGCACCTCCGGGGCATAATCCAAAAAAACCAGAAAAATCGCCTGCTGGGTTGTATGCAGTAAGCTTGTGTGAACATCACTGTCTGCTGTTCACACATCATTTTTTACTGGAAGTTCCTGTTGGAATAAAGGTTCTGTGTTTGGAAAGTGCACTGGGATACTTGTTGGTCAATGGTTTTTCAAAGTTTGTAGGCATTTCTAATTACAGTTTACCAGTGTAGGCTCACTAGATACTTCTTGCAGATAATCATTAATGTTTCAGAAGTCAGAGAAGCAAGCAGGGATTTGGCAACACAAAAACCGTAACAAGAAAGATCTTGGTGCTCTTCTCTTGGTTTAAACATTCTCTCAGAGACTGAGGATGGGAGCGAGGAGTAAGGTGGGTGGATGGAGGGGGAGGTGACAGCATGACAGAAGACACTCACATACTTAGTTTCCCTACTTCAATATTTAACCCCTTCCCTTCCTCCCCCCTAATTTTTTAATGCAAGTGTGGTGTCTAGTTAACATTTTTAAACATCCAAGTGCCTCCAGCATTGCATCTTAGAGTGGGTGTCGGTGTGATGCTCGTCTAGAACATCTGCATGGTGCTCAGTCAGGTGAACCCCCTCAGTTGATCAGAATTCATTTGAACTGTGGTTTACAAACCATGTGATACTGTGCACTTGCAAACTGGAGCATGGAGCAACATCTATTTTATCTCTCGTGTTTGGTCTCTCTGCACTTGAACAGAAGGATTGAGACTCTGGCAGGCAAACTGTTTAATGTGGTTTTTTACTTGAGTGTTTGAAGGAGCTCCTGGTCACATAATGAACTAGGGAAAATGAAAATCTTTGTCTTTGTTGGCCATCTGTGTCTTTTATTGGCTTTTGGGGAAGTGGACTCTAGACACCAGACTTAACAGTTATTTAGCAGAGCAAGGAGGTAGTACCATTGAAGAAACTGCCTGGAACAAGGGACACTTCTTTGATCTCAAGAAGGTAGCATGTTAGGAAGGAGATCTTGGAATAGTGCAGCAAACCTGTATTTGGAAGGGAAATTACTTTTTCTGTAGTTAAAGGCTCTGCATACTGCATGGAAATTGTTATACAAAGAGCTGTTGCTCTATCTCACTTTTTGTCTTCTACCCTACCACATTCTACATCATGCTCTTTCTCATTCTGTAAGTTCCCTAGGCCTGAGTAATCCAAAATTATCTCTTCTGGTTTTGGATTCCATATGTGAAAACATTGTGGGAGTCACACCACTATCTTTTGCTTGAAGGATGCAAAACAGTTGTGTCAAAGCTGACAGTAAGATGCTGCTCCCTCACTCCTGCTTTCCTCTTTCTGGAGAGGTTCCTCACCATTGGGAAATTTCTTGCCTTTAAGCTACTTTTTTTTCTGCACTGTGAAATAGGATTGAGAGGATAAAGCCAGTGAATTATAAACAATCATCTTTGATTTACCTGATTGCCTTCATAGACTTAATTGTGGAGAGTAATCCTTGAAGGGAGCACTAGATATTTTCAGACATTAAGAAGTGCTAAATACATGCAGCAAGCTCAAATCCAAGACTGATTCTGATCGCTTTGGGTGCTGCTACTAGCATAGTATTAAAATCCTCCAAAGAGTATAGCCAGCAGTCGACATTCAGTTTGTTTCAAGTATAAGAAAAGATATGAAAGGCATGGGAATTTTCTTGGATACCTAAGTAAGTTTTATGCTGTTGTCTCAACTGGTGCTGGTCAGCTGACACAGCACACCTCATTTTCTGTTTCACTTGAACAACTTGTAGGTACCAGCAGCTGGAAACCTCCTGTGACTGTGTTCACCTTCCTCTGCCAAACCAACAATTTGGCAGTGGGGTGGAGGGAGGAAGTGGCCCCAGTTTAGAAGAAATTAGGAGCCAATTGGCCTACCACCTACTGTTGTCTGTATGCGTGGCTTCCATGCTATAATACCTTTATTTGTATCCGTACAAATGCAGTCACACTTGGCTATTTGTAGAATATACTGCCTTGTGGCAAAGTTATCAGGTGTTGCTATTAATTAGGATTGAAAAAACCCAAAATGAATCCATTAAATGCACTGGAAATGCCATGCTTTGTCAAGTCAGCACCAAAAAAGCCAATGAAAAATTTCCATAAATTCAGGGTTTTTTTCATTCGTGAAGCCTGACATTCTACTGGAAAGCTGAGATTGTTCATGGTGTTGCTAGGAAAGTAGTTCTGGAAAGGAATTCTGTTGCTGTAGTAAATTTAAGCAATCCTCAGTGTTCAGAAGAAAATGCTACCTGGCAGGTGGTAGAGATCTAGAGCAAATCCAGGTTTCTGGAGCCAGAGACTGAGTTCTTCAGAGCTGCCACTATGGCAGTTCTTTCCAGAGGGAGGCCTTGCTCCCAGGATTACTGAAATACTGTTTTGGTCAGGGATCACGTGTCTGGAGTAGCTTTGATGAGAACACTGCTACACAGTGCATAAATTCAATTCTTTGCTAAGTTTTATTGGGTGGGAAGGGATTGAATGTGGTGTTATCCTGTTCCTTATCTCAAGGATGGAAATATTTCTATAGATATGAAGTATAAATTTCTTTCTTTCTGAGGGCTGTTCTCTGTCTTAATCTGTCATGAGATAACCGAGATCATGTGTTTGAATCGGAAAAACCTTTCCCAGGCTTTTTCCATTTTCTGTGTGAACACACAGGAGAGGGTGGAGTGAGAATAATAATGTAGCATGTGTGTCTGGCTTGAGGGCCTGTGCTCTCAAGCTGCCTTCATCCAGTTCCTAAAGTAGGTTTATCTAACAGTACTATTTGGTTTCAGAATGAATTCTGGAGTGTTTTATGTCTCATCTTAAAGGAATGTTAACAAATACAGTTTTTATTGAAGATTTTATGAATGCTGTTCTCAGTCACAGTTTTTGAGTGAATCATGAGCCTAGCCCCTAATGCTTCTTTTTAATTATTGTTATTTTTCCCCCATGTATCTTTCAGAAATAAAATTCCACTGTGGGTATGAAGGATTTTTTGGATTATTTCTACTGGCAAATGCAGAAAACCCTTGTTTTTCATGGTTGAGAGCAATTTGTTACTTTTTAGTAAGATTATGTTGTTGAGCATAATTAGTGACCTAAAATCAAATCATGTTTTCATTGTTTCAAAAAGAGTTGCAATTCTATATCAGGAGAAATGATGAAGTAACATTTTGAAGTAGGCTTCCCTTTGCTTGAACAGGTCTCTGTTGTGATTATGATGGCCATGATGTTTAACAGACGTTTCCATTAATCAGCTTTTGGTAAATCTGGCACTGCTGAGCTAGGAACTTCTATTGTGGAATTATTGGACTTTCTTCTTTTTCTTTATACTGTCATGAGGAGTTAAGGATTTACTTGCATAGCAGAAATAAATTAAGCAGAGGAACATATGTAGCCACAGGACTTGTAGATATACAGTAAGTCACATAGATTTGCAATCCAATTCCATCTGCTTGTTGTTGACTGTCCTTTGCTAAGCAGTAAGATGACACCCCACAGTAGCTCTAGACTGAGGACATAGCAGGCCTGCTGGTAAACAAGTTTTTAATTATCTCATTCTCGTGCTTTGTTTTCCACTGCCCCCTCATTTTTCAGGAGCACGCTTAAGATGTAATTTTATTTTAATTCCTGCTGAAGAGCTCACATTCTTGGTCTGCAGGATGTGGCACTAAGGCTATTCCAGATGCTGTTTGTAGCAGCAGTGCTGGTGCAGGGAGGGAATCGTTAGTCCAAAAGTGTATGGCACCACTGAATCCCTTTTTAAACTGTAAATTCTTTGAGTGAATGGTGACTTGAGGAATCTCGGACTCCCAGAAAGAAGTCAAGAAATAAAATTCATCTAGATTGAAAGAAGCAGAGTCTTGAGTCTGACCTCCACATAAAACAACAGAAGAAAGCCTTGCATTTTTTTTTTGCACATTTTTGTGTTGATTTTAAGGAAAACACAAGCAAAAGGTAAAAGCTCTGCTGCATTTGTTCCAGTACATTAAAGAAATTCTGTTTAGATGTAAAATTAAATGCTTCCATTCGGCAGCAGATCTGATTCCAGCTTTGCAAATTTATGGAAGTGTATTCTGGCTCACATAAAACTACCCAGCTGAACCTCTGACAGATATACTCATATTTCTTCTCTTTTAAAGTTCATCCGTATGAAAATATATCTCCAGTGAGACATGTTTATGAATTTGGGATCTTTCTTAGATGAGACTCTGCATTGCATTTTAGGTTTGCACAAATAGTTTTCACAAGAGTCTTTTGCATTTGTTTCCAATGAGTAAATATTCCTTGAGCTGAGCATTACACTCTGGATCCTGTGAAATGCTACTCTGCATTTGCTTATTGAAACCTGGCCTGCTACAACACACTTGAGTAATCTTGGAGTTTATCAGGTTTTGCCCCACTTGCCTTTCCTGAGCATCCACAGAGTCCTTATCCAGACACAGAAATGTTTGCATACTGTACTTCTGCAGGATTTGGGGATTATTTACTGAGGCTTAGGGTCTTTAAATTCCTTAGTTTTTGGGAGAGGCAGTCTCTGTAATTCTCAGAAACAAGCCACTCCTGTGAAACCAGGAGAAATGCTTTCCCTTAACTCCAGTGCTTTTTGTATTTTAAAGCAACCACTTCTCTTCTTGCTGGTAAAGAATGAGTAGGGTTTTTTTAATTTGGTAGCACTCAGGTATAATTTGTTCCAGTCTTTTCTTGACAAATAAAGTCACTCATGAACACAATCTTGTGTAACAGATAAAAAGTTAGAGCCATGCAGTTTTGTGGGCCTGTCTCCAGTTAGAAGATCAGAAATCTAGTTCTCTTCAGCATGTAGCCCTTCTCAGTGTGGGGAATGAGGGTTGGGGTTTTTTTGTTTAGATGTACTTTCTTCCCCTCACCTATAAAGAGTCCTTAAGAGCTAGCAACTGGCTGCTACTTCTACTATGGACTAATTTTTAATTATCGTGATATTCCCATTTTCTTACATTTGTTCATTTTCTATATTAATTTTCTGCATTCTCTGGGATGCAAAGTGCATGGCATGAAATGTAGTCACCAGGTTTTTGCTGCTAAGTTATTTGAGATGGTTTGACAGAAAATCAACTCAGTGTGGCCAGTTTTCAGACACTTAAATCTTCAATATTCCTTGCATAATTTTTTTTTTTTCAAATACTTTCTTTGTATAATTTAACTGTAGCTGTGTCTAGACATATTTCCTGGATATGGCTAAACAATTTTGAAGGTAAATTATGACCTGGGTTTTTTTGCACTTTCACACAAACATAGTATCATTCCATTATATATGTTAGGAGAAATGGGAACTGCAGACATCTGCAGTTCAGTTTTCACCCAATTTGCAAACTTCTGCCCCTTTGTAAAATTAGTTATTTCCCAGAAATGTTTTCCAGCCATAACTTCCATTTGCAATCAATATGTGAAGTGCACCCACAGAATACATTTGTATTGTTCCTGCTTGTATCCAGCAGTTCTAGTTGGAAAAAAGTTCATAGGAGTTCTCCCTTTATACTTTGCTATCTTCTGGGTTTTAGTGTTTTCATTCTATTTGCCTTAAGGTCCTCTTGTATAAGGCATTGTTCAAAGCACTCGTTTCTTGCTCACAGAAAATTCTGTCTATGCTCTCCTTCTTGGAAGATTTTGTGGTGTTAACCATAGAATCATTTAGGCTGGAAGAGACCTCTAAGGTCATCAAGTCCAGCCTGTTCTGTTACCTTTCATAAAAGGCAACTGCCTTGCCCTGTTCTTCATTTAGCAGTTCCATTTGTAAAGCAAATTCACCTGAGCTTCAGATTGGTTTTTTTTAGTAGTTGTTCAGACTTCTTTGCGGTAGAATGTTCCGCCACCCCAGTTCAATCTATTTTTGTTCTCTTTGTGCAACTGTCTGCTCTTTCATTACTGGTTTCCCCTGTCTCTCTTCAGTAGATGAAATGCTACTCCCTTCCCTGAGAGCAGCCTGGACTCACCTGGAAGTGGTAGGAGATGGTGTCTTTACTTTGGGTGGGTGCTGCTCTGAAGAGGGACTAAGATTTTGGACATCTCAGTACAGGAAAATCTTAGGGCTTTTCAGAGATGTCAGAGGAGAACTTAAATTTATGACTAAGATACAAACTTAAATAAAAGGGCTAGTAATGTGTTGTATTAAATAATTTTAAAGGACTTTGTGCCCTGTTTCCTTTGTTTTGGAAACCTTAGTCCACATACTTAACCAGATGGGGGTTTTTGATGGTTTTGTCACTGTTTTGTATTTTGTGTTATGACTAAAAACTTCGAGTGCAGATGGTACTGTTTGAGTGAACATGGGAAGTTGTAGTGGCTTTTGTTATGCCTTATGGTTGTTTTTTTTTCATCTTCTGATCAGGCAAAAGTGGCTGTGGGTTTTCAAAAGTGCTCCAAAAGTTGGAGTTGGTATCAGTTGGTCATCATCTGCCAGATTCCTACTAGGAAGTATCCCAACACAGTTACCTTGTGCACATGGGGCCTCCTCCTTAGTACCTAATTGTCCATAACATGAAGAAACATTGAAGTGAGGTCTTTGAACTTTGGTTTGAAGTACTTCTCTAAAGATATAAACCATTTGTTTTCACTAAATGAGATTAGCACTACTTTCTAAAGCAATGTGCAGTGTTGGCTATATACTTAACAGTAACTTTTTTGTTGGTTTTTGTTTTTTTAAATGTACTGTTTCTTTTCTCACATCTGCATCTGTAATACCCTGAGCTATTGATAATTTGAGTTGTTAAGTACCCTGATTTAAAAAAAAAAAATAAAGAATCCCTCATTCTTCTTTCAGAATGCTAGAATTTTAAAAAGTTTAAAGACTTGCAGCGAACAGTTTTTTAAGGCCAGACTATCCAGATGCAGTTTGTTCCAACTTTACACAACTTAGGTACCAGAAATGAGCAAACTGAGGCAGAAAGTTTGTTTTGGGCTGCATTACCTATTTTTGATACTGTCAGCCAGGCCACCACTCCAGAGCCTGAGCTCAAGGGTTTTTTTTGTAGCTTTTTCATCTTCAGCATGCTGTCTGCCAAGCTCAGGGGAAGTAACAGGTTCACATGGGAGCCAAGTCCCTGTATTGTCTGAAGGATTTCCCCTGATACCAGGAATCTTCTCAGAGTTACAGTGGCCTTGCAAAGGTATGGCATTCCCGTGGATCGTGACAGCTGTGGAGTGAGATAAGGTCCCTGCAGGAGAATGCTTAGGGTGTTTTTGCCTTCCCTTCCTCCACTCTTGATTGCTTCTTAAATGAGTTATGAAACCCATTTTGCTTTAAATCAGAGATCCAATATTTCACCGCTGTTATGACTGATTTCACTTGGAGACAGTATTCCTTCTGGAGCAACAGCTTCCTGTCAAGATGGAATCTCTTTTAGCTTATACTAAACTGAGATAGCTTTCTGTTGTAGGTAGAAGGTTTGCTTTGGAGTTTTAGGCCTTATTTCCCTACTTGCACACATGAAACTCCATTCAGGACTGTCATTCTGTATTTGCTGGTTGGATCATTCTGCTTTTCAAAGAGACAGGGAGAAGTTTTGGGGTTTTTTTCTGAAGTTCCAGTGTGTAGGATGGTTGCCACTTAAAGCTTACACACCACAGCAATCCTTCTCTAAAGAGATTTAATTTATGGATGTGTCCAGCATAAACTGTTATCTGAAAGTTCAAGTGACCTTGCTTAACAATGGGACTTCAAAATGTGGGACTGGAAAGCAAACTGTCCAAGACTGTTCAAAATTTTTATTCTTCTCTGAACCAAGATATACTTCTTGAGGTATGTATTTTTGTAATAAATATGGGGCTGCCTATGCATTGTTCATCACAGAATATACTAAAAAAAAAGTGCATATGGCACAGAAAATGTGAAAACAGTGTTCCTTTATTTCCAGAGAGACTTTCCTGTCTGTGACAAAATTCCTGATGGTTTCTGTAGGTAAATTTTCTAGAATGAAGAGTTGTTTTCAGCCACATTCTAGAGAATGAAGTCTTCAAAGACTGTTGTAATTTTTTTTTCTTTTTTCCTTTCCTGTTGCTTTTTTTCCTGGCTCCCAGAGTTAGGCAGACAATATTTTCTGAAATTGCAATTGAGTCATACAGTTCTGGCTGACAGTTTCACAGTAGTTGAGCCTTTGGCAGGTTATTTCTTTCTCTCAGGCTGGATGTACCTGACTGTGCAAGTGCTGTGAGCAGATGCAGAGGTGAGGGTGTGATGGGCAGGGTGGTGATTGTTTAAGTACCACGGACAGGGGCCCCTCCACATATGTCCAGACCATCCATGACAATACCTGTCAGAAGTTTTGTATGTGGGCAGCTCAGCACAGCCTCGACCCTTTTGCAGGCATCATTATTGCAGGCAAATGAGATTCTTCATCACTTGGTGCTTTTGAAAGAGCTGTTTTTCCTGTGAATCCTAAAGCTCTTGGTGTTCTTAGTGTGCCACTGTACCCCATTTCCTCATTTGGCAGTAGGCTCATGTGCACAGTTACTAGAGGCTCCCCATAGTGTCTGAGACTTAATTGTTGTCCTCTTATGTGTTCTTCACCTGACTTCAGAAGATTTCAAAGACAGTCTATGAGGGCACTCATAATGAAGAAGCTGACTTTCCCTGTTTCAATTTCCATGGATTAAATTTCAACTCTTCTAACTTTATTCCTGTTGTAGTATTGAAATCCTGTCTGAATCAACTATGTACATTTTGGAAGACACTGCACTGGTTTCTCAGCAGAATCAAAAGGGTTCATTCTTAACTGTATGGGGAAATTACAATCAGGACACCCAATTCTAAAGAATATCAAAATGGACCCGTCACAGGCCATTTCTTGATTGGTTGGTGAGTTATTCTGCCAGATGAAGTTTAGGTTGCATCAGAGAGGCTCAACTGGCATTATCTGTTCCCTTCAGAAAGCAGCAATGTGGCACAACCTACTGACATTGTCCAATGTGTGTTATGCTGCTCAACTAATCCAAACAGGAAAATTGGAAAGACAGTATAAGAATCTATATTTGGGCATTGTGAATATTAATCCTTGACCCACCAAGGATTTGCTTTTCTAGATTTACTTTTCTTCCTTTTCTACATATTGTTTATAGCTTCGTTTGTGTGTTTAGTCATCTTTATTTTAATTGGATACAACTTTGTAACACCTGGGAATTGATTAATTTTTACTCTTATAATATGGAGCAGAACAGTCTGAAGGAGGTTCTATAAAACTTCTTGCAAGGGTCTTTTGGACCCTTTTTCAACCTTCCCTGTCATCCCACAAGTTCTCTCTTTTACTTTATTTGAACAAAGAGCTTATGTATAATAGGAACTTTTAGTGATTGCAGGTTTCACTTTCTAATACATCTTATTCTGCAACTAGTCTCCTGTCTACCCAAATCCACAGCTGACTCTTCCTGAGGGATGGACTGTGTTCCTCTAGACTCTTCAGGAACTGCTTTTTAAAAGAATGGAAAACTTCTCTTGCCTAATGGACTGAAATGAGATTTCTTGACCGTTTAAGGAGGTGGCTGATTAAGACCACAGGGGCACCTCCTTAGGTGGTCGTTGCTTCATTGGAGCACACAAGTGTACTGTTCACAGTGGGTCCTTTGAGCCTGTTCCTGTGTTCCCTGTTCAGCTGCTAATGTGGTGTCCCTCCTTTGGCTCACTTGGAACTCGCCAAGTTTCTTTTGGACATGCTTCATTTTTTCTGCTGGAACTGGTGCATCACTGCTATTAACTGGTTCTCTTCCTTCCTAAGTGAAGTGATGGCTGAAGCCCAAGCTCTACTACTTCATGTGTTGACAGTTCCAATACTTGGAATTATGCAGAGGCACACAGATTCTCAGTCCTGGTAACAGAATGGTAGGACATGGCAGTTATGGAAACAGAATTTTGGAAGTTAAGCCAGCCTTCTTTCTCCTTGCCTGTTGTTGTGGAAACAAATTTCAATAGCTGTAAAAAACAATGGCTAAACAGGAAAAAGCCTTTTCCTACATGGAAAAGTTTGTGTATTGGTAAATATTTAATTTCTGAACATAGCGCTTCTTTTCTCTGAAACTTAGTTTTATAATATGCTGCTTGGAAGAATACATTATTTATTGAGAACACCTGCTTTGAAAAGCCTAGGTTTTTATAATAGTTGTATTATGAGAACTAGCTAAGCACAGACAAAATTATATGTGTGAAGAAGGGTCTAGCCACTACTTTTAATTTCATAGTTGGCTGAGTGACTAAAACAAAAAGCATCTTTAACAGTTTTATGAGAAAAGTAGGAGTAAAATCAAACGCTGTTTGATTTCACAGCCATTTGAATCTAGTAGTAAAGTTGATGAAATGGAGATTTGATGAGGTACTAACATCTCAGAATCGTGTTTCATGCTGATGCTGTGATGGCAAGAAGAATTCTCAGCTTTCTATCAGGTCCTTTTCTGCACACTCTTGCCAGAGGAAAAAAATTGACTGTTTTTTCTACCTATGTATATTTTCTCCCCTGAGATCTGAGAGCCCTGTCTAGCATACATCTGGGATGTGTTTGTAATTACCCTGAATGTGCAACTACTTAGAGTGAGTTTTTTCCTTTCTATATCTTTACAAAACACACCTTTAAAGGGCAAGAAAAGTCATCTTATTTCAAGGATGTTCAAGACTACTGCAAATATAGCCAAAAACTTGGGTTGCATTTGTAACCCTAATAGAAGTAGCAGTTAGAGTTATGTGCCTTTTGGAGATGCCACAGAATTTTAACAAAACACCACTTAGTATGGAAAATAAGTCAATATTCAATTTAAGTAGGATTAATACAATAGAAAAGTATTCTTTGGGTAAATAATTTCCTAGTCTGTAAGGAGGGTAGTGAATGTAGAGCTAACTTCCTCCTAAAAGCTCTGATCTACGTTCAGAGCTCTGAAGTGAGGCCTCAAGTTGCTTTGGTCTTTTTTTTTCTTTTTTGTAATTTTTGTTTTGTTGTGTGATTTGCATCCTCTATAGTAGGACACCCATTAGTTGCAATAGTAGCCTTGCCAAGTATGTATGGAATCCTGTAGAACCTCTGGACTGTACAATAAAGTGAAGAAACAGGGCTGTCAGATAGGCTGGGGAGGAGATTTCCATTGAGAACATTAATTTTTCTTTGACTTTCCAAATAATGTGAGTTCCTGGAGTTGGGAGTGTATGTCCATAGGTAAAACTGTAGCACACAGAGGACGGGAAAAATAAGAGAGCAACGAAGAGAAAGCAGGAGAAGAGCTAGAGTATAACAGCAGCAAGGACAAGTGAGTGATTTTTCCATTTCAATTTTTATCCCTTTGTTCTTTTAGTTTGACTTTCATGGTCTTCTTGTTTTCCAATTGTCACAAAATTTATAGGATTAGAAGCAAATTTTTAAAAGCCACAAACTCTGAGTTTTTACTATATTGTACAGTAAGATTAGTCTAGAGCTGCAGGATCTGTCCTGAGTTACCAATACTGAACTTGCACTGATTTATTCCTGTCTTTTACCTTTTTTTTTTTTTTAACTTTTCTGGAAAAACACTTAACAGAAATTCTGAATTTTTAATTTCACTTGGGTGATTAGTAATAAATCTGATTTTTTAAAACTTTCCCGAAAGATGGTTAACTGCAAGTGAATCTTAATTATCTACATAAGATTAAAAATACAGGAGGAATCTTAATCTGGTATTTGCATGTAGTGGACTGATGCTATAGAGTTGAGGTGAAATATAAATATATCTGTATGTGTGTATGTATATGGTAAGCACATGATCTGTGCTTTTAAAGAACAAGCTTGGCTTTGAGCAAAATCTACTGAAATGGATTTGAAATATAGTATTTACCATAGGTGGAGCTGCCAGTGCCACCTGTATTTAAGGTTGTGTGACCCATTCCATTTTAGGGTTTAACTCTTAGTGACTCAAACTTTTGCCAACGTTCAGTTCAGACAGATTTTTCCATGCCACTTATCTGCTTTGGGTTGAATTTTTTGGAAGTTTCAGCCAAAGCAGTTCTGTTCCAAGAATAAGGCTAGTGAAAAGTATGCTGTTTTGCTTGTATGAGAATATTCTGGTGTCCTTCTTTGATGCTCCAGTGCCCCCAAGCTCTAAAGCAAGGATTTGAAATTTGGCAATAGTTCAGCCTTTGTGTTGAGGATGTGCCTTTTGCCTCCCTGTAAAAATCCACCCAAATTTCCAGACGGGTTTACAAGGCTTTGAAAGATTGCCATTTGCATGGGCTTAATAGGAATTTCTTCAAACTTCACAGTAAGCTTCCTTTAGATTCTGTTCACACTGGGAATGCTCCAGGCAGAGCAGAGCTGCATATTTCATCCCACTTCTGCTAGGAGTTGTGACGGCTGGGTCTGGGTGCTGACATTGAGCTAGGAGAGGGCAGCATTGTGTCTTCTATCACCCCTGCCTATTCCCATGTCCTGCTCCTTCTCCCTGGTGACGGACCTGGGCCCTCTGGAAAAAGAAACTGTCTCACTCATCTGACAGAGCATGACAGATGCAGAGGAGGAGAATTTGGGAGAGTGTGTGTGTCTGGTTTATACCATTCCTTTGGTCACAGAAAATGTGTGTATCATACTGGCAAAACAATACTTCCTTTTCTACTGAATGTTCAGTTTGGTTTTGTTGCATTTAAACTTCAGTAGTTGAGTGGATATCAAAGTTTTAATGAACTATGTAAGCATCAATTAAAAAAAAAGGTTAGACTCAAATGTCAGTACAGGAATATTATTTGGAGGGCAGAAATCAAGAGCTCACTTTTTTCAAATATTTAAGTCTAACTGACATTTGCATTTAGAGCCTCCAACTTTATCTCAAGTGTTGTGTGCTTTGTCCAAGAGGCAACTGTTTGACTAGTGTGGGGAAAGGGGCCTTTTCTAAGGATGAGTCCAGGATTTGCACAAGTAAAGGTTGTGTATTTATCTGTTAGGGAGAGTTGCAAAATGTGGAGAGAGAGAAGCAGATTTGGGGCATTAAAAAAAAGTCTTTGTGGCTAAGACAGTTGAGTGGTGCCTGTGAACTGTGCCCTGTCTGTGCTCAGTTGTGGTGTTTCTACAAGAGGCACTCAAGTGACTGTTCTGAGGTGCTGCTCACACTCTGTGTGGCTGCCTTGAACTTGTGTCCATCTGAGGAAATGCAGAATTGCAAGTGAACTCAGTGAGAGCTAAACTTCATGAAAAATCCTATAGTTCACTTAAGACAGTAAAAACCAGCTCAGAGTAGGTGACATTTGACATCTAAAGCCAGGCAACCTTTTAGTCTAATTAACCCAATGCCTCAGTTGCCAGTTTTACAGGTGAAGGAATGCTTGTCTCATTTCTGTATAGAGACTCAGGGAAAAATTGGTTGTCATTGTAATAACATGCTGCAAACAGTGCATATAACCACTTCCTCTGATCAGCAGAAACAAAGCACTGAAAAATATGCAATACTTTTATCTTTCATATCTTCTTTTTACTGTGTTAACTAATCTATTTCATACTGATCTAAGCATAAAAAGCTCAGTATCTTAGCTCTTGAACTCAAATTTTCCACTTGGAGTTAGCCATCAAAATTTGTAGATGCTGAAAATAGTATAAAAATGCAAGTTTAATTAGCAATAGCCTTTTAATTCTCTTCAAAATCACAGTCACTTGACCTTAGGAGTAGCTGAATAAAGTGTTAGGAGGATCCTCCTCCTCTGTTTACTATGAAGATGGAAAGCATCCTCGCTCAAGCTGTTTACTGCCACCTCACCATGATAAATTTCCCCTTGGGAAAGCTGTTTCAACAAGACATCCTTTTTTTCATCCCTTTGTAAAGTCAGTAATTACCTGAAGTTTCCTATGCAAAAAAAAAAAAAGGATTTTTAGAGTTTTTTGAAAGGAACAGCACTGCAACAAATAAGTGACTGTGTGTTTGTGGAAATGTCTAGCTCCCAGAGTGAAATGATTTGCTGCTAAGGTTTAGTGAATTTAATGCTTTGGAAATAATTTGTTGGGGAGTCTGCAGCAGTGGAGAGTTTTGGGTTGTGGTTTTTGGTTGGTGGTTTTTTTTTTTTCCTTTTTCTTTCTTTTAAGGTGGAGGTGTAAAAGATTTTTTTGTTTGCTACTTTAAGCTGAAGTAGTCATCAAACTTTTTTATTTACTTCTTGGGTAGTTTTCTCAGGGTATCTGGTGCCTCTGAACCAGTAGCTCTCGGATGGTTCTTTTGAAAGCTTCAGCATAAACAAGGTGTCTGACAGGATGTGCCATGCAGTATTTTCAGGAGAAAGATGGGAGTTTTGAGCTGCTCGAAGCACATACATCTTCCTTAGGGGAACTCAACTGCTAACAGCAGTGCTCTCATTTGCTTAGCTGTGGGAAATCCACTTGCTGGTGGACAGTTGTTTTGTGGTTTGTTTTCTTTCCCCCCCCAAGATTTCTGTTTACTTGTGTTCCCCTCCATGTGTGTTTTGAGCTCTGCTTTGAAGTTGGGCAGCTAGTTTTAAACAAAAGCTCTTACCATGCTCTGCATAGCATCCAGCTTGATTTCAGCAATCTGATGTGTCAGTGATGTGGTTTAGAGTTAACAAAATGCTATTCTTTGCTTGCCTTGACATGGGTTGGTGTAGGATTAAAAGAAGAAATCATCCTATCACACTGGGTATGTTGTATAAAAGGCAAGTCAAAATGTCATTAGAATGTAATTAAATGGCTGTGCAGCAGTTATTAATTGGCCAGGCATCTGTCTTGATACATGAGATTAAGTTTGAGGTATCCTATATTGTTTCCTCTGTCACCTTCCTTTTCTTCCTCTCCAGCCCCCCTAATAATCTCAGGAATTTCTGAAAACCCAGAACTTTGTGTGCATTTAGTTTCCTACATAAGTCAATCTAGTATATTGTAGTTTAGAGTGCCTTGGTAAAACTATTTAAAATGCATACTTTGAGTCATCTTTGAGCATTGGTCTTCAGTAAGAAGGTCCAAATACTACTGCTTTTACTTTCTTGAATCTATACTGAAGTCTGTGTTCCTTTATATTGATTTCAATTTTAAAATTAGGGCACAAAATCAGGAGTAGATTATGAAAGGTAAAAGCAAACACAACTGCAGACAACCAAATTGATTTGTATCCAATTATGTGAGCAGTAAATTAGCTATGAGTATTTTAACTGTTATTTCAAATTAGTTTGAAAAAGTAACTAAAATCTGCTTAATGGACTGCTTTATTAAATGGATTTAATATGTAATCATTTATATGAAGTATGTGAAGTGTTTCTGAATGTTTTGCTCTTCTGTCTTGTTTTTGGCAGCAACTGGAATTAGTGGAACCGAGTGGCTGGATCCACGTTCCTCTGACAGATACTCACAAGAAGCCCATTCGCACCTTTATGATCCAGATTGCAGTTCTAGCAAATCACCAAAATGGGAGAGACACTCACATGAGGCAAATCAAAGTGTACACCCCTGTGGAGGAGAGCTCCATTGGGAAATTTCCCAGATGTACAACAATTGATTTCATGATGTATCGTTCCATCAGATGAAATTTCCTTATGAGGAATAATAAAGGTATTTTTTTCATGACCGTGTCATTGCTGAAGTATTCAGATACTTAAAGAGCAAGGTTTACTCAGTGTAATTATGTCTTTATGTTTATACTTTGTACAATTTTGAAATAAAGATAATCTTGTGTTACAGTGTGTTGTCTGTAATTTTGTTTCTTTTTCTTGGTGTCTGAGTGCTCTTGTACTCTCTGAGAGGGGAAAAAACAAACCAGGCACTTTAAAAATAATGCATTTGACTGGGAATCAATAACTAATTTGATATAATACAGGTATTTTGGGGGGTTTCTTACCCTAATGATCATGCATGGAAATAGTTTGTTCCTCTACCTAAAAATTGCTCTTTAAAAAGTTGCTCCCTTTTTGAACAGACATGATCTGAAGACATTACCAGGAGTATTTTCCCATGATTGCTTATTCTAATGTGTTGTACCCTTTTCTCTAGAGGGTTGTTTCTGCTTAGTGGGCATGTGCATGAATTTAACCTTCTTTGTAACTGCAAAGTAAATCATAGAATTATAGAATATCTCCATTTGAAAGGGATGTGGAAGGGTTATCAAGTCCAATTTGCTGCTTCTTGCAGGACTTGTATGACTAAGTGTTGTCCAGATGCTCCTTGAACTGTGACAGGCTTGGTGCCATGACCATTTTCCTGGGGAGCCTTTCCCAGTGACTGATGATGCAGTGAAAATGACAATCACATGAAGGAAACCAAACCTTTCCAGATTATTTAATATAATACATACATTAGTATAGATACACTGAGTGTAGGTCATCCAGACATGATAGCTGTTGAAAACAGGAGAGCTAAAAATATTCTGGCATGCTACAACAATGTAGGAATGATTGGGGTGGTCCAATGCACCTTCTAAAGTACTGAGAACTCAAGAGTGGGACACAAATTATCTCATGTTCAGAGCAAAGAATTCTTTTAATATGCCTTTTGAAGTAAAGGGGTTGCAAGGAAAATGTGTGCTCTGTCTGCTTGCTGTCTCTTAATCTAATCACTAGGTATTTAATCTTTTTAAAAAATTGAGTGTATTTTAGAAAGGGAGGTTGTTGGGGTACAAAGGTTTCTTCTAGAATGTTCAGTACTGATCAAACCCCTTGTTCCTCATAGCACGTTGAAAGTTGATGGTCAATCCAGACTAATCATAGCCAATAATTTTGTCACTCGTTCTTCTTAATTGTGAGCAAGGGAAGGCTAATAAATACTGCAGGTTCATCAAACAGTGATACATCATCCTGCAGAGGAGAATGGAGGTGAAATAGAGGAAAATGGGAAAGTTGTCAAAGAAGGAGGAAGATTTAACTATTGAAATTCATTTTATGTACTTGATGGAGTTGTTTACTAAAAAGTTTTATCTGTGGCCGAATTTCAGAGTCTTCAGGAGGGTCATTAAACAGGGCATTTCCTGATAATGAACCTTGTAGAGAGTGCATGAGTTTTTTTTTGGATTTCTCTTTAAATGTGGATTCAATCATTTCAGGAGGACCTTAATGGTACTTTACCTCTTCATGTAAAGGATGGATTGGCTGCAGAATTCCTGCTCAGCAGAAGCTGTGGCTGAACTTGTGCCTTTCACCAAGTCTGTCACTTCTGTGGATTTTCTTATATAGTATCAGGGAGTTGTACATTCCTATTCACTTAATTGGAGCAATTATGTAACTTTTGATGTCCACTTCGTTTTCTCTGTTCAAAACCAACAAAAAACCTCTCCTGTATCTACCTAGTTGCTCTTAATAAGTTATGGATTGCTTTTAAGAAAGGAGATTATTAGGCATGGAATTTTTCTATTTTTCTCCCAGAAGTGAAGATGGCAGCTATCCATCCTAGCTTTGCATTGTCAAACCAATGATTCCTAGTTAAGGATTCTAACACAGATCATTTTGTGCTTTGGTCAATAACATTTATCTTTTCATACATGTACATAGGTAATATCTAAAGCAATGCTCTGTGCCAAACACTATCCAGTAAACTAGGAACAAGCCTATCAGCTCAGTCTCGTTCTTATTTCTGTCCTGCCATCAGTAGGCATCATTAGGCATCAGTAGGATCTTTAGAGAATTATTCTTGCTTCTATTAATTTTTTTCAGGACATTAATGCTCATACAGGATAGGGGTCAGCGTTTGTCAACAATCTGGAATTGTTGTTTCTGGCAGAGTTGTTGAATAAACTGAAATGTAGTTTAAGTGCTTCTGCTGTTCTGAAATTATGGATTGTGTTCAAATGGTTTTAGGAGCCCATGATACCAATGGTAAACTGGGTTATGTTGAGCTTTACTGTTGGGGAAGGACTCTGTACTTGAAAACAAGTGCAATGGCCATTCTAAATCCATATGAAACCTTTTCTATGTTGTTTTGTAACAATTGTAGATACATTGCATTGGCATTTAACATCTGTGGAAGTATGTTTGCTTTTTGGCACTTGGTTACATAAGGCTGCTGATTTTTAAGTGGTGAGATCCTAGATGAGTGTGTCTGAAAATAAAGCAAGTTGCTGCCTTTGTGTATGAATATAGTACTTAGTATTTGAATTGGGATAAACAAACTGGGCTGCCTAATCTTTCAGGAAGTTACTTACATGTATGTAGTGTTTAGCTGCTGCTTCTTTGCCTTGCTCATTATTTTCAGACATGCTCATTGTTTTCAGACAAGTCTGGAATCTTATCACTTTCTCTTTTTGTATAGGAAAAATCTGAAATCAGCTAGTGCGAGTAATATTGGAATAAATGAGAGACAAAATGGAAGATGTATTTGTCCTAAAAAAATCATGACTTGGCAGTGATCTGACTCGTCACTTCAAATCTTAGTAATTTAGGGGGTTTAAAAACCTTTTCTTGGAAGCTACCCCACTAGGCCTTTCTGTCTCAAAGAACAGAAATTTGATTCCCAGTGTAAGTGTAAAAAGCTTCCTTTTAAATAAACTTTAGCTTATTTCCTTTGCATACACTAAGAAGAGGGAGGTAACTGAGTGACCAACATCTTGAGGAATTCCTGTTGGAATGAAGGACAGTACCTGTGTTTTGACTAAGTCACATCTGTGCGTCTTTTTAGCAGCACAGTGTAAATAAAAAAGGCAGATGGCAGGAGAGGGAGAAAAGAGGTAGTTGCTGCTCCTGGTCTCTAAAATGGAGAACAGCAAAGCATTTCTGTTTTGTTTAAGTTCACGTAGGGAATCTCTGGCAGAGCTGGAAGTTGAAGTCTATCTTCTCTTTCACTGTGAAGCTGATTTTCAGATAATGATCCTGTTTCAAGGACAAATTTGTCAGTAATGCAATTTCTGTATGTAATACCATTTATATGTTTAAACTGTATTTTGGGTTCTGCTTTTCTAGTTTAGTCTGTAGGGGAGATGCTCTTGCTGGCACTCTGGCTAGAGATGCCCCTCTGAAACTCTTCAGCTGTGCCTTGGTGCTTGTTCTTTCCTCATTGAACTGAGTCTTACTGTTGTAATTGTATTTCTTCACCTGGCTTAAAACAGTTTAAGGAAAGTAATCGAAACATTATTTAGTCTTGAAATCTGTTTATATGTTAGAGAGAGCCAGATGCTGAGATTGCCAGTACTGATTATAAAAACTCATGAATTTGGGCATAAAGAATGAAGTGATGGAAGAGGCTGAAGGACCATGGAGAGCTACCAGAATATTGGGAAGGCAAATTGTCACCTCACCTAATAGGGCAAGCCACCACTCTAGGCAGTAGGGCATTGCTGGAAAATCCCCACCTTTCACGCAGCACTGGCCAGCAAGAATTGTAATCATCTGGACTCAAGAACTGCAAGTGAAGCAGGTGCTCAGGCAATTCCTGCCTGAAATGAGTCTGGGTGATGAGACTGGATCTAGTAATTAGAGCTGAATTGCACTACACCCTGTAAAGAAAGAAGGAGAGTCAGAAGCTACTCTAGTAAACTTCTCAGGAAATCCCAAAGACTTTGGCCATTTGTCAGCCATAGATATGTGTCTTTACTTCAAAATGGTGGGTGTGTTTTTCTATAACCTGTATTTTCAGGACAGGTCTGCTTAGTTATATATAAAAGAAGAGTTCATTCTCTCCCACGCCTAAATGAAAGGATAAATGATCATCAGTGTGTTAGTGTGTTTTGCTGTGTGGATGAATGATGGAGATAGTTTTCAGTGGCTATTTTTCTTGAATTTACCAGTGAACTCTGCAGCTTTAGGAGGATGTATCTGAATTCTTTGGGATCACTGGATGACCCAGACTGATTTCAGCATGGGCTTGCCTGCATGGGGGAAGTAGAGGTTTCGGGCTCTGAAGACCCCATGGTTATAACAGTGCTGTGCTTTCTGAGCCTGGCTGGTAACATTTCTGCTCTTACTCCTAAATTTTGTCATTCTGTGTTAATGGTTAATTAACACTGATGCATTGATTACAAGAATGCTTTGCATTCCTTTGCATGTATATACAAAAATAGCTGTTTATTTAATATTTAACTACCACGTTACTTTACATCGTTAATTAAATACAATAGTTTTTGCTGGAGCACGAGATAATAATCTAAATGCAATTAAGATGTTCATAGTATTAAGAGTATGTCCCTCTAAAGATGGGATTGCTGAGGCTTCCAGGGAAAGGTATTGGGTGGTCTGCTGTTGGTTTGGAATACTTAAGTGTTCTGGTTTAGATCAGAAAGGTGTTAAGGTGCTTTTATAAAGCTGCATAAAGCATCATTAAGCATTGTTCGTGGAAGCAAATTGAAAGTTATCCTTCACATGACATATTTGCTATAGCTGCAGGTTGACATTTCAACGAGCTGTTTTACGTCAGCCTAACAATTGCCTGTGACAGTTTCTCCATTTGCACTCAAGAATAAACTTCTCTTGCAGCAGTTAACAGTATTAGCATGGTTTAGTTCAATGGAAGAATGAAAAAAAACCAAACCCAACCCCAAAGCTCAGGTAATGATAATTAGGCTAGAAGCTATAATCCAGACATAATTATATATGGAGACAGTAAGTTTGGTATCGCTGGAAACACTAAATATCTGAACTCTGATCCCACTGAAGCAAATTACTGTTGTTAATTATAAATAACTCTATAATTGTAATAATAATAATTATAAATAACTGTAGGCGAACAGTTTTGCCAGTATTTAATACTCTAAAGAAAATTAAATGGGCTCAGTGACTTCCCAGTTATATACACAAAAAGAGGCAAAACTGGAGCAGTTTTAGAAGTTTCTTTCTCAAATGCTTCTTTCAATATACAAAATTAAGAGTAAATTCCATATACATGCATGTAGCATTGAGCATGTAATTTGTTGAAATCTTTTAAAATTAGAAGGTAAAAATTCCTACTATAAGATGAAATCATCAGAGCTCTGCAACACTTTGCTTTTTGAATATTTAATATTTTTCTTGAGTAAATGGCTGATATTGCATGGGTGACCATGTGTAGCTTACAGAATATTCTAAACAAAATTCCTAATGGCTGTTTCATTTCAACATTTACCTTGTTTCTGTACTGGCGTAGAATCTGGAATGTGAAGCTTCTATAAACGAGTTTCATTCACCTTAGAAAAACACTACCATGACAGACAATTAATTTATGAGAAAGTAATGTCCAGGCATTTTAATTAGAAAACACCTCAGGAAAGGAATTGTCTTATTCTCTGCATTTGTGCATTTCCTATAAAAATGTGTTTCTCTCTGTTTAAATTAGAAATTTCAAGTAAAAGATGAGCCATCAAGTTACTGCTCTTTTGCAAAGTTTTTGCCTGTTTTCCTACACAACTGCTTCAGGTTTCTCTCCTGTTGGCCTTGAAAATCAGTACAAAATAAAGAGGTTCATTCTGGTGCTTCAGAGTAGAATCTTTAATCTGGGGTACACATCTCTGAAGAGAATTTCTATGAGGAACAAATAAACCCATGCAGTCTAATCTTTCAATTGTATTTAATTTAATCCTCATGTTTTGTTTGGTGTGATTTTTGACTTCTTACAATGTTTTTTTTTTTCTTTAAATGCGATGTAATTTTTAATATAAGACCTACTGCTAGGCCAGGATCTTGTGACCTCAGTATTAAAGCTTATTCTACTTTTATTTGAGACTAGCCTTAAATATTTCAAATGTTATCCTTTATCTGTTCTATGGGGTACTATTTCCCATTATGTGGCAGTTGACAGTGGAGAATTACAGCACTTTCCAAAGGTACATTTTTCCATTGGAAAACCAGAGGGAACACTAGTGGGTCAAAAGTTTAAACTGAAATCTTACTGAAAGTTTCCAGGCTATTGTTAATCTTCTAGCAGAGAGAGCTCATCTTTCAGTACAAGTTATTTATATGTTCATTATGTTTGATTTTCTGTTAATTTATTGAAAAACCAGGAGTCTTTATTTTCTGTCGCTTCTCAATTAAGTTCCAGGTTGTTCTAAACCTCCCTTGTAGGTAGAGATGTAAATCTCAGTGGGATCACATGTTCCAATGTGCTCAGATGTTGCTCTGTCCCACATTCCCAATCCTACTCTATTTTTATGCTCTGATTATTCAGTATAGTTTTTTAAATGAGGTAGGTAACAAAAAATAGTTTTTCTTTCTTTTTTTTTTTTTTTTTTATTCTATAAACTTTTTTTTATAACTGTGGTAACAATTTGCTTTTAATTCTTCCTTTTTTGTGATTTTTGTTTGTATGTTTGTTTCCTTCATTTTCATATTTTATGAAGGCTTTTTATCAAGTAGTTGTACTTCTAAAAGGAGATAAGTTCATCTGGATATACCTGAAAAAAACAAATTATTTGTCAATGATATCTACCAACAAAGTGTTTGTGTCATCTCTGAAGGTCTCAGAAATATTTTTCTGAGTATATAAATGGCTGTTTAGACTCCTTTCCTCCAGATACTACAGTTCTCATTTCTTCCAGATAGAAGAATTAACTGTGTTCTCATGTAAAGCAAAGGCAGCTCCATTAAAACAGTGGAACAGTGCAAACCAGGAGAGAGTCAACTCTTGCATTTTAAATGGGAAAAAACCCAAATATATCTTAAAAAGTGTGCAATGACAGGCTTATTATGTTGTCAAGAATCAGGATTATCAAAATTGTTTGTGCAATCCTTCCGTTCCCATCATTTATGCTGCCTTTTATATATGACTATGTTCTTTTTTCCCCACCTTATTTTAGGAATGAATCAAACTAGCATAGTGAAAGGAGTCTATTACTTTTGTCTCTTCTGGAAATTTGAAAAGTATGCAGTGAATGAGGTGTAGTCTTGCAGAAAGGGAGGACGTGGTTTTTTGATTAAGACAGATTGCTGTTTGGAAAGTTGGACTCCATCTTTATTTTCCCACACAATGACTCAAGCAAAGTCACTTGAATATTTTTGTAGGTGATCACTCATTGTCTGTTTCTTGAAGGATTTACTCTGAAAGCTCTGGTTCAGATTTTCTAAAGTAGTGAAACTACCTGGTGTTCTCAGAAGTCGCTGAAGGCAGAGGCTTGCTTGCATCGTTCATTCTATTCAGCTCAAGAGTTAATCTGAGGAAAAAAAAACTTTGCATTAAAACAGTGTCATTCACTTATTTGGAACAAAAGCTTGCATTCAATTAGTTGATTTCTCTGGCTTCTTATGGCAGCCCTAAATTTTCTTCTGTAGAAGTTGTCATGTCTGGACCCTGCTTCACTCGTTTGCAGTTCTTGCTTCCTCACCAGTCTTCAATCTGGCCCCAGTCTCATCTCCAAGTTTGAGTGCTTTTCCACCCTAGCCTTCAGTTTCCCCCTCAGCCCCATTTTCCTTTCCCAGATCTCTGTCCCTTTCCCAGTCTCTGAAGCAGCATTTTGTATCATACATATTCTCACCACTATTCGTTTGCTCAATATCCCCCCAGAATCCCCCAATTTTCCATTTTCCCTCCACTAATCCTGAAGATTTCCCTTTATTTCCCAGCTAGTCCCAACTAATACCTCATGCTTCCTCCCCACATTGCATAATACATTTTCTGCCTGTCAGCTCTCTTCCTATCCCCTGAAGTCACAGATGATGAGATTATTGAGAGCACAGGGGAGAGATTTTCCTGCTTTTGGATACAATACCTGAAAGCAGCTATTACACCAAAAGGTTGACTTTACCCCGTAGTTTCACACCAGATCATGTTCAGGATTGTTTTGTGGGGTGTGTGTTTCTAGGCTTGGCCAAAATTGGGCAGATTTTCATAGATGGTTCTATGTATATCTCCTACTCTCTCTGTTCCCATCTAATTTCAGAAACTCTACTGTAAAGCATTTGAGTGCTAAAAGTTTCCAAATAAAAGATTGTGAGAGTATTTCTCTGAAATGGCTGAATAGTTTTGGCTGGAGTTTTCAAAAATAAATTCAGCCTGAGGCAGACAGCTGGTATGGGAAATTTCAGCTAAACAGAGTTGCAATTTGGCTAAGTTTTGAGAAACTCGGAAGAGATTTGCGAGGGAGTGAACCCTGGGTAATGTTTCACATTTCACCAAATTGCATCTTCTGGGCAATGTGCTTTGTCACTTTGTGTGGACCTTCCCATTTGGTTTAAAATCCATTCTCTACAGAAACTACCTAAGGTTCAGTACATTAGAACAGCTATTTTTATTTGGGGTTTATGGACTCAGAGAGTTTTTAAAATAATTTATTTGCTTCCCCGATCTAGCTGAAGTGTCTTTCTATATAGGTACAGGCTGCCAAGGGTATTTGTACTGAAAATATCTCTGTTCTTTTATGCTTGTTTATAGCTTCCAGCAGGGATTTGTGCTGGAGTAGCAGTGTCCCAGGGTGAGCTCTGAGAGGGTTTCAACCTAGCCCTGTCTGCAGCAGCCTGCTGTGAATCTGCTTCCCCAGTGTGCAGTCTGGATGGCAATAAAAGGAGCAGAGTAACTCCTCCTGCCCCGTTCTCCTGAACTGCTCGTGTGAGCCAGGCTTATTCACACTCTTGTTTTTCAAGCTCTGTCATTATTAAGCTTTTTTTTGTTCTTTATTGCCCCCTGCCCCCTAGATTTTCACTGGGTTTCAACTCAGGCATACCTTCATTACTTCAGGCCTGTTTTTTTGGGCTGTTTGATAGTTATTGATTCCTGGTGTAAGACTGAAATGCCCAATCTATGAAAAAGTGTTAAAAAGCCATTTTTTTTTTTCTGTCATGCAATGTTCTCTTTGCTAGATAGATCTTCCAACCATCTTTACCATCTCAAAGTACAAATATCTGTCTGGCCTTCAAATACCAGGGCACATCAGGGCTATCAGGAGTTTCTAAACTCAACCTCCTAAATCAAAAGCTCTGCTGAAGGCAAGAAAATACTTGACAAAGACAATTTGGATCATATGGAGCCTTTTTGTGCTCTGGTGGTCCTGAAGCACTCAACCCAAAATAAGAGCAGCCAAGGAAAAAAAAACAACCCAAGCCAGCCTGTTCATCCTGGTAGATAATTAAGGCATAGAAAATCTTTCCCCACCTAATTCATGGTAGCTCCTATTACCATCTGGGTGGGTGAATTGGGGTAGAAAGGAGTGCTACCTCCAGACAAATCCCTTCTCTGAATGTAATTCCTTGTTTCACACACCTGTTCAAAAGCAGCCTGCTAAAAACTGAGCGCTGTCAAATGAACTGATTAAAATCATGAATATTGTGGAGTGAGTAGGGATTGATTTGATTTCCCCTCCCTATGTCTTTTCAGTACAAAAAGGAGAGGATATCAGGTTATGTCAGCAGAAGTTCAGAATGAAGAAAAGTGTATTGTTCTTAAAGCTGTGTTTAAACTGTGTGGCTTAAACCTGGCTGACGCAGGTTGGAGGCATTTAAAACTTTTGCATAGTTTCTAGACAGGACCAAACAAATTCCTGGAAGAAAAATCCTTTGAAAATTATGAAATCCAGAAGACAGGCCATAAATTGTTGGAGATTTCTGGAGTGAAATACCATTGCATGCTTGTCCTCTTACACTGCTCCCTTGGGAATTGCTTGCTGGCATTGGTCTGTACCAGTGCCTTTTTAGGAGCAGGATGGTGTCAAGACCTAACAAGACCAAACAACTTTAGCTTGGAAAGGGATAAGGGAAACAAGAATTTGGAGAAACAAAGTGACTACAGTGGACAACAAATGCGGGAAAAGGAAGATGTGTTAAGTTCAAAGGGTCAAAGGTGAAGATTTTTCTCTACTGCTCAGAGCACCCTCCAAAGCACTAGAAAGTGCTTGAAAATCTCAAAGGACCCAGTGGATACTTTCCTGGGCTCCCAGCAGGGACAGGTTATCGAACTAAATGGACCTCATGGATTTACTTGTTGCTTCTATTTGTACATTTTTCAGTGATTGAGTTCTTCAGCATTTGGCTATTGGCAACACTTGTGTAGAATGAGAAGCCAACTGAGAGTAGAAATGTTGTGATTTGATGATTAAATATTGCATTTCAGTAACACCAAAAAGCAAAATTTTGAGGAGTAGTATGTTTAAGAAAGTAGGAGGGGAAAAGACCCTAACTGTTTTCTCATCACAGTACACTGAGAAAATGTTTAGATTGATACATAACCTTCGTAGTGTTATGTTCTATAAAATTGGCAAGAGCTTACTTCTCAGTCTGAATGCTATGCTTGTTTTGAAATTTAAATAATAAACAATTTATATATGTATATATTTTAGCTTAAAATCACATCTTGTCGGATTTGGCCGTTAATAAAAGCTTATGGTGGAATCAGCACTCTGTCCATCCAGTGAAAATATGAACAGGACCACACAAAATGCTTCCAGTGTGTCATTCCTTTTACTGCTGTTCCATTAAAATAAACTTCTTGCCACAGAACTTACTTGTCACTTCCCGCTTCTCAAAAATATCATAAGTAATGTATTTTTTAAAGCTTTTCCACTTCTAGCTCTGGTATCTACTTGATTATGTTTGCAGGAGATCTCTTTGTATTCCTCCCTGCCATTCCTTTTCAAACACATGCAGAACTGGATCTTGGATACACACCTATTAAATGCAGCTTTTGGCCAACACTGCTTACAGCTAAACCTAGGCCTGTCAGATAATGTCATATTCATCTTGGTTTCCATCATCGCAGATTCCAAAAAGAAAGTGTTTTAACTCTTAATACACGTGTTCTTCTGCCCGTGTCTACTTTAGCATTTATGGAGATAAATTCTTTTTGAATTGGTATCTGCTTCTGTTTATAGTGTGCTTTGTTTTTTTCTCCTGGATTTCATAGCTTACTGTGCTCCAGTGGAGTAAGAAGAAAAAGAATTTATGGGCATTTGTTAGACTGCATAATTAGCTCATCTTGCTAGTGTATTTGTGCTGCCACCTACAATGTTGTCCTCTGTCATTATTAGGCCTGCTGGGCTTTCTTAAATCAGAAAAATCATGTGTTCATTCTCATTCAACTTCATTGATTCAGAACTATTTTTGTTTCAACTGACAGTGGGATTTCCCCGTTTTTTACAAATTCTTTAATATATGTTTTTATTCCCTGAACCTTTTCTAATTTTTTTTTCTGAAGGCATGTGCATAACTGGGATTTGTTTAAAAATCAGAGGAACCGATTTACCAGAGAAGTATTGTGGTGTTTTCATATGTTCAAGTGAAAATTCACAAAATTTCTTTAAATGTCATCTTAAAACTCAAATTCTAGGAAGTGTTACCTTTAAATCACTAGTTTAGTATTTCCTTTGGCATTGTATCACCTGATAGATTCTAACCACACAGAATTATGAAGGTGTTCTCCCCAAGACTCAGCCACAGTGTTGTGATTCAGTGGTGTTCTCATAAATGATAAGAATACATCAGATTGGTCTCCTCATAGGGCTATAATTCTGCTCTGGTAATAAAACCCAGTAAAACATTCCAGGTGCTATAAGCATCCTCAACAGTTTTTGTTTTAAGCATGATAGACAGCGCAGTTTAGTTTGCAAATCAACTTCAGCTCTTAAAATCACGGGCTCAAACAATAGCGCTCACTTGCTCATGCAATTGATGAATGCTTACAACGTTTTGCTATGTTTTTCTGTGCAGTTAGTTTCCAACACCTTCTCTTAGTTTACAGGGGTGTGAATAATCTGCATTTGCATGCACTGGCAGCAGTGTTCCCAAGCTGGCAGGCAGGGAATGCTAACTCAGAGGGCTGTGCTTGAATGCATCACTTCTGCTGTGCTCTTCCCCTCCCCTGTGCCAGCAGCTGAGAGAGAGTGAGTTTTCCCTACACTCAACATCTTTCTGGCTCATTGTCAGTCAAGCCGTGCCAGCTGCACCAGCCAGTAAAAGCATATAGGAAAAATAAATTTGTCATAGGAAAAGTACAGCAAAATTATTACTTTCATACAAGACTACAGTAAAGGCACTGTTAGGCTACACTTTGCTAACGAGAAAAAAAACAACTTTCAAAATCAGGGGTTTTGTCAATGACAGTGTGCTTGAGGACACTTCCACTCAAAGGGTTAGGACCAAAACTTGCTTTTTAAACAACTGCTGTAATATGATAATTTTTGTTAACTCTATGAGTGGATAAGACCACATTATACCATTGTGCTCTATCTTTCTCAAGAAATTCTGTGGGAATAATAGTAAAGGGATGTGCTGGCTGATACACAGGAGGTTACAAGAGATGTGTGTAGTGAAAATTATTTTGATGATGAACTGTACTTTCTACAGTGGTTTATTCTTTAATCCTTCAAACACAGTGGGTTTTTAGGTTATCTATAATGTAATATAAAATAATAGACAGTAAAATAGTTGTTGAAATACCTTTGTGACTGGTAAACAAACTCAGCAGACTTTTAGTTTTTAATCTTCCCTAAACACATGCTTGCCATTTCCTCTTATTATAGGGAGGCAAAATCAGACTCCTTTTTTTTGTAGCACTTTGCTTCTAATTACAAATTACAACTTCAGGATTTGTGTGATTATTTTGTGTCTAATTTGCAGGACCATGCAGAAAGCATTGTGATACTGAACGCTTCAGCTTGTGCTTAAAACAGCTTAGTCTTGGCACACTAATCTAAATAATGACAGTTTGCATTTTTTGTTACTCCTACATGTTTAGCAGAATCAATCTCCTAAAAGTCAGTAGTGCAACAAAAATTAACATTAAATAATACACACAATATTTGTCAGAGCTGTCTTGAAGGACTGTTTCAAGTGCATCAATTATTTAGCTTAAAGACTAAGATCAAGCTCATTAATCTCTACTTTATATATTGTATTGACATATCAGGGACCTAATTTTGCTCAAGGCTTATTCCATGCGTCAGAGGTGGCTATTGAGTAGAAAATTCTTTTTATTGCTCTGGAAATAACTGTAACATGTCATAAAATGGTGTCAGATTTTCTGAAGTCAAAACGTGCAGAGACTATAAAACATGCAGAACATTACAGGTGCTTAGTTTTGACATTTATGGACAATCAAAACTGATGTGCAGTCAAAACTTGAAGAAACAAATCTGTATCTTGAAGAAATCAAAGACTGTATTTTTCATCCTGCTGAGGAGGCTTGCAGTACCAAGAACACTTAGGAATTTTCATTGGAAAAATATTCCCTTTGTGGCAGAAAGCTAAGGAACTATTCCTTCTCTTATACCTGCTATCTCCCAGATCCTGATACAAGGCAAGGAAGGGGCTATGATGCCAAACTCCAAGACAAGAGATTGCTGCTGCTAAATTGCACCAAATCAACTCCTCTCCTGGCATGAAATGCAAAATCTGTTTTAATCTAATGGCAGAAAAGGAGTGAGTCATCATTGTTCTGTCAGTTGGATGTGCACAGCACCTGTGAAGCCATATACAATTTACAGAAAGTTATTTATGGGAAATAAGAATCCAAGAGAAAAATAAAATGTCTGCTATTCAAAAATATAATTAATTATAAAAGCAAGATTGACATATTTAATGTAAGATACTCTGTTGCCAGTCTTGTTTGTGACAGACTTTCTTGAAGAAAGAGGACAATGCTCTTTTGCCTCCAGAAGATAGGAAAAAGCTGAGTTTCTGTTAATGTCACATCAGCTTTGTACAATTGATTAGTGATTCCTTTTTAGGTGTACTTAAGGTGAACCTAAGAATGCCAGAAAAATGCTCTGTTTTGCTAGATTTTTGATGGCCCTTCAGGTACTTTAGTTAAAGCTTTCTCTTCCCCTGTGATAGTTTAGAACTTGGCAGAAATGCTGTATGAAGTAGGAGTAACAACAGGGATAAATTTCTCCATCTTTTGGGATGGAGTTTGGGTGAGCAAAATTCCAAGAAATAGCTGTACCAGAAAACCTGCAGTGGGTTTTCCCTGGGTTCATCTGAGCCCTGAGAAGCCCCAGGAATTTCATGTATTCCTGTATCTATGTGAGCACTGGTCTAGGTCGCAAAGTCAGTTTAAAGGCTTAAATAAGAGCCATCCTTCATTTCTTAATACAGGTTTTTAGTCTCCAAATGCCCACCCTGTTATCTGACTATGTAGGACCTGTATTTTCACTGGTTCATTTCCTCTGGCTATCTATGGAATCACCCACATCTGATTTTAATTTGCAGTTGTGAGTCACTGGTGTGTTTGTGTTTATGAAGGAGCAGAGGAAAATAGGCTTTTTGGGCACATGTCTAGGATTGAGGAAAACTGTGTTTCTTCCCTCTGGTGGCCTATTGAATGCTTCCTTCAAGTGACATGAAAGATCACTAAACTGTTTTCCTCCCTTTACTTTCCTCGTTCTTGCATCCTTTCTGACCCAGCACGCAATAGATATGGACTGAAATCACTCTGAATTGGGAAGGCTGGAGAGCTGTGGCCCTGTGCATTGGTGGTGAGTGGGTGGGAAAGGGAGAGGGAATTCCACTGCACTCCATAGTCCAGAGGGAGGTGTTTAGGAGCACATCTGCACCACCATCACTGGGCTCTGGGCTGGCTGTATCCCTGCTGGACAGCACAGCACATCCACTGCTGGTGCAGGTTTACTGGCTGCAATTCTATTCATGTTGTGTTCACATATTCTAGTTCCAGGAGAAAAGCTAATCCATCTCCAAGGCTGTAGACCAATCTTACACAGCTCCAAGCTCAGCTTGCTCCCTTTGAGAATTCTTTCCTGAAATCTCTCACCAAACATTGCCAAGGAAACTGAGATAGCCAGCTTGAAACTCTGGTTTCCATTGACTGGTAAAACAACAATTTTTTGGGAGTTGTTTCAAGGGAATACCTTCTGTGATACAGCTCTGATTCTCTGTGACAACATCTTTATGTTTATTGAGACTCAGGCTTAGTGTTGTCTTGCAAGCTCTGGGAAAGGGAGAACAATTTGTATTTTTGGACCCTTTCTCCATTTAGAGGCCTGGTGTTACTAAAGTGAAAAGTGAGACCTCATCTGTAAGTGAGTAGAAGTCAAAGCTCAGAAAATCCTTCTCAAAGATGGATCTTGGGGATGGTCCCCACAGCTCTACTTGTAGGAAGAAGTTATGGTCAAAGAGAAGAAGGAAAGCCCCACTGCAATGTGGCTCTGTACCAAATTCACTGTTGAGTGGTAATTCCTGGGCTGTTCTGCTGAAATGTGTTTTAATAGAGTTCATATATTTCTGGGATTACGGTAAGTATGGCTGCTTCTCCTGAAAAGTAAACAGATACATTCCTCAACATGAAATCCCACACAAATGGTCTAAACACAGATTGTGACTTTCACTTAAACTCCTTGTTTTTGGAAAGAATTCCAATTTTTCTTTTGAATTGGCGTCAACTGTTCTTGAGCAACTAACTTCTTTTCAGCTTACTCCACCCTCTTTTCCTGGATTTCTCATGCTTCTAAAGGGCAATGGGAATACAGTTAGCCATTTAATCCCCAACTAAGAGTTTTTTAACTTGCTAGAAGAGTTTTTTTGTGCAGATGGGATTTTCTTGCACCAAATGGGCTAAATAAGCATGTGCTTACCAATTTACCATCTGTCCTGTATCTTTTGTGTACAAATAGAACAAGTCTCACAAAAACTGAAAAATCCCACTTTCTTGCTGCAGGAGACCAGGCTAACTGAGATCATAAGGCTGGAGTCAGTGGGGATTTAGCCACATCACTGACACAGGATTTGCTGTGTTGATACCACTTACTCTAATTGATAGGAATGACGCAGCCAGAACGTGGACGTACATTTTCTTCATTCACAAGTTATCTAATATCAGAAATTTGAAGCATAATTGTTATTTGGATAAGCTTCTGTGGTTGTAGACTTGTCTCACGTCCACTTTCTGGACAATTGTTCCACATCTCTCGTCAGGGCTGCTCTCACAGAGGAGTAACATTACCAATAGCTGGAGAATTTCCAGGTGTGACTTTCCTTACACACTCAGCAGGCACTGATAAGCTGCCAGGCACTGCTGTGGCATATTTATGCAGGCATAAAAGCCAGATAGAAGTCAGCTCCTCCCGTGTGCCTACCAGAGTGGCCCCTGCCTCACCTCTGCTCCAATTCCAGCAAGATTTGTGAAAGCTGAGATGGTGTGGGCACACAGGCACAGCAGCCACCAGCTGCTGAAACAGCTCCAGTTACTGCTGAGACGTGGGGTGAGACTAAATACTTTGTGTTTAAAACTGAATTTTCATCTCTCCCTCGGTTGTGTGAAGGGCTGTTCTCCAGCAGGTCAGAATTCAGGATCTGGATTAACTGGAGTAATGAGCAGTTGTTGAAAGTGTAAGACTTAGTTGGTGATGCCTCCAGAACTCATTTTCTCCCAGGAGGGCATGTCCTCTGACATACTCTCATTAAGTCTAGAATTTCTACTCTTTCTACTACTTAGAAGTAGTATTTAGAAAAAGAAGGCAGAAAGAGGTTTAAAAGAATCCTATAAACAACTTTAATAGAAATAGCTAATATTTTCAAGTGCTTCTTCAAGCTGTAAAGTCTAATAGACTAATATATTATTCCATGGGATACTTACTTTCCTTCCATACTCTGTGGGGGAATATCATTCTCCATATAATTTCAAAAATATTTTTGTAGCATCTTTCCAATTGTCTGGTTCCCAAACAAGCAGACAGACCAAAAATTAGAATTAATAATTAATTTTTTCCTACTTTTGTAAGTATTGCTGATTCATAAACAAACCAACAGCATTACATTTCATCTGACAATCACAGTCACGGAAACATTTTTTTTTGAGGGATTATGATGGAGATACAGCATTGAAGACACTTTTAAAATCATCAACTCCAGACCTGACTTCCTTCTTATATATGCCTATAGAAGTATATTAACTATATATATACTAATTTAGATAATGCCACTTCATATATAGTTGAAGGAATATTAGGCTAGACTAAACTTCTCATAGTTGGTACTAGATTTACACTATTGTATCAATTGAAGAGACCTCATTGACTTATAAAATTATGTAAGTTTTATAATTTGCAGCAGCCAAGGAGGTCAGGTACAACATTCTTGCATTGTTGTGCTGCTTATTGCACATCAGTGGAATAAGACTTGTTACTGAGAACAGTTATGAATTTCCTCCAAGAACACTGTAGAATAGCCTTTAAATGACATTGTGTGATTTCTACACTTAGCAAAACACAATCCTGTGCATGGCATTTGCTTTAACAGTAAGACACTGTTATTTGTGCTTGGATTTTCTCTGTTCTTGAGAGCACAATGAAAACCATGGCTGACCAATTTTCTATATGTAGCTTGTGTTATTTAGCTTGAAAGAAGTCTACAGCTAGTCTGTGTGTATTTAGGAGCTCTGCAGTCTTTATAAAGTGCAAAATGCCTCACTCAAAGAAGATTAAGTTCTTTAAAGAAAAGTGCATTTTCCTTGAATATCCATGTGTTTGTTTTTATCTGTGATGTCACTTTACTTCTCAGGATTGGTTTTTTTTTTCATTCTGGCAGTTCCACCGATGTTTTGTGGTTAACAAATGCTATTTATACATTTTTCAATAATCTTCTGCAGTGAAGCTTTGGAGTGTGCATTGCTCTAAGATGAAACTCCTTGATATTCTGTCCTAGAAAAATAAATGCAATTTTTATTGAAAAGTATTTGTTAATCATATTTTAGAAAATACTCAAATACCCTATTATTTGTACTTTTGCACTCTTGGGAGAACATTAAGTTAGAGCTTGTTTCTACATCAGAAAAATATAGAAACAGTTCTATGTAAAGATGACATTTACTTACGTGGGATATGAAAAACTTACTGAGCTTGCACTGAAAATTTTAAGAAGTCGCCTTTCCAACAGAAAGTGGAAGTCAATGAGTAATTAACTTCATTTTAATGAAATATAAGTTTATCCATTGGCAAGAAACACACTGTGATTGTTGTCTATTAGAAATGTTAGCAGTTCTTTGAGATAACTTGAACATACATAACTGTACAATTAGTTAAGCTGTAATAATTGTGTTGTGCATCACCTACCCAAACCTTTAGAGCCTGGTCTGTCTCACTCTGAAACTAACACACTTCTCTGCTGACAGCAGGTTCTAAATTAAGTTGTTGAGGGTTGAAAGTTTGGAATTATGCTTCTTTTTTAAAAAAAACTTTATTTAATTTGAATATCTTCCCTTTTTGGGACCATCATAAATACATGATCTCTGCTGAATTTAGAGGGTGAAGGATAATATGAATAGCCCAGAAACTCTCTTAAGTCACTCATGGCTGGATGTGGGACAATGTGTCCAGAAAGTATCACTTATGCTTGCCTTTTTCTTATATTTTTTTCTCATAAACATTCTTCATGACTACTCTCAGGTACTGAGCTATAATATGTGCATCTATATACATATTTAAAGTTTTCAGTACAAAAAATTACATGGGCCCTAGAATATATCTAATTCATTACTGGCATTCCAGGTCTTTTCATGTCAGCAAAGGTAATTTAAAGCTTTTGTTTTGTAGCCTTGCTCTAGGACAGAAACTTAAATTGGAACTGCAGGATTGCTGAGAGACAGTCATAAAATACTGGCATAAAGCACTCTTAGCAGCCATACCAAGAGATGGTTAGGAAAGATAGCAACAGTAGTGCTGAGCTTTTGTACTCCCAAACCAGCCCAGTGGTTCCTTGATTGCCCTTATAAACTATGACTAGTCCTGAACTATTTTAAATTCTTGTGGGAACCATGCTGGCAGTGATCTGCCTAAAGGATTAAGCAGAGATAACACGTTCCCTACGGAGTCCAGCTAGGCTTGCTCCCAAAACTGTAAGACCAGGAGCTTATTTTATGAGGTCTTATACTGTAATTTTGAAGTGCATGTTGATCTTTCAAAACCGCTGGAGGAGAACTTGAGCTTTACCAATCACAGACATAGAACAGTCTTCAGCCAGAACTCCTAAATTAGGTTTGGTGAGTGCCTCTCGTGCTTAAACACTAATGCACCCACCACTATATGGTGTCATGGAGACATTATATCCCTAATATCTCCTATAGATTGCTCTTCCCAAAGCCAAGGGGCTCTGGGCTTCACTGAGCAGCTCTCCATTACACTATATGGGATTACACTTTATGGGATACACTATATGGGATTACACTGTATGGGATTACACTGTATGGGATTTAAGAGGAGGAGTCTCATAGGAGAGCTAAGCTGGTTTCATGAGATAAGCTGATAAAGCTGGAACTCTTCTCAAGTTGTCTTCCAAAGTATTAAAAAGCTCAGAACTCCTCCAATCCATGATCACAAACTGATTTTATGGTAGATTGATAAACAAGAGATACTATGTAAATTTACCCTTTAATATATTGTTCAAATAATATCTGGGAGAGACATGGGTAAATTATTTAGAGTTTAGATGACTTCAGCAGCTTTTTAAAATACATTTTATCTCATGATAGCTCTGAAAAATGTTTTCAAAGCTGGAAAGAGATTCTTGTGTTTGAGTTGTTCTTTGGGAACAATTCAGCAGTCTAGAAATCACCATTGTGGGTAGAATTTTTTTCCACTCATTCATCCCTTTCTCTTTATCCTGTGCTGGAATATTCTTACTAATGACTTGTTGCTAGCAGAGAAAGATGAAACCTGTAATGCCGCTTAGAGTGATTTTACTGCTAGCAGTTTGGGTTATGGATGCTCTTTGTCTGCACCTTTATACGTGAAAATGTGGTTTTTAAGTTGGAAAATAAAAGCTGAAAAGAAATGAATTAACAACAAAGTGCATGGAAGTTTTCAGTATTCTAAGATAATATCTCTTCTCATAAACCACCGGGCTACAAAGGATTTCAGCATTTTACAAAGCTTCTGCTCAGCTTCCAGCTGGCAAAAATAATGCTATTTTCAATAGTAGGAAAGGTGGTGGTTATGCTGTTTTGCATTGCAGAGTGTTCTTATCCCATGTTGTGTCATGTCTCAGAGTAGGTCAGTACAAAATCAAGAATGAAAGAAATGAAACTTTGAAGATATTTGTTTTTTCCAGCTCAGTAACTTAATATTTCATCAAGGGTCTTCTGGGAGCTGATCTGAATATGTTGCAGTGAAGAGAGCAGCCAGGGAGGAACTCTAATGAGTCCTCAGTATACATTCCTGAGCGCCTTCAAACAATTTGGCGGCCATAATTTTTTAAAACATTCCAAGCACTCATCTCTCATTGTCTTTTGTGGTTTGGACAGAGTATTGTTGATTGTTGGACTGGTTTTGAGGTAGTCCCCAGAGTGAAATTGTGGATCCTACCTCACACATTATCATCTGCATTTGCATATAATTGAGACATAAGCTCTCTGGCAAACTGCAAAAGGAATGCTGTAGAGCTCTTGTTAAATTTTCTAAGAACAAACACAATAGGAATGCCAGCCTAGGATGTAGGTCAAGAATTTGTCCACGGAATATTCTTTATTAAATCCAGTGAAGTCCTCTGGAGATTGTTAGATATGAGCTAAAGGAAAGACCTGTATCCAACACTTCTTTGCTATGGGGATTAAGATGAAATGAGATTTGGATCTCCTTTGCCTCTACACTTGTTTGTTTGAAACTAAAATAATTCCAGATTTTTTCAGATTTTATTTTCAACCTTTTTTTTTTTTTTTTTTTAATATTTTTGAAGAAAACACCAAATCACACTGAAACCCAGGGTGTCCTTTTTTGTAAATAATGTCCATGCACGAGAGTGTGTGAATGTGTTTTGGGGGTGGGGGGTGAGTGAGACAGAGAGTGAGAAACCACAGAGGTGCTTTTTACTGAGCATTGCTCCGGCAGCACCTCGTAGGGTGAGAGGTGACTTTAGCAATGACTTGCATTACATAATACCTCCCATCTCTCTGCAGATGTGTGAGTTTGTTTAAATGTTTTATGAGGTTTTTATTACACTGTAATATAGTCCCAACCCCTCTGCAGTTGCCAGTTTGGTCACAAAATATAATAAATTTTAAAATACCTAATGCTTCAGCTATTCAGTAATTTTCTGACAGGCCCCCTGATGCAATTATGGTACCACTGTGTCGCTGAACTACTTTTGTTTGAGATGTGTAGAACAGCAGGTTTAGTTCACTAATCCTGTTCTACAAAATCCCTGTGTTGAAGCAGATTTGAATGGTCTGTACACTTGTTAAAAATTACTGTTCTCTGTCCCTATCTCCATCGTGCTGTGGTACAACAGCAGGCTGTGGAATGATGACCAGTGCTTCCATCCTCTTTTGGGCTTACCATGCCTCCTTGATTTGTGGTGAAAGTAGCAACTTTTACAAAATCTCTGTGGTGTTTTTCAAGGTTCTGAACCAAACTGAATTCTTGGGAAGCATCTCTATGCTACTTTTCACCCATACAATCAAGTTTCTATGGCAGTCCACTGAATATTAAACACAAACTCATGGGAGACCTGAGTACAGTGCATTGGAGTGTTCCCTTTACCTTAAAGCAGTGCTCAAGTAGCCCATTCTTTAAAAAAAATTCTAATTCTTTTTAAGATGGGGGAAATTAAATTTCTGAAAGAAAAATCCTCAACCCTACACTTAAAAATAATCTTAGTGTGTAAACAGTGTGTAAACAATTTTAAGTTAAGTAACTCAAAAAAACCAAGGGAAGTGATACATGCAAATGAAAATTATTCCCTCTTTCCAGTTTCCAGTTCAAGCAAGGCAACTTCCTGCCATTCTCTGAACATTTATGGAGGGCCCAGTGGTCAGATCTTGACTGAGATAAACAATTTTCTATTTTGAAATTCCTCTCAGATGGAAATGGCTCCTGAGATGCAGAAGCAAATGAGCAAGTAGAGCTTGAGTATTGAGTGGAGTTATACTCCTAAGGAACTTGTTCAGCTGGGAGGGTGATAAACATGGAGACAGCATCTTAAAAAAGAGCAGTCTTAACTTTTGTGTGAAGTCTCTCAATTTAGGAAGATGGAAAGGGCTGCATGTATAGAAATATGAGGAATATAATTTTTATTTTTTTTATTGCTTCTTTAGGGACGACAGGTAGGAAAAGAAGCATTTGGTTTCTGGCATTCAGGCCCAAATGGAACCCAGAATTCTAGGTAAGGAAAAATATGTGGTTTTTCACAGTTATTCTTCAATGGACTTTCCAGCAGAAATTACTATATTTCATACTAAACTAAATTCTTCATAGTTCACTGTTAGGACGACTTCTAATAGAAATATGCTGACAAAATGCTAATAAAAATTCCATATTGAAACAGATTTAACTTTGAAGTGTCTAATTGTCTAAGAGATCGGTCATGTAAAACAAATGGTCTTTGGACTACAGCTTTCTGAGGGATCTTTGTAGTGATGGGATACTCAGAGAAGGAATTTGGGCCTCAGTATGTCTCACCTATATCTTCTACATAAATATCTGTCTATAGTCTGGAAATATAAAAGTTGTTTCCCTAACGTAGCCCTGTCAATTAAAAAACTTACTTGTGAATTCCTTGGGTCACCTCAGCAATGGCAATATCTTACATTTCATTCAGAGGTCACGAAAGGTAGTTTTTTTACCTGCAGGGATTACTACAGGGATTAATAGACTTTTCTGGTTTCACACAATTAGCCAATTACTCAGGAGGGATAAGATCCTAAACCCCTACATCAGGCTGTGTCTTCTGGGCTGTAAAAAAAATTACAAAATAGCCAGCTATGGTGTCTACTTTGTATGTCAGATATCTCAAATTCAGCACAGAAATGTCTGATGGGTAGCAGGATGGAATGTTCCAAAGAACTGCAAGTGCTTGCTTGAAACAATGCAGTGCTGCTTTTTCCTCTGGATAATTGCATAATTAATTGCATGCCTGTGCCCTCCAAGTTATCAGTAAGATATGAAAGCATTGCTCACACATTTCAAACATTTTATAAATATTGTTTGTGCATATGTCTGTGCCAACTGAAATGATAAGTTGAATAATTAAATTTTCCTTGTGATAACTTAGGTGTAATATGTTTCCATTTTTATTCTGCTTCTCCATGAGTTGTTTTTTGTGTGTGCAAATAGTCCTTTTCCCTTGATTTGTAGCTAGCTGTGTTGGTTGAGTACCTGCATATTTGTAGAAAGCTCAATTTTTGGGGTAAAAAATGACATATCATCACATTTTCTTAATATTAGCACATAAAATACAATTATCATTACATGGATAGGAGCCAGTGTGACATTCAGTTCAATGAAGAGTTTAACCTAATATGGAACACTTTGGTAATTTGATGGGCTTTTACCCTCTCTGGACATGAAATATTAGAAATATCAATATAAACTGGGAAGAAATGATTTTAATTTATTTCTAGCCAGATAAAAATATTTTATAAGCAAAGGTGAGGTGGGAGATACATTTCTCTAATTGTGGCTTTTGTGACTTGGGTGAAGAGGAAGTGTCCTACCCGCAAGGAAAAGAGCTAAAGCTGACATTTCTCTTCTCCAAGGTGTCAGGATTGAAGGTACTGAAAAAAGTTTGTGGACACACAGTCTGTACCTCAGGGGGAACACTGGTTTGTGGAACAGATGTGAGCAGAGTGAGATATTCCTGTCCTTAGCTGGAACACAGTTCCGTGGGAGTTAACTCCAACTGACATCGGGGTTCAGAGAAAGCGAGGGCAGAGATTTTTGGCTGTTGCTTTATTTTCTCCTGTGTAGCTTTGTGAAGAAAGGAGCCTAATTTTGCTAGAAGCTTTCCCCAATTCAGGAGGAGCCAGCCATCTCCTGTGCTGCTTTCCACCATCTGAATAGGAGTGGGCAGAGGGCCCAGGAGCCACATTCTCCACCTTAACCCAGTGACGCCTGAAGAAGCCAAGAGCCCTTCCAAGCAGTTGCAGTGGGAAAGGGCCAACAGCTACTTAAGAGTGCCCCCTACTCACATCACAGATACTTTGGGGGCTAGAAGGGAAGTAGTAGAAGGCAGCTGGGAGAGCTGCCAAGTGTCACACTTTTGGCAGCTTTGTCACACATTCCTTCAATTTTGGATTTGGCTCCACCACAGGAAGAGTTGCAGGTTTGTGCTTGAAGTTTTCCTCATTTACCACTTGGGGCCACTGTGGCCACTCCTGAGCAGGAAACATGGGGCATCTCCTCCCTGTTGGGTCCCAGGCAGGAGGGAGCTCTTGGGAGGGAGAAGTTGCAGCAGCATAGAGGGAGGGCATTTCCTATTGTCCCCACTGCTTTTGCTTTGCTCCAGGTGGCTGAAACAACTTGGAGTATCCCAGGAGCTTCCTGTCACTCTTCAGCTGAGCAGGTTCCCTGGCAGCCCTGGGCTGGCGCTGGTGGATCCCCATGCCAGCTCCCTGTTCACTGGGAGCACCTGTTCCAGGTGCTGGGCTTTTGTAGTTCTTTACTTTGCCCTTGCCCTCTTTGGGTGTGTTGACAACAGGATTAGGTGTTTGGTCAACAAAAATAGCACAAGGGGGAAGCAGAAGGTGAGATTATAGAGAATTGTTAAACAGTAAAAGCCTGGACAGCAGCTTGAAGATACATATACTGAAGTAGTTAAGTTCTCTGATGGTGGCAGAAACACTGGAATCTTTAGTTTAAAATATTATTGGAACACATGTTAACTCTTACTTTGCTAGGCAAATGCTTTGCTGTTGAGTCCAATACAGCTAAACTCCTGTTTTCTCAGCAGCAGTACCTGAAAGAAAATACCACTTTGCTTCTACCATGCTACATTACTCTTTCAGACTGTAGTTAGGACCATAATTTTCTTGTTCCCTTGCATTTGAAATACTGTGGAGAGCAGGCTAAATAACATTACTTTTTCTATTGCATGGGCGCTGGTTAAGATGGTTATTTAATTTTCTATGTTTTTAGGGTAGCACTAAATTGGAGTGCTGGGGTGGGGATTATATTGTTCTCTGTATATTTCATGCAAATTAAAATATATTTGGAGTAAATTCATGCTGACTCTCACTTTTATCACAAGCATTAATAACTTCTCTCAGAGAGAACAGGCAGTCAGTGGAGGTCACTTTTCTGAAGAGGCTTGAGGAAAGAGAAACTTGCTGTTCTCTCCATTTCAAGGATAGTGAGTGACCTGCTCTGCCTGGAGCAGCAGTCCCTGGGGCCCAGACACCCCTGCAGCCGAGCTGTGGTGGGTCACTGTGGTCAGCTCTGCTTCCAGGGGTGTGGGTTGGTATTGGTTTTCAATTTAGACAAGATGTTGTGTGAGTCAGCCTGCCCCCTGCCCTCCCACCAGTGCTATGAATAATAAACTCAGGCAGAAGCTGTGAGCCAACTGATGTGCTGCCAGGGCACAGCTCCTTCTCCCCGTGCTCCTTTCCCTCTCTGCACTTTGCTGGACCTGCAGGGCCTGTTGTGGGTGGAGGTGAAGCACATCTGGAAGGGGCTGATTCAAATGGCACTCGTAAGTGAAGAAGGAGGTTCTAAATCCGACCCACCCTGGGGAAAAGGGGCTGAGGTCATAGGAGGGCAGAATGCAGAGTATTATTATAGTGAAAAAGTGAAAAAAAAATTACATCAAGTGTTTGCTTAAGGATCAGGAGTCCTGACCCAGCCCGTTTGGTTTGCCAAATATTACATGAAACTACATAAAAAACCAACTCTAACCTCTTACAGCTCTCCCATTAGGTCACATTAAGCTTTGGCAGGGAGGATGGTCCTACTTGGTGGTTTTTTTGATTTGTGGTTTGCATTTGGCCAACCTGACTTATTTAAATTTATTTTATTTTGTAAATGCTCAATGATAGAGTAAAACTCTAGAGTAAACTTGTTCTGGCCAGCATTTATTGTGGAAAAATTCTGTATTATCAAGAGATCTTTGCAGAACAGCTAACAAATTAAAACAAAGCATTTTGAGCACATATTGAAGCTCTTTTTGTAAATGAAGGAAATGTACTGATGGCTTCAAGCCATTATTTTTGGTTGTAATCCACTTTTAGCCCTCTGGGCTTTTATGAGCCTGGTGTCTTTTGACTCTCCCCATGAGGACAGCAGTGCCTTTGGCTGTGGTGCAGGCAGGGGAATGAATCAGAATATGTTCTCCTCCTTATAACTTTGTTAACCTTTTAACAAGTTTGTCTTTCCTGCCTTTATGAATAGCTTGGTGAGCCTGTTTGCTCCCATGGAGGCTCAGTTTGACTGTTGCCATTGAACTAGGAAGACCTGATTCCAAGGAGGGATTTTCCTAATCTAATAGAATATGAGGAACATTCTATGTGAGCTATTTTTTTGCCCACTAAAAACAGAATTTAAAATAATGTGGAGAATTATATACTCTTTTTATCTCTTCTGAATGAAAAATGTTTTTTTCTCTATAAATATTTTTTCTTCACAGAAAATACCCTAACCAAATAATAATAATAAAAAAAAAATCAATTGTATTTTCCTTAATGGGCCATTTTTTATTTGTTCAAAATAGCAGAAATGCTTTATTTTGCATTCAGATTGGTAGTTGTCTGCTTGTGGTAGAATAATAATTCCATTCCTTCTGAGGGCTACAGTCTTGTGATATATATTCTTATCTTTATATCCTTTTCCAGTGCAGTTGCCAAGCTTTATAATTTAAATATAATCTTATCGTAGGTAAAAATTCGTATTGCATGGAACCCAAGTATCTGGAGCTAGGAAGCACTTGAAGAAGCCTTCAAGTAAACCTCTTGCCTTCTAACTTTTGCAATTTTTGTATGTTGAAAATTTCATTTAGATGAAAAATATGCAAAGGAGCCATTTGATGTTTGTATTCTTTTTCAGAACTTTCTTAGTCTGAGGGGTAAAAATGGCACACTGCTTTTCTATTTGAAAATAAATTTTGCAGCAGTTTTTAAAATAAGTGACAACACTACAGAGAGAGCAATAGCTTCATTTCTATAAGCTATGTATCAGAAATAATGTCTCTTAAATGGTTTTTAAAAGTATAACTGCAGGTTTGACTCAGCAATTGTAATTATGTCCTGCCAAAATTCATTCTTTTGTTCTGTGCGCGTATCTTGTGTAGACCAGCTTTTCCATCATTTGGCATATGAATTTAGGCTCTTGTGGTGGGTTGGCCCTGGTTGGATGCCAGATGCCCACCCAAACCACTCCATCACTCCCCTCCTCATCAGGACAGGGGACAGAAAATATATTGAGAGGAGGGTGGGTGGTGATCAGGACAGGGAGAGATCTCTCCCCCACTACTGTCACAGACAAAACAGACAAGGCTTGGGTTAATTAATTCCATTTATTGCCGAGCAAATGAGAGCAGGATAAGCAAAACCAAATCTTAGAAACACTTGCAACCCAACCTTCCTTCTTGCTTGGGCTTAACTTTATTCCTGATTCCCAGCTTCCTCTCCATCCAGTGGCACAGAGGGACGGGGAATGGGCACTGCAGACTCTTCACCACACGTCATCTCTGCTGCTCCTTCCTGTTCAGGGCTGAACTCCTCACAGTCTTCCTCTGCTTCAGTGCAGGGTCCCTCCCATGTGGGACAGTTCTCCCTGTGCTTCTTCAGCTTGAGTCCTTCACACAAACTGCAGTTCTTCAAGTGTGGGTTCCCAAGGTCGTAAGTCCTGCCAGCAAACCTGCTCCAGCATAGGCTCCTCTCTCCATGGATCCACCAAGGAGCTTGCTCCAGTGGGATCCTCCTTCAGGGATCCACCTGCTCCAGTGTGGGTTTGTCCATGGGCTGCAGGTGGATCTCTCCATGCCCATGGATCTCAATGGGCTGCAGGGCACGGCTGCTTCACCTTGCTCTGCACCACGGGCTGCAGGGGACCCTCAGCACTGACACCTGGAGCACCTCCTGCCCCTGCCTCTGCACTGGCCTGGGTGCCTGCAGGGCTGCTCCTCTCACACATTCTCACTCCTCTCTTCTCTGGCTGCAGTTTGCTCCTGCGCAGTGGCTCTTTCCCTTCTTAAATTCATTCTCCCGGAGGCGTTACCACCATGGCTGCCTTGGCCAGCGGCTGCTCCATCCCGGAGCCAGGCTGGCACTGGCTCCATCACACAGCAGCTCCTCACAGCAGCCACCCCTGTAGCCCCCTGTTCCCAAAGCCTTGCCTCACAAACCCAGTTCAGCCCTGCAGTTTCAGCCCCCCAGTTCATACAGCACAGGCTCAATACACGTAGCAGTGTTTGTACAACGTTCCCTACATTTGGCGTTTAGCTAAGCTAATCACTCTGCTTTTTGGCAGGATAATTAACCAAATACTGTGCTCGCTGATACCTCAACAGAATTGTTTCTCATCCTGGAGTTAGCTTGTTGAAACAAGTTTAAATGTTCTTATCCTTAAACTGTAGTGCCGTCAGCAGTGAAGATTTAAAAAAAAAAATTACAAGTCACTCGAAAAAATACAGTGTCTAGTTGTTTTTTTAATGCCTATTTGGTTTTTGAACTTTGATTGGCTTTTTCACAGATGCTGGCAACTACAGCAGTAATTCAATTGATATGGTTGATTATCTGATAGTTACTGTTAAAACCCCAGTGTGTTCTGTGGGAGTCACTGCCACACCCAGCTAGGGATGGCCTGACTGGAGGTCAAGCATGACCTAAAGATGAAAAATTCCTGTATTGTCTGATCCTCTGGAAACATTTTGTTCTGCTTTGCACTTTTGATGGCAAAACCACCTTTAAATGCCAAAGCCAATTGTCATAGTTTTTGCTGACATTATAATACAGAGTTGAAGACACATTTTATAAAGAGATGTGTCAATGAAATTTATATTGTTGGTGGACAATAATGCTGAAGTATTGAAAAATTACAAAGCTGAGTATTGTTGCAGGGAAAGTTTTACAAATCTGTGTGTATGCTGTACAAAATGGCAGCAATATGACAACATTATTTCCAATAGTTTTTAAAATATTGAGATAAAATTGGCAATGAAAAGACCTGCACAAATTCTCAATAACTGGTTGGATGGAAAGGATCTTTCTTGGTCATTAACTGTCATCTTCTATTATAGTTTATTACTTTACATTTATGAGTTTACAGATTTTCAGAAGTGACAGAAGAGGCAGTATTTGATGTTTCTGATTGCAGGGTCAGCCTGTTCCTCAGTTCCTCCTATTTGTGATTAGCTATGCTTATTAGCTTGCCAGAGGTTTGGATTAAATGCTTAATCACCATTATGCTAAGGCTGAGAAGAGGTCATTACTTCCAGTTGTACAAATCAGTAATACCAAAGCATCTAAAAAGAGGTTGTTTGTGTCAGTACTGGGTCAGTCTTGGTATTTGTTCCCCCAAACTGCTCTCCAAAATAAGTATCTTGTCAATCTGCTTGTATTTGATGTGCTTTTGGCATAGAAAGCTGTATATTTTGCTCCCTCAAAAACTGAACTATAAATCAACTAGAGAATTCCATGGGTTTTCCTCACAAATTACACTACCTTTTTGCATTATTATGCTGTATTTTGATTTCTCAACAACTTTCTGTGATAGTAGCATTTATACTCTTCTTGGTTATTATTGTGCACTGGCCAGATTTAGGCACTCTGGCTTTATTTAGTATAAACTGGCTGATGTCACAACCAACCAGCACACTTTGAATAATGTCAGTATCCTGAATTTAGATTTACTGTCACTCCTCATCTGTGCTACTTCCCAGTTATGAAGAGGTTCTACACCTTTACCTGGTCCCTTGAAGTTCTCAGCCTTTGTGCTACAGTTTCTTATTGGTATACAGCAATTTAAGAAATGTTTTTTGGGGTAAGTTTTATTATTTGGCTCCAGATGGACTAACAATACTCAAGTTCTATTGATATAATCATGTAGTTTGTGTGTCTAAGTTCATTGTGCTGAATTCAGTACAAACAATGTACTGAAAGAAGCTAACAGAAGAAGAAAAGAACAGAACAGAACATTTCTGCAGGAAAGGATCTGGGAGTCCTGAGGGATGCCGAGTTGATCATGAGCTGGCAGTGCATCCTTGCAGCCAGGAGGGACAAAGCCCAGCAGGTTGAGGGAGGTGTTCCTGCCCCTCTCCTCGGCCCTAGTGAGGTCACATCTGGAGTGCCGTGTCAGTTCTGGGCTCCTCAGCAAAGGAAGGCCAGGGGCTACTGGAGAGGGTCCAGTGGAGGCCACAAAGATGAGGAGGGGTCTGGAGCATCTCTCTTATGAGGAGAGGCTGCAGGAGCTGGGCCTGTTTAGTTTGGAGAAGACTCAGAGGGGATCTTATTATTACATTCCAATATCTCCAAGGCAGGTGCCAAGAGGATGGCGCCAGACGCGTTTCAGTGATGCCCAGTGACAGGACGAGCAGCAATGGCCACAAACTAAAACACAGCAAGTTCCACGTAAACCACAAAGAAGAAGAACTTCTTTGCACTGAGGGTGGCAGAGCACTGGAACAGCTGCCCAGGGAGGTTGTGGAGTCTCCCTCTCTGGAGCCATTTCAAACCCACCTGGACCTGTTCTTGTATCACCCGCTCCAGGTGGCCCTGCCTTGCCGGAGGGTTGAACTGGACAATCTGCAGAGGTTCCTTCCTACCCGAACTAATCTGTGATTCTGTGAAAGAAGTCTCCCTAAATTACCATTAATGTGAAAAATACAAAAGAATAGTGATTGATAGAGCAGGTATAACATTGAATTTGGGAAGAAAGGACTCAAAAAGTTTGCAAAAAAAAATTTAAATGCCACATATTCGTTCCAAATTTTACATCGGCATTAAGATTGGCACAGAAGTATTAAATCAATTGCCTGCATCTGTTGTTGTGATGATAAACATTTGTGATTTGAGGATGATCATAAGAGGTACTGGTTTGTTTGCCCTGGAACTCTTTTTCATGCTTTTAAGCCTCAGGTGCATGTTTATTGCAGACCACGAGTGTGCTTTTAAACAACCTCACAGTAGTCTTCACTTGCTGCATTTTTGGTTTGTATCACAGTAAAGTCCCAGAGGACCAAAACTGGATTCCTTTCAAGAAAAACTTGTACTCCAGGAGTGCACACTCCAGACTCCACAACCCCAAACTAAAGCAATTCTGGAACAGAAAGTCTCAAGCAGTGAGTTTGTGCAGGGATGTCAGGTTCTCGAGGCTGTCAGTGTAGTAACTGCTCTGTCAGTAGGGGAGTAACTTCAGTAACATTGCTTGCTAGTGTAGCTGTGGTTATTGTGTCTCTTACCTTTTGCTCATGGTGTGCCTACTTTATTCAGGGTGTGCTCAGTGAGGCAGATAAGGGGACAAATGCACTTCTCTGGCTTAATAGAATTTATTCTGTCTGCAATCATTCTCAAGCAACAATGAGATACCAGCACAATGCTAAGAAACAGCTTGAAATTCTACTGAGAAAGATTCTACTCTTACACGAGTTTTGTGTGGTAGTATTTGCTTTTTCTTTGAATGTCAGAGCTACCACTTTTCCCTTTTAAGACTCCCCTGTGGTGACAGTAAGCATTGCCAGTCACATGGCTGAGATTCAGAGCTGGGAGAACTGCCATAGTAAACTGAATTTGAACTCTGGTCTTCCCATGCCTCCACTGGGATCTATAACTGTCTAAAAGGCAGGTCTGGCCAGAAAATTTTTGTGTTGCAAAATTACTTTTGATGTGCAGCTGGCTATGTAAAATGGTTCTTATTTGTTTGTCCAAATTCCATAGCTGATTTAAACCACACAGTCCAATCGATAGTGCAAGTTCGTTTTTTAAAATAAAAATATTTATATTTTTTATTAGTTGATTAGATGATAATTGAACCCAAGTGGTTTTGTACCCTGGATGCAGCTGAAGCTCTCTTAATTCATTCGAGATTGGACAGCAGGCTGGTGAATCACTGGAAAGCTGTGTTGGGGCACTGACAAACCTCAGATAAGTCGCGCTTGTCAGGGGTTTGTATGTAATCCTAAAAAATGCATGTAAATTCTGTATTATTACATGTTACTTTACAAGTAACAGGCTTGCTTTTAAAGAACAATATTTTGTGCACAGCATCACCAGAACTGCTGGTTTAGTGCTGTGGAGCTTCATTGCATTCAAATATTCATCAATTTAAACCCTGTCCAAGCTCCTTTTTTTTTTTCAGAAACTCTGTCTTAGAAAGCTGGCAGCACAGCAAGATACAGAAAAAGTTGTGTAGGAAAATTTAAATCAGTGACATGTGTATTTGTTTTGATAGTGCATTTGTAGGCCTAATTTAATAATGTATATTCTTGGATATATTCTTGGATATATTCTTGGATATTTGTGAACAAAACCTGTTGTTAAAATAGATGAAGGCAAATGAGATTAACTTACTTTTATTTTGCTTGAGTTTTAGTATACATGTATAAATTGGTCAATATGCTGCCATTTAAAAGTTGCCAATAGAGTCTCACAGCTCAAAAGGCTGTAAGATTTGGAGTAGGGGGCATTATTCTTCTACTAGGCATGAAAAGAAAGCTACTTGTCAACCTCTTTACCCTCCAATGTCTCTAAAGCCAACAGAAATTGAAATGCAGCCAGGAAGTATTTGAAATTTATTTTTCTATGCATGGAGACAGTCATTACTTACTACATTTTTCACTGTATTCACAATTTAACATGTGATATTTTTTAAAAAACACTGAGTAATTTCAAATGTGTTTGGCAGGAGATTTGAGGGACACCTTGTTCCTACAGTCCTTGGGGAGAATGGTAACTGCATGGAGACCACCATTAGTGCTCTTGTTGAAGGAACTGCATTTGTTTGAGCTCGATGGTCATTTGTATAATTTGGGTGAAAAGAAAGTGATGAAGGAAAGAGGGGAAAGGGTGTAGGAAAGAGCCAGGGTGCTACAGATCAGAGGGAAGGAGCAGCAGGGACAGGAACACAGAGCTGGGAATGAGCATTTGCATCAATGACCACTGAATACAGGAGGATACATCACTGCTGGGGCCTCAGATGTGTCTGATGGAGGCAATTTTAGTTTCCCTGCATGGCTACAGGTGCCTCCTGGATTTGCAATCTAGATTTTAGACTGGGGAAGAGGAATTGGGCATCAGAGTAGATGTGCTTTCTACAGGCAACCTTACTGGATGCATATATTCTGTCCGTGATTTTGAGCTTTCTGATTCAGATATATCTATAAATGAAATATTTGGATGGCATTTTTTCATTTTTCAACAAAGCTAGGGGTTTTTTTTTCTAGTTTTAAATGGAAAAGTCACAATGATATCTAAATTCAAAAGTGTTTCCCTCTAATTTTCTCTTCCTTGTTACTTTTTCTTTATTGATTTTATACTACATATATAATAAATAGTACCTTTTCTTGCATTATTTTGTTAGGACTCAAAGATATTGGACAGATTCAGGGTTTTATTTTGGCAACTGCACTGCTGTGGTCCAACTTATTGGTTTTATTCATATTTTCCTTGAATTATTTCAGGACTTTGTTTTTCATTTATGAGGCCATATTATAAAATGAACTGTGGAAATTAATACTGTAATTTTAAGGTAACCTAAATTATTTTCTAAATAATTATTTTCTAAACTATGTGGGTTAAATTGATTCTAAATAAAAATAGAAACTCTAATTATTAGCAGGGCTAATAAAACTCTTTGCCCATGCTCATGCAGCCTCACTTTTTTACCAGGCAACCTCATGACTCCCACTTTTTAAATCTCTTTATTCATGAATGTATTTTTGCATTTAGCACATAGGAAAAAAATTATAAGCTACCTAAGATAACATGAAGTATTCAAGCATGCTCGGCATAATCCGGTTTTTCTTATAAATTTCCAGTACAAGTCTCTCCCATTTGAATACTGAACAAAATAATTATAAATCTGTCCCTGCTAGGACCCCTGAAAGGTACCAGCATAACTATTCAGATGGTGTTGGAACCAGGTGCAATTTGGTTTAATATAAAATTTATCCAAAGAAGGAAAAAAAGACACCCCCAAGCCCTGTAAGTATGTGGTCTTAAGAAATGCATGCAGCTGCAGGAAAGAACTGCCAATTAATGTAATTTACAACAGGTTTCAAAATCTTGACTTAGATTCTGAGTTGAATAGTGGGGGGGGGGAAACACAGAAGGGAATGGTGGAGAAATACAGGCAAAGGATGCTGTGTGGCAGGGAAAAAATTGGGTAAGCAACATCTGGAAACTTCACTTGAAAGAGGAAACAACCAAAATTGCAATGAGTAAGAGAGAATCCAGACTACAATAGGTTGGAAAAGAGCAGATGGGGCCAAGAGGAGACCTTTGTGGTAATGTGACACACAGCAGGATGCAAACAGGATGGTTCCTTTTGACTTGGAAAGTTCTATCACTTTCTCTAAGTACGATAACTGTGTCATTAGTTTGGCAGGTTGTGCTGGTTGCAAGGTCTGAGATTATTTAATAGAGATTTGTTCCCAAAAGCAGGAATTGAGTAAAACCCACTACTTTCTTCACAGTTCTGATACCCGTGATTGCCTTGTGACTGCAAAAATTCTTTGCTTACATGAGTATTGAGGTGATTTTATAATCACTTCACTAAATTGTGTGTTTAACTACCGTGTGATGTGCCTCTAGAGGAGCATCTTTCCTCCTGTACACCTCATATATCGCAAGATAAATGCTTTTTGTGGCAGGTTGCTCATAAGTCATGTTATCATCACCTTTGCCAGTCATATGGAGCCAATCACAACTTTCCCTGTTCATTGCAAAAGAATTCAGAGCAACCCATTCAAAGCAGCCTGTGAAAACTTGCTTTAACTGTTACCAGTTGCTTTTCTCAACCCTGTTGATTCCTGCTGGATGCTCAGGCCCAGGCTCACTGCCTGGAGCTGTGTGTGTCTCACAGCACAGGCTGCCTGTGGGCATCCTCTGTGCTGGACAACTCTGGGAACAAGTCCACCAGGAAACCATTAGAGGTGTGATGACTGATTTGCTTTTAGATTAGATTTTTTTTTTTCCCCCAGCAGTCACAAACTTGAGGAATCTGTCATTTCTCGTGAGAGAAAATTGAATTGCACTGAATTCTGAAATACTGTCCTTCTGCTCATACTTTGACCAGAACACCAAATATTCTTACAGGAAGAGGAAATCACGATTTGACAATGTGGGAGCAAAGGGCATTAATCCTTACTAGACTAGTTAGGTAATTTGCAGCTGCCATGATATTATAGAATAACTTATTAATCTTTGCACCTGCCTAAGGTGAAAGCATTTTACCTTTCCAATCTACAAGCTAGGGACCTGGCAGCAGAAGCACATAGGTTTTGGGGACAGGGAGGGGAAAAAAATAACCACCTGAATTTATTTTTTACAAGAAATGACAAATATAGCCTCTTTTTGTTCCCCAGAACATTTTTTATCTTGGGGTGAGGAGCTGTGTCTCTGTGTCTCACCTAAGAAAACCAACCTTCTTTTCCAGGGGTTTTCTTCTTTATTTCAGAGTGTGAAAGCATTCTGCAGCTTTTTGTCCAATTGAGTCTTTTAGACTGGATACATGACAAGAATTTGGTTGGTTTGGGTTTTTTTTGTTCAAATAAAGCAGCTGCAACTCAAATAGAGCTTTTGGGCCTTACTATAGTATAGAGGGCAACATGATAAAAATCTAGCTGGTGTTTGTTTTCCTCAGCAGTTGCTTACTATCCATGCTTGTGATCCTAACACATGGAGGTTTTCTGAAATGCCTGCATTCCCCTGTTATCACCAAACCTAGCCTGTGTTCTCCAGACAGGCTGCTCCTCCTCAGAGCACAAACACAGAGCTTCACAGAGCACTGACTGGATCTGTGTTAGAAACCTGTGCACTGCCATAAATCTCTGACTGGTAATGCAATGTCTGTACTTACACATCTTCCAAAAAGACGTAATTGTACTTGTAGTGTGTTGGACTAGAGTCCCAATGGTTCCAGGCAGTGGGTTATGTTCCTTTGCTTCTTCACTGTTATATTTACTTACCACTAATTCTGAAGAAGAGAGGAAGAAAGGTGATCTATAGGTGATTTTTCTAAGGTCTACGTGGGCCTGGTCTTGTTAGAAATGCACATTGGTGCAGCTGTCAGAGAATCTCAGTAAGTAACTGTATTTCATGTTTCTCTGGATGCTTTTTCTACTTCTATTTAAATTTCTTATGTTTATTGTCTACTGTACCTTCCACTGCATGACGTAAAGATCCTTAAACTCAGAAAATTTCGTGCAGAAGACACGTGTACAGTGAAAATACACCTCACTGTCAGTTATTAGTGATTTTAATACCCTCAAGTTTTCCTGCAATTAGAAAATGGGTAAGGGCACATAACTTTCAGAATGTTTCAGGATGAAACATGTCTTGTATTATTCTTCTAAGAGAGATTCAGCACTGAGAACTTAATACTTTTAACTGAATATTATATACCATTAATAACTTGCATATTTTTTAAATAATGTAATTATTGTTTCCTCCTATAGTGCCTTCTGTCCTGGACTATTTCTATAATTTATACAATTATGCTTCATTTTAAAAAAGGTCTAATTTTTAATTATAACATAAGATTAAAAGAATCTATATATTATGTTATTTAAATTCAAGAAAAAAGAGTAATTTTTTTGTTGAAAGGTGAAGGTGGTTGAGTTTAGCTATTACATTTATAGGAGACATTAACTAGTATTGCCATTAGAAATGCTTGGGGCCTTTGGAAAATGAAGTCATCCTGTGGAAAATTGCATATTAAGGTAGAATTTAGGCTCAGAAATTATGCTCCTCTAGATAGCTGAAATTGGATGTTATTTGGTCTCATCTGCCTTCTTCACCCTGCAGATTAAGTTTCCCAGCTGTTTCCTCAGGCATGTGAGTTATGTGTGTGTCTGTCTTCCTGTTCAGCAGTGAATAGCTCTTTTCATCTCAATCCTATACTTCTGGTTAGGGGAAAATAATCAGGAACATCTTTTATTGGAATAATGTCTCTTATCCTGGAATAATGCCTTATGCAGATGCCACTCTCGGGCAGACAGCAGAGAAAATGCTGCGTTCGGTTTTTCCTGTTTGCACATTTTTCTGTGCTTAACTAATTTTGGTATTGGTTCAGGGTTTATTTAGGTGTTTTTAGTCATGGGTAGCAGGCATTCCAGAAATCCTCTGGTTGAATTGTAAGCAGAGCAAGTTTTGCAGGGAGGGCAGAGGAGGATGGGTGGTTTGGAGTGAGAGGAATGGAAATTGCAGAGCAGTTCTCCCAGGCAAGGTAGCAGGAGGCACCAGAGCAGACCTGGCTGTTCCTGGACTGCAGGACGTGGGCACAGGCTCCACTAGGTGGCACGTTTTTGGGGACTTGGTGACACGGTGTTGACAGCACATCAATGAAACTGCATGGAGCATTTTTTCTTTAATCAGTATATAGCATGTGTTGTGTGCTTTTACAAGTCATAAATCCTGCTCTCGCAGCAAGCGTTATTAATGCCACATTTCCTTCCCTGCAACAGAGGTGCATTTCCAGAGCATCCGTGCATTCAGGATGAATTCCTATGCTTTGCACTGGAGTATCTCATCCAAATGGGAAAGTCAGCTATTTTAATATCTGTAATGCAAACCTCCTTTGCTTTCCAGTCTTCCAAGGCTTCATGGAACTTCAGCAATGCTCCATTTTAGCTTTCCTTCATTTGGAATCTGTTTGAAACAAATGGCGTATGCAATAGAGGATAAAGAGATACAACAATGGTTCTTGGTTTTAAAACCCCTCAGAGTTTTAAAAGATAGAACTACAGAACCATTTAGATTGGAAAAGACCCTTAAGATCATCAAGTTCAAGCATTAACACTACCAAGTCTACCACAAATAGTCCTCTCAGGCTCCTTTAACTTCACATTATTCAGTAAATCTTGTATATTGTATGAGAATTATTTTTTATATCACATCAAGTTAAGTTTTCAAAATTTAAAGAGGATGAATATTTTTTTACTGAGTTCTAAAGGTAAGAAATTAGAGGATTACTATTTGCAGACTTATCTGAATAGAATTACTTGGCTTTAAGTATCTTGTTGAATCAAATCTCAGTGCTAAAGTGTCCCACCATCTTACTTATATTCCACTATACTGTTTTGAATATTTATATATTAAAAAAAATCAAATTGAATGATCCATGATATAAGAATGTAATTAAATAATTACCGTATGAGTCTTTTCAGGGAGTTCTGCCTCACTGCAATTGTTGATCAGATAACTGGGCAGTAAGTTTTGTTAAGCAGGTTAGCTGATGGGTGGTCTCAAGGATATTAATATTAAAAGATAAAATCAAAGAATAGAAGCAGATAGAGTGAAATCAGTTAACCTCCCACTCTGTTTAGAGAAGGATTCTGTTTCAGTAGGGGCTGACTTTTTAAAGACCGTGACAGCTTTTGGATATCTCAACGGGCAAATAGTTTGTGGGCATAGGTATGACAGACACCCACAGATGTTTGCAAAAGCCTTCTTCTTCACCTGGGGTTTTGTGTTAAACTTACTGAGGAGTGTGGTCAGGTGTACCAGCACAAATGAATAAATAACTCCGACTTTTTTTCTGTAAGTCATGCATTTGTACTCTGGGGAATCTGCAGAGTGGAGTGGGACAGGCTTCTGCAAAGAACAGGGATTGTTTTCAGGTAAAGAGGGGTTGTGCCACAAAAAATGTCTGTGAGTGGTGGATGTTCATACAGAACTGGGGGTACATTCATCATCAAGACAACAAAGACAAAGAAGTAGTCATTGGGTAATAACAGTAATTTTTTCACCACACCTGCTGAGCACCATTTTATTGCATTTTTTTTGAACCTAGTGGTTCTTATTTAGAATTTATATTCATAGTCTTCTAGAAACAGAAATGGTTTCTTTCCAGGGCCTACTAGTCAGCTTAAGAAATCAGATTCAGATTCATTGTGCCCGCTTTATTTTTGTTTCCTTTTCTGTAAGATCTAACTAATATTCATTATATATTTAGAGAATTAATTGGCCCTTTCAAAATTATCTGAAACTTTGGTGGAAGGTGACATAAAGTTATACATTTTGAATGTAAATATTTAATTTTAGCACATAAAATTTGCTGTTAATACCAAAAAGAAAAAATATTCCCTAGGAGTATTGACATCAAAACTATTCTGTCTCTCTTCTCTTTCTTTTTGGCACTTAGATAAAAGTTCTGAGCCAAATTTTATGTGCAGAAAGCAGTGTTGACTTGCTATTAATTTATCTGAATAAAGTATCTGTACAATAGGCCTAGTAGCCATTGGAAGGTAATTAGTTAGATCTTAATTTCCTTCTGTAGCTGATATTTAGGTTTGTTTGCCAATGACACTGCAAGCTCTGTAGCATTGGAAAGATTTTGAGAAAACTCTTGTCACTTGCTCTTGCAAGAGACCTGGAATTCACCAAGGTTTTGTTGTTTTTTCTGGAAGCTGGAACAAGACTCACATTTTTAAGTGATGAAGGATATTTCTGACAGTCTCCAAGACCATCAAGTGTGAATCTCTTTCCTGACTACTGGCCTAAATTGTTACAATAATGTGTTGTATTCTGAGTTATTGCCTAGTTATTTATTTTAAGATAGTTGATGTTAAATACATAATCATCAGAACATCATTTTGCTACAGGGTAAGCGTAAAGACTGTGGAAACAGAAAATACCTGTTGTAGATTTTATTCTCCATATATCAGTGTACATTTGAGAGGAAAAGCTGGCTCAGAGTAGCTCTTGCATGATTTCTCATGTAATTCGATAAGTTTCTCAAAAAGCATAGAAATCTTAATATTTTCAAAACATGAAAGGGAATCTAAGCTTTCAAATTTCTTCAGTATCATTTGGAATGGAATGGAATAATAGAATCAATCATAAAGTGGCTTGGGTTGGAAGGGACCTTACAGATCATCCAGTTCCAAAGCCCCTGCCATGGGCAGGGACACCTCCCACTAGACCAGGTTGCTCAGAGCTCCATCCAATCTGGCCATGAACACTCCCAGGGATGAGGCATCCACAATTTATCTGGGCAATCTGATCCAGTGCCTCACCACCCTCACAGTCAAGAATGTTTTCATAATATCTAATCTAAACCTGCTCTCTCTTTCAGCTTGAAACCATAAATGGTTACTGATTACTGCAAGGCTGAGGCTGCAGCCAGTTTTTGTAATTTTCATTCTTGTGGAAAAATTTTTTTGGTTTAATATTTTCCTGAAGTATGAGTATGTATTCTTGATTTGTTGTACCAGTTATTTTCATGATGGATCCAAGTTTTTACACTGTCTGGGATTAAGTAACTAATTCACTCATGGGTTTGGGTCCACCTTTACCTGAAATAACTGACCACAGGTGTACCTTCATGCTTGGGTCTAATGTATTTTTTAATGAATGTAAAATTAGTACAGAAAGTTCAGTAGTTTAGGGAAGATTGTTGGCTAGGCATCAAGAGAATTTAAATTTTATTCTTAGTCTTGAAATGTGATAAATCTGGCTATTGCTGGAAAAAAAAAAGGTCCAAATGTGGTGAATATTGTGTCAGTTTTGGAGTACTTTTGTTTCACAATTATTTCTTTCTTAAATATTTCTCTAACAAGAAACATTTCTTTCTTTGCCTAATGCTTTCCTGCTATAGAGAACAGTCTGGAAAGGCTGAGACAGATCAGGATAAAGCGTTGGTGGCACACCTCTAGCCAGAGCAAGAACTCTTGTGTCAGATTATCTTGCAAGGAAGGAATTGATCCAGAATTGATGTAATGTTAACTCAGGGCTGGAATGCAATGCTAACTGAGGAAGTTGCAACATACCTTGACCGTTGCTAAATTAATTCTTCTTGTGGGATATTTAATTTGATGTTCATCACCTTTTCTTCTCTTTGTGAGCGAGTTCAAAGTAATTCTGAAGATTTAAGATATTCTCAAGTGGTTGGAGTGAGTCATTTAATATTTTTATGTGTTTAATTCAATTAATGTAGTTAAATAAAAGATACGTATTTAAATTAATGGTGAGAGCTGGGGCTATTCAGCCTGGAGAAGAGAAGGCACTGGAAAGGGACTTTTCACAAGGGCAAGGAGTGGTGGGACAAGGGGTAGTGGCTTCAAAATGAAAGAGGGCAGGTTTAGATTAAATAATAGGAAGAAATTATTTGCTGTGAGGGTGGTGAGGCACTGGAACAGAGAAGCTGTGGCTGCCCCATCCCTGGAAATGTTCAAGGCCAGGTTGGATGGGGCTCTGAGCAACCTGGTCCAGTGGGAGGTGTCCCTGCCCATGGCAGGGCTTTGGAACTGGATGATCTGTAAGGTGTCTTCCAACACAACCCATTCTCATATTCTCTGATAATTAACCAGCTAATCAATGCAGTACTTATTTGATGTCATATTCAAACTTGGCTTGGTAGATAACATAGCCAAAAGAGAAACTTCCAATCTGATGAATGAATACAATTCTAAAAATCTGGTTTCTTGTTAAATACATGATTCACTTTCTGGGGATGTCCATCTGCCTAATCACTTCTGCAAGTAAATTGCCAGAGTATTTGCAAAAAATTGCTGAATGTGCTGAGCATAAATGTAGTAAATCCATTAGACATTTAAGATTTTAGGTATAACATTCTTTTGCAGACTAATTCCAGTGTGTTCCTATCTATTTACTGATGTAATTTCTCTTCTAAAGATAGTGATCAGTGATTGGGGCTATGCATGTTAGGATAGAAATCCAAGCTATCCAATCTGTCTGTTTCAAATTTCAGTCTTTTTTACTCTTCTGTCCTGTCTTTTTCACTTTATCCATGAATGAGAAGCTCAGGAAGAGGTAGGAAGAATCTCTTCTGAAATACATAGGAGAGAAATTAATACAGTAATAACAACAGCTACAAAAAAAATAGAAAGACAAGTTAAGAAGCAGAGCCTTCTCCTGATAACATTTCCATGGTTGGAAGAAAATGCAGGGCCAGTCTTGCTCTGCATTCTTTCCTAGACATTTCAAAAGGTAGTACAAAGGTTACCCAATTATTTATATGAGAAGATCTGCCTTTTGTTTCCAAGTTAGATATAGTAAGAATTATCTTTGTTCTCAAAATTTATCTTTGTAGCTGCATAAAATTAATCAAATCAAGTAACCTGTGAAAATCCACCAGTTTTTTCCCTGTTGTAACAACAAACTTGGTTATGATTTGCAGAGAGCAAATCTACTTAGTGGCCTAACTTGTTTTAGGATGTGGACTTCAATGTCTCATAGAGCATATAAAAACTTATTTTAGTGTTTTCCTTCCATATTTAAAAAACATCTGTTTGTTTTTCAACTCAAGAATATAAGTTTCATTCACAAAGTCTCTTCTGTTACCATGACAGGGATGAGTTTCAAAGTCTTGCTTTTGCTTATTATATATTCCACATGTGCTGTTAAAGAAGTAAAAATGGGTAATGACATTTATCATTTTATTTTGAGATTTGAATTAATCATGTGGAAATGGTAAGTTCTCCTTATATTCGGTCTAGTTTGATTTTAACCTTTTTTGTGTTGAAGTGATACAATTATTCGTTATGAAAAAAAAAAGAGTAAATTGTCACAACCAAGTTAAAGGCTTGTTGTGATTAAGATATAATGTGTGTGCAAATTGTAGCACTTGCTGCTCTGTATTCTGAGCCTGATGTTGCTGAGACGCCAATATTTAAAATGCTCCCTTTTTTTTTTTTCATACATAAAAATGTACCTCCAGCCCATCAAACCATTTCCTTGGGAAGTTGTGGTTCATGACAGCATGACCAAGTCAGTGTTCTAACCTGGAAACGAAAGGAAAGCAGGAGCTGAGCTGCTTGAGAAACACTGGCAAGGCGAGGGATTACCCTGTCTCATTTTTCCCAAACCACATTTTTCTGGGATGACGCTTCCAGCAAGAGTCCCCACCCAGGCAGTCCTTCTCCCAGATGAGGTAAAGGAAGCCACCACCAAGCTGAGCTGGGAGCTGTGTTAGGCTTCTCTGAGCTGGAAGCCTCTCTTCATTACATCACACCTGGCCGTGTTTCAGAGATTAATGAACGGCATCTTGTCAGGTTTAATAAATGGCAGTGCTTGGGTTCACGTTGAAGATGTAATCAGAAATTCCCTGAGCTGTGAACTGCACCTTAAGGACTCGCAGGGAGTTCTAAGAAGGCAAGAAAAAGAAATGACTGTAAACTACAGAGTGTGCCAGTTTTGAGAGAAACCTGCAGATTTTTCTAGGACATTAGGTTTCAAAAGAAGGATTACACACAGACTAAACAGAGTAGAAGTCATAAAAATTTAAAGACATCACAAAAATAAGATCCTTTTTAGGTATGACAGAATACTAAAGGAAATTTATACTGAATTATACCACCCAAGCAGACCCATTAATTAACGTAATGAGAAAATATGTTCCATTTCCATGGATCCAAGCGTGTCAGGAAGCATCTGACACTTTTAAAAGGGGGAGAGGTGAAAGCATGCACTTCACTGCTCTTGAAATTCTCAGGTTTTAGCTTATCTATTCACATTCATGTTTGGGCTGCTGAGGCATTTGGATATGTACTAATCAAGAGACAGAAAGAAAAAAACTACTGCAAATGACTGATATGCCTAAAAAAATGTAAACACATTTGTGCAAACTCTTACAGTTCTATCTTGTATCCTGAACACTGGAGAGATTGCCATGTCATATCATAGGAAGGCAGGAATGAAAAGAATCTTTTTATTGTCAAGATATGATTCTGAAAATATTATATATATGAAATCTAAAAATCCATAAGTAAATAACAGATGCTCTGTATTCATTCCAATGCCTTACACTTGAAAAGTTGGCAAGTAGGGCAATTTGCAGGATCGGGGAATAAAAGCCAGACATTCAAGGTTGTTCAGACATTATTTTTCTATGCAAAGGATTTTAAAAATCAGGTTCTTATACCTTTTCTCAGAGTTTTATTCTACTCCTGTTATTCAATTATTCCCCTTCATATTGCTTGGAAATTCTTATGGTCATTCCTTGATAGAGGCAAGCTGAAAAAATCAGTTTTAACCTTAATTTTTTTTAGGATGCGAAACTCCCTGGTCTGTGTTCTTTAATTTCTTATCTGTGATGTAATGGCTGGTTGATGTTGAGAATGGGAGATTTCAGGTGGCGTATTCTTCAATGTGTCTTGTAATTTTTCAGTTTGGACAACAATTCCCAGGTGGTTTCACACCTATTTAATTTTTGATAGATAGGACTACCCCTCCAGATGTATTCTTAGACTTAATATGTGGAACCGTCTACATTTCTAAGGCATCACTTTAATATATTTTAATAAATGTGTATTTTGTGCATATATAGCTGATGCTTAAGGATTTTGTAGTTTACAAAAAAGTGTAATTTTTATGCATGCAAAATTTTAAGAGTTAAATACACTGGTGTGCATAAGTGTGCACATCTGATACAGCACAGTTGTTGATTTCTTGGATTAAAATTAATTTCTTTTCACTTGGTGGCAGGATTTGGGCCTACAGATCCCTCTTCCCTTTTGTGCTAAGCAGCTTACGTGCCATGTGTGCAAAGCTGTGCTGTAGCCAAAATAAGACTCAAAATATTTGGTCACCAAGAATCAATGGAAAGAAGGCCAAACCTTATGCTTTTATGACCGCATAAAAAGCAGGAGGTAAGTAATAATAGCTAACCTATCTGCGTGGTTGAAATGCAATGTAAAGTTGTTTTATAATAGTAGGAAATACAGGCAGAAGATGCAAGAGAATTTTGCACTTAATTGAAATATTTGGTGAAAATATTTTCCATGGGCAAAATGCAATTTATTTACTTCAAACATTATCCTGTGTTCCACTGTCATTTTATAAGAGTGTGCTGATCACTACCCTGATTATGTTAATCTAAATATTTGCAATGCAGCGAGTATTAATTGGTTTAAAATTGCTTGTCTCTTATAGTTGTTGTGGAAAGTTTATCAGCATTATCTCTTTCTGAGGAGAAACTTACTGAGGACAATGTGCTAATAATCCCATTACAGATAATCAAATGAGAGCTCTTTCTGAGCAAGCAGCTTTCAAAACAGGCAGAAGAAGGAATTTCATTTGTTTCTTTTTGCTCTTTCTAAAAAGGTTAATATGAATTATTAATTCATCCCTATTAATTTGAGTGATCGTTTTCTGATCTCTGGAAGGTTCTGCTGAAGTGAGTAATGATAGTAAAGATGAGCCTTCTGCTGTGCCAGAATACAGAGGTGTCTGTAAGCACTTTAGGACACAGGTTGCAGTTAAAACAGTCCTGCAGAGCTTCACAAGCTTACCTGAGATGTCTCTTTGCTGCCCCACACTTCCTGATGCCACCACTGGGCTACTGCTCCTACTCCAGCTGACTCAAAGCTGTCTCCAAGACCTCTGTTCAACTCTCTAGTCACTCAAAACTTCAGCAAAACTTGTCTTCCCTTTTATTTCCTTTTATAATATCGAAAGCACTTAAGCACTTTCTCTTCCCTGTTCAAAATATGCATGAAAGGATTCATGTAATCCCGTGGGGTTTTAATGTCTCATCGCCATAATCTGGCAAATCTTTTGTTTTGAGTTTTTGTCAGGGTATTTATTTGTCAGGGGACTGAAGCTCAAAACTCACAGTGAGAGCCACATGCTCCACTGAAGCCCACTGCTGTCTGAACTTGCCTTCCTAAAGTCTCTGTTCAGCTTCATCAGATTTTTATCTCTTGGTGAGTTGGTTTGCTGGCACCACTGAAAGCACAAGCAGAACTCCCGTGGACATCAACATATCCGGATCTACTCTGTGATTATTTTCTGGCAGATGGTTTTTGAAAACCCAAAAATTTGTAGCTCTCAGGTGGTAATTTTTTTATGTGGGCACTGATTTCTTAGCAGTTTGTGTGATGGCTTTGTGCTTTTTCTGTTTGGTCTTCTCTGCTCAGTAAATCACAGTCACAGGATAGTCTGTGTTGGGAGAGACCTTTGAAGGCCATCCAGTCCAAGCACTCTGCAATGAGAAGGGATGTCTTCAACTGCATCAGGCTGCTCAGAGCCCTGTCCAGCCTTGAGTGTTTCCAGGGATAGGGCATTCACAACTTCTTCAGGCAACTTGTGCCAGTGTTTCACCACTGTCTTTGTAAAAAACTTCTTCTTCATATCTCATCTAAATCAACCCTACTTCCAGTTTGAAACCAGTTTCATTTTCCAGTTTGAAACCAATGCTCCTTTTCCTATCACAAAAGGCTCTGCTCAACAGTTTATTCCAACCTTTTTTTAAAGTCCCCTGCAAGCAGTCAAAGACTCCAGTAGGGTCTCCCCAGAGCCTTTCTTTTTCCAGTCTGGGCGACCTCAGCTCTCTCAGCCTTTCCTCATAGGATGAGTGCTCCATCCCTCTGATCATATTTGTGTCCCTCCTCCAGACCTGCCCCAGCAGGTCTGTGTCTTTTCTGTGCTGGGGTCCCCAGAGCTGGGTGCAGCACTGCAGGTGGGGGTCTCACCATAGTGGGGGAGATGCTCTGCCTGTGCTACAAAATGGGGCTTTTATAATTTGTGAAACAGTAATAATTTAAAAAATTCCCTGGGTATTCCCTATAAATAAACACTTTGGGTTTTGTCCCTTAATTCTTCTACAAAGCTTCTTGGAGATTTCAGAGATGGTCTGCCCCAGTGAGGGATAAGTGAAGAAGTGTGGAAGAGGCAGCATTGCCAGTGCTGCCTGTTGCAAACAAACCCCTTGGAGAAGCAGAGCGTAGAGGCAGAAAAGGGAGTTTGACTCACCTGGAAGGAGACACTGAGGAACTCAGTCCTGCTTCCTCGAGTGTGTATCTCTGAATTGCTTAGCAGGACTAATTTAGTGGGCTAATTTACACTTTCAAAGAAGCCTTCTAGGCCAGAAGATTCTGACTTTCTTCTTTTGATCCACTGCTTTTTAGCACTTCTGGCTTCACCCTTCCTTGGATTCAACCAGAAAGACTGCAGTCAAAACAATTTCTTGGGAAGTAACCAGAAGTTAGATCCACCTCTTTGTGAATTGTACTGACGTTCTTATCATTATACTGGCACCACCACCCATGAAGTTAATTGAGGTGCTGGCTATGACTAACTTTTCAGGATTCTTCAAGGTCTCAAGCAAGCTTTGGCAGTTGTATGTGTTATCCTGCACTGCTTTTAGAAGGAGATAATTATCTATCTCCATACTGTTCGGGTACTTCTGAGCATATATGTGCCAGCCAGAAAGAAAATTCAGCCGTATTAAAAGAAATAGAGTGAGTTCATGTGCCAGGATATTTAAGTAGTAATGAAAATTGCGTATATGGAATTGTTCTTTGGGACCCAAAAGGGTTTCAGACCTGGGAAACACTTTGGGTAGACAAAAACAGCATGCAGCTTGAAAAATGCTGTCTTGTTGGAGGAAAAAGTGGTCCTAAACACACCAAAGCAAACCAAAGCAAACCAAACGAAACCAATCCTGTCTAATCTGTGTTTAGGTGACATCAACACCAAGGCTGTGGGCTCAATCCCCATATGGGCCTTTTCCTGAAGAGCTGGACTCTGTGATCCTTGTGGGTCCAACTCAGAATATTCTGTGAATATGCAGAGAATTCCATTTGGGGTAATTTTGGGTGGATCTGCAGTTTCAGCAGCCACTGCTGTCTGAGTATTATGTAAGGGATTTCATTTCCAGGCTAATAGAAGACGTGAAGAATTTGCAAGACAGTATGCTTAGAAAATACTAAACTGCAGAATATCTTCATACTTAAAATCTGGTAATTCCCTAGAAGTTCCATCAGAAATAAAAAGCTGTAATTACAAATGCAAAGCAAATATGATTCTAGGAATTTACAGGGGCCTCCTAGACATGAATTCATCTTACTACTGAAGTATTTAAATAAGAAAACTCAGAAAATGCCAGCTGAATTCTTTGGAATTATTTTAATAAGCTAACATGGTAATGAGTTTATTAGTTGCATCCTGTTGCCCATACTGAAGTCTGTGCAACTCAGTCACTTGGCTATAATACTTTTCTTTCAGAACCATATTAAAAAGCTGCCTATTGTTTTACCTTTTCACTGCTTGTTTGCATCGCTCTAGAACCAAACAGCTTTGAGTGAGTGCAGAAATGATGCATGAGGTATTAGCATGTGTGTGGGGCTGCAGGTTTCTGTTACAGATACAAGCAAGAGGTGTACATATATATATATATGTGTGTGTGTGTGTGTGTGTGTGTAGGCTGCACAGCTATACATCTTGGAAACCTCAGGGCCAGGCTGACATAAGTGCCTTCTGATGGCTTGCTAGTTAAGATCTAGCACAAGGCTCCCTGGGGACGAATTTCTTAAAAAAATAAAAGTGTGTTTGGCCACATTTATTTGATATTACATTCATAGGTGTAAAATAGCAGTTTATAGTTTCACTTGTCCATTTCCCTTGCTCTGGACCTGCCTCCCTGATCAAGAAATTCAATAGCTATTAAAAGCTGCAGCTGTACTAACAGTCTTATGCTTTACAGGAGGCATTTTGCAGCTATTACTTTAGAGCAGGGGTTCTGTGCCAGTACAGATGTTACGTCCACCTTTTTCATAAGCACTTTATCTGCACCATGAGCATTGCATTTCTAGTGTTTGCTTGAAATTGCTAAACATGCTCTGTAGCTGTAATTTATTTGGGCTGGTGTAGTTTAAAGCTGTGTCTGCACCTGTTCTATTCATCCGACCAGAAAAGCACGAATTCCACTGCTGGAGAGTTTGTGCAGTTTGGATCTCTTCTTTATAAATCTCCTGAAGCAAAGGCAGCCATTTGATTCACGTGTACATTCCCTTTCCCTGAAGTGGAAATAGCTTGCACATACATCCCAGAATTCCAATTTTCTAATACTGAGAGGGGAACACACCTTTTGTTCTAATGAAAGACACGCAACTCCCACATTCCTTCCCTCAGTGCACAGTGTAAGGTGAAACATGTAGAAGTTGCTCCAGCATGTACAACTGGAGCAAACTGTGATAATGACACCAATTTCATGGTGGGACAATGTGACAGATGCCTCTGAGGGAAATGTATTTAAGGTGATATAAAATGAGTGAAAAGGAAAGCTGCTGCTTAGCACAATTCACCTCCTGGCAACACTGATATCAGTGAATTTGTGCTAATGGAAGATAAGCAACGGTTGAAGATGACTGAAGCCTTGATAGTATCTGAAATTTTGAATATTGAATGTTGAATCAGTATAAGAGCCATTCATTTAACTGTTTTAGCCCAAAATTTTGGAATTCACACAAAGTCCAGGAGTAGTCCTAGCTCTGAAAGACAAAAAAATAAACAAAAAAAAAGAACATAAAAAACTCCCAGAAACCACCCCAAACCAAGCAAACAAGGAAGCCACTGTTGAGTGAGGTTTTCCAAACCAAAGCTATGTCCCACTTTTCCCAGTTCTGCCAGAGACGTATGTCATCCATAGACATGTCATCAAATATGACTCAAACCAACCCTTCCCCCAAAATAAATAAATCCAACCACACAGACCGAAATTATTCTTTGGCATCCTAAAGATTCTACCCTACTTACTTGTGGTGCATTTTTAATTTACAGTTAAACCAGGGGCTGATCCATTACTTAGTGTTTTCATTAAAGTAAAACAGAAAAAAAGCACTTGTGCCATAATCAGTCTCCTGAAACACTTGTAATGAATTTAATGCAATAGAATGGAGAAGCAGCATATCTATAAGATAACAAATAAAGAACCGAGGACTTAATGAACAGAGATTAATAAAGAGAAGGCAATAAATAAAGGACAGAAGATTGTTCAATGTGTATCTTTTGGGAATATGGATTAAATACTTAATCAAATTATGAGTAGTAACTGTATTACTAAAATGAAATGCTCCTGAATTTTGCATTTAGGCTTTGAAAGTTCTGATGGCTTTTGGCAAACCACACAAGCCTTGCTCAAGAGGCCAAGGACACCTCCTTTGGTAAATCCAAAAGCAGATTCAGAATTTGGCCCTTCAGGTTTAGGATACCATCAGAAGCTCTGTATGCACAGAAGTCCTGCTGTACACAGCTGAGTGTATATAATTCTCTAAGTAAAATTCATGTCTTATGTGTTGTAAAAAGGAATGAAAGGTAGCTGTTAATTCCAAGGCTTATAAATATGTCAGTGGGTTTTCATAATGTCTTAATAAATTACGAGAACAAACTTGGTGACTCATGTTGTCACCAGAACTGCATGCTGCACTGTATTTATTGTAATTATGTACAAAACTCACAGAATTCTTTCATTCTATTTACATGAATATATAGGTCCCACTAAAAAAATCAATGCAATCCTCATGGATTTCTTGGTTATTTATTTGCCATCTTTCAGCTGTTTTCTTGTTCTGAACACTTCAAATGAACAAAATTTTCAAGAAAATGTGTTTAAAAGAACATTGCTGCAACTGCTGTATTTATTCACTGAAAAGCTGAAATAAAATACAGTTTCCAAATACCCTCAAATTTGGGTGAAGTTCAAATTTTCCTTGGATCCTAGTTCTCTGGCTGGCCACCAGCCCATATCACTAATGGTATAGCTAGCTGAAAAATGGAAAAACAATTTCATGAAAATTTCGAGATTATTTTGGCTTCTACCTGAAACGTAGAAATAGCATCAATATCGTAGAGTTGGTAATACTTCATTCTTTATTTTAAGAAATAAACATTCTTTATTTTAAGAAATAAGAAAGGACAGGATAAAGGCTTTAGGCAAGTTCAATGTGTGAGACTCATTCAACAGCATTTCACACACCAAAGTAAACTCAGTGTGTGAAGAAGCCCAAGGCTCTTCGGTGCTCCCTGTCCCAAATGGTTTTTGCTGCCCCAGATGCAAGTGCAGTTTGCATTTAAGTGTTGTGATGATTGATTGTTCTCTTGTATCATGAAACACAGTGGGTTGATCTGTGGAGCTGGCCCTGCTCCCATGTGTGGGCTCAGGTGTTGAGTTCAGTGGAACCGAACCTGTTACTGAGGATGGGGAGAAAAGGAAAAAATTCCACTCTGCATCCATGTTTTACGGCCCTCATTTAAACCACTGGAAAAGGTACCTCTGAATTTAACATATGCTGATTTCATTACGTGCTTCTCTAAAGATAGGAAATAAACAACAAATAAATGACCCCAATGTTTCTCCCACTGTTGCTGAACTAATTCTCCAAGATACCTGTCCTTCCAAAGCCTGTGCATGAAATCCCCTTGTTCCAGCTGCATGTCCACTCACATACAGCTTACAGTGCAACAGGTATATTTTCAATAAGAAAGTCTTAATTTTCTGTCCAGAAAAGACCATTCCAAAAATAATAGCAGTGTTCAGTCACATTTTATGAAAGCATCTTAGAATTTATATAAATAAAACTAGTGTACATTTCAAAGAATATATAAAATGCTGGCGTTTTGCTTTTACTGCAAAGATCAAAGAGCCAATTAAAATTAAAATTTCATGAACTTTAAATTATGCATTTAGTCATAAAAAAAACATTAAAACAACCAAAAAATTAAAGCAGCAGGTGTACCTTATATAGTAAGATAAAGTTTAATATATTTTATTAGCTTAAGGGACACAGAATAACTATCTAATCAGAACATCAGGCATGCATTTACATAAATATATTAAATTAAGAAAAGCAATTATACACTTAAACATCCTTTTGTCTAAAAAAAAATCATTAAATCCACAGATTAACAATAAATCCAACTCTATGTATTTATCACTTCCAGATACAACTGTTCCATTTCTCAGATATTACACAAATACATTTGTTAGAATTTATATGCATTATACATATATTATATATTACATAATAGTGTGTATACATACATGGTGTTCAATAATATAATAATAATTTGTAGTTTTTTATAGCACTTTTCATTTGAAGAGCTCAAAGCGCTTTACAAGGATTGATTTCACTAATTTTCGGATGGGAAGTGGAGGCACAAAGATGCAATTATTTCAGGTTATATAGAATTTGTGACAGACAGCAACTGAATTCTCTTGTTGTGAACTTCAGTCCTGCTGTGTCCCTAAAAAGAAATGCACATGTAGCATATGGAGCCTGTGTAGGTAGACTTGCAAAAACTTGTAAGGTCTCAAACCAAGAACGCACTTAATTATATTAATAATGTTAAGCACATGACTTCAGTGAGGCTCATATGCTTAAAATTACTGTATGCTCCCAGCTAGATTGGTGCCTGCATATGCTTAGTAGTATAATTCAGTTTATAGAAGATGCTTAATCCTAGTTTGAGTGATATTTTCTAAGCTGTTTTCCCACATTTCAAATGCACATACAGTACCTGACAGCTACTATGAAATAAAACGAGTTGAACAGGGGAATGCCACTGCAGTAATGGTCTCAAGTGACAGAAGTTTTGTTATTTCCTTTTCTGCTTGGCTCCCGTTACAATCTAATTGTTCTCAAAGGGGAATTGAAAGTTTTAATTCTGCAGCATATTTTGTGGGGGACAGCTAATAGCATTTCTGGATAATTCACAGGGTAGGGTTACTGCTTCTGGTACTAATGGACACCGCTACAAGCTACATCTGGTGACTTAATACCAGGTGGTTTCTAGTCTCAGCATGTCTTGATATGAATTAAGTTCATTCTGCACACCAGTTTTGACTGCCTAGAACATTTTCTTTTTAGCAGCTCCTCCTAGGAACATTCAGAAAATGGGGTTGTTTGTTACTGCCTTGTGATGCAAAACACCCTTTTGTCCTACTGTAAAATGTATCCTACATAAAAAAAAAACCTGTCTCCAAACCAGCCAACTCTCTCTGCCTTCTGTCCAAGAGTACTGTGAGCACAGGCATTGTGTATATTCACATGCTTTAGCTGATGCTGCCTTTCTGAAATTTCCTGGGAATTTAAGCAGCTTTTCATTTAAAAATATTTTTTACTTTTTTACTTCATTGCAAAATGAAAATAAATAGGAAAATCTCATAGGCCATAAAAGGAACTTTACTGTATGATACACTGGACCCCCTTGGTAATGTGTAACAGATGAAAAGTTGGTTTTTATCAGCAGAAATAAACTCTTCTCCAGTAATGCAGCTTGCTGTCTGTGCAATAATGCCTGACATTTTTGTTTATGGAAGCTTGGTCTGTCTGCAGTACACATAGGTAAAGACACACCTTATTTGCATATAAGCCAGACTATTAAATGTTTGTGAATGTCTGTAGCATGGAATGATCACTAAACAACCCCTTGTCAGTACTGAGAGCTCAGGGAAGCAGGTGAAACACTTCTAAAAAGCATCAAGAAATCAGGCAGGTTTTGTGTAAATGCTGTGTACCCATGAGGAAACCCGGGAGGATTGGAAAGCTCTGTAGGGCTTTTGCAGGGCTGGATCTGCACTCTGATTCCACAAAACTGGTCTAATGCTGCAGATGCAGACACGGAGAGGTCATGTGTGCTCTGATGTCTGAAGTTAAGATCTTCTGCCAGCTAAGTGGATATCTTTTAAGGACTTAATCCTGTAACTAATGAAGTCAATAGGAGATTATCAGTTGACATCAATGGGCTTGGAGTCAGGCCCTCAAAGATTAAAGTAATCCTTGTACTAAGCTTTCAGGTGGCTTCTGCTGTTTCACACCTATATCCCAAAAAGGACGTGCCTTATTTCACTGAATTGCCCTGTTGTTGAAAACAACTTTTCAGCAAAACAGTCTTAAATTTTTTTCAATGTTTCTAAAACTTTTTGTCCTGAAACTACTTAGGGTAATATTTATTCAGCAGGTTTTTGTAGCCAGAACTCCGATTATTTAGTACAAATTTTCTGCAAATTTTAATTGGAATAAATTTAAGGGCTTGGCTGCATTTTTTATGAGGATGTTGCTTTTTTTTTAAATTGACAAAATACTAGTGAATTTTTAATATTGAAAAATGAAAATAATTAGTTTTTATATACCACTTGGCTTCCTTCTGTTTTTTTTTTCCAAGACAAAGGACACCTTTTAAGTTGAAAAAAAGATCAAAATGGTATAATTCCTAATAAAACTGATACAGGGATAATCTAAAGGATAGTAAATTAAAATGCATGAATGTCTTTTAAAGAATTTATATAATTAAGGAGAAATTAGCAGAACTTGGATTACAGGACTTGCTTCTTCCATGTAGAACTAATCATATAAATGCCTATTTCATAGATGCAATCAGAATTACACGTATGAACACTCATTTTCATCATAGTGCAACTTTACCCTTGTGAAATTACTTGTTCATATTTTCAGAGTCTCCATTTTGCATAATTTTATAGGAAAAGGTCCTTGTTTCTCAACCTGACTTAGAGCAAATATGTGCTGAAAAGCAACATTTCATCATGCTAGGAATATCATTCTGCTTTTGAGTTAAGGCATCTGATCACTGGATTGCAGTGGGTAACTCTGGGATAAGCACAGGGACTGAAATTCCTGCCTTCCTCCTTCTCCAGCCTCAGTCTGGCTGTGCCTGAGCTGTGTGAGGCTGCTACCCCTGAACTGTAAATGCCCAGCCAAGACACAGTGCTAGAAGTCACTATAAAATAACAAAATTCTGTGCAATGAGCAAAAGATAAAAGCCTCAGCCTGCTGGGGAGCTTTATTGATGCACACATCTGTCAGGCAGCTTCAGGAATAATAAGCACCTGCAGCACCAGGGATTGTTGATGTTTGCTCTGGGTCTAGAAAGGAAGGAGCTGCAAAACCAAATGTGGACAAGTGAATGAAAGAAGGAAATAAACAGAGGTCTCATGTCAGTGATGCAGAATTTATACTCTTATTTACACCTAACATACACTTCCTTTGCAGGAAATAGAATAATGTGTGAGGATTTAAAGGTAAAAAGGGTTTGGATCTGTGTCCCTGACTGTTAACAGAAGAAATTTATTCCCAGAGGGGGAGGTTTTCAGTTAGTATTTCTTATTGGGCGCAGTAGAAAAATGAGTTTACTGTTTTTCTGAAATGGAGTGAAACGATTTGGAGCTGATTTTGCATAACATCTTTTTGTCTCCCTACTTATCTATGGAGTAAAGATGTTACTCCTCACATTCCAGTAATATGCCTTCTTTCTGATCAGCAGCATTTAAAAAGAGAAAGATGACTTTTCTGTCCCAAAATAATAAAGCAGGGGTTTAAAACTAGCAGGCATCAGGGAGAGTTATGTTTCTTGCAACAGGTACGTTTGTTCTCCTTTAGCAGCAGAGAGGCTGAAAGAATGCCTGAAGTGTACAATGTGTTGGGAACAGAGAGGCAGTATCTCCAAATAAAGGAAGAAATGAATGGAATAAAAGATTAGGAGAGAGAGACACAGAGACAGAGACAACTTGAACACATACATAAAATCCCTTCTGGAGGCCCTTATCTAATTGCCTCATTTATCTAGTTTCATTTATAAGCTCAGTTTTATTCTGGGACACTCTCGGAGGTTGTGTGAGAATGGCTGCAGAATGACCTAACTGGCAACAGGCTTTCTACAGACCCTTTTTTTTTTCTTTTTTTTTTTTTTTGTATGCCAATTCTCAGGGCAATTACTGCAGTTGCCCTTTTTATATCAGCATCTTGGGTGGCTAGGCCTGGGGTTTGCTCACTCTTTTTAATAGTATAATTTCTTTTGATAAATAAGCGGCTAGGATTTTTTGTGTCCTTTTTTTTCTTATGAGAATACTTCTTTTCCACTGGGACTTCCTATGTACATGTGGGCTTAATGCAGATGCCTGCTTTCACACAATATAAAAGATGATTTAAAAATGAATCAAAACAGTTTCACAAATTATCTCCCCTCTCTCTGTAAGCACTTAGATTATTTCTTAGTTTTGAAGTTTTTATGGAATGATTCAGAGCAGATTTTTTTTTTTTTTAATAAAACAAACTGAAGAATTTTGCTTAAATTTTGAAAGTGAGTTTCTGGGTGCGGCATGGTCGATGTAAACTTTTGCTGTTCATTTGAACGAGGCCTGGATTTAATTCGTAGCTCTTACTGGAATATTATATTCTGATTTCAGTAGTAAACTAAACTGTCTTTATTATAAAGATCAAAACTCCAAGATCATTGTTTTCTGTTCTCTGCATGACTGTGGCATATATATTGTTGTGAATCTTCAGTTTAGGTGCCATCTGTGGTATTTTTTAAGGCACTAAGCAGTGAAAAAAGATCTATCACATCTCCCCAGCTGGTTGTTGAAAACAACGTGTCACAGTGGAGTTAAAGTTGGGTTTATTTTAAAATACATTTCATTGAAGAAAGTGTTAAAGATGTTATCTCTGTCAGATATTTAAACGTTGCTAAAATACTTCAGCGACTTTCTTGCTTTGCTGATTATGAAGAGTGTAATAAAACCGTGCTATGTGACAGATTTAGACAGCTGGCTCATTCATGAGAAGTTCACATTTTTGTCACCCACGTTGAATAAGGAAAGATTAGATGCTAAGGTCAATTTACAAAAATGGTTGTCAGGACATTTTTTAATTGTAAAACTTTTTGTGATGGAATTCAGGGGAAAGACTAAAGGCAGAAAGCAGCGGAGACAAAGAGCTGCTATTAACCTACAGATGCTACCACAGGGTTCATTTTAAGATTGGTCACACTGCTTAGCCAATGAAGTGTTCGTGTGACTATAAGGGACCACCCTTTTCTGGGGTGAGAGGGCAATTTGGTCTTCATGCTCATTTAATCCCAAGATGTCTTTCAATGGACTGTCAGTTGAATCTACATTGTGCAAAATTATGCATGCACTTTTTAATGCAGACCATTGTTCTCTGAGCACTTAACCAAGATTTCTCAACCAATTTCCATTTGGCATGAGGTCATTCGAAACCCAGGCAAACATATATGGAAGGGAAGGCAAATGTAAATGTCTGTTCCTCAGAGCTGGAATGTCTGAAACACAGAAATGCAACTATTGGTTTTGCTGTAATTTCAGATTTTATACTCGCTAAATGAAGACTGGCAAATTTCTATAAGGGAAAATTCATTTTATGTTGCTGCCCTGGAGAGATGATTTTACTACTGGAGAGTAACATGGCAAAAGTCTTTTACATCTGTTTGGCTAAAGCGTTGTCAATCTTTGATGCATGAGCAGCTGCTTCTAAGGACCACAGGATGTGCACACTGGGGCTGCTCTACTTTCTTTTCTCAGGCAAGGTTTTGTAAAAGCTGCAGTAGGTAGTTTGCAGGTAGTGCAAAGGAAACTTGATAGTTGGTGGTAAGTAGTGAACAAAGAAACTGCCAGTAGAGCTGGAGATAAGAGGGCATCAGTTCTGCAGATACATCTAATTAATTAATAGCTTAGAAAACCTGACTGCAGCAAGTACACCGCATTTACTGATACATTTACAAAGACTGAGTTTTCTGTTGGCTCTCCAAGGAACATTTGGAACTGCATTTGGCAAGAACTGCAGGTTTTGTACAGGTGACACCACAGTCAGGCAGCAGTGCTGGTCTGAGCTCTCGCCCTGGGATGTTCTCTCCAGTGTGGCATTGGCAGAGTCTGCCCCTGTATCACCTCTTACACTGTCCTGCCACAGTGAAAATCACTTTATGGACACTTTTAACACATGCTGGAATTTTATTATGGTTGGTAGGCGTTTGCTTTTTCTCTTATCCAGCATAAATGAACACAAGTTGACACAAGGGTACATTTCTAGATTAGATCCACAACACATTGTAGTGTGTGTGTGTTTGCTCTCTCTTTCCCTGTCTCTCCAATTAAGCTGGTGAAAAATGTAACCTTAGTATTTTACAGAACATGGTAAAGCTGTCTCTTCTAGTGATGTCTATATTATAAAAATAAAATAAAATAATATAAATATGTAACATGAACCCAGTGCCCATCGTTAAATAAAATATATGATAAAAAGCAGACCTTCTAGGATGACTGGTTTTGAAATATGCGAATATAATTTAATTATTAAACACTTGAAACAATCTTGATATTAAGCTGCGATAACCAGATTTTTGCATCTATGCTAGATAAAGAAATAACATTCTGTAATAGAGTTACATTGATGAAAGTGAAGGTTACAGTCTTACAATGAATTGCCTAGATAGGAATGCATTAAGCAGTTCTGAAATATTGTCTCATGATGGAGCTCCGTTTACCTTAGAAACTGTTACAACTGGATTTTATTAAGTCCAGCAGTTTATACAGCGATGTTTGGAAACTGCTTTCTCACTGCTATAATCAGATAGGTACAGGAACGAGATTTCTGCGATGTCAAAGAATCCATTAAGACATCAGGAAAAGTCCTTTGACGAAAATGTGTTTTACAGTGGAATTGCTTCGCAGACTATTTCTCATGAAGAAATAAATATTAAAAAAAGATTCCACTCTCTGCAAAACCGTATTTGTGGCTGCGTGTGTATGTGTGCACATATTGGATATCGGGACGCCTGTGGAGACGTGCAGGAATATTTACACACATACAAGGGGTTTTTCTGCACATTTGTGGATATTACACTTAAATTAATAAAGTAAATCAAATCGCCGGTGTTTGTTGCAGGAATAACAGTCTTTCAAAAACGACAGGATTCAAAACAAATGCCCGCTGAAAGTGGAGTTTCCAAATAGTCCCAGAAGCTATACAATGTAGCTGGTTAGATCCAGCAAATAGGATGTCATGTCTAGGATCTGGTCAAGAATACCTGCCCTTGTCACTCTTCGGATGTTTCTATCCACTTGTTCACACTGGGGGCCGAGATAGCCTTTTTTACATAAGCATTTATTGGGCCTTACACAGACACCTCCATGTCGACAGGCTGGGTCACATTTTGCTGTGGGGGAAAAAACAGTGATTTTCTAATTTGTATAGAACATCACAAACAAATAATAAAAAAAAAAAAAGATAGAGTAAACATTCATTAAGAGCTTTTCTAACCTTGTCGGGATAAAGCATATAAATTAAAAACAACATAGAAAGGATGAAGTATTAGGAGTGTTGAAAGTATATATATTTTTTTTAAGTTTTAGAGTATTAGTGCGAGGAAGTGATTTCTTATGTCTGTGAGGGTGTCACCCGGGAAAGACTGATAAACTCAAAAACCAGATTTTTAAAAAAATGTTCAATTCCCATATTCAGATTTCATTTAGGAATCTCAGGCAAACTCCTTTGTATACTCAGAGTTCTGCATTACACAAATGCTTTAGCAAAGCAGACTACACCTGACCAGAGGTGCACTCCTTTGGCTCTTGAATCACTTAATTCTGGGACCAAAATTGAATTCCTATTAGAGAAAAAGAGCCAGGGTATTTTTTTCAACCCTTTTTATCAGTTATGTAAGTTTCAAAGTTTTCCCTCTCTTTAGCAGATATCTGATTTATCTATACAGTTCTACGTTAATCAGTTTGCTTCAGTTTATCAAATATAGCTCCTATTTTAAATTGTAGCCAGTCTTAGCAAAACTAATATTCAATAATTTTAGTTGTGGAAATATTTTCTCCTGGGGTATTCATAGTACCTTGATATATATAATATATATATATAATATATCTTTCTTTTTTTGCAGGTGTTATGCTGTTTAATGTTAACTATTCCAGTAAGATTTATATGGATTTATGGATATTTATAATACCCTATAGAAATACAGGGCTATTGATTTTATCCATGAGTTTCTTAATTACATGAAAAGGAAACTCATATCCTGTAAAGTAATTTTTCTTATTTAAGCTATAATAGTTGCTTGAGGTTCAACTTAGAACATCCCTATGAATTGTTGTGTGGGACACAGGGAAGGAAGATCCTTAATCTACATATTTTCTGTGGCTTTCTTGCTCATTGTATCCATTAAACTATCTGTCATAAAGCTGTGATTTTTAAAGCAAAACAGGTTATTCAGTACCCATTTATGTTAATGTTGGAGGTATTTTTTGCTTTTTAAGTTCCACTTGGACAAAGGCTGTAAAATGGGCATCATTCTCTAAATGCAGCAAGGCTCTGACTGACGAGGACAACTGGAGTTGGGATATTTGGCCAGATTGCCTCATCCATTTCTCTACCCTGCCTTCGTTGCTGGGTTGTAGATGTTCATCTCGTGAATCTTTGCCAGAAAGATACATTATTAGTGATTAATTAATTTAACTTCATTCCAAAGTCACTCCTGCTCATCACTAAAAACCTGAAGGTGGCTGAAATTTACCCTCCAGCCTATAAGGACTTCATGGCCCTGCTTCACCTGGGCTGTCCTGAGTGCCCTTCCAACCTGAATTACCCCTGGTCCATTTTGGGATCCTTGTTTTCTCTTAGTCCTTTGAATTCTACCGCCACAAAGTTATCCTTATCTCTTTGTGTGGGCATCTGGTGAAACTTACTGACCAAATATGCCCAGTCAGAGGACTCTGCAGATGCTGAGGAGTTTCATCTTGGTAATAACATCCCCTGGTACCTGGGCTGGCTCTGGAACTCCTGCACTGGCCAAATGGCACAGCTCAGACAGAAGCACAGCCTCTGAGACAGTGATGGCACAGCAAGGTCATTCACCTCACCCCTTTGCTGGCACAAACTCTTTGATCACAGTCACTTTTCCAAGTGACTTCTAAAAACTACAGCAACAAGGTACAGGACTTGATGAAATCACTGTAATAATGGATCACAATAATGTTGATTATTAGCTGCTTTGTGATAAGTTGTACCGAGAATTTTCTTTAACAAACTGGAGCCGTTTCATTTGGTAGGATCAAAAGTAAGAATGTACTAAAACTAAATAATCTGGATTAAATTAATGAAGTACAAAATCTGCCATGGAGACCTGCACTTCTGATTTATCATCTTTCCTGACAAGTCACCTCTATTTCACACTGACAGTTATAATACTGCAAGTGGAAGGTGAATGTCCAAACACAGGACGTGTATTGACTGCATCTCCTTTCATTTGAAAATCTTGGTGAAAAAATAAAATAAAACTGTTGTCATATTTATGCTATCAATTGCATTCTGCACTGACAATGCATTAGATGTTTTAGCAGTTGCATCCATCTAAAGACTTACTGCTCTCCTACAACTCATGAAATCAGTACTTTTAAATGTTGTCATAATCTGAAGGCCAATATATTGGTCAACATGTATTGAGTGCATAATTTAATTAAATAATTTAATTACGGCATGTCACTGCTATTTTCACTTGTTGCTATGAAGCTATATACAAACCAGTTCTGCAGAACTCTCCTTCCCAGCCTTGATTACAGCAGCATTTTCCTGTGGGGGTGCAGTGCCCGTTCCGACAGTGCCTTGAGCATTCAGATGTCAGGATCTGTGCAGGCTGAGCTGTTCTTTTGCATTCTTCAGGGACTAAAGGCCTGAATAAAATCATACAAACCAAGCAAACAGTTAAAATTCAGGATCAAGGAGAAACATTTTGATTTTTTTATTGAAGGCCTGATTCTCTGCTACAGTGTTATCAGTGGGAGAAATCATGAGATTTTTTTTTTTCCCTCAGAAAAAGCAGTGAGGCCAGAGATTATATGTTACAGTACAGAAAATTACAGTGCAATTTGCTATTATTTCATGTAAGTGCCTTCACAGATCTTCTACAAGATTAAGCTGTAGTCCTTGAGAATTCTTGAAGCATGAACCTGCCAAAACCAACTTGCTGAAGGTTTATCTTCATAAAGCTGCCAGCTTATCGCAGGCAGCCTCTGACGGTGTCTTTTTGCATTTCTAGCTGATCTAGATTTCCCCACTGTGTGCTAGGAAGGGGAACCTGAACAAGTTTTATGTCACACATTATGACGTGCAATAATTTTGCAGAATTATTACCTCTGTCTACAAATTCAGTTTTACGCTGCCAGGTTTTTATTTCCACATTTTCATGGAATGATACTTGGATTGTGCATTCTGCATGCTTATTTAAGCATCTGAACATCAGAAAAGACTTTCTCACTCTGAGAGTGACCAAGCACTAAGTACAAGTTGCCCAGAGAGTTGCAGAGTCTCCATCACTGTAAATGCTTAGAAGTTGCCTGGACATGGTCCTGGGAAAAGGGCTGTGGGAGTGAGTCCTGCAGAAGAGCCTTCCAAACTCAGCCATTCGCCATCAGGTGATTCTGTGGAATGTATGCATGAAGGAAATTCTAGTTCAGCTGGCTTAAAATATTTATGATGCTGGATGTTTTGGTTAGGATGACGGTATCATCCAAAGGCTACAGGTCCCCAGGAGAGGTACCACATTTTGTCTCTGCTGTAGGTTTGGTAGCACAGGTACAAGTTTGGAAAAGTGTCAGATCTCCCAAGTGATCTAATCAAGTAATTGAATAGGAGCATCATGGAAAATTAAATTAATTAGAGACAAATATAAAATTACTCATTCCCAAGGAAATAATCTGAACTACTGCCAAACATACTAAGCTTGAAATGAGCAGGGAAAATATTCTAATAGTTTTGTGGAGAGCTTAAGAAACCTTGGCTAAATGTCCAGCTGGAATCCAAACAAACAAACAAAAATTGTATGAGATTGGAATGGAATGGAATGGAATGGAATGGAATGGAATGGAATGGAATGGAATGGAATGGAATGGAATGGAATGGAATGGAATGGAATGGAATGGAATAGAATAGAATAGAATAGAATAGAATAGAATAGAATAGAATAGAATAGAATAGAATAGATATTATTCATTATACTGACATCAGTATTAACACCCCAATTATATGCAAGTAGCTGGAATAGCAGCTTGTGCAATGATTACCCTGTCAGATATTAAATTCCTAGACTAATACTGCTGTGTGGAGGAAAGGATAGTTTTTGGGGTCTGAGAAAGAACTGGGGTATGATGAAGGTGCACAAAAATGTGACAGAAGAGAAAGAGAAGAAAAATTGGACATTCCTGTTTATCTCCCATTTCAACATCAGAAGAAACAGGAAAAAAGTAAGCTAAAGAAAATAAAATTAACAAGCTGAACTTGTGGCTACAAAGATATCAAAAGATCTGAACCCCATGTTCTACTAGGATTTAAAATAGATGTTTCTGTGTGCAATGAGGCCATTCAAAGTAATATCAGATAGGGTAAAATAATTTTTTAAAAGAAGTAAGTGTTCATATCTAAGTTCCTCACTAGCTGACTGGGCTTACATTTCCCCCTCCATTTGGCATGCATCTTGTTAATGGTCCATTACAGAGTTTCTTGCATTTTTTCCTTGAAACAGAGTAATACAGTACAGGCCCACTGGTTTGTTTCAGCAAAGCACTTTCTCTGCTCAGTCTTAATTACTACCATGATTATTTAAACATCCACACACAAGACCTCGTTCCCCGAAGATGTTAAGGACAGAAAGAATGTGTAGATGCTTCTTTAGTGCAGCACCAAGTCCTAATTTCCAAAGCATTTCTGAGAACCAGACTGAAGGTCCTGTATTATTTAAGGGCTTTGAAACATGTTTTGACACCTTTGGTGCAGCGTATTTGAAACCCTTTCAGTTTTACTGTTTACATATTTCCACAGCTGTCTTTTAAATATAATGCATTATTTTTTTGACCTGTAAGGAATTCCAGTTCTGTTAAGAGTAATGAGTGTGTTACATATGATCTGGTTAAGAAAGTTCCTATGTTTTAAAAATTATATGCAATATTCACCTGCAATGCTATTTGGGAAAATAATATGATTTTCTGTGGATACTTCTTCATATTTGAAGTAAAAAGATCTCTCTTCTAATTCTTACATCTGGAAAAAAAGTCTACATTTGAAATTATTTCTGTATAGCCAACTGCACAGGAGGCAACTGTCACTATTTAAAGCCCATTTATTTCAAGTTACTTTAAATGGGAGGCTTCCCTTTTTCTTGCTCAAACAAAAGAACAGTACAGTGTTTAGCAGGAAGCACAACCTCAGGCTCCTGAAGCATCTCTTGGAAAAGAGCTCCAGTGGCACATCTTTAGCAAAGAACGACCTCGTAAGGCACAGAGGTATTTTATTTGCGAATATAATGATTTATTTTATTAATAGATGTGAAGTATTTATCTATGATAGTGCTAGAATGTATGGTTCTTTTTGTATGCAATTAGGAAGGCAGAAGTCACACTTTTTTGTATCCAGCAGAGCACGGCTGGTCACTTCTATGATTTAAAGTTTTCTACCGCTCTCGGTACTTGTGAATATAACCTTTCCTTTTATTCTACCATCAATCAATAACTTGCACTCATCAGCCTTGGATAATATTTATTAATGGTGGGGTGGAGTAGAAACAAAGATGGAAAAAATTCTGGTTGGCAGGGTGCCTTAGGAGAAGAGGAATACAAATGCAGCTGCAGTGGAATCCTCGTGTGTGAGAATCGCTGGTTTTCCTTAGCTCTGCTCTGGGAAAAGCCACTCTTCTTTCTCAGGATTCCAGTGCTGCTCTGGGACCAGCACGTATGGAGAGAAAACCTCTGCCCCACAGTGCTCACACTGTGCATTCTTAGGGCTTGGAAGGGGTGGAAGTGTTCAGCTCAGAGCAAGTTGAAGTGAATCTCACAGAGATAACGTAAGTCCCAAAACTGACAGCTGAGACTTGATCTCTCCTGCACTTAGACAGGACCATGATTTTGTTTACATAGCCAGTGCTTCGCTGTGTCTCCTGACGTGGAAAATGGAGGGGAAGAGATGGAGCCACACTCTGGGCTGGAGAGAATTTTTTTCCTTGTATCCCTCAATCTATAAAACTCTAAAGGGTACAGCTTGATTACTCTTACAGTAAGCACTACTTGGTCCGCAGAGAGTCGGCCAAAAATGTAGCTGATAATGACTATTTATATGGTCTGTACAATTCTAGTTATCTTAAAGAGCTGTTCATATATACAGTACAGTACAGTATATCTTGCTTGTTAAAACAGGCTTTCATGAAACTGTATAACAACTCTAAATGTATGGAACATGGAGGAAAAGTTGTACTGGGGGCTGGGGCCTCGCTGGATCCCTTCGCTGACGTGTGCAGTGAGCTGGGAATTCTTGACTGTGCAATGTGTAAAATCATTTTTGCTGCCTTAGCTAACAGAAGAAAGCAGCCTCTGCTGTTAGTTTAGAGGCATATAGAAGTCCAACATGCTTTAATAGATTAAAACTCATCCTGGCATAGCTCAGGGCTTCATGCTTTCTTTAATGCATCTCTTCACAGCTCCACTAAACACACAGGGTGATTTAGTTGCTGTATGTGCTATCTGCAACTCAGATGTGCATAAACCAATGCAAATGGAGGGCCAAATTCAGCAGTAAAACAATGGTACTGAACAGAAAACAATTCCTCCACCAGCCTTTTGACGTAATATCAAAAATCTCTACTTCCCCACTAAAGTGAGGGAAAAAAGCGCCAGACAAAATTCCTGGATGTTCAGATTCAAGAGACACCGCTTTAGAAATCCTGATACAAAATATATGGAATGTTATGCTTCAATTACATGCACATAAGATTTAGGTATTAGAATGATGCTTAAGTATATTACCAACATTTGTGCATTAGTTGTTGAGGTTTTTGTTCCTTTATAAGGGAAAATGTCAGGAAAAAATAATTTTGTTTCACTCCTTGTCATAACCTAAATTTACTACTTGTCATAGAATAAATATAGCATCTCTTCAGGTACAGCTTCTAAAATTAAAAAGTATACCTTTAGTCCTGGGAGAGATGCCAAAAGCTCGTTACTTGTCTCCAGATTTACTACATGGGAATAATGTGGAAAAAACTCACGGCTTTTAAGATTTAAACTCAGCAGCATATCAAATTTATTCTTATATGGTATACTTGTTCATGACCTCTAGTCTTAAGAAATTCTGTCATGTTTGAAAACTAGTCCCTAGTGAAGCCTGTATCAATGTTAATAGCTAAGAGGTCAATGCAACTGCTAAACAGTTTGTATTACTGTCAGGGTGGTCATGAAAACAACACCTGCTGCATGAGCACTTGGCAGCTGGGTCAACAGGCACTGTGGGAATTTATCAATTTAGGGGGGCCACTTGCATAACACTTTGACTGATGAATTGGGAAAGACTGGCTTACTGGACTAAAGCTGCTCTATTATGTGTGACTTTCTTTAGGATGGCAGAGGCTTCCTGCAGGCTCCAGAAAATAAGCAAAAGATAAACTGAGCTGTTTTTTTTCCTTATAAAGCAATAAAAAGTGAGAACTTCTTAATAGCTAATTCTAGAAAGACTTTGAGAAAAGGGGAAAAAAATATGAAACCAAAACAAAAACTTTTACAGTCAGTGAGCTGTGATGTGATTGAAAAACTCCTTCGGTTTTTCCATGGTGGTTACAAAGGAGTTTTTGTGAAGTACTTCTGTAAAGTGAAACTCTCTAGACTGGTATTCACAAAAAGCTCTAATTTCTCTTTAGTGTCTCTTGTGGGAACAGTAACTGCATGTGGGTAGGTAAATGAGATAAGAATTTTGCATGCTTTGGCTAAACTAAACATAATTAGACATTAATTCTGGCTTTCCATTCCCTCAAATGACTTAAGGGATAGTAACTTTCTGAACAGAAAGACATCATGTGGCTCACCTGGGTTGCTGAGGGCATTCACCAACAAAATTGGCTCCTTTTTCAGAGAGTTTCCAGTAGGAGCTTTGGAGTTTATCTATAACCCATCAGAACTGAGTATCCTGATGCAGATTACTCTAAAACAGAGTGCTTCCATTTCCATGGGAATGAAAGTCTCAAACAGGGCTACACTTTCATAAGTGCTTTTCTTCTGTCATACCACCTGACTCAAAAATCAAATCACTAATGGTTTTCTGGAGAGCCTGAACAGTGTCAAAGTAAGGTATGGCCTAGATGTTGTCCCTTCGTGTCTGAAATCTGTTTGGAAATGGTCTCCAACAGCGGAAATCCCGAAGGTGATGATGGAAAGGATGATAAGTGGAATTATATACTCTGGAGGGGCATGAAAGACGAGTGAGATGGTTTGAATCAAGTTCAAGTTTCAATCCAAAGGGAAGCAGCTATTCCGGCTGTTGATACGAAACACATTGAAATCCAGATCTAGGAGGTGTTACAAGGAGAGGAAGAGGAAATCTTCCTGTGCAGGAACACTTTCTCAGGCTCTGTCCTCTTTCATAAAAATCACCTGCTGGTTTCAGTGAGCCATCCTGCTCTAAACAATTGTTCATCCCCTTTGGAATCACCGTATGGATGGTAGCAAACTCTTAAAGCTTCACACTCAAAACTTCACAGGGGATACAGAACATCTTTTAAAACTTTTGCATTGTCTGTTTCAAGAACTCATCTCTGAATATCTTTCCTTTTATCTGTAATTTCCTTAGAAATTAAAGCAATCATATTGTAAGTACTCTAAAAGAAGACTTACAAAGCTACTTTAGGGCTGTTCTCCCAGCACCCAAAGTTTATTTTCTTACTTCTTGGTCTAGTAATAATGTTTAAATTACAGACTGCATGGACCTATCAACAGATCTTACTTATTTAAATATGCATTCTCACAGTTGTTTTTCTCCTCTCATCATGCTGGAAAAATGATTACTTTTTCTTTTCAAATGGATTTGTCTGTTATCAACCATTTGAAGTCTTTGGATCCCTATACATTTTCTAGATCACTGTTTACTTAGTTATTTTTTCTTTTCAATACATCAGTACTTTTGGGATTGATATGAGTATGTATTTTTAGAAACAGAAAAGTTATGAAACAGAAAGTAGAGAACTAGAAAATAAAAACAATTTATAAAATGCTAGTATTTGCATTGACCTTCAGGACTAAATCCTACCTTTTAGTTGAGAAGAACATAAGCGTTTCTCCCTAAATTTTCTCACTAGTTCCAATCCCTGGAAAGTAGTGGTAATGGGTTTTTTTATAATCATCAAACAATGGATATATTTTTCAGAGACAGTTTTAACTTAAGAACGTCCACCATTTTAACTTACGTGCCCAGTCTTGGTTTTATGTCCCTGTAAATTTTCATGTTTCTCACATCTCCTCCATCCTCAGAGCTAAATATGATCTTAGCTTTGCTCTTCTCTCTAAGGGATTTTTGGTAATATGTAGCATGTCTATATTTTGCAGCACTTCATATACTTAGGGCTTTTAAAAAATCACTTTATTTTCTGTGAGCTCTCAGGCACTAATGTATCATTATAACAACCTTTTTACAAAGAGAAGGATTATTTCACTCGGTGCTTTCAGTGGAAGTCTATTTAGTTATTGATATGAAGTATTTGGAAGAACTGAACAAAAGTTCTGCTGTGGTACCTGGAATTCTGTATTTCAAACTGCTTTGATAATTGTGGGATTCCAAACCTCTGTCTTGATCATGCTCATCAATTTTTCTTTTTAAACCTCAGTTTAACACTCATTTCTGTTGCATTTGAAGGATTGTTTTGGGTTGAGATTTTCCCATTGCTGAGTACTGAAGGCTAATGCAAAGAGTTTTCTGGATCACCCTCATCTTCTGATCCCTAATGTTTTAACCTGCCCACTTCATTTGATTTTTTTCTATATTCAAGTAATAGATTTCTGTCTTAAGCTACACTTGAGACAAGAAAGATACGAGTCATGGTTATGTTTGATTTTGCAGTAGTTTTCTACAAGACAAAAGGACATGGCTTCAAGCTGAGCCAGGGAGGTTCAGGTTGGACATCAGGAAGAAATTTTCACTGAAAGGGTTTTTAGGCATTGGAATGAACTGTCGAGGGAAGTGGTGGAGTCAATGGAGTCACCATCCCTGGACTTGCTGATCTTGGAGTTCTCTTTTCCAACCTTAATATTTCTATGATTCTGAAAAGATCAAAAGAAATAAAATCCTGCACCTCCATGTAATGTTTCTTTTTTAAAGTAAAAGAATAATTTTGTAAGCTTGCAGCAGTTTACAAATGACCTCTAGCAGAAGTAGTTTGGGTTTGCATGGAATTATTAATTTCCAGCAAGGGGCTATGGCAAGGAAAGATAATTTTGTTTTTTACACTGCCCCAGGCATGGAAGGTTCTCTTTGCAAATTAACAGGTCTGCCAGAGGCCACCGCTCACAGGGGTTTTTTTTTAGTAAGTAATGAGTTTCTAAGACAAGACAAACCAATAGTTTGATGATTTTATTTTTACCTGCTGCTCATATTCCACCTGTAGCACCTTAACTTTGTGTTCTACAAAGCCTAGTGTGGTTATGTGTATATTTGTTTTATTGGTACAGTGCACACCACGAGGAGAAGCAACAAAATAATGGAAAAGAATATTATCTTGTAAATAATAATATTTTGTTACTAAAACTTTACATGAACGTTTGCCAAAGTCATGGAATTTTTAAGCTGTTTAAACAAGTGGCATGAACTTAGCATGGAATGGTAAATACATCTGCAATCTCTATTGTGGAAATAACTCATTATCCTTCCCTTAAAAGCTGCAATGGTGTGAGACTGAAAAACAACAAAACTCAAAACTTTGCCTGAATGAAAATTATCCCATGTTTCTGAGAAGTGTTACCAAAAACTATATCCCTTTGCCACAGTCTGTTTAATTTCAACTGTGTGCCGAACTACAAAAGTATTTTATAGTTTTCTGGTTACTTTCACCAGTAACCAAGCACAGTCTTGACCCTTCTCCATGCATGAAAACAGCCAACCGTGAGTGCAGCAATGGGAGGTCTGGCCTTTCAGGTATGTCAGCTGAAGACCACCCTACTGGAAGAGGTAACAAGAACAAAAAGCTGAGGTCAGACAAGGCAGCCCCATGTAATTAGATACTAATAGTGGATTTAGGGTGTAAAATTCACTTAAAACCATACACCAACAGACTAAACAATCCCAGGAAGAATGGCAAGTTTTGTTCTAAAAAAATGTTTTCAATACCAGAAAGCGTAAATAAAACATACATAATAACCTTGACTGACAGACTGCATGAACCTGCAGTAACATCTGCTTCCAAATTATTTGCTGTAGGTTTGGGATAGTGCAATTATAAAACACTGAAACTCTACTGTAACTTATAGTACAGTGTGCATCCAAAGTCATCATTTTCTTTTATTCACTTGTTATCCCAGTAACAATGCTTAGAATTAAAGTTTGACAAGAAAATAAATTCCTCTCTTAACAGCAAAGCCAAAAATGGAAGTCTAACTGTATCTGATACTCAAGGAGGAACATGCTGAAGTAGATGCTGAACAAATAGGCAGCTGCTTTTGCAGGGTATGATGGAGTCAAAGTAGTTATCCTATAAACTTCATTTCTGTTGAGTGTCTCATTTTGTGCTGATTTCTGATAATTTTGCAGGACGGATGTGCTCTTTCTACAAGTCAGAACTTGGTCTCATAGAGCAGCAAGATCCATCATGAAGAACATGGTGTTCCTCCAGCTAAAGTGAGTATCTGCTACTCATCAGCTCCTACTGATGCTGGGGCCCCTGGGTCATGTTTGAAACTGGTTTTTTTCACTCCTTCCAGATCCCTTAATATTTTCATACCTCCAGCTGCTCTGCAAAGATCATGCCTTGAGGAACTTTGGTTTGATAATTTTCATTTATCCCCATTTTACAACTGGTAAATTAGTCTAAATAATTAGACCAATCCCATTAATTCCCTGTCTTACAAATCACTTCAGTGGGGTTTATAAGCCCTTTGGAAGCAGTTCTTTAAGAACTGTTAAAGAATGTAATGTATTCCTGGCACAAACTCGAAGGACACAGGATTTCCCTCCTTGGTGCTCCAAGCCTGCCCAGGGAGAGACAGGTAATGGAAGGGAGATGGAAGGGTGTTGTACCTTAATAAGCAGTGATAACTTGCACCTACTGAGAACTGAGTTCTCTGTACTATTTTCCACTGGTGGTATCTCCTGTACAACAGGAGGGAAGTTTGGGAAAGATTGAACAAGTCCCTTAGAGCTGCCTTATGGCCAAACAGACACAGGCTAGGGCTGCCAAGTGATTTTCTGTAGGTGCTTTTCAGGTCACAGAACAGGTATTGTCACACAGTGCTGATCTTTGGAGGCAGCTCCTGTTGAGAACTGTCCCCCCACAGCAGCAGCACTGGGGTGAATCCCAGCATCTGCCTTCCACTGAGGCTGCATAACTTCTTGTGGTACTTACAGATGATTTGGCCTCAGAACTACAAGGAGCATCTTTTACCAGTCCATATGGTTCCACGTTAAGGATGTCTACATCTCTATGAAAACATGCTAAGGATATACATCTAGGTGGGAAAGTGGGCAGCTTTCAGCACGATGTCAAAAATTCCCCTGGTTACCCCTCTGTTGTTCTGGCATTCACTTCCCATGAAAGAGTGAATCCATTCTGCTTGCTGCTGCTGGAACATTTGCTTTTAGGGAGCCCCCTGGATTGAGAATTTTCCTTTTTATTGATTGTCAGTATTGCATAATTCAGCCACATAAGGAGAAGTGCAGTTACCTTCTGGTTTTTAACCTATTGAAGGAAAGGCTGATCCTAAAAAGAAGTGCAGTGCTCACCTTTTTGGGTCAACGATCTTGTAGAGTTTTCCACTGTGAGGCTGTGTCATACTTTTACTGCTTGATAATATGTAAACCTCACCTGTAAAGGAAAACAGTGCAATAAATTACTTATTCTTTTCTAAGCTGTCAAATACATGACATTTGTGATCTGGTTGTATTTGCCAAATGAGATTAAAAAAACTTCAGAAAAAACACTCAGAACTGAAATATACAAAAGAATCATTGCTATTTAAAAATTTAAATAAGCATTTTCCCCAAATTGATGGTAAAATGTGAAAAATATTCTATCATGAGAGTTTTTTCTTTCATAAAGTATAGAACTGGTCAAAAAAAAATTAAACTTGTGAGGAAGGGAGAAGAGAGGGGTCAGTTGGCTCATGCAATATCTTTGCCCCTTAATTCTGTAATGTTGGAATAAAAGCAAGTATTTTATACATTGTGTCATAGTGAGTGCCATGGTTCACAGCACGTGAGACACAATAAGGACTTTTGCACCTTCCAGCAACACATTCTCTTCTCAGTTCTTCCTACAAAGCTGCTGAGGTGTAGCTGAGAGCAGTGCAGACATCTTTGGCAAAGGACAGCTAGCCTTCTTTTTAAACATTTACTGTAATTATGAATACTTCAGCTGGGATTACTGATAAGCCTTATAATTTAAGAACAATTCTTTTAATATTTACCTAATTCATCTTCTCCAAATCCCAAGACAGGGCCTGAAAAGAAACCTCTACATGAGCCAGTGTTGCCAAGACAGAGGGGTTTCTCTTGCCACTGTTTGGTTGCAGGACTCTGTTGCAGCGTTAAAAAATTTCTACATTCAAAAACACATAAAACAAATTGTTACATTACATTTTGAACAGTGAGTTTTCATTGTCCTAATAAATAAGTAAACACTTGCTGCAAGTAGCTTCATGGACACTGTACTCCATGTATTTTTTCCCAAGGATTAGGTATGTTCTGTGTGTCACTAGTCATTATGCTGTGCTATTTCATTCCCAGATCTAGAATCTAACCTGCATCACCACGCTGCTAAACTGGCAAAGTGTCACCATATACAAGGCTGTTGGTGTGGCTTTACACAGGCAGCTGAGTGACTAAATACACTTCAAGCATTTTTTTGGGTAAGAGCTGCACAAAACCTACCCATTGCGGTCTCCAAAGACGTAACTTCCGTAGAGCCTCTCCGACTGGCAGCCCCGGTACACAAATCCTCCAACCAGGGAGCCACTGCTGAATGGTTTGAATTCTAGAAGTGAGGGCTCACTCTCTGGAAAGGAACTACCGTAGCATTAGATCATATGCGTTTTCATACTGATGAAAATGTTGCTGCTTCCAGAAAAGATATGAATTCCATTTAGGGACTCCTCAGTTGCCAGAAACGAGACGTTTAAAAAAATCAGAAAATTACAATAAAGTTTGTTTGTGAAACAATCCATTAGATTTCAAAAAGAGAGGCTATAATTGCTTTCTTCTATGTGCACAAGCTGTGAGAATAAAACTACATTAAGATTAGGCTGGACTTCCATTGAAATCAATGTGATTACTGCTATTAATTTCTACAAGTCAATCCAGTCTGCAGAATGGATCTCCTGAGCTTCTGAAATAAAATAACCCCCGTTCACTGTAGAGTCCAGTATCTAAGAGCAGAAATTCCAGTGATTTTGAGTAGAACTTGTTTGAAATCCTTTCAATGGTTTGAGAAACTTTCCAAATCACAGTTTTAAACATGGTATGGTGCGTGAAATCCCATAAAACACTTCTATTATTGGCTGCATCTACTTATGGTAATTTATTTTTTGCTGCTTGCAATTCCTAGGCTTTTTTGTCCTTTTTTATTTTATAAAGTTTAGTCCTATCAAACAATCCTTCAAGGAAGTTTCAGTGTACATGTTCCTATTCATGCAATCACTGCTTAGGGTACAAGCAGGCTCCATTTGACATGCTAGCTGCATAATTTTTAAAAAAGCCACAGCCAAGAGACTATTTTTTAATAGGAATTTTATTTTAGTCAGAGGGCTATCTGCAAGTCTTTGATGAATGCATTTCCCAGATTGTTCTACAAGAGTTAAGCTGAAATTTTATGGGGGAGAAAAGGATGGTGAACTCTTTTTATTGAAGCCATTGACCCACAGCCTAGTATTAATATTGGCAAGCTGCTCTGGATAGACACAATATTGCTTAGTTTACTCTGCAATAAGGATGCAGTCAAAATTCCATTGGAGCAGTGGTTAACCAAATATTATTCTTTGGTTTGGCTTTTATAAAATGGACACAGAAAATCCATGCAATAACTGAAGCAGTACAATTGCTTTATGCTATTGTGTGCTGTTGTGCCAGCCGGCACAGCTGCTTTGCTTTTAAGGGAAGTACAGGTGGGAGAACCTTGGGATGTGAATTAGACAGGGAAATGCAGCATGCCAGGAGACAGGCCAGTTCTTACTGCCTTCACACACCGTTGGATTTATCACATGTTACCATCAGGAGTTTGCAAGCTGCTAAATGGGCAGCCAAGGCAGGTGATAGCTCAGAGGAAGTGTCACCTGAACTAGCAAGCCATCTTGGTGAGCATCAGAGTTAAACATCAAACTGAAACTGTATCTGACAATCATACTGATTCAGACAGAACATGAAGCACTTTAATATTTTAAAGTCCCTAATTGAGTGTATTTATCTTTTTGTAATCTACTCTAAGCTAGTCATTTATTATGGAGTAGTAGCATAGTGCCTTTTTCTAAGTTTTTTATTTTTAGTAACATTTAAACAGAGCTCAGTCATTTCCCTGTTTGGTTGTGGTCTGTTGTTGTCTACCTCACTTTTTCCATTATAAGAGGCACATTACATGAGGTTTCCATTCTCTGTCTTAAAAGGTTATTTGTGAAAGACTAAGAATACATTTTCATCATTTCCTGATATTCCAAAATATTCTCTTTATGAGCCAAAATATGCCGCAACAGTGAGATCTTTGACAGACTAGCAACTGTCGGATTTGTTAAATCTTATTTACATGATATTTTACACCAACAAGAACAAAGTTGAGTCATTTCAATTTGGTTTTGGCCTGCATCTTTTATTCGCTTGTACATTGAAATTTTCTCTTGAAAAGATAGAACTTTTCACTTCTACCTCTGATTTATCCTGTCTATGCTCTCAGTTTCCTATGGCTATATGGTCCTTTATATATTCTCTTCTGTTTATTATTTCTTTCTGTTTATTATTTCATGGACATAGAACCTGATTGTTGCCAGCAGCTTTACCCTGGATAGAACTTACCATAGTCTTTACCCTTTATTATTTGTAAGATCCTTGCTGAAGATCTGTTCTTTCCATTGGAATCTGAACAAAGTATGGTTAAATTGATGTTTACATCTGTTGGGTGCCGGTCCACAGCACACCTGTAAAAGAACAAGAAAAGAGAAAAGCCATGAGAAAGGTGAGTTAATAACATATAATTATCAATATGAAGCATTACATTTTAAAGTATCATTGTTTCTTTGTGGTGCCGACTCATTTGAGAGACCTATTTCGTGCTGAGCCAAAATACCTGGGAATTGTGTTAGATTTATATCCAGGAGAAAATACAACTTTCCCATTCCTACACCATTTCTATGTAATGTGAAGTAAAACTATTTTTCCCTAGTGATAAAATGTAGTCTGTTCTATAGCACCTGAAAAGAACAGTGCCTTAACCAAGCTAAATGAACATATATGGTGTAGGAATTTCAGACTGTTCAAAAGTCCAAGAATCAACTCCTTATCTGAACAACTTGACTCTCTGATTTTTTTCAAACCATGACTTTAAATGTCACTTCAGTACTACCACCCACCTAATTTGCTGCATTATGTGTTGTTTAGTTAAAGCATTGTTCTCCTCCTTGCTATTGTTTAGATATCACCAGATGTTCTCATTTGTTTTCCACGTGCCTTTTTTTCCCAGTCAAGATTCCCATCTCAGCTGTACTTTACCAACTCTCTGCTTTAAGCTCTCTTCTTTCGCAAAGGTAGCAATTTTATTATTCGTTAAAACTAAAAATGCTGTACTTTGTTTCTGTCATTTTGGTCTTAACTGGTAGTAGTTGTGTATGCTCTTCTCTTTCCCCTTTGCCAATGTACATTTGTTTCTAACTGTGACATATGTGTGGATGTGGAGGAGTGGAAGATTCAGAAAGTTCACGAGTGTTTTTATTATTGAAATATTGCTGCCTGACTGTATATATATATATATAAAAAAAAAAAAAGTCTGGTTGAAAACAGTGTCTGCTCCAGAGTAATTTCAGTTTAATTGAAACTTACTTACCGGCCTGGATTGTGGAGTCCATGTGCAAAAATCTCAGGAGGTTGGTTTGTGCTGTTGAAGTGTGGGTTGCTCCGTGGGATGGAATAAGGGACATTGCACAGGTCAGTATTGACGTCGAGGCGCAATACAGAACCTGTAAAATCACTGAGAGAGTTGGAGGGTCAAATAATTGGGTTTTTAAAAGTATTTTACTGGTCGATTTAATCCATGTAAAACTAGAGTGAACCAGCAAAATAAACGACCCACTTTACTGATTAATCACATAGAGATTGATTTCATGGTGGATGCAAGCCCAAAGAAGAGTAGCAGAGCCTGTCAAAGATTCAGTTTGGCAAATATCTTGCCTTGTTATGTGCAGTCTAAAATGTCTCTGACTGTGTTGTTGGGAAGCAACTTGATCATAAGAACAACTTTCCAAACATCAAAATTGTTTATGGTTTCAAATATAAGGCTACTAACTCTTTTATACTGTGTGTCACCTAGAGTAACTGTGGTCGTAATCACTTTGTAATTGCATAAATCTTTTTGCTCACACTTTGGATCCTACTCTTGAATTCACTGATTTCCACTCACAGTACAAATCAAAGACTAATTATATAGAAAGCAAGCAAGAAAAAAATTGTATTGTTTGAATGGTGATGTTGGTACTTTTTTGTAATGACTCAGTACTTTCTTATCACAGGAAACAGGAGAAACTAAAATGTTTTAACTTACATTTGTGATTGTGATGGAGGAAAGAAGAAGTAGAAGAAGAGCATCAAAAATCTTTTCATAAACATGAAAAGATGTGATGTTAAAATTAATTCCTTTCTGTCTTTCTTCATCATTAATCTGTTTCAGTCTCCCCTTGTTTTTACATTAATTTAAAATCAAGTATTACAATTGCCCTCTGGTCTGGGTTTTAACTATATCCATATTCTTAAGAAATACTTAAAAAACCGCAGGAACACCTGCAATTCTGCTGAGCCAAAGAGGCTTTTGAGCACAGTAATAGACGTGCATAAATATCTATCCAGTGGTATTTTTTGTACCTTAAACCATCCATCTCCTCCATGTCATCTAGAGTGATCATGCCATCTCCAAGAAAAATGTACAGGAAACCATCTGGGCCAAACAGCAGCTGTCCTCCTAGATGTTTTCGATGCAGTTCTGCTACTTCTAAAAACACCCTTGCTGTCCTCATGTCAACTTGGTGTGGATTTTTCCTGCAAGTTAAAGATATGAACTCAGTTTTCACAGTTCACTATCATTCTTCTTTCTAGAAATACACTTGACTCATTCAAATTTTACTTTGAGGTGTGGATGTTGTAACTTGGTGGAAAAACGCCTAACAGTTATTTCTGAGAAATTTCAATTTTCCAGCATTCACAAACAATTATTCTGCTGCCTATACACAATAAGTAGAAAGCAATTATAATTAAAAAATGACAGAATAACTGAAAAAAAATCTTAGAAAGAAAAGGGTACTCCCTGTCATTCCAAAACTATTGTGTGAAATAAAATCTGCAATAATTTTTCTGCAGGTGCCCAAGTTTTTACATTTTAAACTTTGCATTCATTTTAGCAATGAGAAATACTAAAGTGCAGAGGTTGCTGAGAAATACAGTTGGTGAATTTTAGACTTCTACTGATACCTGGATACTGTGTACTCTACGACCCTAAGGATGTGGTCATGAGGTCCAATAGCCCACCGTTCTTGGTTGGTGGTATAAGACACATACAGCTTTCCATTTTTCTTGTAATTGGGGTGGAATGCAAGGCTTAACAGTCCTCTTTCATCTCCTCCCTGCAGTCAAATGAAAAACACAAAGAATTGTGAAGTTAATTATGTTCTTTATTGTGTTTCAGCTGGAACCCAAAAAAAAAAAAAAAGTTTCTTTCTTGTGGATAATCTTTGCCCAAACTCTTTTATTTCTTTCCTGACTACTGCACAAAAAGGATTATAAAACATTTCACTTTGGGGAAGTCTTTAAGAGTTAGAACAAGACAATTGCCTTATGTAGTTATCTATGCACAAGTCTGTTACGCCACTTTTGTGGAGTGATTTGTGTATGTAATCTTTGGGAAGCCATGAAGACAAGTTTAAGTGCTCTGAAGGATTCTTTGCTGGGTTACTAGGTTGCTTGTAATTCGTAGAAGACGAATAAAAAGGTCTATAATCAGCAGTCACTTCCAATCCAAGTATCCAAAACCTAAAACACAGTGCTGGCTGCCAACTCCCACTGTCTTGGCAATATGTTTAGAAAACAGTTAAATTGCTTGTGTAATATGTAAACCTTTGTTTTACCCTGGAGGCAGCAACATCAGTTGTCACAACTATGGTGGTCTGTTCATCATAGCTGGTGTACTGTAGGTAATAAGCAGCCTTGATCTGTGTGCAGAGAAACCATAGTTTTACATGTGGTCCCTCACTGGAAAGGGTTTTTGTTATTTTTTTAAAATAAAAATAGAAAAATCTCAGAACAACTTTCTTTTGTTATTATGTTTGCCATGAAGATTAGTACAGTTATATGTTAAGCATCCAATCCATGTAATGTACTGTGACAATACAAACACACTGTGAACATAAATAGAAGGCAATTTTCTTTTTGGCTTCTAAAAAACTTCTAAAAAATGTATGTACATATTACTATGCCTAAAACTGCATTTGTACAAATGAAGAATAAAACTTAGGTTCATTTGTTGCTCCTGAGGCAATAGAGGGAGTGCAGCTGAGGCACAGAAATAAACAGAGCACATAGTTAACAATTCAAATTCGATTAATATATGGGATTATTCACAAGGTGATAGCTGGCTTGGGGTTTGACTCAGGGCTTGCCAGCCCTTCAAAGCTAGAACAGTGACTCTGCTGTAGATTCAAGTGCTCCAGCTCTGCACCCATAAGGAGACGTTTTGCAACTCTAACCACACCCAAGATAACTAATTATGAACTTTTAAATCATAAGAGAGAATGAAGCTTTTAAAATGTATTTGCACTTCAGAGTGATGGATGGGCCTGTCTTCCTGTTGAAAGTCATCCCACAAAGGACCTAATTGGGAAAGTGCACAGCTTTAATTTATTTTAATTCAACATGATTGCTGTACTTCCTTTTTAATCACAACCACCAAAGAGAAACCTGAGTCAGAAATGGAGATGTAAATAGGTCAGGAGATTTCCATACAAACAGATTTGTACAATGAAATCTGGATCCTGCTAATTTAGAGGCAGACAAAATTTGCTAGTTTGTTTGCTAGAAAAATTTAGTTTCAGGGGGTTATCAGAGAGGTTAGTTTTGAAACTCTAGTTAGAGCTGCCAAATCAGTTGCAGTCATCATGGATGAAGGGACTGCCAATCCAGCTCTTTCTCCCTTATGAGCCAAAAATAATTCTGCAGCTGAGTCTGAACTGATTGTAGATGTTATTGTTTGAGTTTCTAAGAGTTTTGACCAAGTTGCTCTGATAAAGTCTGAAGCAAAGGGAGGCAAATCAGTTGCTTTGGGAACAGGAAAGCATATTTCAAAGATTCCTGATGAATGATTCTATCTGTTGTGCCCAGACAAAGACAGTCCTATTTCTTCTCCTGAGAGATGAGTTCAACTCATTTAAGGGCCCAGGAATGTCAATGAGTCACTCTAGGTCTGCCATGCAAGGTGAGTTATTGAAAGTATTAGTGAGAAAAGATCCTTTTTGTTACTGAGCTGAAGATTTTATGTAGTGCTTGATGCCATGGCAGCCGTCTCAGGGTGAAAGCGAAGCTGTTGAAAGCGTAAACAGGTGAAAATTAAATTAAGAGCTTTTAATGAAGTACACGTGAAGCAAGAATTTGAAAAATGGATGAAACGGGGGACCTGCAAGGTAGTAACTATGGCAAGTTGCATTCGTAGGACTTTTACTCATTGCTGTCTTGCATGATTCTGTTAGACTGTAATATATCACTTAGTTTGTACATTGTTTCTATTGCTTCTTGAAAAGTCACACTGCTGGCTTTCAAAGTCAGACATTTTGTTCTAAAATGTCTATTTCTTCATGCAGATAATAAAAACTTTGTGAATATCCCTCCAAGATACTGAAATCAGTGTATCATCAAGCCATTAGCTGGCTAAAGTTCCACTTGAAATCTAGATGAGCTTTTCCATATTTAGTTTTCCTGGTTTTGGAAACTGATTGTTCATGTGTATTTTCAATTTATCACTAACTGGCAAACCTTTTCTTTCCAACCAAATCACAACCACAAGTTCCATAGCTTTTGAAATGCCCTCTAGGTGCCTCTAGTTTTCTGTAATGTCTCATGTGCTGTGTGGGAAATGGAGACACATCAGCAAATCTCTTAGAGTAGTCATTTTAGTACTATCAAACCAAATAATTATGTACAAAATTTCAGACTTTCCCCGTAGGATATTCCTCACTTTTATTTTTTTAACAATGGACTTTCGATGTGAAACCAGCATCTCAGGCTTTACAGTCTTTCCTAGGGATACCATGTGTCAAATATCCATATCTTTTCCTTGGCTTAGTAAGTTATTGACATCCTTTTCTTTGAAAGTTTCCCTTTAGATGAAACCAGCACCAACAAACTGGAGATGACAAAGCAGCTTGCATGAGATTCTGCACTGCATTATTTGATAGAATAACCATTAATGTTTGTCAGTTGTATAAGGAAGGGCAAGAAGAATGAGACAAATCTTTGTATTCCATTGGGATGTCTGTTGAAGACAAAGAATGATGGTTGGCTGAAATGAGTATTAATTACTTAAACATACTGTGGAGTGGGGCCAATGTGAAATTTGTGTCGTAAGTGAATCTGGCAGCTCCCACTTTCCATGTCTGCCTGTGCTGCTCTGTGGCTTGAACGCTCCCCTCTCCTGTTTGTGGCTGAGACACCTTCTGCACCAATATTACACTTTCTTCAAAACTGATTTCCTTGGGCCAGGAACCTTGGACCTTTATACCCCAGCTTGGTCTAGTTTAAGACCACAGCTATGAAAATAATTTAATCAGAATTCTATAAAGTCAGTACAAAGGCAAGTAAACATTAAAATAAAGTGTTTCTATATTTTTCGTTTTCAAAGGGCTGTTTGGCTACATTATGTCTCTTCTGAAAGTGTATTGCACCAGCAAGTGTTCTCAACTGAAGGATATTTTTGATACTTCTTTTTGTGTTGTAGTTTCTGTTGTAATATATTTACACTTGTATATTTGTTAAACAAGTGCACAAAATGATCCACTTTGTATTTTGACTTAACACTAACAGAAGTAACTTTCATATATACTGGATGTGAGGCATGTGAATACTGGATTTTTATAGAATCCAGTATTTTCATGTAACCACTCCTTAGAAGTGGGCTCTGCTTCCAATTTGTGTGCATTCAAATGAACTCTAGTATATCTCTGATATTATAGACAGAAGTTTTATTATATTATTAAGGTATTATACTTTGTCTATAATACAGAAACATATGCTGCACTTATTTTTAAGACATGCTGCCATTTAATTATGTCAATGTGTTATTACATATAGTAAATACAGAGAAATACAGAAGAATGTTTAACTGGTATTTTAAACTATTTAATTTAAAATAGATCATATTGTAAGTATGACCCTTAATTATGTGTCCTTAGTAGTAATTAATGCTAGTAAGCAAAACCAGACATGACCATTTATTTCCATTACTCTGTGTGGCTTAATAGTAAACAATGTAGGTAGCATATTCCAAGTTTTCCTTTAAAATTGATTTTGAAATGCAGCCTTTTATATAATACTTGTAAAATAATGGTATTTATACTTAACAGTAGTATTATGGTGTGTGTATATATATACATGGAATATATGGTATATAATGATATTTATACTTAACTTTTTAGTCTGGAAAAACACAGTCTCATGTTGGAATGGAGTAACAACCTTTTTTAAAAGAGGTTGTGCTTAAAATATGCAAATTCAACACTGACTAAATATTTCAACTCTAATATCTTCATATAATCTGTTTTCATCCATTCTTATAGCACAAATGCTGGGTGATTTGTTGACGTAATATAATCACCCTTAATTTCGTTTATTTCCTATGTAATAAATAGCATAACCAATATGCCTTACCAAGTGTTTGATCTTAAGGAGTTTCATTTGTAAAAAACATGGGTGAAGGGTGAAGCCTCTTATCAGGCAGCACCATCTGAACTCTACAGAACGAGATTCAGGAGGGCTGAAGATCAGTGTCAGGTATTTTTCTCAGTGGGAAGTGTTTGCTTAATTGCCATGTTTTGGAAATTTGGCCCCAGCACAGGATGGAAACGTGACTCCAGCAGAAGCAGAAGCCTGCCAAGGTCTGCTGCAGGGGTACACCCTGCCCTTCAAGCTGCACCACCTATTCTCAGCTCCACGAGAGGGAATTGCCCCTGACTGGTGCAAACACAGCAAACACAGAAAGAAAGGAGCAGAAGCTGTCTGGGCTGCAGGCAGGCTGCAGGAGCAGAGCTCCTGTGAGACCACTTGGGTGTTGAGGACTCCAGTGCTTTGCTATCTGTGGGGCCTGAGGCCTCTGGCAAGGGAAGGATTTGTAACATAAGACATTTACCTTAGGGGAAAATAATTAGACTGATGTCATGGCTCAGTATGGTCTACACACTAGACCCTATCTCCAAAGCATTTCCTTTTTTCTCGTGTGTTGCAGAGCTTCACTTTTTTCCTTGTTTATAAAGGGCTTTGCAGTTATCTAAGGATTGCTAAAAAACACTTTATTTTTTACTGATTTTAACAAATGCACTATTTTAATACTTGACTTTAAAATATCTTAAGGTTCAGGAATGCTTTACAATTAAATTTATATGTGAGAAATACTTAAAGGGCTGTACTCTGACTTTGAATTTAAGCACAAATCTTACTAAAGGTAGAGGTGTTTTTTTATTTAGTTAGGCGCAGGGCAGAATTCAGCTGAAAATGGCCAAAGTGCAACCATCACAAAGTTTTATGTTCTGATGTTTGATAGCACTAGAACTTAAGGACTAATTCTTTATTTCTTCTTACTTCTGTTGCAGCAAAGAAAATTTTGACATGGGGGTATAATTTTTTTTTTCTTTTCCTTACCTTCACAGTCCTTTGAAGATACCAGTCACTAAATGCAGGACCTTTCACTTCTAGTCCTAGTCCTCTGTTACTTATTTTTTTAATTCCTCAACTCCAGATTTTGCTGTTCTGCTGGGCAAGTCTTTAGTTTAATCCAAATGACAATCCTCGTCCCCTGATAATACAATTCTTTCTTCCCGTCCTCCTAAAGAAAGTACATGAAACTTATAAATGCAGCTGCCAACCCAACAGAAACCCACAGCTTGCCTCCTTCACACTCTCCTGGTACAGCAGGAATCCTGCTTTCACAACTCTCCCAATTATTGGTTGGGAGCAACTGAAAGCTTTGAGACTGCCCAGAGCCAGCCAATAATTGAGAGGTTTTGGGCAGTGACACATGGCTGTGAGTGTGCTTGCAAGGAGGTGGCCATGAGCCCATGTGAGGTCTGCATCTGGACTGAGAAACTTTATGTACTGCACTGCTTTAGGAGAATTGGAATAACAGAAGACAGTGGAAATCAGTCCCGGAAGAGGGAGATTCAAATAAAGACCAGATGATTATTGCATTCAGTAAAGCTGGCTCAGGAAGGTGTGAATTACACACTTTCCTGCACCACAGAGGCCTCTTGAGCTGTAAGCAGCATTTATCCTCTGGGAACACAGGTGGTGATTCCACCTCTGTCCCCAGCTGGATTTATTTTCAAGGAAGCTTTACATTCCACCAGCAACTCAGTGAGTGGTTCACCAGCGGAGGCCACTATGGGAAGGTAAAAAATAAGCATGCTCCTTCTCAGTTCCCTGGCACGCCTCCACTTTCTGCTCTTTTATTTATTTATTTGGCATATCTGCTCTCCTACACTTTTCCTCTTCAGCACTCTTCCACTACAGACTGTCTCTCCCCGACAGGTTTTCTGGTTTGGTTTGAGGTCTATTGTGCTGCAGAATTAGCCTTCCAGGAAAGAGAGAAAGCTTCCTTCCAGTGAATGAGAATGCAGTGCGTGTTCAGAAATTTACTGACCATGAAAATCCTTCATTAATAGGGGAGAATAGACTTGATGACCTTTGTATTTTTCCCTCCTCCTTTCTGTTGCTCTGAAGCTTTATCCACCTTTCCACGCCATTTCTGTGATAAAGGCAAATTTTACAACTCTCTTTCAGGGGGCAGTCCAATAAAATTGGCTCAGCTGATGCCCCACAGAGAACAGACTACGTTCCATTAACATTCACAAGTACATGACATGATGACAAGACACTAATAATCCTTTTTCCCAGTCACCAAAGCTGTGGCTTTACCTCTTCCAATCAAGAATGATTTTTTGATGCTGTTTTGATGCTATCTAACTTTATTTTTCTGTAAACACACAAACAGTACAAAATAATCTTATTAGTGATTTGCTGTTCTATCAATGCTCTAATTTGACTAGGATCCTTTCAGCCATTTGTTCTGGTTTTCTCATGCTCTGATTCCTTCACTATGTGTATAAAACTTCTCTTTACTTTCAGTGACATATTCAATAGAATTTTTCATTTTATTTAAAATACAGATTAATGGCAGAGAGTTGTCAAAAGAATTACAATTCAATACTTAAGTTGCTTTTTTGATGGCATGACATTTCAGCCAATCACTGCTGTCACTTTTGTCCTTCCTAAGGATAAAAATATGCTATGGAAAAATAAAAATCCTGATATCGTGCAAAGATCTTCTTGAGCTGCTAATTTTAATAAATATCCACAAAAAATTTCTACAGCACTTAAAAATGAGCTGTAAGACTTATTTTCTTTTCTGCTGAGAGAGGGAAAAAAAAAGAGGATGTATGGTGACAACAGAGCAAATTTGACAGTGCTTATGTAAAATGAACGAACCTACAACAAATTCTATACTCCGATAATCGAAAACAAATTCATGCTGTTTTACCGTGACCACTTTATATGGAAATTTAGGGATATAATTCAGAACAGAATAACAGTAATTATCATACTCTCTGCATTAAATTAAAACCAGAAATGTTGATCTGTCTAATTGTAGGCATTAAAAATAGCCAGTTTCAAAAAAGAGGGATTCAAATGGGAATATGCCATGATGACATTACTTTCACCAACATTTCTGCCTTTCTCCTTTGGCTCTCAATGCTGAACTGTCACCTATTAGAGCAGGTACTTGCTTTTTCTGGTTGCAAAAGGAATGGTACATTCACATGAGCTGTGTGTTTAAATATTGTGGGGCAGGGGGAGAACACAGAAAACAACAGCCAGCTTGAAGGACAAAAGCTATGGATTTCCACTTAGATTGGTCTCCATGTCCTTTCTCGTCTGCATGCTGATGGATAATAAAACTTGCTCAGCAAGTACCAAAAGTTGCTAGCAGTCTGCATCTTGCAAAAAAAATGGTTAAAAAATTTACAAAAGCACCCTTTCAACAGGATATCTTTTGCCAGAAATTAATAAAGGGCTAGGGACACTTCCTTCAGTCCACGCCGTTTGTGTTTCTTTGCCAAGTATTGCTATGGTAATCATTCATGTTTGCAACATAACCTGGATTAAATGGTGGCCTTTATGAGGTCTGTCATTATTTTGAGAGAAGAGTGAGTTTCATCAAAATGATGTTTATCTCTGCTGTAAATATAAAGGTAATCTCCTCCACTGAAGGTTATTTCTTAAGCAAATTTCTGGCTTTAGTCACTAAGGCTCTGAAGGTGCTTAGCAAAGGCTCTGAAGTGATTTCTGCAAGATATTTCAAATCTCCTTTTCCTCTTATTGTAAGAAACTGGAAAATTGCATTATCTGAGTGGTTTTTAGTAGGGGAGTGGGAGACAATTCGAAGGATAGAAGTTGAAGTAGCATAAAAACACAGGTTTACAGCAATTGATGCTTTTATTCCACCTATGATCTTGTCTGAGATTCTCTCCTGAGAGATAAGACCCCACATAAAGCATGAAGCTTTGCCTGCAGGCCCCAAAAGATGGGAACATGTCACTATTTTTCAGCTGCTAAAAAATGTGCGTGCAAATCCTAGCAATAAAGCAAATGCTATTTTGCTCTCTAATATCCAAAGAACTTTCGGACTCTGAAATCTGGATGCATGGAGAGGCATATTTCAGCCTATATTTAGCAAGAGCATTCAGCATAGTTTTGATAATAATGTGTCATATCTTCAAAGCAAATGCTTGTTGCATGTGTTGCTGGTTTTCTCAGTAATTGTTAAGCCAAATGCAATAGGCAAAGTCAGACTTTGTATTTAGAAGCTCTGCAAATGTTCTTCAGGATTTTGCCAGCACGACTGGATGAAGGCTAGGCCACTCTGCTATGTCTTCTTATTCCAGTATTGGAATAATTGTTTATACCTATGTTCTTTGGCCATCAGCTCTTTCAAAAAGTAAACAGTCTTGTCTTATTGGCACAAATGCAAACAGAAAACCCATGTAGAGGTCCAGTGTCTGCTACTGAGTTTTAAACTTCCCCATGTGAGTGTGAGCATTGGAAGTGTACCTGTTATCTAAAATCAAACTCCTTAAATATAAGGACTGCACTTCTTGGATTTCTGATATTAATGCAGCTAGAAATAATCAAAAAAGGGTATGATTTTTAAATTTTTTTTTTTAATGCATCTGCATCATGTTTGTACCTGGGTCAGAAACACATTTAAGCATTGAGCCCTCACTGAAAAGGCACTGAATGGGAGATGGGAAGAAAATGGCATTTGGATTCTTTTATATTGCCCAAGGATTTTTCTCCCTTGTTATTTGCCAATCCCATGAGCTTTCCAGTACCCCATGAGCTGAGCAGCCCAGGGGCAAAAAGACCAGTGAGCAACTTTCTGCACTGCTGCAGTTAAGCTTGGCTTTAAATACTGCCTTAAGAATCAAATTACTTTAGTTATTTCAGTAAGTCTAAAAAATATATGTAATTTGCCAACTACCTGAAAACAAGGAGTAAATAAATCCAGAGATATCCAGGGTTTTTTTCTGCGGACATTTTGCAAACACCAGAGGAAGGTAAAATAATCAAGCATTTTTTTCGGATTCCTCATATAGGTCTTGTCTCTACCTCTCAACTAAAATAGTGAGAAAAAATATTAATATTTTGAAGAGAGACATGAATATTTTTATGAAATGTGCCAAGTGGAAAAACCAGGGTGGTGGAGGATATACGGTTTGCTCTCCATGACTAGAATCTGTATATAAGAGCAGAGTGATGGCAATCCACAGCCGTGTTGACAATTCAGACATACAGGAAATACCCTTGTAGGAAACTAATACCATCTGGGTTTGGCCCAAGATGTGTGAATGAGAAATATGTTTCTTGTTGAGAATGCAAAGATAGTTTTGGACATTGCAAAGAAGGAATGTGTTAAGCATGCACAGTTATAAAAATGAAATAGGGTGAGGCACTGCATGCATATGGAATAATTGGAGGAATATGTTTGTGTGCGTCAATAGCTGATGCAGACATGGAACTTCAGAACTCATTTGTCCTAAGACAACCAGTAAATTACTATGAAAAATGTCTTCAGTACAAATAGCTGGAAGCTCTCTGAAAAAAGACAGCATTGGAAAATGCTGATTTGTCCAAGCACCCGCTTTCCCTGATGGAAAGGGAGGTTTGCTTGTCACACGTGTTGTATTTGAGGGGCAGAAAGTGAAATAGTTTAGAAATTATTGAAACGTCCAGTTCTAATACGCGTAAAAGTGGGAATTTTGATTATTTCAGTGAGTTGTTTTCAGTTTAGAAATTAGTTTCAGTTAAAAGAATGTCAACACTGAAATGAAATATTTCATTTGGCCCTTTCTGAGAACCTTTCAGTCCACACTTGGTGAGAGTATGTTTTCAAAATCTCAGAATATTCTCACTCCTCTCTATCCTGTTCTTGCATTAACTGTCTGAGATTTTAGTGTCTGTTCTTGGCATAGGAAGACTCTCTGGTTTCTAACGAAGCCATTGCCAGCATTCTGAGGTTCCTAAGACTCGCTGCCTGCGGGATGGATTTTTGCCTCTCCCTTGACACCCTCATCTACTTGTGAAAGCCCCAGCAGTGCTGATTTTTCTGTTATTTGTGAGGATAATGAATGCCTTGCATGGATAGGAAAAAGTTCTAGGCTCTCCTTTTGATGCACATTTGCCTTCTTCTCCAGACTAGCCTTGAGTACTATCATCCTCCCTCTAAGTTCAGGCTCTAAATGCTCTATTAAAAGAGAAAATAAAAGGTTTGGTAGACTTTTATGTCTGTCAAGATTCTGGATTAACTCTGTTCCAGGGTCAAAGACACTCATTTTACAAATTACCTTTTCCTTAACTGAGCAATGCTTACACAGTGACAGTAAAGGGACAGTTATTGTATCTTGCACTTAATCTGGTTTTCAGCAGATTTTTGTCATATCTTATTTCTCACTGTTAAACACTTCTGGAGATGTTTATTTAACATGTATTAATTATTTTTGTACTTATCCAGAAGTCTGAATGTAAAAAAAAAGAAAAAATAATTTTCATTCCTTTATTTTCCATTATTTTTTTCGTAGACATTGAACTTGCACAACACCTGAGACCTTTAGACAGGATGACCAAAGTAATTGAACCAAATCTTAATAAGACACCAAAGGCACACTTTGATAGATGGGCAACCTGTGCCAGTGTCTCTTCACCCTCACAGTCAAGAATTTCTTCCTAATATCCAACCTAAAGCTGCCCTCATCCTTTGCTAGGCTGGACACACAAAGCACTGCTTTCACTTGCATCTCCTGTGGAACGTGCACATCTGCCTTGCACATCTGCCTCTCAGGGGAGGATTTATGACTGTGCAGGGCTTGGATTTTCCAAGCTGCTTATGCTTATGAGTTATGCATATACTCACTACATACCCTTGCGTCCAGCATTTGGATGAACAGTTTTCCTTGGCCTTGCAGGTTAAATTCTTGTCAAATGTAATTGTTTTTGTAGCCCCAAAAGTGGAAAGTGAGTGGATATAAACAGTGCACACGTGCTTGATTTGCATATCTTAAGGCTTAAGTAAATGGTCTTTGAACCATCTAGAAGAATTTATTTTATAGTAAAGAATAAACTGATGTTGTTATGCCTGCAACATTCAATTCCACTGTTGGGGAAAAAGGGTTTTGAAAACTGTGCACTTCACGTATGTGCTTGTGTATTTTTAAAGAACTCATTAAATTATGGTTGTACTACGTATTTTAAATATTGACATTTCTGAGTGGGGTTTAATTTTTATTCTGCCAAGTGTTGTAAATTCCTGTTTTGGATTCTGAGGATTTCAGTGGAGGTGGAAAACCACTAATAATTTCTTCTTGTTCACGCAACTTATATTCACTTGCATGTTTTAACTTGAGGCAGACCTAATCTATTGATGCTGATAACACTGCTCTGAGTGTAAACCAAACTCTTTCGGAGTTGGAAAGAGTAACATTTCCTCTAAGTAATGGCAATGATCATTACCTTAATATAAAATTTTGTTTCATAAGGCCCTAATGCAGCAAGTATTTAGGCACATGCCCGAACTCCACTGATTTTTTTTTTCTAGTACAAAACAGGATAACATGAGGCAGCCAGTTCTCTCCACTTCAGCATTTACTTGACTTTTGGGGTCAGTAAATGACATCTGATAGAATAGTGATGAGGGGATTTATCAATCAAAAATGCCTCTGATTGAGAAGGAAAAGAATTACTGGAAAAGATGGAGAATTTTCTCTTAATTAATCTTACCCTGAGATTTCATAAAGATTATTTTATGGTCTGTAGCTAACGTGGTGGTTATGCAGCTAAAGGCATTATCTTCACATCATTATAATGAAACATAACACTGGTATCCTTGACTTTATTAGCCAGGCTTCATTGGTATCTGACATTATATATTTCCTATTATAAATCTAAATAAGAACTTACATTGACCTGCATTAGACCAAACATTAAACAATTTACTAAGATTACAACTTTAGAAAAAAAAAAAAAAAAGAAAGAAAAAAAGAAGTCTTTTAGACCACCAAGAAACAACCATAAATTTAAGGAAATATGAGGTTTCCACCATGTGACTTCCCCTGCAGAGTTATGCAACAGGCTGCCGTTACTTAAAGGTCATACATAAAAAATTTATGGTACATTTTTAAAGAGATTTATGGTGTTTCTATTTATACAACTTATATGTCAACAATTTAAAGGTATAGTATACTAAAATAACGAATTAAACTCTAATCCCTTTGAATCCTTGATAAAATAGAATGCTTTAACATAAGTCTTATATAAAAGAGGTTTAATAAATGTATCTATATTAATTGATGTGGTATGGGTGATGTAATGATTAGCTGTTTATTATCTATTTCAGATCATTTGCTCATTTTTATCCTGAAAATCATTTGCAAATGGGGCTGCTTAGGGGAGCATTCCTTGGAGCATAGGCCCATTACATGGTGGTGTAGCTCTCTTTGGAATTGCTCTGCAAATCAGTCTCAGAACCAACTTTCCCTCTATGCTGAGATGACTTGATACGACCTAGCCCTCTTGTTTTAGGATATCTTTGAACTTAAATATGCATCATTTATGGTAGATGCTGCTGGATGTTCTGGAAGTAAAAATTTGTAATGCTATAGGAGCATTACACCAAGCCTTAGTTATTTGCTGAACTTTATTCACTTTGCACTGGAATGAAATGAGGGCAGTCAGACACTTACTCATTGCTGAGGCAAGAGAGTGACAAACACTTAGAATGGGAAGAGTCTCAAAAGCTTAACCAGTAGGACTTGAACTCAGCCATGGAAGTCACATTGTGAACCTTGCCTTTGCACGCTTAATGTAAATATATTTATGTGGAAGTTGAGACTGAGAATGCATCACTTTATGCCAAGATGTCTGGCAGGGATTATTGATGCTAAATTCATCCCTGAATTTTGCATATTAAATTAATGAATGAATATGATGGCTCCATTGGGGCACAGCATTTAAAATACCCTCAAGTGTGTAAGCACTTTGGTCCTATAAATACTAATTTCTCATGAAAACAAGTCTTCACAGATAAACAAAGGTCCTAATATGTATAACATCTATGAACATGTGCAACCATAAACACATTGATACGACCAGTGCCTTTGAGGCCAACCATAAACACGGTGCTGGATGGGAGAAAGGTACCAATATGGTCATGGAGATTTGTGGTGTTGTGGCCTCATCTTGTCCTCAGTAAAGAGCCCAGGAATGCAGACTGGTGGTGCTAAGTTCCTAAAAATAGGGAGGGGAATTCTCCACAATTCTCTGGCTTGCTGTGCCACCCACCAGATTTTAGTTGTGGAGTCCCTGCTGACTCAACTCATCGTATCTCATCCCTTGAGGATTCTCAGTATTCCTGTAGGGATGCCCTTTGTCTGGGCTAGAAAAATGTCTCTTGCCTTGCCATGGGAGACACTGTTAAACTGGCTCTGAAGATAACACAGAGTTCCTGAGCAGCCCATCAGAGCTGGAGCTGATCGTGTAACAGGTCCTCAGCAAAATTACCCAACAAACCTTTGCAAAAAGAACTTATGCAACCCTGCATCACCGGGTTTCTTGCTGTAAAATAGAGCTCTATGGGTTCTGTGGATTTTGGATGTTTCCAAAGCTGTGGCACCCTGTGATTTGCCTTTGCTGACTGCAGGAACATATCGCTCTTTCTAAGCTGGTCATCACCCCTTCATCAGCATAATTCATTCCCACAGTAAGAAACTGTTGTAAAGAAATTAGCTACAACTCTTCCAGCAGAGTTTATGGGTTTGTAGGCCAACTCAAGCAGCAATTAATTTAAAAGAAGATGTGATCATTTCCTATCTTTTATGAGCATTAAATAATATTTTTTTTTCTTTTTGACAAAAAATATTTGACATGTCAAAGGAGTAGAATAAGAGCTGATAGCATCTATGGTATTTTAAAATATGAATATCTTTTATAAATAAGAAAATCACAAAGTGTTAGAAAAGAATAACAGATATGGCATTTTAAAAGCTGTTTTTCTTTATAACTCTAAGTCTAGAGTTTCAGAGAGAAAACACTAATAAAAATTAGTCAGTCATCATTATGATGTCATTCTCATAATTTCCCTTGAAGTAAACTAGCAAGTACAAATAATATTTGTAATGTCTGACATCATCTATGTAGCTTTCCATATGCTCAGACTTTGGGTTAAATTTAGTGATGTTTCCCATTTGTTAGAGAGAACACCTTCTGGGTGGAATGGATTTCATTAAGAAAATCTCTCTGAAGTTAAGCCATCTTTGTAACTTGTTTGAAGCAAAACAAAACCAAACCCCAAACAGTCCAGGAATGATAGGAGTACAGCAGTAGCAATTTGTCAAAAATGCGATTGTCTGTAAGAACCAAAGTTTTAGTCCAAAATCTGAGGGCTCACAGGAAGAAAGGAACCATGCTTTTCAGTGTTGTTTTCTTCAAAAAGAAGTAAGCATCATCATAATTGTTTTATGTCAGAAACAATTCTCCCTTCCATGTGACAAATACACATTTATCACAGTTGCTCTGCAAAGGCTTCTTGGAATCAAACTTTAAAAATGTTTTGGAGGAGTCATGGACTCTTTTTTTGCTGCAGCATGACTGGCTCATCAGCATCCTTGTCCTCAGGCAAATATCTACCAGTTGAGTTAATTTGTAATGGAATTATCAACTGGAATTGTATCTTTCAAGTCATCTTTCAAAGACACACAGTACACAAATGATGTGGACCAATTTAATCCAAAGACCCCTGACAACTTTTTCAAACAGTACATTGCATTACTTAATATAAACTTGAAATTTAAGTAAATATTATTCGTTTTTCCTGATTTTGTTGTTGTTGTTGGAAGACTTGGGCATCTGTTTTAAATGATGTCATTATTTACACATGGTGACTTTTGCATTTGAATGGACATTAGCTAAATGTGACAGTTATTCAAATTCAAAGTAGAAAAAATGACTAGAGCTGTCAAAATATTGTAATACACTGATATATTATTCCTTGATAAATGCCAACATTTTCTATTACCCTCTCTCCCCCACAAAAAGGACTAGTTAATTCACACATTTGCAATCTATACTTAAGTACTGAATGGAACAATTTCTGAAAGGAAAATAGCTAACATAAATATAATTTCTTCTTTAGAAATATGAGGTATATAATAATTAGGACAGCCTCACTAAAGCTACAGAACTCATATTCCCTTAGGAGAAAAAGAACAATAACTTCTGAAAAAATGACAGGCTATACACAGCTTGCTATATCAGAGGAATAAAACTGTCACTGCTTAAGCATATTTAAAAGTGGTAAATTCGCTTCCTCTACAAATTCATAAACTCAGAAATATTTCCTTGCAATCGTTCTTGGAACTGATAGAGGAAAATCTCCCAGGGCCACACGAAATGCAATAAGTGTAATATGAAAATTGCCCTTTCTGCTGTGAAGATTGAAACAAAGCAGATATTCTCCAGAACACCAGCAGGTTCCCCTGCTCTCTGCCCAGATGGGCTCTTCCCAAAGCCCCCCTGCATGAGGGGCTTATGGGGCTCGTCAGAGCTGAACTGGATGGAAGGAATGTGGGCTCAGACATCTGCAGGCATGCCACAGAACCTCAGCAATCCAGCCTCTTGTTAATTACAACTAATATTTCATTATGCTGTGGAATTTTCAGCTACATAGCTGTGTGTACACATCTTACTATGTCGTGTAGCCAACGCTTGCAATTAAATTACAAGCCTTGCGAAGTATAAGAGGTGTATGGAAAGCTGGAATTAGTAGAATGAAGCACTGCAAGTAGGTTTTCAGCTTTTTAATTTGAAACCTTCAGACTTCTTGATTGCAGGAAGAAGTCTGAGAACACAAATCAAACTAAAAAGTAAGGAGGCAGTGAATTTCCACTCCCCTTCTTTTCAAATGTATTTTTTAAGCACGTGGCTTTTAAGCCAATTTCATGATTTTGGAATCTGCTTCATGCGTGTGTGAATGGACAGGATTGAAGGTACTTTACATGGCTTATTTAAAAATAACATCCTAACCCAAGCTATAAATCACAATAAGTATTTAATGCCTTATGTATATAATAAATATTCAAGTCTAAGTATCTGGTTACAGCAGTGATTAAGAGTTCTGAAAATCAACCCCTTAAAGGACAATCTTCAGTGGAAATAGTGTGAGTGGTGAGGCTTCTTCCACAGCCTTCTATGCACATGTGCAGTTCACAGCCATTAAGTCAACAGCATCACAGCATCTCTTGTTTCTGAACTCCAGTGCAAATCCCTACACTTGGCAAATCTCACTTGAATGCTGCTTTTTGAGGAATTAAAGTAATTCTTAAGACAGAGAGGAGCCAACCTGATAAAAAGTTCTAAACCTTACAGTGTTTAAAGCAGCTTGATGGGTTTCATGGTGGGAAGAAGGACAGGAGGATAAGAAAAGTATCTCAGGAGGGCTATCGCTATATTCTAAAGTTTTTCAGCAGAAAGCTTGGTCTTTGTTGAGTTGGGGAAGAACTACCTCTGACTGGATAGCCCAGCCAGAAGGAATGAATCAGAACTACAGATACAGATTCCTGCAGACTTTTTCTTTTCCAAATCCCATTACATTTGCAACAATGCAGGCAGGGAACTGACTGGCTGGGGACAGCTCTGCTGAAAGGGAGTGTGGGGTCTCGGCAGACAGCGAATTGAGCACGAGCCAGCAGAGTGCCCTGGCAGCAGAGAAAACCAGCCGCAGACTGGGCTGTTCAACAAGAGCACAGGCAGCAGAGAAACCCATCATGCCCCCTCCACTCTGCACTCAGGAGGCTGCAGAGAGAACGCTGCACCTGCTTCTGCAGCCCCTCAGCACCAGAGTGGTGTCACTACCCTGCCGTGAGTCCAGGGAAGGAGGGCTGGGGACTGGAACCTCTGCCCTCCGTGGAGAGGCCACCACAGTGAGGCTTGTTCAGCCCAGGGGACAGAAGGCTCTGGGACCTTGTTCTGCAAGTGGGGTAGTTAACTGTGACAATGAAATTAGAGAATGACATCTCCAATGTAATTACCCTCTGTGAGAGGCTGTGACTCTTACGCTAGTCTAGGACTTTTTGAAAACATTTCTGTGGCAGGTATTGTTGGAAAACCCTAATCAGTAAAAAAACCCTAGTTCATGCATCCAGTCTAAAGATCTAACCTATCAAGGTACTGGTTATGTTGTTACAGACTTTCTCTCCTTTTTCTGTTTTTACTAAAATTTTTAGTCTTCACCTGAGAATATTTCCAAACAAGATTTCCTATGAATCAGGAGGGGAATTCTGCACTTGATTCATGACAGGGAGTACAATCTGTAATTTCAATATAGAGCAATGAGTCCTTTTTACCAAACAATATTGAAGTTCATGCAGTAGCACAGCGGGTCTCTGTGAGCGAGGACCATTGACTTTATATGTGCCTTTGAAGCTGCCTCCCTGAAATTAATGGTCTTATTGTATATTGTGTCCAGTACTTTGTAATTTTATAAGCACCTCCAGTTTCTATTGGAAATGCTTTCTATTGCATCCAGCCCTGATACAAAACAGCCACACATGTGAATCTGGTAGAGTGAATGAGTTATCAAGCCACCAAGCTTTGCAGCATACCTCATGTTTCACATAAAAGGTAATTTTGAGATGCTCAGTTCTATTCCACGCAGAAAACAAACACTAACTTACAAAACTAACTACTTTATTTCTGGACAAGGAATCTGGAGCAAAGATTAAAGGTGATTGTTGTATAGGCTACCACACCAGCAGATATAGGACCTACCTGCACCCAGTTTTATTGACAGATAGTAGCCCAATTCCTTTTCAGGAAAGCTACATGGCTGCTGGGTTTTTTTGTAAACAACTGGATAATAAATTATAGTAGTAGAAAAGCTACAGGCGAATACTTCATTAATAGTTCCTGAACCAAAACTATCAAAGCAGCAGCATGTAACAGACAAGTGATTATGTAGCTCAAATGTCATTCCTTTTAAGTGTGACAATTCAATTTGTTAAACTTTTTCATCAAAGAAAAAACAGAATGAAAAGGCAGTATTGCCTTCTCTGAAATGTATTACTTCACCTATTTCTGCTAGATCTTATTTTTTCCAAATTAAATATATTTTTAGATGCCATCAAACAATATTTTATTCAATTGTATCTTGATGAACTGCTGAGGATGCTGCTGAGTTAAATAGCGACAGTGTTCATTACCCAAATATTTCACAGCCTCTTTTAAATACTGCTCAATACCTGCTTTTTATAGCTGGTTAGATTTTTGGAGTTGTCACTGACATTCTTATATTTTTTCCAGGATAGAACAGAATAAGGTGAGAGAACTTGTTGTGTGTTGAAAGATTCTTTATGTTGTATTGAATTACTGTGCCATTTCATTACTTATATTTTAAAAATTTCTCTAGACTTCCTCCCAACACACTCAATCTTGTATCACCAGCAAATTCTGACACTTAGTTATGAACTTTTCAAAGTAACAGCTGATTTTCTGGAAGCAGTACAAGATTACACATTTTAAAATTATTTTAAAGATATGGATTATTTATTTCTTCTATTTGCTTCCCACTCATAATTTAGAAGTGTACTGGAGATATGTCCAGAGGCTCAGAACCACAACAGGGTGTTTTTATTGCGTGAGCAGCAATCTCTCAGACCACTTTCTTCAGAAACACCAAATAAAAACTTCTAGAAATATAAACTATTTTTTCTTCATTATCTTACAGATTCTTTGACAGCATTCTGTTTGTGGCAAGAAATTGATGTATAAACAAGATGCTTTTTTTGACCTAATTTCACAATTCTCCTAATTTTTCATCTAGGACTTTTGTGGGTTCTCCCTTCTCTGTTGTTTGCAGAATGACCTTCAGAGCCCTTTTACAGCCAGACTCACAGATGAAATTTTGTAAAAGCAAACAGTACTCTTCATTATCGTAACTACTCAAATTTTCAGCTGCTTTAGAGCACTTATTTTCAGAGTAATTTATACTGTGCTTTCCATTATTTCTATTCTCCCTCTTTCCCCCCCCACCCCTTCTATTCTTACAGGTGGAAAAGCAGCAAATGTTAAAAATCAGCTGTAGGATGTGCTTTTCTCAGTTTCCCTTATGGAAAGTCAAGTTGTATCTTTTGATTTTATACTCTATTTGTCCACCCAACCAGCCTCTGCCAAAGATCATCACCTAGCTTGAGGAAGTCCTTTTATCACAATATCTTTTAAAATTCTCTATATTTTTTCCCTATTTGTCCTTTAAATTTCCTCTCAAACCTCAGAATGTTGTTCTTCCATGAATATTTATGGGAAACTCCTACTTACTCTGTCAGTGAAACAATGGCAGGATATAACCCTTACTCTGGTGTTCTGAATTTATATTCTGCTCTATTAGTGTCACTTGTGTTGGATTTCCATTTTATTATAAGATTATTATTTTTTAGGGGCCTGAACATTCCCTTGTACCTTGTAATATTTCTCACCTTCTTGATTCCTGATTGTTCCAGTATAAACCTATTTTCCCTGAGTCTAATAAGGTACTTTTAAAGAACATTCATGCTGCTTCTATGATTTTAATTTCCTAACTTTCCCCTTCAGGCTATTTCTAACTTCCTCAATATAAAAATCTTCCTTTTTTGAAAAGTACTGCAATATTATTACCTTATGGTAGGTTCCCACGGGAGGATGTTGAGCTTAATGATATTATGGTCGCTTTTATTTAGTGGCTCAACCACTTTAACTTCCTGAATCAACTCAAGATTTTGCATCAAGACTTGATTTGCCCTTTCAGTATTCCATAGAAATTGTGATGCCTTACAAGTCATGATGATGCCCAGTAATGTATCTCAAGTAGTCAGTTGTTGTTGGACCAAGATTCAGCTGAAAACAAACTTTAGTAGTGAACTATATGGTAGTTCTGAGAAGCAGATTGAAATATGGTTCGTCTTTGAACGAGATCCACTGCTTCTCTGAACTTATAAACATGACTTTGAAAGAATGTACACTGTTTTCCTGATTAGAAGTCCCTTCTCTTTTTTTTTTTCCATTACTCATTTATTTCAACCCCAGTTTTAAAATCTATCTCATTAGAAAAACATTCTCAATAACAGAAGTTGAAACAAATATAGACATGTATCCGTGTTCAACACAGAGCTATTACTATTTCATGTTATGAGACGACAATATTTGTCTGTACTATTCTCAATTTATTATTTCAAATCCCAAACTGATTATTTTAAATCGAACTTTTCTTAAATTTGCCAAGAAAGGTTTGTTTCATTAATGTTATAATTTGTGGTTCACATTTCGAAAGAAAGCTAAAAATAATTTCTAAAATAAGGTGTCTTTCTGACATCAACACAGCTAACTTACATTTTTGCAGTTTCCAGGATTGTTTCACTTGTACAAAGCAGTAAAAGTATCCTGCTCTTTCCATTTTTCTCGTACTATAAGAACCAAGAAAGCAGGAATTTGTTTAGCTCATTGGCTCCATTTATCCTGAGCCAAGACCATGATCTTGGAAACCCTGTAACTTGGCTGAATACAGTACAAAGTTCTTTGCAAAAAGCCAGTGCAATTAGAACAACGCAGTGTATGTTCAGTCTCAAAATTAAGACGATAAAGTTTCAAACAGCAAGAACTGAAACAAAGTATCATGGACCCAGACCTTTAATCAGTTGAACACAAATCCTAATTCCAGTAGGTTTTGCTCAAATGAAGAATTGTGTGATTGAGGACAGCATTAAGAAAACACTATTCTACCTTTTTGTAAATGGGCGGAATTCACACAGAAAACAAGGAAACATAATGGAAGAAGTGCAAGTTTTGTGCAGCCCAGCCTTGGGAGCTTCTCTGAATACTCCAGACAGAGTGATACTATAACACAGCAATACCCTTTGCACTTTCTACTTTATCACTGCTTACTGCAAAGCAGATCAGCACATTGCAGACTCTGTTTTAAAATCCATACTCTTTAAAAAGCTGTTTTGGCTTTTTTCCCAAAAACCTCCCCTTCCCCTACATCTAACATACGTGTAAGACATTCTCTTCATTTTTATAAAATAATCTGTAATTTCTATTTTCATGAACTACAACACTTAAGGAAGTCAAATAAATAAAATTCAGTATCAAAGATTCTAGTTCATTATGTTTCAATTCACCTAAATTATTCATGGGTTGTCAAAGGTACATTTTTGTTTTATTGAATAAAGGAATTCTCAAGCCTTATTAAAATAACTTTAGCTTTGCTCAGATTGAGAGTAATTTTCTTTCATGCATTTTGTTGGTTTTTTGTTTTGGTTTGGTTTGGTTTTTTTGACCACTCATATAAAGTGATTTCAGAAGTTACTAGGTTAGTAAGGAGCAAATTAAGCTCACTTCCCTTAGTCATTTGCTACCTTTTTTCCTTAGAATACTTACTCCTGGAAGTTGAAATACTTATGTAGATAGTAAAATAAAATAAAGTTTATACACCCTGATGAAATGTATATGCACTTTATACAAAATAGAGGAGGATTATGTGGACTGTATAGAACTATGTTCCTTTGGGTTTTTTATTTGCGCCATAAAACTTTAATATACTGTTTTAAAAGCAAAATTTTTAAATGGACAGTATAATTTTAAGGAGAATGTATCTCTACAAGAAGTGCAAAATGTTGCAAGCTGCAAAATGCTGACTCACTAAACTACAGAAAAACCAGTTTTCAATCCTTCTACTTCAAGAATGTCATTACTTTTAAATTAAGTAATCATTACACGTTTATTTTCCAAACATCCAACTTTATCTGTGGTTTTCCCAGCCCCACAGACCTTTGGAGAAACTTGGATCCTGTCTGTGAAAGAGTTTTGATTTGAGGGGCAACTAGCAGAGGGGTAAAACCCCACAGGAACTGGTTTCTGTGAGGCAGTTCCCTAATATTCCCTACTTTTGGATTTTTCTGCTGCTTCAAACTTTGGACATGATGTTTGGAACTGGGTTTGGGAGGGTTTTGATCTGTAAGTCACTGCAGGGACAAACTGGAGTAACCTCATGGGTGGCTTGTTAAGGTTTATTTGATCTTCTGCCTTATTTACACAGGCACACACCTGCCTGTGACACGGGAGCACTGACTTCTTGCTCTTTCCCTCAAAAAGTCACTGGAGCCATCCTGTCCAAAAGTCACTGATAATATTGTCCTGTCATATCTTGTAGGGCCATTATGGGGAAGGAAAACAGCAGCAATGGAAGCTGCCACTCTTTCACATTGCTTCTCTTCTGATCTGAGATTCTATTGATTTGGTGAGATCTTTAAGGTGCTCAGGGTTTGAACAGACCTAAACATTGTCTGCTGCTTGATAAACTCAGTCAATAGTGCTTGGTCACATCTTCAACAAGGCCTCTGGGAGGTGTACAGTATCATTCTACATTCATTACTAATAATTAAGCATCCAATTTGTTATGCAGAGGTATGTATTTGCTTTAAGGAAGAGCTCAAGTAAATACTTTTAAAATGTAGTTTGATATAAAAAAAACCTCTTCTCATTTACATTACAGCATCCCTCAGATCCATTACAGCATCTACACCACTTGTGTGTTGTCCCTGGGCTGTTACAGGGATGGAGAATCCAGCTGATGGAGATTCACCAAATTTTTAAGAATGCCAAAAATATAAAAAATTTTGAGTGATTTACTCCTTCTTTTATTTCTTTTCAAGGCATTCAGCTAGCATAAAAATAATGATTATTACATAAATTAAAGTTGTTGCAATTCAGCTGTAGGGATTGCAGTCCAAAGCCAGTGAAGATAGATCAAGGTTTTAAAAAGTATCTGCTGTAAATTAAAAACAAATGGTTGAAAGTATTTTGCAGACCTCTCTCCCACAGATTGTATATTCCATTTTCCAAATTAAATGTAAGAAAGAATATTACTTCATTGAGATTTATGGAATAATTTCTTTTAAAATTCCAGCAATATGAGAATGTAGGCAGACACTGACAATGAAGAAAAATAAGTGTCAGCTACTAAGTGGTTTCATCTTTTGGAGCTTTTTATTTTTATGGTAATGGGAAAAATTAGTTCTGACTGCTTTTTAAAGCTAAAATTATATATAAACCATTAATTAGGGGCAGATCATTTCTCCCACTTTTACTGCAGAGGGGATAAAATGGGTGGAAAACATGATAATATACCAGTGCACCACTGGAGGAATTGTTCCTCCCTCAGCCCAACTTGCTGATCCTGTCTAAGGAATAGGACTTAAGAGCTTGTGAGAAAATGTGTGTAAGAGGATATAAAGGAAAATTGTTCTGTGGCATCTGGGGGAAATATATATAGGAATAGCAGTTGGGCTGTATTAACTATGGAAGTAAATGTGTTACTCAATTTTTCACCTCTTTCAAGACAAACACAGGACCCGTTTTCCATGTGGCACAGTACAAAGGATGTAACAAAAAGAAAACAATTCTGATGGACAGGAAAGAACAAAGAAGAAGTCCCAGGAACACGGGACTGGTTTTGAGAGCTCCACCACGTCACGGATTCCCTGAAGGATTCTTAGGACCTCATTACAAATTTTGGGGTGTCCAAGAGCTTAAAGGGATGATGAATCCTGGAGCCTTAGTGGACTGTGAAACCTCCTCCGATTAAAGAAAAACATGTGGTTGAAACTGTGTTGGCTAAAAACCATGGAATTTTCTGCGTAACTTTATTCCTTCTTTGCCATTTTGTGTTGGCTATCATGATCTGCCTGTTATATTTCAGCAAACGCAATAATTTCCTTTTAATTAGATAATTGCCATGTTATTTGTTGGTTTTGATCACTTCTAAATTCAGCTTTTGGTTTTAACAAATGTCGTTTCAGAAGATGATGGATTTTTACATTTTTTAAACCGCTAAATGTTCAAAAAGGATTTGTACACATAACAAAATTAAAGTAGGGATTATCTAGCACTGTGTGTGGGATACAGCTATAATCTATACAGAGCATGGAAAAGAAACTGGCATTCTCAATTGCACTGCACACATCTCAGTAATAACAGGGTATGAGGCATACAATTTCATGGAACACCCACAATGAAAATTATTCTTTCCAAACAGAGAATTGTTTTGGAATAAGTTAGGTTAATTGGCACCATGGGATTCCTCTCAAGGAAACACAGAACATTAAAATCTACACATGTGCATGTAAAATGATAAAGTATTATCTTCTTTCCCCTCTCAGCTCCTCAAATCTGAGACACGCTACCCAAAATCAACAGAAACTATTATGTTTTGTTGATTCAAATTTCCTCAGAATAAACTGGCAATTCTTCATCTGGTCAGCTTACAACCTGAGAGCCACTGCACTGTTCCACAATTGCTAGCTCCAGTATGGAGCAGTATCTAGTGCAGTCTCTCACACAAAAATAGAGGTCTCCAGAGCTTTTGGCACATGCTTTCAGAATGGCAAGAAACTTTATTTTCAACAGAGCTACATGGTGCTTCATGGTACAACCTGCTTCAAAGGCCTGTTGTGCCCCTATTAGGATTAGAACCAAAATCTGCAAATGGTTAATGAGAAATCCAGGCACATTTCACTGTCATTAAACAATCTTTAGTTAAAACACAGTATTGTAGAGTTTCTGAACACAGTTAAAGTATGTTAAGGCCTCACAACAGTAATATTGCCCTCTCAAAAATTACAAAGAACTTATCACCGATAAAGAAAAAAAACCTTTCTTTTAATGAAGAAGGCTGAATTCTCATGCAGACTGCTGTGCTGTGTGCATTGTGTCTGTTTCATTAATGTTTAAGTGTACTAAAATCAATTATATTCTACGTGGTTTTTTTTTCTTTAAAATGTAATGATTTTTTCACATTTAGCCATTTGCACACCTTAACCATTATTCCTTTCTGAGTTTTCTGTTCCAATTATGTCAAGACATTTAAAGGTAATTAATTGTGGTGCCTAGTAGTCAGGTCACAGGTGAGTGTAGCCTCAAAACTTGTGTCTGTTGTACCACAGGTCTGACTGCTGCTCTGCTGACCTCTCAGATGAGGGAGAGACCCCTGTGACCTGACAGCACTTCACCTGCAAGTCCTGTGCTGAAAAATATTTCATCACTCCCCTCTGCAGACTCCAGGGGAAATCCGAGGTCTGTATTGGTTGCCTTGTCATTTTTGCAACACAGGCCATGTAGTTTCAGTCTCTCACTAAAGACATCTTAAAGTCTCCCTTTTCATACACTGAAAGAGGGGTTGCAGGACACCCAAGAATACCCCAAAATATATCACTGTTATATGTCAATGATTTTATCCACCTTGCCCCCCTGCCTGGCCCTATGCACATATCTTACATGGATTTACCATTTCATTAAAGTACAGGAGCAAGACAGCAAATAGAATTCGCACTCAGCACTGGAGCAATTAATTGTAGAATGGAATAAACATGAAATCTTGGTCTGTTCCTCATAGAATATATAGTCTGTACCTCAATGTTGTTATTTTAGAGGACTATCCCTATTCTTCATATGGAGATGAGAGCTTGGTCTGGTAGAATGATGAGGATTTACTTTCCAGAGTTTTCCTAGAGTTTGTTTCTGAATAACTGAGGAATTGCAGGCTTACTGGGCTGAAGAAGGAAGAAATTCAGATTGTATCTCTCAGTTGTCATTCCAGTGCAGCCTGGAGAGAAATACAACCTTCCACTGCTCCCCTTTCTCTCCATGGATCAAAATAATCCCTTTTGGGACTAACTGGTCATGAATTTAGTAGCCACTATAAGTTTGGCTTTCTAGGGAGTAGAGAGTACAAGCAAGTGTTTAGTGGAGGAGAGCACAGTTTGCTGTGATGTCAGGCCAAAAAGTTCAAGAAAGGTTCATTTCAGCATCATCCATGTAAATGTTCAGAGGAAAATAAATTGAAACTACTGGACTTGGATGGAAAGATTAGCATGAATTATGTGAATTGTGGATATTCTGTCAGTAACACAATTCCTGTGGATATCAATGGACAGCGTATGTGTTAACCGAGTTCTGTCTGTGCATCAACATGATGCAAAAATGAATGTACACATCCAGTAAAGAGGAATATTAAGAAGTTTTATCAGTGACAGAACTGAGCAATTCAGCAAATAACACAAACAATCTGATCCTATTCCCACACTAAGTTTTAAATAGATTTTATCCCTGGCTTATTGCAGTTTTCTGTAGCCGATCCTCACTGCAAAGACAGCATAATCTATTACAAGCCTCTTGGAAGAGGCTTTGCCAGTGCTGGAGGTAGTGGCAATTAAAAAAAAAATGTTTTATTTGATTATATATGGAATGACCTGAGTAATATATATTCATGTCATTGAATGTTACGGAATCATGGAATCATTAACTTAGGCAAACACCTCTATGATCATTAAATATCATACAAATCATAAATTTGTATAATCATAATTCATATTAATTTGAAAGCAAGATGAACCAAAAAGGCGACCGTGGCTTAATTTTTAGGGGAACTTTCTGTTTAAGTGTTTCTGACAAGGAAAACCATAGGCTTAGAGCAGAGAAGACTGTGAGAGAGGTCATTTAACTCATATATTCTCAACAGTGATCTCTGATACCATTTAACTGAGATTTTCATCCCTTTTCCCTTCCCTTCCCTGCCCTGCCCTTTCCTTCCTCAGAGACTTTGCCCTTCATCATGGTATTCCCATGAGATACACGAGAAATATTTTATTACTAGCAAAAAACCCAAACCAAACAACCCAAACAAAAACAACCAACCAAAACTAAAACTGAATCTCTACTGATGTGCAAGTGGTAACTGCATAATGGTGAGTTTAAGGACACCCATTTTGCAGGGGCTTCTGCTCTCAGCACTGTGTGAGGCAAAGTGCAGCAGAGTGCAGCCATTCTTGCTGGCTGCACAATTTATGACCCCGCAGCCAGCAGATACACACCAGAGCTGCACCAGGGCTCAGTCACAGTCAAAAAGAAAACAAAACAAAACAACAACAGAAAAAGAAGCAATAAACTGAAAATAACTTAAGGATCAGAGATGACAAGCAACTGAACGTGAAGCCGTGCTGCAATTCTGTACCTAAAGAGCTCGTTCAGTCAGTGGATTTATAAGTAGAAAACGACCTTCTAACTTCAGGGACTTGATTTTACTATTGGCAGCAGTAAGATGTAAACTTGGCTACTTTGTGCAGTTCTGAGGTCCTTCGTTTTAAAAGGATTTGGGGAAGTTGAATGATTATAGGGAAGGACCACAAAAATGATTTAAGGACTAACAGTTGCAACCCTAGAGCTACTTAGCTCTTCAGAAAGTATTTTGAAAGGTGATTATAGCACTTAATTCCCAAGAGAAATGGTAAGCTCCTAATTTTTTTGTTGTTGCCAAACCGTACCTTGATGCCTTCCCTTCTGAACAATATATTTTAGACCTATATACTTTAGACCTATGCAGGTTTTTGGGCTCAAGAGAGAAGGAAGTAAGTGAAAATTGATGTAATAGGTTGTGCTACATTTTATGATGACTGCTACTAACCTAAAGGTTTCCAAATCTTAGGAATAATACAGTGAATAAGATAAAATACAGTCACAGGAGTATGAAAAGTTGGAGAACTGCTACAGCATTTTTCTGTAAGTTAGATACATTCTTCAGTACAAGGTGTCTGGACTGATCTGGTAATATCAGCATATTCAGCATTGCTGCATCTAAAGAAATCATTAAATCCAAGTATCTGAAATGTTTTGACACTTTTTTTTCCCCTGCTGAGTGCATTCTGGGATAAAATCAGATTTGCATGATACTTTTGGAGCCTTTCATTATTTTGCCTAAATTTTGACAATAGACTCAGATACATCAGGTCTAAATTTTCTAGATAATTGATTAGGGTCTCCTTAAATGCCACTTAAACCAAAGTGTTACCATTATTAATTCAATTGCTTATCATTTCAACTTTATGGCTCTTTTCTACTTGCCAATAGTTTAAAACAGAAAGAAAATAACAGTAGTAAAAATCAATCTGGAAGAAAAAAATGGGTTCTAATATTTTCATTTTAAAATTGTCTTTGCTACATAACTTTGAAGGAAGAAATGTTCCTCTGCAACTAACAACTCTCTTCACCACAATATAATGGAGCAGTAAATCACCAAAACAGGGAAGCAGAATTTTAATTTGGGGGTTTTATGGGGTTGTTTTTTGGTTAAAGGTTTATTCTTTTTTTTTTTTCTGAATATACCCAGGATAGTATGCAATAATAATGGGTACGCTAATATAGTAGGAGAAGGAATCAGTGTTTTCTCCACTACTCTGGGTTGGATATTCCTAAATAGTTGAGCCAGGTGCATGGCCTGGATTGGAGTTACAGGTCCATGTCTTGCTCAGCTTTGAGGCAAAACCGAGGTACACGACTTTTCCTTGTCACCACATTCCTGGCATTGGGAAGGAGGAATGCTGAATTAGCAAATTCTTGATAAATATCCATTCATGGCTTCCAACAATTAAGTTAAAAATAGAATATCAAAAAAGTATTCCTGCCAACTGAGCTGTCAAAGAGTTTTAGAAATTGGGAGATTTGGTTGTTCAGCTTATTTTTTTTTTTTTAATCTTCAGGAATCCTGCATCTAATTTTCTCTTGAGTAGGGCAACCAAGAAGCACAAGTCACCATCATCCATTCATGGAATCTATCTCTGTTATGAAATACTTCTCCACACTTGTGCTAATTCCTCCTGAGATACTGGCAGCAGATAAAATTATCGCTGCTCCTTTTTCATTTGAACTTCTTAAAATTAAATCATGTCACTGTCAGTAATTTTACTGCAGCAACAGTAAAACCTCAATGACTTCAAAGAACATTAAAATCCAACGGACCAATAAAACTTAGGCAAAGAGTTGTGCTGCCCTTCTTACTTGCTTTCTATTTATATCCACAGACCTTCCCAGAAGTGATGGACAAGAGGCAAGTCCTATTGGAAATCCTATTAATGAGCTTAGTGCAGCAGGGCCTGTGAAGAAGCCCTACAAACTTGCTCACAGCAATGTTAGGGGCTCCAAATGGATTTCATCAACACAGGGACCAGTAGATCCATTAGAGAAACAAAAAGGCATCTTTTTAGGAGGGAAACTTGACTTATTGTTATAGAATGCCATCACCTCTCTTCCTCTGTTTTTATATATTGTTTTCCAGTGCTGTGATGAGTGAAATATGTTAGTGAGATCAGAACTAACCTCCAGGATTATTTTCATGAAGGAAATACATCACTTCAGTTTCTTGGTTATATCGGCCTCAAGATAGTTTGAAGTTGATTCTTTGGAACAGATTTGCTACTTTCTGACAATTTAATGATTTTATCATTGCAAAATTTCCTCTTGACATTAGAAAAAGATGACAAAATCCACCACCATTATTTTATTTCATCTATTTGCATTAAAAGTATCTTTTTGGGATAAGATTCTTTTCAGAGCCATCAATTTATATTCCCTTTGATTCAACCACAGCTGCATTATTAGTAGTAGCATTAGCATTGTCATTATCATTATTCTAATAATTTACTGGGTACAACATATGTCTCTAAAAGTTTGAAAAAGTATTTTTGCTGTTTTTACTTTAACTAGAGTTAAGTATTTGTTTGTATTTCAGGTACAGAAAGAAAATAGCACAAACTGCTATTTTCAGACATTTGGGTATAAGAGAGAAAATTTTTAACGTTCTTTTTAGGCAAAAAAAAAAAAAGCTTGCCTTTTCTTGCTATCATTGCTCCCAGGCTGGAAAAGAGGTGAGAGATTTTTGTTTTCCTCAAAGTGTGTACATCCAAATTCTTGCACTGTACATGTTTCCTGAGTGAGCACAGAGGACACACTCCATGACGTTTGCACTGTGCAAGTGGATGCAGTGTTTTAGAGAGGTTTGCTGAGATTTTTTAATTGCTGACTGTTCTGCACTGCCTGCTGGAATATCATCTGTCCACTGAGTATTCTCCATTACTGATTTCTAGTATTGAAGTGTGTAACAGGTAAGTAAAACCAAATACTCTATCAAGTAGTGACAATGCTACCATTGCCACAATGATCTTTGTGGTACCATCTTTGTAGGACCATGGACAATGATTATGGGAATCAGAAAATGTTTAAGAACTCTTGCTTAAAAACCACCATTTTGGATATATGTGGTTCGGGTTTTTAAAATTTATTTATCATTTTATATAATGCACTCATTCCACAAATTCTTTACTCTTTCTGTGTAAGAGCTGGAGTCTTGCTCCTAGGCACATTCCCTTCCTCCTTACCTGCAAAGTACATAAAGCCTCCACTCTTGCCAGCCTGCATGAAACACTGCAATACAATTATCCTCAGTCATTGGACTGTTATCTCAGGTAATTGAATTGTACTTTCTAGCTTAGAAACACCAAATTATTTACACAAAATGTTACAGTTGAAACAGATGCAGTGTGGAGCATTATATGATGGTTAGAATAGTAAAGATTAAAGATATCAGGTCACTGATTTAAAACAGAACTAAGAGCTGAATCTGATCCTGAGGGTACCTGTTGAAAGTCATATCAAGCAGGTTAGTGCCTATTCAGGAGTATGGAAAATCAGTTTTCCATTTAGCCTTGTCTCTAAGTTGCAGGTGTAAAAGTTTCCTCGAGAAAGGTTTCTTTGGGACCAATACAGTTCTGTGGAAATTTCACTGTCAGTTTTTCACAAGTATGAGTGGTCAGGATTTTTGGTTAAGAAATATGAACAGCTTTAGATGGTTGTTTAAAAACACCCCTGATAAGGCCCTTCTGTTTGGATATCTTGAACATAATGCTTATCTACAGGGGCAGAAAGGGAAGCATTCAGCAAAATACATAATCAGATAGTGGTTTTTTTTCCTGAAAAAGGTGTAATATGTTTCATTGCTCTCTTTTTCAACACACAATAAAAAACTCTGAGATTTCCTCTTAGAAAAGTCTATCCTAATTGGCCTCTTGCCCTTATGGCTGAAACAAATTTATCCATTAACATGTGCTATGCATTTTAAATGGATCTACTTTGTCACAATTATTATTTAAGATCATTCTGTCAAGAGTATGTGAAGTTAACTTTCATCCATGCAAAATCTTCCATGAAGGCTTTTTGATATATAGTCCTGACTGTTCTAGGCATAACCTGATTACAACTTAAAACTTCTTTATCTATCTGGATTTTACTTACATTACCACTCAGAATTGTGACAAGAAATCAACATGGAGCAACACTTGACAACATTCCCTAAACAGAATATCTTCCAACAGACTTATGAGTTTTCCATTGGTACTTACCCCATAACTAGATGTAATTTCTCACCTCCACCTTCCAGCATATTCCCATCAGTGCCCATTCCCCAATCAGTCCATGACCATGAAAATATTCCCACTAAACAGGATCAAAGCTGTTCATACCACCAACTCTCCCTTGTGTCAGAATTTAAAGGGTCAGTCACTTTTATGTGCCCCCACAATACACACAATTTAAAAGCAGCCTCAACCCAGGAGAGAGGGTTTGTGCTACATTTGGGGTTGAGCCAAAAGGGAATGAGCATCCCTGCTCCTCTCCAGGGCATCCCTGAGCATTCCCAGGCCCCTCTGGTTGCCCAGCTCCCCGGGCATCACTGAGCACCTGGAGGGCTGGGAGGCCCTAAGCCAAACTTGCTCCCACTGGCACCACAGCAAAACTCATCTGAATTCAATGGGATGGAAATGAGCCCAAAGGGTGAAAATAAAAAGATGGAATGCTGTGCTGAATAGTTTCATTTGAATCTAAAGTGAGCAAAAAATGAAGGGAAAGAAAAATGTTTGATAAGAGTTACAAGATGCTGTTTTCCCTTCCCACTACAAGTTTTCACTTCTTTGCCAGAAAGAACTGTGGTGTCCCTTGTCATGACTCTTTCCTGTTATTTAAATCAAAATAATATCTAAAAAATATTCTTCCCATTTCCCCCGTTTATATGCTAAAAATATAAAAAGGTAGAGATAAGTATAAAATCCAACCTTTATTCCACTTTGAACAAGCTTGTGTATATCCAAAAAAGGTTCCTTGAGTATGTCTCCTTCGGGAGTGAAAATCTTCACGTATCCTTCTTTCTCAAGAATGAAGAGGCGATGGGATCCATCCCCACAATGTACTGCTCCAACAGGCTGCCTGAGTCCACTCACCACCTCCTGAATGCAGAAGCAGTTGTGCTTGTGTTTTCTAAAGAAATTTAAAGAAATAGTGAGGCTTTTCTTCTTTCCCGTAACCGTGACACAACAATATTCCTAAAACTATTGCTCTGCAATGTTATTAAAAATAGGTTTATATTGAATTTTTACAATATATTAATGTATATAAATTATTTCCTTGAATTTATGCAAGCACCTAATACAGAAAATCAGTCTGAGCTTCACTTTAGCAAAATTTGGTCTGCATACAAGAAAGACAACATTAAATAAACTTAGATCAAAAATGTAGAGCAATGGGAAAAATTTGGCAAAAGAAGAGAATCATTTAGAAATACAGAATTTCTACTATAAAATAAACACAGTAAATTTCATCACTTGGATAAAATTTGGCTTCTAAAATCCATTTAAAAATAATGACTTATGATGGAATAATCTAATTTAATTATTTTCACCAAAAAAAACCCCACAAATGAAATAAATTGAAGATCACGACATAAATATTTTAACTAATAAACTTATCACAGTTGTTTAGTAATATTAAATTCAGGTACAAATTACTTCCCAGAACTACAAATGATCCATGGGCTGGATGATAACCAAGATCCACAGGGTGGATCAGAGCAGGATTCTAACACCTTTTCAGCAAGGCAAATATCAAATAGCACTGAACTGCTGAAACTCATGCAACTTTCTCTTTTGACGTACACTAGCAGCAGCAAAAGAAAGTCACATCTGGAAAACACAGCTGCTCAGCATAAGCACACACTGAACTGTTTCACTGTGAAAACCACAGGCTTTGCTAGGGCTTTTTTTTTTTTCATATTAAACAGCATTTATCTTTATGAACCTGCTGATCTCTTCCTCTTTGTCATATTCTTCCATGTGGTCCAGGGAGTTAGAAGCTGGCCCTCGCACTTGTTTTCTTGGAAAATCTGGAAAGCACACACCACCATCTTTTCTTGCATAGTAATAGCAAAACTCATCAGCTGTAGTTTGGAGGAAACCTTAAAAATGCAAAAGAGCATACAAATATTTAGTGTGTTGTCATGTCTGCAGTTTTCTGTCATCAAACTCAGCTTTAAATAGATTGTAGTGGAAAAAGAGGTCATTTTAAACAAAGGGCTATCTGCAAAAAAAAGAGCCTGCTCTGAGTAAACACAAATGTATAAACACAAAATGAGTATTGCCTTTTACTGTTTATTCATCTGTATTTGTATTAAACCTCATTTTCAGTGTGCTTAAGTTTCATTCAGAATGACACAACAGTTCACTCATTAAAAAATTAAGACACAAAGTTTAGAGTTGAGGCTGTGACACACTTCTTCCTAATTTTAACCCTATCAATGAAGTGCATTATCTGCTCTAAAATAGCCTGAGCAACTTCTGTTTAATTTGCTTTTTTAAAAGTGATTAGTTCTAGTCAAAATCTCAGTAAAGACTTTGGTAAAAGACATACAGAAAAAAACTTTGTGGAATGCTGCTGGACATTGGTTGGAGAGGTTGAAGAGTGGATGAAGAGCTGGCCTCTGGTTGACTCCCAGCATTAAAGTAGCTGAGCAGTGTCCCATGGTTAAGTCCACTTCCTCAGCCCCATCTGAAAAAGGGAATGTGTCTCATGCTGCGTTGGATGAAGGGTGGCCTTAGGTTTTAGGTTAAAATGGGAAGGAGTTCAAAGACCCAGAGAAACACAAAGTTGATAAAACTTTGAAGAAAAACCCTGCCACAATTGCTATTACTTTCTTGCATTATGTTTAAGGACGTTAAAAAAATATCTATTTCTGTTCACTAACCTACTTCTAGTCATTTCTATGCAGGCTTTAATCAGGAGTACTAAATCTAAGAAGACAGAGTCTGGCTAGTTACACATGTACTATTTTATTTTAAGATAATATGTCTTAAGTTACCTTCATTCCTGTTTGCATTACTGGCAACTGTCTTAGGATGTACTGTGGTCCAGGACATAACTCATAGGATACACGGAATTAGCACTTAATTGGAATTAGAGGCCTAATTTATGCATGGCTTTACCACTTGTGAATAACGCAGTAATCCATAGATCTTGGCCATAAAACCTCTGGCTTACAATGTACAATAAGGACTGATCAGGGACAGCTGTGTTTCGTTGGAAAATGCCAATTTCTTACAAGCAAAGCTTTTTCAGAAACATTATCAGTTTTGACAAAATTTTACTTAACATGATGTTTCTGGTCCAAGCTCAAACTTCTGGTCTAAATGAAAATGACAGAACCAGACAGCAAACCTTGTATCACTATACTCCAATGTCTTGTAATTAGGGTGTTTCATTAGGAAGAGGAATATTCAGGTCAATGCCCCTCATCTGTCAGGCAAGAGTTTGACCCCAAGTCTCCCATTTCCCAAGTAAATGTCCTAACAACAGCTTTATTAGCTATCCTGGGGTGGTCTCTCTGTGGCTTTCTTCATGGAAAATTTTGAAAGAGTTCAATTTCTTCCTTATGTGGAATAGGAAAATTTTTTGGATCCCAGAATTTTTGTGGAGTGAAAAGCCTTTCCCACCCAACTATACTTCTTTTCATATACATCTTCCTCTAAAAATATTGGGAAAATGACACGACAAAGCCTGTCTTTGATTTCTACAAAATAATATCTGGGAACACATGGTAGTGTGTTGTGGTGTAAAAGTTTAATTACCGTGATTTGGAGCGTCAGTGAATTTCATCTCTGAGGAGCTGCTTTTAATTTATAATAGTTATTTGGAGAAAATTGGAGATGTATTTTCAAATGGAACAACTGAGGAAGAACTCTTGATATAATCAGACAGTAAGTAGTCCAAGGTTGTAGATATAATGCCAAAATCAGAGGTAATCTAAAATCTTGCTGTTGAATTATTTGACTTAAGAATACAGGGGTTTGTCTTTATTAATTTATTTCTCTAGGCGTGGTAGGTCATTCAAAAAAATGCAATAGCAAATTAGAGGTATACTATTACTAAGAATTTCTAGAATTTTCCAAGTATACCATTTACTATTTACTAAGAATAAACTTCTCTTGGCTTGAGTGCTATCTTTAGCCAGGAAAACCCAGATCATGTTGTGATCCCTCTGTTCACTCAGTACATGTCCATTTCAAATAACAATCAGATGCAAACTCACTTGGCCAGTGCAATGCCTTTTCTTATACGTGAGACTAATCCCTTTGCCTCATGAAATATTTTATCATGCACTAAAGTGCATGGTGCTCTGCAGTTGCCTTTTGCTGTTCAGCAAACCCATCAGCAGGTTCCAAGAAAGGATAAGGCTTATAGACCATTTTCATTATAAATCCTTGTAAAAAAGTGGAATTAGAATTAAACTATGAAAAATGTTGCATTACTGGAAGGAATGTAACCTCTGTAAATACAGTTTCACCTGTGCATTAAGGGTGGAATTTTGCTATTTTGCTCTATAAAAACCATAGTAATTTAGAAAAATAAGTCTCCATGTGTTATATATGCTTCATTTAACATACTAACAGCTTCACTGAGAACATTTAGGGAAACGTTTGCTTCTACTCTCCTATCTGCTTGTAGCTATTTATTATCTTTTTTTTCTCATGCTTAGATTGTAAGGTCTTTAGTGTACAGTTTGCCATTTTGTTCAGAGTTTGTACAGTGTCCAGAAGAATGGTCCCTGACAAGTGCCCCTAAGCACTAGAATTGTTTGGAGAAAAAAAAAAAAAAGTAATAGGGACTGCAACTCTTGGTCCTGTGTGAATTTCTGTACTTACTAATTTATTTTAAAAGTCTCATACATATTATTACAAATTTCCTACCAGCTGTGTATGTGTTGACAGAGCAGTGCCTGTGTTAACGAAGAAAACTGAAATCACAAAGGAAGATTAAACATCATGTTTAAGTGTCAGATTTTGCACAGGCTTGCATTTCTATGCTAAACTTTCTGTCTTGCAAACAAGAATCCAACGACAGGCTTTTCAGTTAAGGCAGCTACAGTGAAGGCTTTCTGTGTTCGCCTTTATAAAACACTGTGGGAATAAATTGCAAGATTAAAAGCCTTTTCAAAGGAAAACTGCTCCCAGCTGATCCCCACCTCCTCTCTCCACTTGTATTTGCAGCCAGTTGTTCCTCACACTGTATCTCCCTTCCTATCCTACCTTCACCAAATTCCACTTTGCTGGATTCCCTGATTTCCCATTTCCTTGCCTCTTCTCTCTGACACACAGCTCCAGTGCTGGGGCAGCACGTGTCTCGGTCTTTGCAGCAAGTCAAGCTCCTATTCACTCCCTCCTCTTTGCACTGCACACAGGACTGAGGATCATCCACTCATCTGAGTAAACCTGCACTGCCTTTCTGGGAGTCAGGCTCACCTGCTTTATTTCTGCTGTGACCTTGAGCAGACAGTTCAACACTGTCTCAAAGCAGCCTTTACCTGCTTTGGGTTTTTTTTTTCTGATTTGCCCCTTTGACAGCTAGACATGCATTTGTTCACAGAACCCCCACATTCTTCTCTCTTCTCAACTGCCAACCAAATCAAAGATGTGATTCCACGCTGATTGTTTCAGAATGTACTAAATCCACTGCTAGCTCACATAATTTCCAACTGGTTTTCAAGTGGCTGGTGACACTTTTCTGCTGCTCAGACACTGCAGGTTCCTGCACACAGGCAGGGCCAGGGTTAATCCCCTTCATGCTCTTGTTACCAGCAGCAAATTTTTCAGCCACTACTACTTTTCTGCAGGTTGACTGTGTTGACTGTGACTATTAATCAGCCAGGTTCGAACTTCTGGAAGTGCTTTGTGAGTTCTAGAATTTCTTAAGAATTCCAGTGTTTTGGGCTGGAATTCCAATATTTTGGAGCACCCTGTTTGGTGCTTGAAAAGTCCTATCAAGCATCTGCTCTAGCAGTCCTTGCCTGGATTTAGATCTGGGCCTGGATCTGAATTCACTCACAATTACCTGGAACCCATTTTTTCAAATGAAAATAATGGAGGCCAGACAGCACAAAATCTCTGCCAGGCCCTTGGATGGCACCGTGGCCATGGCACAGGTTAATCCTTTAGAATATGCCACTTCCAATGGCATGGATCAAGTTTCTGTTTATGTCTGAAGGCAGAATCAGCTGTGCCTTTTTTTTACTAGCAATATTAGTAAAAAATGTGACATATTTCCCTTATGACCTTGGAAAATTTAAAATTCATATTGTCTGAAGACACTTCATTAAATCACTTAACTCCAGTGTCTCCATCAATAATCGCTTAAACTGAGGCTTGCAGTAAAGATTAGATGAGAAACAGTCAGAACAGTTACCTGGACTCAAACAGGGAAGCTCTAATCTCAAAGTCTTTGTGAAACATTACACCCTCCTGCATATCCATACAATTCTAACAGCTACTTATATTACTCTGCTTGAATAAGCGACAGGGTCCACTTTTTTCTCTCAATATTCCTAAAGAAATCAGTGGAAGTTCTGATACAGTCATAACTGGGGGGCAAACTACAGTCCTCAAAGAGTTAACCAAGGATCTGCTAGAGTTGTCATCTTTTGAAGCTAACTCAGGAAAAAAACGATGCATAATTTTTTGGCCTTCTTGGTTAATATGTACTGCTAAAATTTCTATCCCAGAAAAGATGCTTGCTATCTTAAAATGTTATAATACTTCTCATTTGTGCAGGACTTAAGAGATAAAATTATTTTTGTAGTCAGCAATTTCCTTAAACTCCGTTGTATTGGTGTTCAGAAACAATTAGCACTCCCTAATGGAGGAAGAGTAATTATTCGACATTTTAACAAATGCACAGTGAATCATTGCCAGAGACCTTGGGTTTGGGGGCCTGTTAATTTTCAACTCTGAAATCCTCCAGGCTCAGCTGAAAACAGAGCTCCCACATTTTCTATTTTTTTCTTTCTTTCGCAATAAATATTATTACAGATATACAAGTCTCACGAGGAAAGCAGAGCCCCCAAATAAGTTATTTTAATTACTTATATTTCGGAATGTACAAGACTGGGAAACTATATTCAAACCCTATAGGCCATCTTCTCAAAAAGAGGGACCTGAATCTTAATTAATACCTCTGAGAAATCCTAGAATAGGTATCAATGGCCATGAATACCAGTCAAGTCACCAAATCAATCCTGCTGGTGGATGTAAGCATGCAACAAGCTTTTGTTAGTACAACCTACTTTCAGGACAAGTATTCAGAACGATTATTAGCATCTGATTGATGTAGGAAAAATCCTATTTTAACTGATGGTAAAGTATGTAAGCTCTTTTCCTGCAAAGCACAGTGCTCTGCCCAGTGCTAAAGTTATGCTTTCATCTGGTTATCTTTCAAGGCAACCTGGGTGGTCACAAAAAGCACTTGACATCTTGATGCACTTCAGCAGTTTTACATATACACAAACTTTGTAGAAAAATAAATTTGTCATTCGTCACCACATATGTTGATCTGAGGAGCGAGGTTCCTGTGGCTGCAGCTCCTGTGCTGCTCAGCCCTTTCTCATTCTCCCTCCCTCCACCACCTCCTCCTTTCCCCCTTTTTCCCTCTCTCACTTTTTTCAATTAAACAAATTGTTTCCTCATAAACACGGAATTTCACAAAACAACTCTGAGGGTCTCGCTCTGCAGAATATGAAAATCATTTGTGCTAGCTACAAACTCATGTCAAAAGTATCTTTGTGCTGATTCTTATATGGGCCAAACATTTAGAATATCTAATCTGTTATCGCCGTTCAGCAGGCAGTCTTGGCAACCATGATCTATTCTGCTTTGCTTTGGGGAATGTGATAAAGAGCAAGAAACAGCTGGTTTTAGAAAGCCTTAGAAACATCTTTGAGTTTATAAAGACAATAATAATATTTTCGTATTTGAATGGGTTGAGATACATGTTAAACCACAGTAAAGGGAAAAAGTAAGTAAATTCAAAATGTTTTCTCAAGTCAATAAAAGAACACTGCAAAAAAATCCCTGCACTCTTGGGATTTCAGAGAAGACAAGTACGTACTGTACATATGCAATTAAAAAACTGTCCTCCAAATCCCATCCACTTAAACTATCCCCTTTACTCAAACATGTTTATATTATATTACAAAGCTGTTAAAAGTATGATACGTTAAAGTGACTATTCACAAATTCATTTTTCATCTCATTATCAACTCTTTTTTTCCAGTCTGTGTTGCTAGTTTAAAGAAAAAAAGAAATCTTAACCAATTTAATTATTTTCTCCTGTGTGGCATTGTTTATAAGTAGTGTTTGGACAGGGAAAAAAGCATAGTTTAAAAATGACAGTCTTAAACATATAAATAATTTACTATTGGGAATACCAAAGATGTTATTTAACATAATAGTGTCTTAAGACAGTGTTTCTAGAAGAGCCATCTTCTGCGGTTTTTTTTGTTGATATAGTTACAAGTGATAGCACACATTTGGTGACTGCCTCAGAAAACACAGGGCAAACTCTGCTTTTGGTTATGTCCAGCTAACTCCAGTGACTACAGTGAGGAAGTGTTAGGTAAGTTAAGAATTTGGTTGTTAACAGCACGCTGGAAGTGATTCAAAGATCACAGAAGTCTATCAAATAGGGCCCTTTGATTTCAATGGGCTTCAAACCCTGTGGAAAAAACATCAGTTTCTAGGGTAACAAAACCAGAAAAAACACTTTACTCATCACCTTTTAGAGGCTACAGCAAACAGCAGGACCTTTTATTTCTTGCATTTTAAAACAATCTATCATTTAGAGTAGCCTTTTGGATGGCCAGCTGCTTGTTTGCATGGTTAGAATGAACACACTAATATTTCAGCAAAGGTAATAGTTTCTGGTGCCTTTGACAACAATCAAACCATGTGTGCTTCATGGCAAGTTTAACAGGAGGGTGGCAAGAAAGCACCCAAAGTATTTACCTCCCTACACAAGATCTGCTGTGAAGACAGATATTCTGTCTCTGCTTGGGCAAATTCCCCTGGATATCAGTGGGGATTTTTCTTGGTTAAAAGCTGGATCTATAACCACTTGGGCAATATAAACATCAGGACATCCTTTAGCCCCGTATTTTGTTGTGAGTTTTACCTGGAATGTGACCTCTGCAGGTGTAATAGAATTCTTTACAATAGTCTTTGCACAGGTAGGGAAGAGTTAGCTCTTTCTCAGGAGTTTCCCCTTTCTCAGGTGAGTGGAACAGGTTCTGAGCGTGAGGGGAGCAGTGTGCACACTTGATTTCCTCCAGTAGCTTCGCACATTCTGTGTTGTTGGTAACAGAGAGGACCTGAAAGCCACAAACGGAGACAAGTAAATGTGTGACCTGTGTCCCCATCCTGGACAAAGAAAGATTGCATGGACTAATGGCAAAATAATGCTAGTGGAACCAATACAGTTATTATCAATGCATGGAATTTCATGTCACTGTTCTGGAGGTGCAAAAGTTATTACTATGAAATGCACAGTGGTACAGTGGTATTTTAATTTCTCTGTTTTCTTAAAGAAGATTCTTACAGAATATTCTATAATATTTCTTATCTGAGCTTGCTTCTCGGATAAGAATATTTTATGGACCCATGCCTGCCATCATATAGGCAATCTCTGGAATAAAGGGATCATTTATACCAGACTGAGTTACAGCAGCAGGCCTACCCACTTCTTTTACAAGAAATACCTAAGGTCCTAACTTCTAAGGTGGCCTGCTCAAGGGTTTAAAGACTAAAAATTAAAATTTTCCCATCAAACACATCAGGAAAACCATGTCTAGGTATTTGTGAAATAGGTGTGTCTTGAAGGACACCACAGCCTGGCTGCTGAAATGACTGCTGTGGAATTCAGCAGGTGCCATGGATTTTTCATGCTTTAAATGCTGCTCTGCTCTTTGCTCTTTCTAATGCACACACTATTTGGAAGTGGGAAACACTGTATTTTTTTCAGGCGTATCTTTCAATTATAAGTGAAGAAGTAGAATTTGTAACGTCTTGTTTGTGCTAATATGGAAACTCAAACTTTGTCCTGGGAAAAAAAAAAAGCATATATTATGTATGCATAGCACTTAAAGAGGCATGAAACCACAACTGATGATGTGTTTAAGTAAACACAGGAGCCTAAGGAGTGCGATGTCATCAAATTGTGAAAAATAATGGAAAGCAGTGTAGTTGTCTTTATTAGCTTTTGAATGCAGTGCACTTTGTTAATCTATTGTTAACCACATGGATTGTTTTTTTTGATCATTCATGCCAATATTAGGCAGTGGGAAATGCATTCTCTCTGTTGAGAGCGACTGAATCTGATCCAGTACAAAAACAAAGCTCAGGTTCTTTCTGCTATTTATGAAATGCAGTTATAAACAAAGAATGTCAGGCACATTTAGAAATACTGATGTGGTAAATATTTGCATTGTGTAAGATTTGTAATTATTTGTAAATCCCACATTTGAAAATATTGCTCTTTTTTCTTTAGTTCATACCTCTGAGCTGATTTGCAGAAGGACTTTCCAATGTCGTTCCCTTGCCATTAAAGGGAATTATCTAAGTTACTTTTGACACATAAGTTATTCAGTGCAGGAACACTCCTGATGTGCTTGAGTCTGCTGTCTCAGAGGTCAGGTCTCCTCTGGGATACTGTACTTTGATAACACAGGTCTGAACTCAGCTTTTCATTTACGGGTCACACAGACCTCAAGCGCTTGAAAGAAATGCACTTTGCATTGTTTAAAACAGATACGTATTCAAAATATTGCACAATAGATGGCCAGTACATTTAAACAACACCTGATTTAAAACAACCTTAATTTAGAAGGCAAACTCTGCCCAGGAAAATTTAGTCTTCCCATATATTTATCATAAAAAGACCATCTGAAATGCACACTAAAGTTCAGTGTTGGAAGCTGGACCACTGATTAGAAGAACACCATTTGGCTTCTACCCTTATTCTGGATGTGCTGCCATTGGCTTCAAAAATAATTCCTACAGGCTTGCCAGGATCAATAAATGCATTAAATGTTCTGTTCTTTAGACTGTGCTGTCTAACTATCCTCAGCTCCATAGCACCTGCAGGCCAGTAATGTGATTAACATCTGCCACATATAGTTTATTATCTCTCTTCAAACCTTTCCTGAGAATATAATTGTCTCACATATTTTCTAAAGGGTTTGTCTTTATTTTTTTTTTTTAAGCTTTAAGACAGTAATCAATTAATTGATTGTTGCATGTATGGCAAAAGGTGTGCATTAGTCCTAAATTCTTTGGGGAATTCTTTCCATGGCTACAGGTTCTTGTCCCCTGAAAAAGTTTAGATTCCTTTTGCTAGACTGCTCATTTGAGTCATAGCAGCAGAATTCCTAACCTTAGTCTTCTTTCTCAAGTTTCAGGTGTTGTTCTGGAAATGGTAAATCTTGAAGACAAGAACTAAAAATACAATGATAATTAATATGAACTATAATCAAAATACATAACAACTAAAACTTTGAACTTGACTGAATACTGCCTAGGATTGCAGTGCAGGTAGTAGAGAAGAGACTTTACGTGCTTGTAGCAATCCATGCTGCTGAGGCAATAATCTGCACTAGCTGGACTTTCCTAAGGGATGCTGTGATTCTGATACAGGGAAGGGGCCTGTAAAATTCAATCAGGTCTTTGGCTACCAAACAGGGCAGTGTCTGAAGCCAGTAGGGGATGAGCAAAACCACTGTCCATAAATGCTACTTTTTAAGAGCATCATGCCACTTGGCCCTTGAAGTAAGGATGAAATGACCCATTTTGGTGCTTCCACCAAAGGACTGTGAGGGCAGACCCTTCAAAGTACTTGCCTACATGCAGCAGTACCACCTGGTTTGCACAAGTCTCAGAAGTTTTCATCAGGGAGTTCATCTCAGGCTTTCTTGTGGTAACAGTGTGATGGTGTGTTTAGAAGTACAAGTAAACACAAGGTATTACTAGGTAAATATTCAGTGTGTTTATTGAATTAACTCCACAGAGATGCAGATAGAAAACTTTACTTCGAGTGGAAGACTCCAGAACACATTGTGAGCAGGGAGGGGAAAATAAATTACAGGATGGCAAAGCTAATTTACTGTTTCTTGTGGAAAACGTAATTGACGTTGCCTGGTGATACAGGCTTGCCAACATTTCAGTCCTCAAAGTTAAGACAAAAGGATCCTAATCCCCCTGAGCAGCTGCTATCCAGGAATTAACCACAGGAATTCACCCCCTCATGTCATTTCTGGAATGAATCTTGGTCATATAATAGCTAATCGGAAGATTAAGGAATGAGAGTCAATCAATTATCTGAAGATCAAGTACAATGTTACTTAACTTTTAGAATGCTCAAGCAAAATAGGGTGGTAACATTTGCTCTGTGTGAGGTCTGATGTGTAACTCTGTACTGGCTTGGAGATAGGACAAGTCTCTATTCTGAATTTCAGTAAATCAATAATGTATTTATCCTGGAGTATACGAAACCAGTTCTAAGTAGATTCTGAAACACTTATTTAAATGAAGCTTTTTCTGTTGGATGTCTACTTTGAAAATGACCTTAAAGTTGACAATGGCTTTGGACTTTTGAAGAAATGTAAACTAATTTCCTGCTTCAATTTTTAAAGTTGTATGTGAAACCATCAAACTGCAGTGGCTTAAACGAACTGCGCACTGGAAAATATGTAAAACTTCCAAACATTTATTGCAACATGCCTAATAATGATTATGCCTGCTGCTGACTAATTTACAACATCTGTAAGATCATCCTTTAATCTCTCGCCACATGAAAGCAAAACGGGTAGACTAAAGGTAAGATAAATCCTGGAATGCACAGGAAAGCACAGCATGCTAAATTGGTTTATCAAGAGAAGGAAGAGTGCAAAGAAGAAGAAACAGGAGATGACACAATAGACAGAAATTCTTTACAATTAACATTGTCATCTGTTTTGTGTACTCTGTCATATCTAGTTAGAGAAAGGCAGTAGAATTTTGATGCTAACAGAGGGAAAAAACAGTGAAATAAGTCATTGCATTAAGCCCTGTTTGATATAAAAGCATTTATGTCTAAAAATCATGTGCTGACGAGATTGTTCAGCTGTTGAGTTGAACATATGCCTCTTCTGTATTATAGTGCTGGATTATGTCATTAAAGAGTTCAGTTTCAATTTTAGGGTAATATTTAAATAGATCATTGTACTAAGGCAGCTGTTAAAGGGACCCCAAGATGAGTTATTTGTTTAGTTGGATGTGTTCAACAATAGCCTTTGTTCATGAAAGAGCCAGAGCAAACAAATGATTGTAAAAGGGCACACTTGAAAACAATTACTTTTCACCCATTCCTTGACAGCCTTGGCTGTGAAACCATCCAAGGTAGAGAGGACTTCTTTGCCTGTCAGGCTGTAAGCAAACTTTTAGAAAAATTGATATTACACAGTTTGGCTGGGGTGTAGTAGCCCTTCATAAACAAGGGGATATTGCCAGAAAAATGAAAGAGTTAAATGTTAACAACAGGATGCAAACATTTTACTTGAGCCCGTGCAATGTTCTATCTTCTTACGGTAGCACCATTATCGTTCCCGAAACTGCAGGTGTTGTTTTCATTTACAAGCACAGATCAATAATTTGGTCAAAAATTATCAGAGACCCAGCATCTTAACCAAGAAGTTCTTATTAGAATGCCTACTGAGCATGCTCAAATAATTTTTAAATTTTTTTTTAAAGATGGCACCGTTCAGATTTCTATTAGTGGCATGGCCACTCCATCGTGCAGGTATATTGCAGAGTTTAAAAAAGCTGGTCTTGGAACTGTAGTTGAACACAGTTAAAAAAAAAAAAAAAAGTGCTTTTGGAAAAGTTACATTCAAATGTATACCATAATACTTTGCCATTTCTTCTACAGAATGACCACTTCATTCTGTCAAGTATAAATGACATATATTTTGATGTATTTTCTTAAACAAATATATTTATCAGCTATGATAAAGCAGATTTGGAAATTTCATAAAAATTAATCTTTGGTGAAAAAAGTCTTTACAACCCTGATTTTACAACCCTGTAAAATAACATTCCCTAAAAAATGTAATTTATATTTTTAAAGAAAATACAAAACAGGTTCAACAGCTCAGAAATAGGTACTGTGGCATATACGGTCACTTCTTCACATTTACATCAGGTTTTTAGTACCATCAGTAAGAAAAAAACACAATGAAAAGGAATTAAAAGGTCTTTTAAAGCAATAGTAAGAAGAGAATAAACACTTCAGCTGCCTGGGGATGGAAAACTAACCAAAATTGAACTTCCAGTTTTTTGCATTCAACCAATTACCACAAGGGTCTCCAAGCACTGAATAATCTCAGTAGCATATATGCCACCAAGACATTGCTAACAGGGTGAATTAAGGACATATTTTCCAGTCCTTATTACTTTTTTCCTTTTTTTTTTTCCTTTTTTTTCCCAGCTAGATCTTTCAGGTTATCTGTGTGTGGTTATAGTTTAATTCAATTATCACACAGGAGCTTAATGACACTGTCTCTAGACAACATGAAGAAATATATCTGCCTTGAATCTCAAACTGCTGCTGCATATGGTATGAATAAAGAGAGATCTGCAGCTGAAAACCTGCAGTAAGACAGTTCTCACTCATCTGGGAATAGAGGGGGTAGGACAAATGCTCCCTCAAAAGGCATGAACATTTGGACAGAGCTGGGGACTGAAGGAGAATGATGTTCTCCAGTTTCACCCATTAGTGAACCAACTAACAAACACAATGGTGTTGTTGTTATTCTTTTGCCATAAGCAACAGGACTCTGTGTGTGGGCAGCAGTTTAGTGGGGAGGAGGATAAGTCGACCCCTTTTTGTCCTATTGATTTTTTCCTATTTGCATGACTTGAGCAAATTAAATGATGCAATATGGCTTTTTGTTACAAAACAAAGTGAGAGATACCACCCAGACACATATGTTGATTCGTAGAAGCTGTTTACATGAGAATGGAGTGAAATCTACCGTGAACTGAGCATAAAAATTCGATTCAGGCTGGGTATTTTTTTTTATTATGCTTGGGCCAGCAAGACTGAAACACAAGTTTTCCAAGAGTCCCTCAGACCTTGACAACTAGAGAGTTGTAACTGAGGAATTCTTAATTAAACCTAAACGAGGATGAAATGTGAAGAAAAAAAAAAAAGGAAAGAAAAGGAAAAGTAACAAGAACTTAAAAAAAAAAAAAGGCACCTGATTGTTTATTTCATGTACAGTGATTCTTAATGACATTATTCAGCAACTTCCCTCCCTGTGCATACCCCCGGATGCAGCACTGGCCAGCACAGCACAGCTAATCAAACACGGTCCTGCCTGGTTAGGTACCCACGCATTCGAAAATCTAAGCAACAGGCTGATAAGCAGAATTTAACTTGCTAAAGAGAACTTGACAATTTTAAGAATTCGGTGAGCAGAGGAGGTGCTTCCCTTCACATGACCGCAGCTTGAAATTGGGCAAGAGAGGCTGCCAGGTAATGTGAAAAGGAGAGAGTCTCACGGCACCTGGTGAGACATCGGCCGTGGGCGAGAGCCGGGGGACCGGGGTCCCACAGCGGGCACTTCGGGGGGCTCTCGGCGCTGGTACCCGGAACCGTGAGTAGCACACGGGCCCCGAGGCGGCCGGAGCTTACGGAATGTTGGTCCGCCGGCATCAGCCTCTACCCAAGCCCCCTCCCGAAGTCAGCGTGCGGAGCAAAGCGGACACGATTTTCCACCGCAGGAGAACCGCAGCCCGGATGGCACCGCCGGGCGAGCGCTCAGCCCGTCC
>JAHLSL010000020.1:20208769-20443941 GCA_025920805.1 Petroica traversi | reverse complement strand
CCCAGCGCGGCGCGGGCTTCGACGGCGGGAGCTGCCCTCAGCTCCAGGTGGGTTTCCAGCGGGGCTGCGGCACCGTGGCTGTCCCAGAGGTGCCGCGGGCTGGGCTGGCAGACCCTCGGTGTGTGAGGGCGCGATATCCAAGGTACAACCAACAGGTTGGTGTGGTGGCACGGCGGCCATTCCTGAAGGTGTGAGGGAGCGGCGTGTGGAGGGGTGAGCGTCATCCCGCTGTGCCGAGAACGGCAGGCCTGTGTGTGGGAAGAGCAGCAGGATCTAAGTGCCTGGAGGCAGGAAAGCACCTGTGAGGCCAGGAGCCATCTCTGGATGGCTCTGAAAGGCCAACAAGGGTGAAATGGAGGCAGGAGATGGCGGCCCAGAGAGCCCCAGGCCAGGGCGAGCCCTCAGAGGCGGCTGAGGTGCCGGTGCAGCGCTGACTCGGAGGTAAAGTCGGGGTGTGTTTACCAGGGACTGGCTGCTCATCCCAGAAACAGAGGGAAAATTGGCTTGTACCCAAAGAGACCCCCTAGGAGGGAGAAAGGGAAAGAAGTATTGCATTAAGTTCCTCGTGTGCACTGGCGTCTCTAAACCAGCTAGGCCCTTTCTTGTTTTTCACCAAAATAAGTCTCTTCATATTTACAGCTGAACTCTTAAACAGCCACACTGAACTAAATAGGAGTTTGACATGGAAGAACAGCACATCAGATAAATTGTTGAGTAGACACAAAGATTCTTTCCCTTCAAGTGCATTTTTGAAGGCAAGTGATTCCTTAACTAATTTCTACCCTTTGTCTTGCCTCTGACTCTCATTTGACTGAAGGTTTTCCCAACCAAGGCTTGAGCCACATCTACGTGAGTAAGGAAGGCCCGTGGTGCTGCTTGGGCCTCATCACTCATGTTGTTGAGTGAAATATGGATATGCTGACATACAGCATCCTTGCTTTGTAGTTTTAGAGAAGAATTCTGCTTTGCTACTCACAAACTTGTTACATGAGCAGCCTGACATGGCAAAGCTGTAGCAATGCAGTTCTAGGACAGCAGCAATGCCCTTTTCATTTCTTCACAGAAATTTTACATTGATCTATGATGGAGACATTTCCCAGAGATTCTGGGGAATGCACTGTTGATCTTGATAAATAAAGTGCTCAAAACTTCAAGTTCTGTAGTGATAGGGTGATATAAAGATGTATAAGAAAGACTTAAATAAGGTTGAATGTTCTTTAAAACCTCTGAATAGAAATTGCTGATTCTTTGTGCAAGAGGACCTGATTTAATCTAGTGTTCCTTTCCACTCTTTAAAAGTACAAGTTGGCTTCTTTTTTAAATGAAATATTTTTCTCGATTGATACAGAATTTTATTTTAATTTTAATAATGCAAAGGTCAGTGTTAGTATATGCCAGTTCAGCGTGTCAACTTCAGGTGACTTCCAGCCTCTGATAAACAGAGATAAGGGAATACTTATGAAGAAAAAACATACACATAGGAAATATGAATAATAAACATGTTAGTTTTTTAAGGCAACCTGGATTCTGTCACATGAAGCTCATTACTAGAAACAATTAAACATGGTCATGTCATAAGTGAGCTGAATAAATTCAGTTATTTTTTCAGCCGTAGATGAGAATCTTCATAGTAAATAAGTAAGAATCTTTGGGTTACAGTGCAATTATGTGTGAAAGGCTGATTGTAACTTGCCCTTGAACTCACTGTTTCATAAATTATTTTATGTCATACATACTTTGCAAGGGAATTTAGCTGCACCAAGAAACTTTCTTTCAGGTTTGAAGACCTGTTGAACATCAGGAAGAACTTTTTTCACTGAAAGGATGGTTAAAGCATTGGAACAGACTGTCCAGAAAGGGGTGAAATCACTGTGGAGTCATTCAGGAAACGACTGGATGGGGCATTTAGTGCTGTGGTTTAGTTGGCATGGTGGTGCTCAGTCAGAGGTTGGACTTGGTGATCATGGAGGCCTTTTCCAACCTTAAAGATTCTGTGATTCCAGGTCCATGAGCTCCCCAGCAATTTGAACAAAAGAGGAAATGTGTAGTTATGTGTAGCAGCTAGAGTCAGTTTTGGGAAATACAGTCCCTGCAGGAGCTTGCAAATAGGAGCAGAAGCTGGACAAAGTGATTTCATGGCACTAAGTCTGATGGAAGCAAAAAGAAGCATCAAATTATTCCTAAACTACCAATAGATGTTGTCTGATGGCACAGATTTACATGTTCTTGTGATTCACAGGAAAACTTTACATGTGGTCACCTCACTTGTGGAAAGCTAAGCCTGTGCAGTGTGAGATGTGTCTTCATCAGACACATTCTGATGAAGACACATCTCATCAGATGTGTCTAAAGTCCAACCTTTCACACTGGTGCCATGAGGATGAATATTGCAGTGTTGGAGCATACTTGGAAATGATAACATTATGAAATTATGATATTCTGAGAAATTATTATATTTCAGATATTAGTAGGGGAGCATCCCCCCTCTGTAACAAGAACACAATTGAATAAAGCAGGTGTACTTCAGCCCTTGGGAACTTCTGAAACACACTCATTTTGTAAAGAGAAAAAGCCTTTTTTCTTTTTTTTTTCAGCACCACTTACTTGTCAGATGAAATGAGGGTGAAATCTCTCCATATCTCATTGCTATTACACTTTTCACTGAGTCCTTGTATAAACTGTAGGATGTGCTGTGAAGCCATTAATTCTTTTTCTGTCTGGGTAGTTCTATGAAGAGCAGGGAGTTGGGCTTGATGATCCTTATGGGTACCTTCCAGCTTAAAATATTCTAAAATTCTGTTGTCTTATTTGGATTACTCTATATCATAGACTGGTGAGACATGATCATTTGATCATGGATTCTCTGCTGTAGATGCTCAAAATTGGAGTTCCACTTCTGGATTTAATTAAAAAAAAAAAGCCTTCCTTTTGAAATTTTTAATGCTTCATTTATAGAGGAAAGCAGAAAAATCTTTCTAAAGGTCACGTAGTTCATTTAAATTTCTTCAAAACAACACCAAGCTTGAGAGCCCAAGCTCTGAGGCTTCTGCCTCAGCTGTGGCTCCTGAAACTAAAAGTTCCCATCTCCCTGTTTTCTGTCAGCTAGATGGACAGAGACACAGGAATCTGGAAATTTGGAATGAAGACTTGGGCAGGAGTTTCAAGGTTTGGCAGTCTGGGCTCCTGTGCTTCTGGCTTTTTTTGGGTGGACGCCCAACTGTCCTGAGAGTCCCATTAGAAGTGGAGAGTTTTTCTGGCTCTGGGCTGCATCACTGGGGCTGGGGTTCCTGTGGCTTCAGGGCAGAGACCTGAAATGTCAGGATACTCTGACTCTGGGACAGTCTTTATGGCAGGAGTTCCTCACAGCTGTGAACTCCACAAGTCCACTCGCTGTAGCAGCTCCTCTGGTAAAGAAGAAGGAAAACTGCTGGAATGGTTTCATTAAAGCATCCTGTGGTTAGTAAGAAGTTTATAAAGCTATTATATTTTTTGCTTATATTTCTGTTTGTGATGTAACAGCATTTTTTTAGTTGGTCAGAACATTTCTGGTTGGTTCTACCCGCCCTATACTATAGCCCACATAATTTCCTGAGGTTGAGAATAACATGTTGCTTGTCTTTGCATACCACAAATACAAGGTGTGAAAGCTGGTACATGAATGAACAGGACTTGTTAGGATATTTTTTATGGGAAAATAGGTGCCCAGACAGTCACAGAAAGGTTTTTAGGGTATGCCTTTACCACGGATTTCCCCATGGCTCTTAGAAATCTTCTAACCCAGCTGAAGCCACCTGGACCATTTGAGTGTGTAAACTAATGCCTCTCCTCTCTACATAAGACTTCAAAACCCCCTGATTCCCATCTGTGTACAAAAGCAGCATTGGACTGATGTTAACTCCACTTGATTGGCTCATCAGGGATTAAGACCTGCAGGTTGTTTTAGCACATCACATCAGCTGCTTACACAAACCTTCAATTACATGTGTATAGTTCTGCAATGAGGGCTGGTCTAACTAGGAGGCAGATAAAGCAAACTGTTTTGTGAGGGAATGGAGACTCAAGAGGCCCTCTTGCCTATAGCCTGCATACTTTCACTACCTGCTGTAATTCACCTCAACAGCAGGTCTCTATTTATGTGTTTTACAAAGAGACAAAGGAAGCTGCTGTGGGAAAAATCTTTCTTTCCTGCCAGGGACTGTGGTAATCCCACTCTGCATTGCAGTTTACAGGCCACGTGTATGCTGTGCCTTGCTCCAGTGTTTGAAGTATCCATAACTTGCTGTAGGAACAATTTGCATAAGATGTCAACAGGGGAACTCTGAAATGCTCATAATACTTACCAAAGGAATAAAGGTCTTTCTAAACAAATGATATTGTGCATACCAGAGCTAAATAATGCACTTAAATAATTGTGACTAGTATTCTTTGTTGCCTGCTGAGTGTGGGATGGAAGTTGTACCCTGGCAATATTAAAAGTAAACGATCGTGAGGATCCGCTCTGAGCTGCCTAATGACTGGGATGTCAGGATTCCACAGGTTTTCCCTGTGTTGATGCAATGCATGTGCATTTCCCTTCATTCCATAGATCAGTGTGAGTCATTTTGCTATTTGGTATGGAAGCTTGGGGAAATTCTTCATAGTAGCTTTCATATAATACCCCCCAAGGCACCATGTATGGCTTTGCTGCATATCAGGCACATATGCTGCATGAACTTGAGGCTAGTTTACAAACAATAAAAAAACTTTTCTCACACAGGTGGAAAATAACAGTGGTATCAGCAGCCACTAGCACATATTTTTCTGGAACAGCATGTGTCCAATTCCTATGTGTAATGCAGCTTTCAGAAAGATGTCTCTAGTTTAATACCATAATTTATGTTTTGGAAAGTAGGGAGTTCAGCTCTGTTACAGTTGCTCTTCCGGGCATTGTTCTCACAGCTACCCAGGGCCCTGGCACATGGAGGAAAGTGGTGTAGCTGACACTCATCCTCAGCCCTGTGCTTACAGCCTGCCCCAAATCAGCCCCTATACTGTGTTAATCAGAGTGATGCCTCTGGCATCCCCTATGAGCTTTGCAGGCTTGTGTGCCCTGTACAGTGTCACCCATACATCAGGCCATCTCTCTGAGTACCTGTCCAGCCTCCACTGCCCTGTGGTTACAGATTTTACTCTCTCTTTACTTTTTCCATCTTGTTTCCCTGAAGGGGCATTGGGAACATTGTGTTACCAGCCTAAATCCTGACTGGATGAGATCAAGCTGGAGAAGATTAAAGCTATCGCCTGAGTCTCAGTCATGTAAAGAAAAAGCTGGAGGGAGCAGGTGATTTTGTAAAAAGCTAATTCTTACACAGTGTGTTCTTTGGGAAGCCTTCACTGAAGTCACTCCGTTTGGCCTGCTTGGCCCGTCATACTCCTGTGATGTACAGCAAATTTCAAGCATATGGATCTTAGATCATGTTCAGTGGTGAACCTTTAACCAAAAAAACCAAGTTCCCAGTAGTTAAAATGGAATGTCAGCACTCATTTGGCCAATATCTTAGAATGTGGCCATAAAGCTGCTTTGTCCACACACAGTACTGTCAAACCATCAGGTTTGGGACTTCCTGGTTCTGCAGCCTGATAAAATCTTCAAAGACAGATTGAACTGTGTAAATTCTTCAAACCTTGAGATGAAGAGTCCATTAACTTTGGTGAGAAATAAATCTAAGTAGGTGGTGGGTTCACACACAGGTGGCAATGTGTGAGTAATTTCTTTCATTTGACTGTAAGATGCATGAACAAAGAAGATCCTTGGATAAAGATGTAAACTGATGTGGATGCCAGATGAACTTTGACTGAACTTAAGGCCGAACCACATTTTAAAAAATAAATAAATTACCCAGGATAAGGGGAGACAATAGCAGATGCTGGAACCATCTGTTCCTGGACAGCTCTAATAGAAAACCCTTCTGCTCTATTGCATGTTTCTTTCTCCATTAGATAGTAGTCTTCTCCCTATGAATGTGGCCTGCTTGTGGTAGGATAGGAGCAATAACAGCCTTGATTTCCAGGTGAGTTGTCCTCAATCCCAGAACTTCCATATGCAGCCTGGTTTCTGCAGCATTTGAAATTCTGCATATAATCAAGTGATTGAGTTAAGCACTCCATCCTAACCTTAAGGCATGTATTACAATCACTATCAAATGAACTTTAAGGATGAGCTGTACTGCTCCATGTAATTTGTTACAGATGTGAGGGAATCCCTAATTTCCCAAGGAATGGTCACTGCAGACTAGATGTTGTCTGAATGAGGTAAACAGGCTGCACTTAACCCTTACAGCAGAGATTTGGTTTTAATTTGGGCAAAAACATGATTTAAAGTCGTCACTATTCCAGCTTTTTAACTTTTCCTACTCCCCATATAATTTTTTAGAATAGGGCCTAAATTGTAAAACAGAATAATAACATTGGAAGATACAAAGTTACAGACTACTTTCTGTGTTTGAGACAAGAATAGTAGGTATAGGTCACCATTCAGATATTAAGAGTTGACTTTCTTGAGGGATCAATTTTTTGCGACATATCCAGTGGAATGATAATACTTAATGATTTTTAACATGGAAATACATTGTTTGCAGGACAATGTCTATGTTGTGGACAGGTTGTTGAATCTTGATGGTGGGAGTCAAGTATCAGTGGGAGTCAGATGAATTTCTACTGCCACTCAACATTTTTTAGGAACTCAGGTCAGTTGGATGTTCACAAGGGAATTCTTTGTTCCTGCAATTTTTTTATTTTTTTTTTTCTTTCTAATATAGAGTCTGAGATGCACTTTTGTGGAACTGTTTATGATAAACTTATCTGAATATATGTAAGGGATGAAGGCTCTGAGGACATTTGAATGCTGTGCCTCTGGCAGCTTGAAGGAGCAGAGGGACTGTGTGGGTTGTTCTCTCTGGACCTGTGTTTTTTTAATAGCACCTCACACCAAACATTCAGTTCTTCTGGGAGGCTTGTGTGTCGCTCCACCAAGCATGGCTTTCCAGAGGGTTTGAACTTTAACACCAGGGGCACTTGCATGTCTCAGGAGGAGGTAATCTGTATAGACAAATCTTTGGGAAACACTTCTAAGTGACAGCTCTATGTACCCCGAGAGTGCTGTTGTACCAAGAAATCAGTGAACTAGTTTGGAAGTCTGCACAATCAAATTGCTTTGACAGAGCTGACTGGGCAGGTAATAATTCTAAATTTTCCAGTATTTTTGGATAGAAGACAGAGTTTTAAAGTTTTAATACTGATTTTAACAAGATGTTAAAAATGTAATTTCAAGCAGATAACATAGTAATTATGAGTCATCTTTCTGCTTTTCTACAGGGAGGGAGTCATTTAGGACATAAAAAGGATACCTTTAGAAAGATAACTTGATGGGGATCCAGTCCTGTGCTTCTTTCTTACTGATCCTTAATTTAGAGATTTCTGAAATAGGATTCCACACTGTCTTGAGATCCACCCAGTAGCATGAGAGCATTCTGAAAAGGTGTAACATTTAAATGGGTTAATTATCATTTTTTTTACATCCTTTCTCAATGCATTCACTCCCCGATGGCTAGAACAACGTAAATATTTTTTATTTGGAGAACATTAAGATTCAGGAATAATAATAAGACTAGCACTGAAAAATACTAAAGAATAAAAAGAAAAGAACAACAATTAGTGATAAAATAGAGAAGGAAAAGTGAGTAATGACATCAAGATTCCTTTACATATGCTTTATCTTCTCCATTGTGTCTTGATTCAGAGCCATTCAACAGGTTCCTCTGGAATGTAGAATCATGGAATGGTTTGGGCTGAGAGAGACATTGAAGATCATCCAGTTCCAAACCCCTTGCTATGGACAGGGACCCCTCCAACCAGACCAGGTTCCTCAGAGCTCCATCCAGCCTGGCTTTGAACACTGCCAGAGATGGGGCATCCACAGCTTCTCTGGGCAGCCTATGCCAGTGCCTCACCACCATCACGGTAAAGAATTTCTTCCAAATATCCAATCTAAACCTGTCCTCACTTCGTTTAAAGTCATTACCCCTTTTTCTCTCCTGATCCTTCCCTTGCTTCTGGAGATCCTTCTCTCCTGGACCTGAAATGCTGCTGAAACTTTATTTTTTGTGAGTGCAAAGATGTCAGCTAATTACCTACACAGTATTTGTTTACTTACATATTTATGTGTACTTTTATGTTCATTAATGTTAGATTAATATGGAATATTTTCAGTCATGCATTGGTAGAACAATAAAAGTGTTTCATGCATGACTTAACTTTAGAGCAATTGAGGAAGCCATGGGTTTTGGTTAGCTCTGAAACAGAAATCATTGCAGTATATTCTGATTCTTACTTGAGAAAACATTTATTTTTCAGTCTTTCATAGACAAAGATGCCAGTTTCAGTGACCTTACTTCTCCAGTGCTCACAATCCTCACGTGCATGTTTGCGGAGCGTGTGGAAATGCAAAGCACTTCTTAAGTGCTAAGTACTGTTTATAATAGGAATTTTTTCTTCCACTCCCAAACATAAGATCTTCCCAGAAAATTATTTAGCCAGACTGTGCTGTAACTTTCTGTAGTGTTTAAATGAGAATAATGTTTCATTGCTTCATTTGGCATGTAAGATACAATCATTGTGTATGGCAACCCACAAAATAGAAAGGAGCACTGCAGTTTGTGTTATTAAAATGCTAAACATAATAAGCATGCATTTTTTATGGTATCAAGGGCTCTGAGAAGTTGTTTCAACATAAAGCAACAAAAAATGAGAAATCTTGTGCTTTGTCATACAGGTTTGATGCTATGTGAGTCAAAAGTTATAAACGTTGTAGAATATTTATTACTGTCCTAATAGAAAAGAACTGAGAATCTGTTGCATCAATATATGTCAGAAGCACTTGAATACTCAAATATTCCTGTTTAAATGAATTATAAAGATTCCTTTTTTTTTTAACAGTTACAGTTTTACATATTCAAAATAAAATGTAAAATATTGTGGAGATGCAATTTCTTGAATTTGCTTTGTTTGTGGAAACGCAGCTTTCCAAAGAGCCGTATTGGTTGATGCTCTGGTTTGTTTACATATCTGTAGAAAGGAGACAATTGGAAATGATGAAATCACTGCTTTACAGGTAGCCAACACCCTTGGCTGTGGGAATTTTGGCTGAGATGGGGAGGAGTGCTGCGATCCAAGTATGATTCCACCACCAACTCCATCGATGCTTCATACTGAGAGTGGGTAATGAGTTTTCATTAAGCACTTTAGCTGACACTAAAAAATATGAGTATTGCTGCAGAACACTATTTGCGGACCTATATTGACATTTTGGTGCAATGTGCATCAAAATTAATTTTATTTTAACATGGTGTCATGGGTAAAACAGTGTCTGAATCATCTGTTTTTGAAAATTACTTACTACAGTGGAATAAGGCACAAAATGAAACAGAAAGCTGAATGCAATTATTTTAAAAATCTTTATTATGTAAGTTAGTTCAATATTACTTTAGTCTTTTTTTAAAGCCTGTTGGAAATTAATTTTCCATTTGTATTTTAAATGCATTTGTATGTTGCCCTGCACAGTGGCAATCTGCATTTGATTTTGTCATTTAATACATATTACAGTAGTCTATAGAGTAACATTAGAGTGAATTTTGAGTAAACTAAAGAAATATGGACACTGTAGAAGGAACATTTATTAGGGTACTGTTGTATATGGAGAAAATGCATGCTTCCTTTCATTATTAAATTATATGTCTCTGGGCAGTAATTGAGACTTGTTAAACTCTGGTGTGAACTCTGAGCTATAGATCATAATCTAAATGGTGATTTCCTGGTTTTGTCTTATGAATAGTTCTAAGTAAATTAGTAAGGATTTCATCTTATTTTTAAAAAAAAAAATGGGAAATTAATAGGTTGATTCATTTACTTATTAGTTGGTGAGGTCTTAATGTAAATTTTAAATTTCTGAAAGGAAAGCATAGGCCATTAATTACTCTCTATGAGATTAAAAATTCCTAAGTTACTGAAATTTTGCAAAATTCTTAGCTTTTGAAGTGTCCGTGCTCTAAGAATTAAAGAAAAATATTCATTAAAACCTGTAGCAGAGTCACATTTTTGTCCTTGATGTCTAAGCCACTGAAATTCTGTGCTAGGACTTTCTGTGATCCTTTTAGAGCCACATTCAAGTCCCAGTAGTAAAAGATAAGAGGAGGCCCATCAGCTGTTGGAAACCATCACATCTCTGTTGATTGTAGTTTGAATAATTTCCAGCTACAGATCTGCCCCAGGGTCTTTCTATAAAGACCCCTCTGTGTTATTTTCTTTGAGAGGCAAAAAACCATTCCCAGAAAACAGCAACAAAATGCTTTGTGCTCCATCTTGTGCATTATCACTTTAGGATATTAAAGTGTAGTGGCACTTTGGTGGCAAAAGAAAGGAAGGTGGCCTGCCAACTAAAGCAGGATGCAATTTCTTTCCACCCTCTTAAATGGTTTTATGATGTCCTTTTTGTTAGCCAGCCTCTGTTGTATTGAATTAGTCTTATACCCATTACTTTAAATTCCAAATACTGTTGGTGCTCATAAAGCAAAGTGAATCAGAAGATTACACTTGTAGCCATGGGACTTAAAAAATTATTAAAAAAAAATAATAAAAAAGAAACCTTGTTTCACCTGTTAACCTAAGAGATTTGGTAGCCAAGCATGATCACTGAGAGCTCCTTCCTTTGGTGACACTTCAGAGACAGCCACCTCAAAAAGTGCTGACTTAAAGATGGTGTGGAAACACCTGAGATTCTGACTCTGTTGCTGGATTTAACTGTAGGGAGAGTGCCCCAAATCCACAGAACTCTGAAGTCATTCTTCCTCAGTTTGCTGTCCTGGATGCTTTGCATTTCCTGTGTCCTGCAGAAAAGGAGTATCGCTTTGTTGTTGTTGTTGTTCTGTTGTTGTTTCTCTCCCCAGCTCCCCCCAGAACCGAGTGTTACTCAGTGGAATTCACCTTGCAGAAGAGCAAGACTTTTCAAGGCTCCTGGCCTGCTGCAGAGACGCAGGCTGCTTGTGTTGTTTTGGCTAACAGTTCAAGTATCTCAGCAAGTCCTACTTAATAAGCTATCTGATAAGGCTTGATTGTGCTTCACTGTGTTTAAATTTCTTGGGGAACTGTTTAGATGATGAAAGTGCTCCAGTGCCTGCATTTGTGTAAAACTCCAAAATTATAAAATACAGCCTTTAGTGTCTCAAGGTCTCAAATGATTGAAATATCAGAAGGATTTGCATATTGAAGTATTTTACTCAGTATCTCAATATTGGCATAGATGATACATTGTGTAAATAATATCTTTTTTTCCTTTGCTTTCTGTGTTACATGTTGTTGATGCGACTGTTAAATAAAATAGTCAGAAAGCGGTTTCTCAGCTCCTTGATGTACCAGAACCTACGGAAGGAAAACGTCATGTGTAGATAATCTAGTTTTTATCTTGGCAATAGAGAATTGTGCCTCATATTTTTTGAGAGATTCTTCTGATTTGTTGAGTTTTATGCAGTATTGTCAAATTGTAGGTGGTGTTATTTCTCTTTGGCATTATATTTCCATTATTTAATGTATTTTGACAATTATGTATCCTCACAGACCAACAGTGTCTTAACATTCATCTGGAAAAAGTCTGCATTACATCTTAACTGATCCTGGGTAACTAGTGAAGTATTCTTGTTATTATGCAGTGACTTTCTCCTGTCTTACTGCTCATGGTCACAAATCATAGAATACAAGCTTCCATTATGTACTTGGCCTGAGCCTTAATATTTCAAAGCTATTACTTAAAGGAAAAAAATTCAAGCAACAGACTATGCTGTGACAAATAAGGAATTCCAAAGGAGGTTACAGGAAACTTGCTGAAGTTAACGTATTTCAGACCTTCAGAATGCCATGCTTCTGCACACTCGCATAGAAGATATCCATGTGGGATTCTAGTGATAGCATTGTTGTAGCTGTGCTTGTTTAGCTTTAAACAAGAGCTGTTTAAATATGGCTCTTCCTTTCCCTTCTGCCCTGGCTATATCCTTTCACAATTCAGAGTGTTTTTACTTAAATTCATAATTTTGATAATTTCAACTGAACAATTCTGTTTCATTTACTTATGGTATTTCATGTGAAACAGTTCTGCCTTCATTTCCTGTTTATTTTTAGTTGCTAATTTTCAGACTTTTTCCATCCCCTTGGGTTTTTTAAAATCCTGTTTGGTACCAACCAGGGTGGTCCAACTGGCAGCCCAAGGAACAGTTCCATCTGGCCTGCTGCATTTGCCAAGGAGGAGCTAGGAAATGCCTGTAAGGATATGCACTGCCCTCACAAGCACATGTTATCTATTGCTCAGATATGTCACCGTGCTTGAAGCCCAACTGTTGTGCCATGTCCACCTGGAAAAGGAGATTGGCACCTGACATTCCTTTTCCTCAGCACAGCCACTTCTCTAGAGGGGCTGGTTGTCCTTTCAGCAGTCTTCAAAGAGGATGCTACAAGTGGGAGCTACCACCTACCCCTAAAAGAACTAGGCCACTGTCATTTTTCCTGGTTAGATTGATAGATTAACAGACTAACTGACAGGGAAACTGTGCTTAAGCACCGGGCCAGTAGGAGCTAGTTAGAATTTTAATATCAACTTCAACCAAGCTGATGTTACCAATTCATGGTATTATTTCTGGCTTTGCATCAGCCAGGTGCCCTCTGTCAACTCACTCTTTTTTCCTTAGGCAGGATGAGCATGGTAATAACCGAGCACTGTGCATTGAAAGCATCCTAAGAACAAGTATATTTGTCACATTGACAATATCATGTCAAAAGGCTTCATTTGGTTACTTTGCAGGTTTCTTTTTGTTGAAGAATCATGTACCTTCAGATTCAGATGGGTGCCTCACTTGAAACCAGTGCATCTGCCAACATGCAATTTCTCATAAGAAATTATCTCAAAAGCTGAACTGATCCCATGTACTCCATTATGTTGTACAATTGCCTTTTTGTAGTAAAATGAGCCCAGCTAAGCATGAGGTCTAACCAGTGTCTCATAAAACAATATCACATCTTTTGATGTGTATTCCATTTCCATTAAAAATATTTATAATGTTAAGCAAGAATGGGACAGACTACAGCTTGGCAAAAGGCTAAAATAAGCAATCAGGAGCAATATACCCCAATGTACATTTACTGTAAATATCTGTCATTGTGTAGTGACAGCAGAGCTCTGTGATTTTATTATCCTTATTAAGTATGCTGTAGCACCTAGAGGTATCAAGAGCATGTAGGGAAAACCCCACCATAATATCCAATCTTAGTTTTATACTAATTCCTTTTAGCATCCTGCTTTCCTTTTCAGTGGTAGAGAACCACCAAATTAATGTTCAAAACTTACCTCTTTCCTGTTAAGAGTGTACAGCAGCACAACTGCTCTAGTCACTCTGTGCTCATTTATTTTAAAAGATTTTTCTGTTTATTGTCCTACTCTGGTCTGTAGTGTTCCCCATTATCCAGGCATCTCCAATTTTGGTTAAAAACGCCCCTTATTTCTGATACAGATCATCTCCCCAGGGCTCTTAATTTTTGGTCTTTATTAATCTTCTTTGTTTTCTGTCTCCTCTTTGCCTGTTCTTTCATATTGTCTAATATTTATGCTATCTATGGCAATAGTGTTTCCCCCAAGTCTTTCCTTCCATTGCCTTCTTTTCTCCTTTCATGCTCAGCTCTTTTTTTCACACTGATATCCCTCATCTTCCTTTGGTATTCACCCCCTACTCAATTTTCTTCACATATACTTCAGGATGATGTTTCACCTCTGTTTCTGCTCTGTTCACTTTACTGCACTATTCTGCAGCCCTCTTGATTTTCCTTTGCCTTCCCTAATGTTATCTTATATTTGGGAGATGGCAGAAAAGTGTAAGGGAAGACAGCAGCTGAAATAATTTAGGCATATGCCCACTTTCAGAGAAAAGTTTTGTTCAGGAATAAATAACTGAAGTGAAGTATCTAACAAAAACCCTGACTTCTTATGGGCAACTTTTCGTTAGTAAAACTGAGTTTTACTTGAAGATTACAGTTAGCCATGTTGTAAAGGATTATGTGTGACAGCATACTTAAAAGTATATAAAGTTTAAGTTATAGTTATTAAGTATATTTAGCAGACAGTTGCAGGGTTCATGTCTTTAGAAGTGTTCACGGGGAGAGAAATGGAGGGTAAGGCACTGGAGGATAAAAGAGGCTGGTGAAAGAAATAAATACGTAAATAAGATGAGGAAACTACACATAAAATGAAAAGATGGTGAATCAGAGGCAATAAAGACTTGCAACAAGTCTTTGGAGCTGGTTGAAAACCAGAAAATGCAGCACGGAGCTGAGAACAAGCAGTGATAATTCTGTTACACGCGATGGAAGAAACAGGAGCAGTGGGAATGGCAGCAGAACCAGTTTACTGGGTACCAGACACACACTATTAATTAAAGCAATTTCACGAGGGTGCAAAGCTTTATGGATAAGACAATGAAGTCCTAGGAAGCCAATGGGTTTGAAAAGGGGTATATTTCATACTGGTAAATTCTTCCTTGTTTGGCTTGCAGAAAGTATTCAACTAGAGGAATTTAGGTCATAGTTACCCATTGAACAGTGGTTTGTCAAAATTTTTGCATCTTACTGTGATACAAAGGTTTGGTCTAGATTTTTCTATTTGTATTCATGTTTTCTAACAGAAATTTATTCTCAGAGTTGTTACCCTGATTTAATGAAATCACGGCCACAGGCAGAATATAGTCAGTCACTGGCATTGCTGGAGTAAGAGTCCTATAAAAGAATCACAAGTTTTTCAATTGCAATATGTGCAAGGACTCAGTTCCCGAAATAAAAGATAATTTTAGTAGGTTTGCCAGCATTTCCAAAATCCCTGTCACCCCTCACTGGCTCCCAAAGATTATGATCAAGTGCTGTGTATTTTAAAAATCTGCTGCTTGATGAAAACCAATGGATCCTCTGTAGTATCTCACATTATTCACAGTGAACAATCACATGGCGTAACCTTTGCTGCTGGAACGTTTCTGCTTGAAAGCCACATTTCCTGGAAGTATTATGCTAAAAATTGGTATCCATGAGTTTTGTTAAATTAAAATGACAGAAGCATATCCTTAACTAAAACATCAGCAAGGTGTGTAACATTTTACAGAAGTTAGATTAGGGGTGGCCAGCATGGCTTCATCAAGGGCAAATATTCACCAAGGGCCAATTGTGCACGACTGCTCCTGCAGCCTTCAAGGGTGGATTAACTGCCTCAGTGAACAGGGGAAGAGCTATTGATGTCATCTCTCTGGACTTCTGCAACATTCTTGCCTCTAAATTGTGAAAGACATTGATTTGATGGAAGGACTATTAGACAGATAAGAGTCAGTCAATGGCTGAATGTCCAAATGGATACCGCAATGAGTGGTGTCCCTCAAGAGTCTCTACTGGCAGCAGTACTGGGTAATATCTTCACTGTGTCCATGGTGTGTGTGCATAAAGAATGAACAGCAAGAAATTTTTTATCTGCTAATTGTTTTCAACTGTTGTCTGAAGGAAGAGAAAAATAAAATAGATGAAAATGTTTTCTTTATTCAAAACCAAAGGGACATTTTATCTGGATCTAGATTGCATGTTACAGGTTCATTACAGGAGTGTTATTTTGACATGCAAATTATTAATTTTTATAGCAATTCAGAGAAATAAGGGAGAAAGAACAGGCAACACTGTATTTTGAATAGCTGTAGGCACTTCATCTCCAGTCTTACCAATTGTAGTAGGCATCAATTGTCTCAGTATCAGAGTGAACTATTCATGTATATCCCTTATTATTATAATGCATATACCTACACAATTTTCATGACAAGTTAATCTTTTCAAGTCAATAGCCACTTGTCAGAAAAGAAAAAACTTTCCTTGGCTTCTAAGCCAAGGGGCAAGTGTTCATGGCAAGTAGGACGGAGAGTGGTTATAACACCCTGTGGTTTTCCAGGTTCTTCTGTCCCCTTACTTGCTGTGAATTAACTTTTCCTTGAGGGCACATAGGGAGTGAAATTTACTCCAGCAGAGTGTTGTAATCTTTTTTTTTGCAGATAATGAAGTCAGAGAAAATGAGCACAATGCAGACTCGTCCTTTTTGTTTTAAGTATTGATTCTATTACAAAGTCATAGTTTTAGGAAAGAAATGAAGGGGGGTCTCTCTCCCAAGTGAAGCAGATGTCTGAGATTTTGTTCTTTGTAAGGAAGCAGAGGGAATGCCTATTTATGGTATTTTGCAGCTACACTGAAGGAAATGTTCTCCTCAGATTATGTTGAGTGGCTCCATAGTATACAACGTTTGTGGTCCCTCTGTTGAGCCAAGAGACATGTAAGCAACATTTACACAGACTGGACCTTAAGAATCTGATCCTCAGACATGAAGACAGTCCTTCATGAGTTTAATATTCTGGGAATTCAGGACTCTTTGCAATATTTTCTCCTGTCTGAGTCACATAGGTTACTAAATCTGTTGCTGGTTGTGCTTTTCAAGTTAAGTTTTGTGAGGAAGTGACATACTCACAGTTGTCCGACAGAGTTGGAATCCATTCTGTATTCCAGAGTTATTCAAGGTGTAAATAAAACGTGGTAGTTTTATGTTCTGGTACCACAGATTTTAGTGGAAGGCAAAGATTTAAGGATTCATCTACTTTCCACTTAAATGGGCAGAAAAGCAGAAACTTTTCTCCTGGGTACTTCTGAGCTGACATGGAAGCTGGGGATGTTTCAGTCCTTTTGGTTCCTGTAGCCCTACATCCTAGTTCCTAGCATACACCTGTTCTTTACTGGAATATCAGCAAATTCTGGGCAATAACTTTATTTAAATTAATTCAGGAATCCTTTATCTTATTAGCCCTGTTGGGCAGTAGGGTGTTTTGTCCCAGAGGGCAGAGTGCCTGTCGTTCAGGCAAGCCTGTCTATCCGTATATGGAGCTGTGTTGCTCCAGTTAAATATACCTCAGTTGAGCTGACAACACAGCATAGCTTTGTGGTTGCATAATCAATGTTTTCCCCTTTTGCTTTGTTTGTGACCTCTAGCCAAACCCTGCTTTGAGTAACTAATTTCCATGTGGGATTTTCTATGCAATTGCTGCTATATTAAATGAGTTTCTTGCAAGCAAGAAATAATTTATTTTGTGAAATGAGCTCCTTTCTATGCCCCCACAGAATAGCTGTGTACTTGAAAGAATGTTTTGTCAAGAATGCCTGTTCCTCAGAAAGCAGGAGACTTTAGGCCTGATTGCTCATATGGTTTTGAGGTGCTTATAGAGCTTGAAGTGTGAAAAGCAGAGATCTTCTTGACTTATGTCACCATTGTAAGAATTCAGGTCTTCTGGCAGACTTCAGAGGCAAACAGTTCCAACAGAGCAGTCTTCCATTGCATGAGTGAGACCTTGCTTTCTCTTCCTTCACCTTTCTCCTGACATAGTCTGCTCCCTCAAGTGCTGTTCCTTCCCTCAGGATCTCCTCTTATTCAGCTCAAGAGAGACTTTTAAATTCATATTTAGAATAGAATACCAACCTTTGATTTTGCTTCATTCCAGGGTACTGTCTGCCTTTTGGAGGAAACGAGGCAGAAGTCCAATGGCAATGTCCTTATTAAAAGCCTAGGCCTTGACTGTTCCCTAAAAAATATACTTCCTGATTATTAAATTAAGCAGGGTTCCTAAATATATTCAATTAAAAAAAAAAAGAATCTTTATGCACACAGGAAGCAATTAAAGATTGTACAGGTGAATTTAATGCTGTTATATTTTAAACTCTGAATAATACTTAGCAGCCTGTATCATATTTTATCTCGATTTCAGTGTAACATCCTATCTGACAAGGTAGAAAGTTGTAAAGGTAATAAGACCTTCCTGAAAAACAGAATTGTTCTTAGGTGGAACTACACAGGCTGCAATCTTAGTATTAAATAGAGATTTTACTGACCTGTAGCAGAGGCTTTTGCGTGTCTTCAAATGAAGTATTTGGCAACAGCCGTAAGCTGTCATCTCCTTTGTGGGTTGACCACAGTGTGGAGAAGATTCATGTAGTTCAGCAGTGACTTTCCCAACAGGATACCTACAGCAGAGGAATCTTAAAAATTAAGAACTGTGTGTCCTGTTCCAGGTTCTTGTGGGATGTGCTGTACTTAGTAGTCCTAAGCTGGAATTAGTAGTACTAATTAATATTTTTCACACTTTTCACAGCAGTTTTTCTCTTCTGCTTTTTTCTTGTCGACTCCCCCAATACACTTTTCACTCACTTTTTTTATGAGCACTGCGTCTTCCAACCCAAGTGATTCTTTTTCTGAGCTGTGTGTATAACAAGAAGAACATTGAGAACACAGGAAGACTGTTTGCCTCTTTTCTGTTCCAGTGCCCAATGCTATAATTGTTTCTGGCAGCCATGAGGAGCTGTTGCAAGGAAAAGCTCTGTTCAGTCTGGAAGACAAAATGTGAAAACAGGCTCTGTAAAGAATGTTGCTTGATACCCTCTAGCAAGCTTTCATCGAGCACGTGCAAACTCCTGATTTTTCTCAGAAGTTTAGAGCATGTCTGCACAGGGTGAGACTGCATAGTGACAGTGAAAAGGATCCTGCCAAACTTTAAGTCCTTTCTTCAAAGAAGGAAGATTGAAGACTCTCTCAGTGAAATAGCTGTAAGAATTTTTTAACACAGGCAGAGGTGGATAATGAAGCTATTTTGTTGGTTGTTTTGGAGAAACAGGGTTAAATCTATTAAATTGAAGTGTGTAACCATGTACAGATTTAGAAGACTTCTAGAGGCAGCATTATTTCCCTAACATCACAGAAAGTTCCAGATTCACCTGTCGAACAGGACTTCCTAGGGGAAAAAACCTTTTTGAAGTAACTAGAGTTGTCACTGGAAGTTTTTAACATGTGTATCTGACAGTCTACATGACATAAACGCTGTCAGACAAGCTAAACCCTAGCTGACATTTGGTCACATTTTAGGAAAGAAATCAAAAAGAATGATTTACCCTGCTGTTGTATATGAATGCATATACATATATAAACACATACAAAAAAATATATAAATACAACTGTAAATGAATTCTTACATAGCAATAGGACCACTTTGCATTCCTTGAAACCTCTTTGGCAATTCATAGTGTGGTCACCTTCAGTATCTGCAGAGGATGTGTTACATCCTTAGTTCAAAGCCCCTCTTTCCTCAAGCAGCCATGTAGCACTTAAATGATTTCCATGGCTGGTGACTGCTCTGAGAGCCAGGTTAATTGAGGAATGGCACAGGAGAATTTTAGAGGGAACGGAAGACCAAGCCCCTGACATCTGATTAATGGCTGGGAGAATGAAAGGACAAATTAACAATCTGACATCTTCTTCTGGCCATTCTGAAACCACTCTGTCATTCAAGAAGGGACAACAAACGAGAGCCCTGCCTAAGGCAGGCTGAACTGTCACGACCACTACCTCCTCCTCTGTTTCTTCTGGGAACAGGGCTGCACTACGGTAGCCCTAAAAAGTATGAAGGGTGGGAAACGAAAACTGCTGAACTCTTTGCCACAGTATGACCCAGATTTTCCTCACACCCATGCAAATTGCAGCCAAATGTTTATTGTAACCTCCTTTGGCTTGGACTATTCCTTTTCCCTATAGTGTCATATTCTTTGCTCTCTGGACTCCAGGTTCAGTCAGCTCAGTGTGCAAATGGTTCAGGAAATAATTAGAAAGCTATGTGCTCATTACTACCATGTAAATTAGATCACAGCTCACTCTCCAGATAATTCAGATAATCAGGCACCTCCCTTTCTCAGGTCCTAAAGGAAAGGTATAATTTTAAATTGTCTATCACTAGTAGGTTTATTTACTTTCTGTTTTATTTTGATATGTTTTTAGTGAATTAAACACTCTTAATTTGAAGAGAGATTTTAACTGTGTGGAATTAAAGCCAGATTCTGGTGACTAGCAGCAGCAGCAATCTGTGAATTACTGACGTATACATTTAATATCTCCCTTGAGAGCAGGAAAGTTCTTCAAATGTTGAAACTGGCTTAAATAATTTAAATTCATATGAGTGGTGAAAATTCTTTGGCTAATAATGTTAGCCTGATCTCTTCACTTCCAGTTTAATCTGGAATATTTGGAATAGTTGTTAATAGTATGTTGATTTATTTTAATATCTTAGTCAACAGAATGCTTTGCATCCTTACACTTACACCTTAGAACTGGCTAGATTAATATTCTAAGCTCGATGTAAACAAATATATTTTCATGAAGCAAATTATTATGTTATTTCACATACCTAGTTTTGCTTGTTACAGTAAGAACTAGCAAAATGCCTGGCTATTTTTTTCTCTCCATTTTTACAAAAGCAGTTAAGGAGGGATAATATTTTTTTTTCCCTGAAAATGCTACTTCAAGAATACTTTTACTAGGAATGAAGAAGAAAGGAAAAAAAAATGAATGAAACTATGAAAAATAAAGGGAGCACTGGGATTGGGTTACAAAAAACTGAGTTTCAAGTTCCTGCCCTGACATTAAAATAAAGACACTGACAACTGATGCCTTTTGGCTGTTCTGGACACTGTCTTCCCTGCTTTTATGTGGGGAAACTTTGAAACTTCTGGGGTTAATTCTAATGTGGGGAAGAAATATTTTTGAGATTTCAAAATTTCAGAGGAAAGGAACTATTTACCACCCAGATACAATGTCAAGAAATAGCATGAAGCAAAACAATTGTCAGCAGCAATCATTCAAAGTAATTTCTTGTCCAGGTTTGAAACTCCAAGTTATTACCCACAAAATAAGTTATTGATAGGATGGTGCTTCTCATTGCTTTAAAGAAATTGAGTTATTTAGTTCAATGGTACTGGAGTCCTTAGGAATAAGAAATGGATTTCAGCATGAAACCTGTTAGGTAGTACAGCCAGTACATTAGGCTTTCATCTCTTTTTTTTTTATTTTTTTTTCCCTTAGACCCATCTATTTTGTTTCTGTGTCATTTGAAGACCTGGTATCTCTGTACCTGAATATATGTTGAACATTTCTGTCTATCTCCTTGCAGAGAGAAATAAGCAGCACTGATCTCACAGCCATTTGATTCTGGTGGTTTATATTAATTTCAAAGCCTGTAGTAACTCCTACAGGGTCTCTTCTTCTGCTGCTGTTTCCTTCGCTGCCAAACCCAACTTTTCCTTTCTTTACAAAGCAATTGTTCATCTTCCTTATAAACACAATCACATTTAGTATTTAGCCTCATGAAATATTTGAATTGTATTTTATTCCTTGAAATTTTTTATTTCCTTATGTTTTACTGTTCAAAGGAAAAGTGTTGTGATACCTGCCCCAATTTTAATGAAACATACCCAATTGTGTTAGGTATAGTTAGGAAAAGTAATGCTTAGTTTGTTAATAAACCTTAATTGTGTATGTGATCAGGATTATGTGCTAGGGTGGTATCAGGATTTCATACTAGCTTTCTCCAAGGGAAAAATAAATTCACTTTTCAAGTTTATAGTAGCAGCAACATGTCAAGTGCTGCCAAGTCAAGAAGTCTTGTTGAATTCAGGCAGGACCAGAGATGTGTAAATGAAACCTGCACATATAGCACAATGTAGAAGTACCCAAATACCTGTAAAAATAAGCAAGTTTAACCACTGGCAGAAATCTTGCTGGGGAAACACGCAGGTTTTCCAGACTAAATAAGCTGATATGTTTGGCCATGGCCATGCAGCAGGATGTCTTCTTGCAGGTGGCTTAAAGTGAGCTTGGACATCTCTGCACTCCAGTCTTTTGTACAGTCCTTTCTGTAGTGTAATTTAGCAGTTGCCTATCACCCCTAAATGTTATGCATTTGCTGTGTAAAAAATGATGCATTAGAAGATTACATTCAGAAAATGTACAGTAAATAAGTACTGCTAAAACAAAGTATTATTTATTGTATGTTTTAATCAGCAATCAGGAACACTTTATAAAACAGAGTTAATGAGATGAGTCCCTGAAAAGCCATAGCTATCAGAAAGCTTCTAGCTTGCAGGATTCTGTACCTTTCAGTTATCAGAGAAGAGGCAAATTCAAATACAACTGCTGAGAATGATGGCTTTTGACATTGAAAAGTTTTGAAGCTTTTGCCCTGTAAGACAGTATTTTTCTGATCATTTTGTGTTGCTCTAAGTATTGTGTAGTAGGGTCACTCATTGCTAACTACTTTGAGAACACATTTTTTTGTGTCTTATAATGCTGTACATGATTAACTCTTTAACTTAAGACTGCTTAGTTCCAAAATGCATTTTAATAAATGTGACAGAGGCTATCACCTTCTGACAGGCAGCATGTGGCATTGAAATAGAGGCACTCATATAACAGCCGTAAAGGAGGAGTGCCACAGATGAACAAACAGCTTATATGGTCTTTTTTTTTGTTGGACTCCCTCTGGGAGTAAGGGGTAAGTTTAGTTTATTGCCTTAGTTTAGCTTTCAGTTTTGCACTAAACTGAAATTTTCTCGCAGCAAGCTCGAATAGGATCTTAGTAAGATAATCTTCCCAAAACCACAATAGAACAAATGCATTCAGACATGGCCATACACAAAATATAATAGATGTTAAATGCTTTGTACACTTTGCTTTAGTGTTTGGGTGTGCAGGCACCCGTACCTATGTGATTGCATGTATAAAACTTGGTTTATAAGGGGGTACTAGTGTATGAGAAGAGCCAGTACTGGCAGATTAATATGCATCAGAAATAACTGCACTGAAAACAAAGCAGTGTAAAGCAGTGTGAGAAGTGAATCACACCTTCTCAAGAGCATTGATCAAATTTGCTTTTATTGTAAAATATACTGTGTACAAACACAGGTATACACACACACAGCCTGTATTAAAAGAACACTGTTAGAGTTCCCAAGTCCAGAAGTCAAATCATAGGACTGAATATATTAGCATGACCTGTGCAACTTGGTTTGAGCTTTTGTGTATGCACCATGTTTAATTATGTGACCTCCAACTTTTTTTTCAACAGTGGTTGTGCAGACAAATGCATCCTAAGGAAGACTTTTCTGCCCTGGGCAGGCTCATGGGATTGCATGCCACTGGAGTTCAGATTTCCACCTGTGACAAAATCAAGTTTACGTCTATGTTCTTGTGTTCTAACTTTGAACTGTTCCTGCTTTGTACAAATGTATTCCTGCACTGTTTGAAACTGGACTGGATGTAGGTCCAGCCATTGGAACAAATCAGGCAGTGTCTTTTTCTATTTGCTGTTTTGTACCCCCATGGAAACATAGAGGAGGAGTTGCCTTGGTGGAATGCAGGCCGGGAAACATATATAAATAAACGGACAAGAACAAGAGAGGCGTAAACTCTGGGGATAACAGAGGTTCAGTAAAGGATAAGGAATGAGAAGAAGCCTGGGAGGTTTTGATGGAGTAAACTTGGTCCCTCATGTGTTTACGTTTAATTATGAGATTACGCTATTTTTCCACAGAATTCCTACCTCACGCAGGATGCACTTAATGAGCAGCTATTAAATACATTGCTTTGCCCTTATCATGCATGGCCCCAAGCCCTACCTATTACAGACATTTCAAATACTTGTTCAAAGGTAGAATTATTCATTTTTTTCTGAGATTTTTGTAAGGACTCTGTCACTCTTAGCTTTTTAAGTGGGTTTGTACCAACAACACTAATTTCAGTGTTTTCTAAATTTTCAGTGTTTAAAGTCATAGTCTCAATACATGCTTTTTTTTATGTGTTTAACTACACATATGCATATATATATATATATAATATAGTGTGGGCAAACAGACTGATGTGGAAATGTTATTGAAGGACAGAAAGCTGTTAAAATTTTTGTTTTATAAGGACAGAAAGTTACATGAGGGCATGAAGAACTCCGGAAATGACTGGCAATGAAAGAAAGCAAAGCTATTCCTTACTATTTTTAACCATTGTGTTACATCACGTAGTTCTGCAGCAGATTAGTCATCACACTGAAAGGTTGATGGAAATAATAGTGAAAAGCACTTGGCGGACTTTGAACATCTATGAGGTAATCCAGTAGAAGTGACAAATGACTTCTGGCATTTAAAGGTGAAATGGAAAAACTACAGCCAGAAAACCTGATGTTGCTGACTCTTTTCTGCTCGTTTTTTGCAGTTTTTTTAAGTTGGCTTTTTAAAAAATTCCCGATTGCAATATGTTGATAGCAGTGCAGGTTCTAGGGCTCTGTTCAGAAATTAGGTAGAGTAGAAGCATATCAGTTATGGTAAAGTAGTTCTGTGATTTTAATTATTTTAGGTAGTGTAGTCTAGAGGCTCCATGGGATAAGTAAGCAAGATGAAGTTCTTTCTGGAATGACTAGGAGTGTGATATTTTAGGGAAGGAAGCTGGTGATTTCTAAATCTCATAGTATATTAGGACAAATTCCCTTTAGGAGTGCATAATATATGGCAATAGTCTGTGATTCCTTGAGAAAACTTACAATGATTTTTCAGCAGAGCTCTGCAATAGCATTTTGCAAGGCTGACTTAAAATCATTGACTGGCTCAAACAGGTGGAATCCATGTTGAGCATGGTTAATCAGAAAGGGATAAAGCAGAGAGTTTGTACCTAGTTTTTTTTAGAAACAGAATTGTTTCAACAGATAGGAATAGTACATTTCTAGAAAATTACTGCTGTGTGTCCTAGGTAGTTACATTACTTGATATGGGAGTACCTCTTCAATGGGGTAAAAATTGCAGAAAGAAATAAAACAAAGTATATGAACGGTGAGAAAGTAGATGAAACTTGTATATTAGTATATTAATTATTGCTGTACTGCTCAAAATAGTACATTTTCAATTTTTAAAAAAATGTATGCCTTGTATGTATATAGTAACAGTAACAATCATTTTTAAGGGACCTGGCATAAAATGAGGATAACATTTATTTAACATTTTCATTGTGTGATTAAATGGCAATGCAGGTATTTTTGTTAGGTTAGGTTTAATACCAAGTTATAGATGTTAATGTTTATGAAGCAGAAAAAAAATAGATGAGGGGCAAAAATTTATTTGAAAGTTCCCTTTTTCAGGAAGGTCCTAAGGCAAAGATCAATGTAGATTAGTATGCATTTTAATAAACAGGTGATTCAGTGCTTGATAATGTGATATGTTAATTTCTTATTTGTACATATTGACCACGTGGCATCAACAACTATTTAATTGACCATTTAGTACTCAGAGTGCTGTGCTGGTGAAGATGGTGATCAGTGTGTTCAGCAAAGTTCTATGTGATTTCAGGACTGCAGTGTCACAGTTGGTGTAAACCAGTTTGAGTCTATTCTGCTACTGTCCCACCACTTTTCCGCTCCAGGCAATGGGTTATAATGCCTTTCTTCAGCTGGCACTGACACTCAGGCAGCTGTTCAATTGGTTAGATCAAAAAGCTGATCTGCCTGAAAACTAATTAATTAATTTTTATAGTTTTCAGCTGAATAGAGTCAATCCGTCTGATCCAGTGCTGGTACAAAAGAGGGGCCAAGGGTTTAATGAAATAGGGAGAACTTTCCCTTTTGGTGGCAACGTGGACATGGATTGTGAAAGAAACTAGCTGTGAAACCGTGCCTAAATTGTGATCAACAGCATGGTCTACAGAGGATGGAGAAATAAAAAATGAACTAACAAGTTGTAAATGGGTACAGCATAATCAGTGGAAGTGTTGTAGGAAACTGAAAACTCTGTTTTGAAGTTTATGCACTGTATCATGGAGTGAGGAGGGAATATTTCTTCTCTGTCGGCCTACTCTTTTCTCTTATGAGTCCATAGAAAAACTATCATGTTTTTAATATAAGATGGGTCAATTTTCTGTTTGAACATGAGTCAAATTAAATGGCTGAAAGAAAAATAGTAGTGACAAGTTTGCCAAGGAAAAAAAAAAAACTTTTCTGAATATCCATTAACCAGTTAAATTATTAAATTTAGTTATTTGAAACTTAATGCATTAACAAAACATTTCATGAATTTGGAATGTAGTATGATCACAAAAGTTATACAAGATTACTACTGTGTCCTGGTCAAATACATACTGTAATTCTCTTAAATTCTGATTTCTGATGCAAATGCTTAATTTTGTTTTTAATTTTTACTTGCTTTAAAATTAGCTCCTTGGTCATAATAGAAGTATTTGTTAAGATGAATGCGATACAGATAGTATCACAGATAGTTAATTTCTATGTTGAATATAGCTTCATGGATGTAAGGAGATTATAGTATTTATTTATCCCAGAAAATTGCAGTTTGCTTCTAACCAGGGCAGTAAAGAGATGAGGTTGCTGCAATGTTTTAAAAGGTAAGGTATATGTTTGGGGTTTTTTTTTTTAATTCTGTATTTTCAGTATAACATTCAGTATATTTTCAGTATAGCTGGGTGACTGATTTTTTTCCTTAAAAAGATCCTTGAAATTAATATTAGGATTCTCTCTTTAGCTAGTTAGGTGAAAGTTAGTCACTCAGTCTTGCTGTCTAATTCATCGGCCTTTTTTCCTCCTCTTGACCTTATTCCCACTTCCCAAGGATGCAGTATTCATCTAATTCAGATAGCCTTCCAGAATTAGATTTAGAAAGTCCTCTGGCCTTCTAAGTTGCTTTTCTCACATTCATTTGGCTCTCCCCTGCCAGCTTAGCCTTCTATCCTCCACCCATCCCTGTTTTGATTCATTTCCCTCATGCCGTGTGCCTAAATATTGCCCAATACATGTGGAAAGTCCTTAATTCTTGTCAAGACAGGGTCATGACTAGCCCACCCAGGAAGATCAGAACCATGGCTCTGAAACTGGGAACAAGGCTTGCCCACTTTATAGTATAAAAGCCATTATTCCCTCATGCTCATCCAGGCTTTTGGGTTAGCAGACAGATGGAGCAGAGGCACAGAAGGCATGTGTTAGGAGAGGTGGGATACACTGGGAAATTGCAACGGATTTATCAGGGACACGCAGGGGACGATGCAAGGGGCGAGTGGGGTGGTGGCACAGACTGTGAGACAATAGCAGTAAGCTGATGTTAGAGGTGTGGGACAGGAAGGGTCAGCGGGTGAACCGTGCAGGGGAAAGAGGTCTTGGTAAGTTGGCCAGTGTGTTTTCCCATAGTTAAATCCGGGATTTGTAGGAGCTGGGGAAACAAGCTTGGCAGAGGACCAGCAGGCCACCTACTCCAGCTTTCTCACCCCATGGGGGAGGCATGAATTAAAAAGAATTGCTGAGCAGACTGAGGCTATGCAGGGCTTAGTTGTGGAGCAGGCCCACCCTCAGTTCTGTGATGCCTTTGGCCACCTCCATCCAAGTCTTTGATGAGTGTTGCCCTTGGTCCACTGGATTCTTTAACTGCACAGCCTAATAGTCCATTGACAAATCCATGGCCTGTAGGATACTTGGAGAATTAAAAAGGCTAGCAAATAATAAGAGGAAAAAAATTCAAGTGCCTTGGGAATCTGAAAAACTGAAAACTGACCACACAAGAATTTTGAAGAAAGGCAATGTTTTGAGGATGGTATCGACAAGTAGCAGGACTTAAATAAATATTAGAAAACTCCATTAATCCCAGCTGAGCCTTCACCAGATGACAGTGGACATATAGTATGAATATAATTACCATCTGTAATCCCAACCTCTATTTTGCATACCTGGGTCAAGTTTCTGGGACCTGTGTAGAATCTGTTCCAGCCCAGCCTCAAGATATGCTTGAGACAAGCACAGTTCTCTAAAGCTGACATCTTTTTTAGTGCTCTACAGGCAGCAGCCATTTTTAACTGTTCTGCCACTCTATTTATCTGCTCTCACATAGAAAAAGTATGTTATGTAGAAGCAGTATTATTTCTTAGGCACATTTTACTAGACAACAACTTCTGTGGATAATCCTCATCAGAGTCTGGAAATATCATCCACCAAGTTCATAGCACTTGATGGATCCAATGTTCTCAGATATCTTTTCCAGCCTGACTAATTCTGTGATTGTGTCCCTTCCAACCCAAACCATCCTATGACTTACAGTAAGCTGCTAAACACCTATTTTCTGGAGAAGAATGGGAAGAGACAATGGTCACGCTGAGGAAGCTGTCATGATTTGATAACTTAAATGGCACACAGGCCAAACTTTGTGGCTACCTACATGTATGTTTATTTACAGGTTCTTACCTGAGAGAAGGCATATAAAGCATGGGAAACACTCAGATTATATCCTCAATATTTTTCTAAAGCAGGCTTCAGTTCTGTGGGATGAGAAGTCTCATTTCTTAATTTCTGGTCATTGCATTGGGCTTTACACAGTGCTTCAGAGTTCTGGTTCAGTGAGGCAGTTACCTCATTCCAATCAGGCTCTGCTATTTATTCCTTTCCAGAGTATCGTGTCCTGTGGCGTGTGGCCAAGTAGTGTAAGTTCCTGTGACACCCTTTGAAGTCCTTAGCCTTTCTAATGATTGCCATGAAGTGTGGAATTAACTGGACCATCTGGCCCTAAATATTTGGCTCTCCTACATGATATTTGTGACCTGGAATAATCAGAAAAGTGGCTTATTTGGCTATGAAGTGACTAACCTCATTTTGCTGTCATTGTTATTTGACAGTCTTCTTTTATAGACCTTAATTTTGGTCATCTTATCTGCGCTTTGTGTGGAGGATGTCATTAGGAGTTTGTTAGAAGTCTATTTCGAGAAACCTCTTAGGAGAATGACGCCATGTACATCAGAGATCTGGTTGTTTCCTCTCAGAATCACTGTCTAATCCACTCAATTCATATGGAATTACTACAGGGAATGGATGACAGGAACCAAAGGATGACAGGGATGTACCAGGAACTGTACATTGTACAGATGTAAAGAAAGGCTAGGGAGAAGAGAGAACGTTCCCAGCTCTGCTCACAAGTAGAATATGTGAAAGATTAACATATCAAGTGAAAACCAAAATGCCTTCAAGGAGCCTATAGAATAAATTTCCTTACTAATTAGGAGAAATCCTATTGCTTCAATCTACTCGTGATAGAGGATAAGTGAAAGTTGAAAGCACTTCTGGGTGGACAAGAGATGGATGAGGTGACTATATAATTCTGCCAGCTGTAATACCTCAGCATACAGAATGCAGCAATGCTGGTAGGAACTGAAGTAAGAGCAAAGCTGACTACAGCTATTCACATCTGGCTCATCCCTGTTAAAAGCTGGAACAGAAACACTTCTAGAGTGAAGGTAATGCGCTTGAGCAGTGTTTGTGGCACATTCACTGAAAGTACCAAAAGAATGTTGCTCTCCTCCATTGCAACTATTTGTGGTACATTTGGGTTTTTTACTCCCTCTGATGTATTGAACTTCCCATTGGATTTCTTTGGAAGTAAGGTGTGAAAAATATTTTAAGTTGCATTTTAGGCATGATAGTTCTTTCAGGAAAATTGATTTCAGTCCCTTTAAGCTGTGCTCAAAGATGTGAACTAAAATTGTAAAGGGCTTACTTTTTTTTGGAATTTAACATCTTCCATTCTTTGGTATTTGCCTAGAGCTTCTCTGTTTATATCATAGGATACACTGGTACTGTTTTAATTTTTGTCTGGAAAAGTAATTCTTATTTCTTTTGACTGAAATTGAACTGATGGAAATTTTTGCTTACAAAGTCATGCAATTACTAATTACTGGTGTAGATGATGGTACAATGTGTCTCCAGTTTTCAGGAGCTTGAGGAACAGTCAGTCAGACAGTAATAATACAGTTAGGTGAGTAATACATCTTGAATCCTGTTTCTCTCTTCATGACTAGCAGGCTTGATTATTTTCAGTAAGACACTTGCAAAGGCGCTAGGATCGCAACATACAGGATTTTAAAATAATTTACTATCTTCATGTTATGTTTTTTAAGTAAATTGGAGTAAGAGAAAGTGGCTTAAAATTTCTGTTTCCTTCATTTCACTAGGAATGCTATTTTAGTGTGAATGTTAAAACTTTTAATACTTGCTTTCAGAAAGAGTATTATGCGAGAAACCAAATTATTTAATATAGTTTGAGACACTATTCTATGGACAAAAATTAAGATAAATGTTTGCTTGGCTCCATTCTAAACAAATGGGCTTACTGCTCTGCAAACTGTGGCAAGACATAAACTGACAGTTCCATGTTTCTGACATCATTAAATGCTGTAATTCTGTTTTAGTCATGTCCCTGAAAACTAGGGTTTCTGAAACATTGTCATTTAAATACAAAGAATACAATTTCTTTGAAATGCAGCATATACTTTTGTGGATGACAGGTTGGAATTAAAATCTATTGTTTTTGTGAATGAGGCCATTCAGCACCGTAATTATCCAACTGTGATCATACAGGTTTAGTCTTTATTCCAAAGAGGAGCATTTGTAGCCAGGCGTTTCCATTGTGCAACATGGTGTTAACTTCAACAGGTTTAATTTAAAAGCACTGAAAAAAGGAAAAAACAAAAAGAGAAGGAAGATTTTAAACACCTTGACTTTATATTGTCAAGCCTTCTATGATACAGTTGTCCAAATACAATACAATTATCCGAAGGAAGCAGAATATTAAAGACAAAGACTTAAATGTATATTGATAACCATAGATACTACTGCCAAAAAGCAAATGTATTTTATGTGCAAAACAAGTATGTACACACACAATATATGCCTGTGTATGTTTTTGACCATAATTTTGCAACTTTGCTGAGTATTTTCTATGATTCTCTATAAACCAGTGATATATAGCCACAGGAATGGCTCTTTGTATGAATTATAACTTCATATGGGATTGTCTTCATATCTGCTGGTATTTTGGAGCTGTCTGTGAGGGAGATAGGAAGGGTTTTCTGAAGGTGCTCAACAATTTTAATTCACATTAGATAAGTTGGCCCAAAAAGCATGCACAACCTCTGAGCTCAAATAGAAGTATACATATTTCAAGTATTGAAATAAAATATGTATGGAGACCTACCCAAGTAGATGAAGTGTAGACTTCAGCAACACATGCTATATGTACCAAAGCATGGAAGAAATCCAGTGGCCAGTTATTTTCTTCATTTTGGAAAAAGTTTCTTGACTAGTCCCTAAGAAAGGGCAAATTTATATTTTAAATGGATTTACTGCACCATTTTTTTTTTCTGGGGACAAGAGACACTAATTTGCAAATGTAATGGCTGAAATTATTTGATATGTTTACTTGACATAAGAAGCATTAGTAGAGAAGGAGTATTAGTATGTCTTGGCTGTTATCAATATATTAGTAATGCAGTTGTGAAAGGAGAGGCCAATCACATGTAATTTTTAATGTATTGATGTTTTCTGGTAAGAGGAAAACATTCAACAAATGTGTAAATATTGTAATGGAAGGAAATGGGGAGAAGGTAACTTTTGATATTTGCCTCTGTGACAAATATGAAGTAAAAAAGGTTTTTAGAAACATGATAACTCGTGTGAAATCCACCATGTTTGCTCAAAAACATTTTAATGAAATTTAATACTTCATTTTTAGATAAGCAGGAAAAGTGATTTTCGTTTGCATTTAAACAATATTTCCTATATTCTTATGTATTAAATTTTCTAATTTGATTCCTTATTCTTATTTTTTGTCTGGTGATGCTTTACTGGGAAAGGTGTTGTTAGTTTATTCTCATTGTATTTAATGTATTAATGGTTTCAATATTTTGTAGTGTTCTGGGGTTTAAAAAAAACCAATATTTGCTTATAAGAGGCATCGAGTGAAGGAATCTATTTCAGAAAAAAAAAAATTAAAGTGTGTGTCACCTGTACCATTTCTTACAGCCACATTTAAAGATTTTTTACAGGCTGTTGGAAATACAGTACTAAAATACATAAACAATTAATAAAATATGGAACATACCATTAATGCACATCAGTGAAACTCTGTAAAATGTTAGAATGAATTATTTTTTTGCAACTTGGTATGGCTTTTGCTTTGGAAACCATGCATAAATTTTCTAGTTTTGACTGAAATAAGGACCACCCTGAAGCCAAGCTTAATTGAAATTAATCTCTTAGGAGGCTCTATTTATCACTTTTTTATAACTTTGGCAGCCTAAAAGACATAACAAAATGTTAAATTAAAGTTGAAATAAATTCTGCATTAAAAACCAACACGTAATTTGGTGTATTGAATTAATTCATCATTGACAACTGATTCTTTGAGGAGACAGAAAATTACTTTAAAACAGTTCTGAGAAGTTACCAGGGAACATGGTACTAGAAGGTGCAGGGTTTCTCTACACCAAACTTTAGTAGCTTTTTCATAATGAAGAACTTCAGGAGAGACAAATACTGTTAGTAACTTAAATCCATTAATATTTACCAACAAGCATGACACTGTTCATCTGTTTCCTTGTGTAGATAAAAGAGATCCTTTATGAATAATTATCTTGTAGGACAAAAAATTATCTCGGTATGTTTAGTGTCCTCTATTCAGAAGAGTCCAGTCTATTCAGTTTTGAAATCTGAGCCCATCACTGTCAGGCAATCTTTAGATTATCAGTGGATATGGAGTGTGATGTCAATCTCTGTTGGATGCCATTATAACCAATAACTGGAATTAGGAAAAATGTTCTTAAAAGTATGATATCACTCTGACTAAATATCATGGAGATGTTGGTAATAAATTGTTCCAACTTTTGTATCAGTTTATCACTGAAAAAAGGGTTGTTTTCTTGCTGATATGTAGTGTTGTACTGTTCCTAGAAGCAACTTGTGAAAGCATTGAATGTTAACAGGAAATTATTTTTTTTAAATGAAACATTACATCTTGTTCCCTTGTGTCAGCACATTTTGGTAGATCTATGTATCTCTTACTGATCATATATGCATTTCATGTTGTTTTTTGTCATGCCAAGTAGATAAAACAAGGTTTACCCTCTCTTTACTGCTTACAAAGTAATGTAACAGGAAACTTGAAAGAATGCATGCAAATGAGGAAAAGCACTCAGTTCAGGTGCTTGGGCCTTGTTCTGATCCGCACAAATGTCCAGAAGGTGCAGAAATTCTTGTTCTTCATTGCTCAGCAGCAAGAGAACATACTGCATACTGCACACTGCATACTGCTTTCAGCTTGCAATGTGGACTTGCTGTAGTTTCTTCTTCCTTCCATTGCTCATCTTTCAAAAGTGTATCACAGTTCATGACAGCATTCTTACTTGTTATTTGGAAGTTCACAGTTAGAACAGTTTTTTCTTTGATTGTCCACCAACCCCTTTCCAAGAATATATGTGAAATATTTAAGTGGGTGTTCCATGTAGAAGTTCTTAAGGCAGGTATTTCAGAGAACTTTCAGTGTTTCTTGGCTCTGGCTGTGTGCTGTGTTTTTCCGCTATGTGCTTTGTCATATTTTGCACAACGCTGTTTTTAATGGCAGTGTGCACCTGCACATTTGCTTGCTTGCAAAGTGTGAGTTTTGCTTACATTTTCGATCTCTCTCCCACATGGTCACCAAGGAAAAAACAGATTGTGCACATGATTACTCCTATTAACTGTTCAAAGGAATTGGTAGTTCAAGAAGCAAGAAGAAATACAGTTGGAAGAAACAAAGACAGTTAGTTGTATTTACGTGTTGCCACATACATATCTGAAATAAATATCTGAATAATCTGCATTATAAATATTATTTGATGAAATACCTCTTGAAGTGCCAGACACAGTAAGAATGGTCCTAGGAGCAAGCTGCTGGAACAGATATGGTCCTGGTCAGTGTGGAGGTGGTCCTGGGTGTGAAGAGGGGTAACTGTTAAGGTTTAGGCCTACAAAGTGACAAGTTGCTGCTTACTTGTTTAGGACAAAGAGATAGACAGTGGTGGCCAGCTTTACAACATCCCTAAGAGACAGGCATGGCCTGGTTTAGGAGTTTGAGTTATAACTCACTTGAATTCTCTCATTAATACACTCAGTACAGGAACCTTTGGCTGCAAACCATCCTGTTTACTCTAGTGGCTTCCCATCCGTGTACAGGACTATCTAATTCCAAATCACCTTGCAGAAAGAAATCACAGTTGCACTTGATCAGACATTGCTCTGGAGGAAGGTGTAATATAAGGAGTTAGTACTGCTATTATTGTGAGAATAATGCACCTCCTGAGATGCATGGTAAAGAGTATGCTGACATGACAGGCATTTTACAACCTACTGTTACAACAGCTTGCAGTCATAATTTTCGTGATATTTGTGATATTTCATGCCTTAATAAAATGGCAGGATTAAGCTCTTAACCATGTTTTTGATTTCTTTCTGTACTCTAAAAGCAAAGTGATACACATAGTGATATGTGCAAATTACCTATAAGAACAACATCAGCCCCGCCAGTTAAAATGAAATAACAACCATAACTTCTGTCTATTTTTAATGTGCAAGAGCATGAGAATTGGTAATCATTTATTCTTACATATAAACTTATGTTTGGGGGGGGAAAAAAGAGTTATAATTATACCAGAGTGATTTAAAATTGTTACAATATTTATGTTCACTGAAATTGCGGGAGCATTTTCAGGCAAGTCAATGGCTCTTAGAATTTGCTGTCAGTTCATTCCTGGAGTACCCTGCATATGTCACTTTTTATTCTGCTGACAAAATATTATTTGGTGGTTTATGTCTGCAATAAGTTAAGTTCCTATCTATTTTCACTGCACTGACTGGTACCTATTGTCCAGATAAACCCAACAAAGGTAGGAGGATGAGCTCAGCTCCTTAGCCAACTTAATAATGAAAGTCAGTCTATTTGCCATTCCACCATTTCCACTAGAACTTTAATGTATTAAAATGTAGACTTAGAAATAAAACTTAATGCAATGGATTTAACATTTGGACTCAAGGATGGCAGAGGAGTTTTCCAGCCTAAATGATTCTGTGAGTCTATGAATCCTTTTCTTACCAGCTTTTTTAGGATGATCCTAGTTCATCGCCAGAAGCAAGGCAGTGAGATTAGTCAGATTAAGCAAATATTAAAATATCACCTTGCTTCAGTTCAGCTGAGTGAGAGCTGCCATTGAGGTAGACAAAGATTCTCAGGGCAAGAGTGCAACTCAAGAAATGGTGAAGATGCCTGAAGCATTTCTGTGCATCGCACCATGTAACATAAAATCTGCTTCAGCTCCAGGCTTGTAATTCAGCTGGGTTCCCTGGATTTGGATTTGCTTGATCAGACCAGGAAGAGTGCAACTGTATTTTACTGAGGTAGAGCATAAAAGCAGAGGGTTTATACTAATATGTAAAGAGAATTAGTTGAAAAATGTTCTATATCTCCATGCTTAGCCACCTGCACTTGTGACTCTGTGCAGTGGAAGCTTCACAGTTCATTTCATTCTATTTTAAAGCTTCACCTGGATAAACTATTTTCATATTCCACTGTTTTTTGATAAAGTGAATGAAATCACAGACTAAGAAATATTGATTTATAAAGTCAGTAAATGTTGAATCCATGTCAGTTGGATCTTTGTTAGTGGACCTGTATTTATTGGGAAGAAATTACATGAAAAATCCCGTTCTTTAGTATTTCTGCATCTTTAGAATGCTGACTAGACTGCAATCTGCCTTCTTGGAAATCCTAATTATGCAGTAATTCAGTCTGTTTATAACATGTTTTCAATTTTCACTACATATTCTACTGTCAGAAAAATATGACATTTGGTTTTATGGAAATATTTAAATCACAACAGTAAGCTACTGCACTGGAACTCTGGCTTTTTGAGACAAGGATGGGCTGGTGAAATTGTTCTCTCATAAATGGGACATTCAGAAGAATTCCCAATTGATTTCCATAACAGATGAGTGAAGTCAATGCGAAGAGCATCTGAAATTCCATTGCATTTTAGCAGCACTTGTAAAATGGAAGCAACATCTAAAATGCTGATGAGCAGTGTTCAAATACTGATCTAAATCAACATTTTGATTTATTCAGTCATAAATTAAACATACCTGTGTGACTCAGAATTTATCAAATTATTAGTGGCAGTTTAACATGAGGTTCTTTTCAAATATGTGTTATGTCCTCCAGAACAATCTGGGGAATATTTTTTATATTTATAATTGGAAGGTTAATTTTTGCTCACGGTAATTTACAATGGAAATACCTAAAAAATTCCCTTTACTTTGTATCGCAAAAGAGTCTGTGTTCTATAATGGTGAATGGTTTCTTTCAAACCTCCTGATAGCTGATAAATTAGCATGGGTAACATCAACATGCAATATTGCCTGTGTCATTAAAACAAAGCCTTAAAAATAGGTACCTGTACACAAGGGCCAGGCTTGACTACTCTCCCAAAATCCCATCAGCTACTGCCTCTGTTGAAAACAGACCAGTGGGCAGGATGAACCTTTCTTTCACCCAGTGAGGCATTTATTTCCTTATGATCTTATGGTGTTATTTGCTCACTTTTGCTGCTACAAATACACTGTGCAGAGTATTTTACTTCATGGCTAGACAAATATAATTTTAATTCAAGATGCTGCTTGAGTGGACTTGCAGTATCATAGAATTTGCATATAAAATGTCAGAAAGTGATTATGATAAATAAGGTATCTTCTTGAAGATGCAGGGTTTTGTGTGAATTTTTCCAGTTAATTAAATCTACTTATAGTATTCACATGCACTTCTTATAACTTAGTGATACTGACTCCATAACTCTTCAGAAATTTCCAGTGAGATTGCTGTCTTAAACCAACTATGGAAGCTGGACAGCAAAGCTCTTTTCTGAACTTAGGACATACTTTCCAACCCATGTTTATTGTATAGCAATGCAAAATGCTACACTGCTGCCATGTAAAGTATTACCACTTGTTTTGCTATTACCTAGCCAGGAAACTATGTGGTAGATTGCTGTTGTACAACACTGGGGGACTCCTGCCAAAATTCTGAGAACCCATACTTTGTGGATCTGACAAAAGTGATTTTCAGTTAGGACATTCAGTCATTTCCTCATTAGCCCATGTAAAGAGCTCATCATCTCCACAGTTGTTTGTTCTATGGGAGGCTGAAACACTGTCTCAGAAGCACAGCAGGCAAGATTTACTTGGTCAGTTTTTACCTCTGAGATTTCGACAATTGGGAATCATGTGGTGATAGGGACAATGGAAATTCCCTGACTGACAAGCAGGTATCTCTCTCTAAAGTCCTATTTTCATACTGTGTATTCCTTTTTTTTTCTGTGACATTTTACTCCTTGCACTTAATCTCACAGTCCTGAAGTCCCTGCCATGAAAACTTCCCTCTGCCATGTTTTATTTCCTTTCAGTGTTCAGATAAATATATTTAAAAGACTGACACCTGCAAAGAACCAAACAAAACCACTCAAATTGTATATAGCCCACTAGTCCCATTTTCATCTGCTTTTCTAATAGCCACGTTTCCAAATTTGTCTTCTTCAAACCTCTTAAAACTTCAAAAATTTACATCAATGATGTGACAGTTGTTCAAGCACATAGTCTCACTGATACTTCACAAAGTATTTTGGAGTAAATTTTCTTGATCCAAATAATTTACAGGACAGGAGCTTTAATCTATGAACTTTCCATATCTGGAACATGTCCTTCTCTTGCAAAATCATCACACGCCAGATTTTTTTGTCATATTAAAATTAATATTGATAAGGAGAAAGATAGGGACAGAGCTAAACTGAAGTTGCAATGAAAACCAGGAATTCTCAACAGTATGCTAAAATATTTCTAGAATGTTTTCTTCTTTCAATGGATGTTTTAAGACTTACCTCTAGTTTCTACCTTTTTCAAGTAATAAATAGGAATTATATCCACTGAAAAAAAGCTTTTGGCAGTCAGTTTAATATAATGGGAGCATAGTCAACTTTTTGTCATACATTTTAGGGCATTATCAAATTCATTTTCAGGAAAAGTTCTTTCTGGAATGTCCAAGAAATCTCTAAATCGGAAAACTAATTCAGATGATTATGTGTGGTCTCAGAAGAGTGCAAATTTTCAATGAGATAATGCTGATATTTAGAATCATTTCAGGGACAGGATTTAAACCATTTTTTAAACATTGTAGAAAGCTTTCCTATAGTAAGGATTTGAACCCTGTTTACAGTTCCAGACTCAGTGACCTCCAGTTCAGTTTCTAGATGTAGCCAAAGCAGATGGGGAAGTCCTGTCCCTACCCCAAGTCATGAGAATCCAAACTCATCCAACAGGAAGCTGTTTTCTGCTAATGCCACTGTCTTCCCAAGGCAATGAAGAAACAGTGTATAATTTTCAAACACAAAATCTATCTCTCCAGGCTGTCCTCAGAAGCAAAAGTTCTAATTTCAGGTGTCCTCTCTGAATTTATACCCAAAGTAAGTTCCCTAATGCAGTGCTTTTGGCATTAGAAGGCCATATTCAGATTTCCTGTGAAAATGTGTGGAATTGCATACCTTCAGAAAACAGCTGATTTGGATTTCATCAGACCAGATGCTCACCTATGCAGTTTTTAACTTATACCTACAAAAGCAGAGGGGTTGATTGTGACCAAGCTCCAGGTTTGATTTGCCTGTCTGCATCTCTTTTCAAGTTTCTCTTAAGTTTAGTTCTTTACTTTGCTGCTTGTCTAAACTTAAAGTGTTTCTGAAGCCAGCCACTGTTTAACAATTGCCACATTTCCTCCCACAGGCAGTTATGTTTCACTTGTGGTTTATCTAATCCATAACATGTTATTGGTTACTATGAGCTTGTCAAAGCATTAGTATTTGAGTTACTAATATCTTTGAGAGACAAAGAAAATCTCATTCATTTCCAAAACCGAGCGCTACTGCCATAGAAACTCCCTAAATGCTGGTAGTTTCTCTACGGCAAGGGACTATTAAAAGAGAAGGATAGAGAAAGGGAAATATTGTTCTGGAATGAGATCTCATACTGCATCACTGCTGTGGTATACATGAGAGAGAAACACAGCTAAAATCCAAACAAGGGCAGGGAATTTTTTTGAGAACTTTTGGCTACAATAAATTTGGGTTTGGAACTAAAAAAAAGAGGTGGAAAGAGGAGACATGCATGCCTAATACTGAAGTAGAACTTGTTTGTATCTAACATATTGGAGAAATTGTTTGAGAACAGTTCATTCTAGTGAAAATATTACTTTTGTAACACTGCCAAGATCAGTGTTTTCTCATTCATGAATCAGAGTTCTTTGCTCATTTGTGGTTGCTTTCTTCTCATCCTCTTTCCTTGCTTACTGTCCTTTTACAGCAAAAAGCCATCCACAGTTGTCTAGCTAAGCACTTGCTCAAGTATCAGTGGTGAGGGTTCTACAGAACGAGTCAACTGGGCCTGATGTGCTCTTCTCATTTGTATAGTCCACACCACTCTTTGATTTTGTGTGGACATGCTGGGGTTCTTTTGCAGTTATTTCATTCTACTGCAGAAGAACTTGTCTGTCTTCTGGTTAGCAGTGTGGAAAAGGTGTTGAAAGGCCTTGCTGCAGATGTGGGCGGTCCAGCACAAGCCAAAACACAGTGTGGGCTTTAATTCCTGCCACCAACTGCAAATTATGTGTGGGATCCAAGACCAAGTGAATGTGTGCTTTAAAATCTGGAGGTGCTGGGCAAAAATATGGAGGGCTACATAGGTAACACAGGTGTAGGTGTTTCCCTCTTAGAAACTGTTATGTAATGAATAGATATCATTTGAATTATGAAAATATTGGTCTGTCACTACCTCTATCCAGGGGTTACTTTTCTGAGATGGATTTAATGGTCCTACCTAATTCTGTTCATATGAAACCTGAAGACGCCTAACAATTACATAGCTGTGGATGTTCTGTGCAGGAGAATATTGGCCATTTCACTATAACAAATCCAACTAAAACAAAATGATAGCTGGGTAAGGAGGGAGGGAGGAATGGGAAAGGAAGGCATTATTCCTACCACAAAATGTTCCTCTCTTTCTCTTCCTCCCCTAAGCAAATTAACAGAGTAGGTTCTTTATGCATGCAGGCCTGTGCAGGAAAGACTGAAGCACTGACACAGAGGGAAATCATACAAGATACTGTACCTGGTTCCAGTAAAATTTGAGTATGTGGGTGGCAAGGAGCTTAGTTCCATGTGCTTTCCACCCCACAGGCAGCTCCACAACTTCCTGTTGTGGAGGTTTCTCCTCTTTCCTATGTGGCTTTGTGCAGTAGGCTTGCCTTTCCCTTGGTTGACGTTATTTGCAGCCTGTGTACAGTAAGTAGCCTTGTGCAGTTTGCTCATCCAAAAAGGCTGCATATAAATTTGACTTATGAACTCTGTAGGGTGGTGTTATGAAGAATTATCTCAACTAAGAATAATTTTTCATTAGCTAAACAGGAGATGACATAGTCCCTGAGTTTTTTCCCCTGGACTTTTCAATATGTCCCATTCAGGAGTCAGGACCAAACACAATGTTATTTTAGTTCTTTTTGGAATATATTTACTCACTCCCAATGTGTTCTGTTCTTCTTAAAGTGACATGTGTTTACTCAGAAAGGAATATACCAATCACTAAAATTGTATATTTTCTGCTTTTATGTGAAGTGGTTTTTGGCAGCCTGAAAGAAAATTTTGAGTCTAAAATCTGATCTCACAGTCTAAGTAATAGGTCCTGGCATTAATGATTTACAAGCAGAATTACATACCTACTCCCTTTGCTTCTGAGTTTTCAAACTAAGGGTCAGCATGAGGCCAAGCTGTATCTTGCTGAAACATAGACAAGTGTGACTGAACTGTTAAATTTATACTTTTTTTTTTTAATCCTCTTGATTTATTAAGGGAGAAGACAGCAGAATGAATGAAAGTGTAGATCAGAGCCAAGACTTTCATCTCCAGTGTGGATCAGATCTGGATAGCAAGGTGAATGTTTTGTGGTTGAATGACTGTCAAGGAGTAGCAAGAGCGATTAAGTAGCTCGATGTAATGCACGTGTAAGTAATTTTTTTGATGACTGGAAGCCTTAAGTGTTTTGACCACTAACATGGAGAGGTGCAAAAGCCTGTTTGATGTCATAGGATGTGGATAAAGAGGATAAGGGGTTACAACACTTTCTATATATATATATTTATCTTTGTCTGTCACTCATCATCACCAAGCATTCAGATTCTGTTGACACAGCAGAATTAAAGTTGTTTCAGCTTCAGTAACATGAGTTTGTTTTACATTTCAAGGGATTTAGCTAAAAATTGGTAATGAAAACATAATACATATTTCCATTTACCATTTTGGTTTGACTAGTACAGGTCAAACAGCTTGGTATTTTATTGCCTTGAATTTGTAGAGTATATTATGGTGGGATATTTCATCGTTAAGGCAAACTAAGGTTTTTCAAGTTGAAGGCATTCACATTAAATTTTATAGAGTGAGTAGCATCGGTAACTCTTGAATAGAAACAGTTGCTTCATTTACCAGATAGTTTGGCCAGGATACTCAAGTTAAATAACAATTTGGATGACTTTGAGGAAACTATTTCATATGTCTAAAGAATAAGTATAGAGTCTTCCTGGACAAACTGTAGATAAGATTTGAACATGTAAACAATATAGATTATATACTCTTCTTCCATTTATTTTACTAGCAGAGTTTTCACTTGCTGTCTAATTGGAATCCCAGTTTAAATACAGTATAATAAAAATATCAACCTCTGGTTTAATGGTGATACTAACTGTGAACTACTAAGTCTGTTTTTTTAGCCCATTAAGCCTTTATATAGTTTAAATAGGCTTTATACTAAATACTTTGGAAAGAATGAGAATTGCTTTAGCATTTTGTTTAGTCACAAAATAGCGTGCATTTGGTTGGTCCAAGTGCCAGGCACATGAGTCCCAGCTGGCCAATTTTTGTGGGTCTTTTCATCTACATACCTCATTCCTGTCCACTCTTTTTTCCCTTTATCCAGTCCTCAGTGAGCTGCTGCACTCACATTAATTGCCCTGAGCAGACAAGTAGTCTTTTCTGTTTCTACCATAAATGCCACTCAATGAACCAGCCACTAGGTCATGCTCAAGTGCAATGGAATCTTGCTTTTCCCTCCCAAACACCTAACATCACCTCCACCCTGAGTTCAGCTTCTGTGAGGCCAATGAAGTCCTTTCACAAATACTCTTATTGTGGTTGGTATAAAGAAATTTTTTGTCATTCGAAATACGTTAAAACTATAAACATCTACAGGAGCAGGATCTAGAGGTAATTGTCAAATTGATGTTTTTTTCCCCCTAAAACTTCTCTCACATTTTAAAATTTGTGTATTTTATCATTGTGAAATTAAAAAATACTGTAAAAGGCCTCCTAAGATTCAACCTTTCTGAAACCACCTAAGAGATTGTATTGTCAATATTTTCTCCTTCATGAGTACGACAGCAACTGAAATATAAAATTCTACGTCTTTCTTCATATACTTTCATCAACAGATTATTAGCTATCTTCAAATTTCCTTTAATAAATCTTTATTTCAGGAGTGTATTTAAGAAAAAAATTAAAAACTTAACGAAGAGCGTTGTCTCTGAAACAGGTTAAAATGTTCATCTTTACATTTGTAGTGTAAATACAAATTTTAATTGGAAAAATATGATCAAGAAAAGAAGTTTCTAAAATGCTGTGAAACAAATAGCAGAATCTTCCAGGAGATCTTCATGTGAAAGAAATTGTGGATGTTTTGGGTATACTTTTTGAGTCACTACTATGAAAAGAGTCTTTTAGATGGAGAAGATCATCAGACATAAAGCCATTAACTTCATGTGTGGTTTTTTTACTTTGTCTACAGTCTCTATGAAAACTAGAGAAGACTAATTTGCTTTTACATAAAATTCTTTCTCACAGAGACTCTTAAATCAGGAATCGTTATTCCTTAGCATTTTAAGCTTATTTGAAGCACATCTGAAATGACTGAGAACTATTGGCTTGAACAGACATTACCTAACGCAGAGAAGTCTGTGTTTGTGGAATTTGATGAATATATGGAGAAATACATTGAGTGCAGCACTCTTTCCACTGGCTTAATCAGTCCTATGGAATTACCTCACCTTGGTGGTTCTTCTTCTAGCAGCTTCCTTTTGAGATATTTCCTTGCCTTCAGGATCAATTGTGTTAGTGCCAATCTCTTCCATTGACTGCTGCCTCACTTTGTAGCTTGTATCACTCGTTTTTTGTGGACTGTTTACACTCTGTGGCTTGGGATGCAGTCTTAGGAACAGTAGAAAAGATGAAAAGCTGGTTAAATTGATGGTTTTTGTTTAAGGCATGGTACAGAACTCTAAAGTTGTGAAAGAGGAAGGTAAGAAACAAGGACTATCTAGCAAGTCAGGTATAGAGGTAAGATTGACATTTAAGTCTGCTGCATGGTGATTTTAGGTTCTTTTCACTGTATAATCCTTTTTTCTGAGTTCTTGCAAATCTTTATCAAACTGTGTTACTGACATGCAGCTCCTGGGCCAATACATTGCTGAACATCTGGAATTGAACCAAAAAAAGCAAGGTGAGAAAACTGTTAGGTAAAATGGTGAGTTCATAATATTTTTTATATGGGATTGTGGAAAATATGATATTTATCTTCAAAACCTTCCATAACGGCCCTGCTGGTTGCTAGGAATCACTATGGAATGAATATTTGTCTTACTGACAATATTTGGTTGAGGAATGGCTGCTCAGAGTTGCTGCTTACAGGGAAATTTTGTTGATTTGTGTTGGAGGCTGCAGGAAAGGGCTTTGAGAACATTTGAGACTCACCCATTAGGGATGCTGGACACAGGACTGCTGGGAAGGTGATGCTGAGGAAAAGATCAAAGTGCTTAAATCCCAGCAGCTTCTGAGAAGGAGGATTAAACTGAGACCTGCAATAAAACTTTTCTCTGCCTGAGAGATCTGCTATGACATTAATTTAGTCATCACTTCTTACCCGTGAATAATAACCAAAAGTTTATGATATAACAGTGACAAACTGTGGCTGGAGACTCTGTCTTGAAAGAAGGTACAGAATAACTTCAAAACTCTTAAACCCAGCAAATATTCCATAGGCATGCTTTCTATTCTCAATTACTCTTATTTAATTCTGCTTAAGTGGGGGTCAGGTTGCATCAAAATTTTGCTTGTGTTTTAAGTTTAATCACAGCCTTATCTAGGATCTCAAATTGGGGTAGGATAAATCACACTGTGTAACCTGAATCTACTAGGAACAGAATTTTGCTTGTACATTTAGATGCAGTTATTAGAGTTAGGTGAGATGAATGCCATTCATAATGCAGTAACACATTTTTAATGGCTGTCAAAGGCTGTTGTTTTCACTTATTGGATTACAGTAGACCAGATCCCACACCTTGGAGGCAGGATTTTTTTGTATTTTGTTGTATGCTCGATTCTGAACGTATATGTGGGATTTAGTGAATATTATCTGAGTCTGGTATCTCAGAAAACTGCTACTGTGTTACTAAGACCTTGGGGGGTTTTACTGCAAACAAATTAGAATTGGAAAAAACACATGTTTTATTTGCTCTTTCTACAGCATTTCCTAGGGCAAATTACTGGAAACATATCAAACTCGGTATTTAATTATGAATGCCATTATTTTAAGAGCCTTGCTTAATGTGCTTTTTCACATTCTAGCAGCATCAAAGTTAATTATGTTAATTTTTGCATTCAGTGCTCTCAAGCAACGTGCAATACGTTCTCTACAAACAGATGTGTAGAAGTAAATCTTTTTGCCACCTTGCAAGTACAACAGGGTCTTCTAAATGCTTTGGCAATGAACATGAAAGAAAAAAAATAGCTGATCCTGAACATACCACTACCATTATTTATTTTGAAATTGACACTGCACAGTTTTCAGGCTAACACCCAGATTTAGCTGTGTATCTGAGATAATCCAACGCATACACAAATCAGCCTAAAATGTCTTTTCCTTCATCTCTTGTTATATCCAGTTAATTTCTTGAAAAGGTGAAGAAAACATAGATCGAGAAAATGAAATCAACTAAGGAATTTTGTTTATTATGATTGGACAGCTGCAGTTGGTCCACTAAGGATCACTTTATGTTTTATTTTGATTAAGGAGATACCAGTCTGCCAACCATAATTTGTACAATGCTGCTATTGCAGTTGAAAACAGATGACCTTTTGCAGCTGACAGTGGTACTAATTAAGGTGTCATTGCTGGGCAAAATTTTCCATCTGTGACATAATCAGTAATGGGATTTTTGTTTTTATTTCTGCATATTGGTATTTTGCCAATTTAATCAGTTACTCTTTGCTGAGAGTTGTAGTGTCCCCCATTAACATGTGTGAGGTTTAATTCTAATCATATATTCAGTTAATCACTTATTTTGTTAATGCTGCTGAATAATTTGTACACAAGTTCAAAGTTAACAATTTTGCTGAATCAGGGTTAAGATTTAATTTTTCACAGCCTTAGTTGTAGAATGAATATTTATCCAAACATTATTTGTTTATATTTTGTCAGGAAAATAAGGATACTCTTTTTTTTGCTTATTTCCATCTTCATATTCTTGGGTCTGGAGTCTTTGTCCATGTGGCCATGTACCTTTTCTGTCCTTTGCAGTATATTTTCATCCTGTAGGAAGTCATGGACTTCATACCAGTCTTCAGGTTTTTTTCTCATTTCATGCCTGTTTTTCCATCTCAGAAGACAGATACAGAACAAAATTATACAGCCCTGCAAAAGTCATGGCTACTGAATACAGTGATTGCCCTTTTTTTTTGCCTGTGGTTCTACCACTGAGTTTAAGTATAAAAGAGAAAAGTAGAATGCCATCCTATAGCCATGATGTGATGATGTCATGTCTCTGGATTTTGCAAATTTATCTTTTACTGGGGAATACTTTCACTCAAACAAATGCCCACTGAATTTAAAAAAAAAAGCAAGCAGTACTCCACTGGGTTTCAAATAAGAAAGAAGCAAACTGGGCTTAATTTACAAAGGCCATGTTTGCTGTTCCAGCACCTCTTACCCTTTGCTGACTTTCTCCGAATAACAGAATCATGTGAAATAGAAGTGCTTCAATGCTGATTTTTTATTTATGAAACAAATCTGAGCAGAAAAAAAGGACAGCACCTAGCTTCTCATGAGGGAGGAACAGTTAGCAGATTGCAGGGTTCTGGTTCTGGACTTTGCCCAGATGGAGTTTAGGTTTATTAAGTTTTGGGCCATACTCCAAAAATCCATTTAAATGTATATTGAGCATATGAAAAGTAATTGTTTTGGGGGAAAAAAGGACAGCTGGATATGACAGGCATGGTGTGAGATGCTCTAATGGGATTTACTAATGGTCAGCTCTAAGGTAATATTCTGTTGCTATAAAACAATTGTTTGAAAAAAGGCTTTAAAACGTTTACAGAACAGTGGTGTAGCATTGATGCAATTCTATATCCAGGCCAACTGAGATATAAGGCAAAAATACTCTCAGAAATAAGAAGTTTCTGGATTGCTGCACTACCCTGTAGTATTTCTCTAGGAAAATGTACTTTAAAATACCAGTTTTTAAGGTAAAAGTAAAGCCCAATCATTTGAATTTTACACCGCTACTGAATTTAATGGAAATTTTGCATGTTTTCATAGGATTTAAACTTTACTCCTTCATCAATAGTGCTTTCTTTTTGACTAAATTTTGAAGTACTTCTCAGTTTGTTTATTTTTTAAATTCTCGACTTTATCAAAATTCACACTAAGACCTGCGAGGTTTTTTATCACTGAATACTTTGAAAAATATGAAGATTTCAAATTGTTATTTAAGAGAATACGAGCATGGGTTTCTGGTTCTATGTGTAGGATGCTAATATTTTTCAAACTGCTAGACATATTCTTTACCTGAGATATTTCCAATCAAATATAAAACAGGGTTGCATATATTGGTGAATGAAACACAAAAGAAATACATTACTTTCAAATCCCATAGTACTTTTATTTCTAGGGTTTCATGCATCAGGCACTGAAGTACATGGATTTCAATAGTGGATTTCAACCAAAGGCATTCACATTCAGAATTGAAAGTACAACTCACTGCTGCTTTAATAGTTCCTGTAGATATACCCAAGGTTCTCTCTTCAGCACTGGACAAGGCCATTTAGTGAGGCACCAATTTAAGGGTGTGAGTAGCTCCACTGATGTCGCTAAATTCAAGCCTAGTTTGCTTCCTTAAGAGAACATGCTTCTAAGGCATTGCTGATGTACTTAGATTTAGAATTTGGACGGTTTAGATGTAGTCTGATTGTGAGGTATTTGTACTGTGAAACTGTTTCAATATAACTGTTTAAAGCATACAGCTTGTAAACATGGCTTGCCCTTAAATCTCAGTTTTAAGAATAACTGAAATGGAGCCACTGTTACTGCTGTCTCTACAGAACTGCAATTTAATGGAAGTAGTTTTACAATGGAAAATACTGATATGAGAAAGTCTATTTTTGTTTGCCCTGTGCTGAAAATTCTTCAGGTTCTAGGACAACGTGTCTTGCATCTCACTTGTGCTTATTTTGTGAGATTATTTGCTGTGATGCAAAAAAAAACAGAGCTGATACAGCAATTTAAAATCAGTGATGTGACAGCAGTTTTACAAGTGTGTGGGTCTAGGTTGCCAAAAAAGCCCAACACCAGGAGATACCATGGAGTGGTGAGATTTTCAGAGGGAAAGGCAGCTGTAGCTGGAAGCCTGCCAGGATGCTCTCTTCAAAGTACTGCATCTGTCCTTGCACAGACTGCTGTCCTTGGTTGCAGCAGTTGCAGGGAGCATGACAGAGCAGTAATCTATTTTCAGTTTATGGTCACATTTGTGCAACCCATCAGTTTTCAGAAGTGGCTGTGATTAAATAGACCAGGCCCTGCCTTTCTTTAGATGTTTGTGCAGTTCCTTGCAACTAAGTCCAGTAGGGTTGTGAGGCAAGACCTGTGACATAATATGAAAAATATTCTAATTGCAGCCTTCCTTGCTTTTTCTTAGGAACACACTGATTTCCTCCAATCTTCTACATTAAGTCTACTTAATCAATTTTTTGTGTTTATTGAATTTTGATGAAAGCATTTTTCAGTCTTGAGCTCTGAAAGAAACTACTGGGAAAAAAAGGAGATGTCTGGATCTATGCCTCAGCAATCTAAAACAATTATTTCATGCTATCACTGAATACAATCTTTAGCATTCAGTCTGCAATACTGACTGCTTTGGACGAGAACTCTGGTTCTTTTTCCACATAATTTTGAAGGGGAATCTGGTCAAAAACAGCATTTAAGAAGGAAGGCCTGCTAGCTGTGATTGAAAGGGCAATGGAAATGAAATAACATGTCAAGAAGACACTGTTTACCAAAACTAATGTGTCATATATTGTACTGTTTCTGTGTGGTAAAAAAATATCATAAGATTGACCATGATAATTTTTCATAAGTTTAATTGGAAACATGGGGCTAAATTATCCATTATCAAGAAATTGATTGTGTTTTTTTTGCTTTCTTCGTTTTCATCTCTGATTATATCAGTGTTAAATGTTGGTTCTGTGCTCTCTGGATGCTGTCCCAGGTCATGTAGTTGAAAAGCCATGGGGTATCATGACAGACTATTTCTTCATTGTGATGGCACGTATTGTCCAAACAGGTTCCCTTCATCCAAATGAGGTCTTCACAAAAGCAGTTGTGAAAACTAAGTTAGATCCAATGACACAACTCAAAGAGAATAAAAGGGAGGTTAAAGGTAACTAGAGTGACTGAAATTCAGGTACTGGATTTGAGCATTGTACGCTTCCCCTTTTGGGACTGCATCTCTCCCACAGCAAAACTCTGAGAACAACAGTGGTTGGTGGTCATCAGAAAAAACCCAAAAGCCTTTTAAAGGATCCCTACCAACAGCCCAGAGCAGTGTATATACTGAAAATATCTACACTTCTAAAACCTCAAATATGAAGAAAACCCAGGAATGAAGAAAGTGTTCCAGCTAGTTCCCGATTGCCATTAGATCTATTATCACTCATTATTGCCCACCCAGTCTTCACTGTGCACTTGACAATTTCTTTTTAGTCTTCATAGAACCACATGCAAGAGTCAAAACCACAGATCGCTAGGATATTTATTAGGAAATTAGACTCTTGAATAAGAAATGTGATTCAAACAATCTTCTAGCAATATATTATCTTGACCTCTGCATATGCTTTTGCCAATTTTATGACAGAGCAACATTAAATTGAGTGGGTGGTGTAAGCTAGGAAGGATTATACGGGCCAGAGGGAACAGATCCCATTACTGTTGTGTTCCAGATATTTCTAATTTAAGGGTTTTCATAGGACAATAGTTTTGAAATAGTACACACAGTACTTGTTTACAGGAGTTATTGGACTTCACTGAAACATATGTTCAGCTTTCCCTCTTTTTTAATATTTTCGTTTCTTCATCCCAGATTCTGTAAAGAGGCCCTAGATATGTGAAGTGAGTTATGCATGGGGTGTGTTGGAAGAGCCACATAGGGTGTGTGGGAAGCCCTCCATCTGAGGCCTTTCAAAGCAGGTTCTTCCACAGGAGAAGTGTGGTGGGCTGTGGGAAACAGAGGATGGTGAAAGGGAGCTGGCAGACATATATTCACATGGAATATATTAAGCACATTCCAGTCGCTCCTCTGGGTTTCCCCAATAGCTTGAACCTCTGCATCTGACTCACTTGGTTTTATGACCTCTTATTGCTCCTCCTTTTGTGCTTTTGATGTTCCTTCTCCTTCATCATGTCTTTGTCTGCCCACACAATTTGTTTCTTTAATGTGCTTCATCTTTCTCCTAGCTGAAAGCAATGTGCTTTCCATCCACTGTTCATATACTCTTCTCCTTTCCCCTCACTCTCTGCTGCGTCCTCTGCAGAATCTCAGCATATTTGTGTGGTAAGGGAGAGCTCTGCAGTGCTTTATTATTAAATGCCTTACCACATGGGTGCCAGCTGATTCTCGACTTATCTTAGTGTGATCATAAGTATTATAAACTGTAATGGGCTTCCCACTGACGTTCTGAGTTGAACTCGGATGTTCCCAGATTCCTTCCCTGCGTTCGTGTCGCTATGCTTTTCTCAGAGCACTGAATAAATGGGTAATCCAGCTCCACATTGGAACTGTGAGATGCATTTCAGAACACCATGTGTAATTATGTTTGTCATTCCACAACATTTGGCATGCTGCTGCTGGTGGCCTACTTGCTGACAAGTAACAGATTTTGTGACAGGCCACACAATATACCATAAAATACTGAGTATCAACACTGGGCAATCAATCAAACAGGCTTAATAATACAAAGAGATTATTATTTGAGGAATACTAAGTATTCTTAGGAGCCTATGCAGAGAGGAAAGTGGTTTTGCAAACTCCAGTAGACCAACGAGGACTACTGTTTTAATAGAGGGGGTTTATATATTAACTTCTGTGTTAATATCTTGTCAGAGTAGGTAGGGGAAACCCTAAATGAGGGGAGGAAGGAAAAAAAAGAGGTTGGTCTAGCAATGAACACATTGAGCAGTCAAACTCAGAAGAGAACTTACACTTTGATTTATGCTTCATAGCCACTGCTGTGTGTTTGCTAAAAAAGATAGGGCCGAGGGAGGGAAATGTTCAGACTATATTCACTGTAGAAACAGTGTGGGAACTAAGCACTTCTTTTGTTAAACTGTTATTAAAGCGGGATAGAAATTAGTTGCAGTCTCTTAGTTAAGCTTCCATACAACTAACGCAGCCCTCAAAGATACCATTTTTCAGGCAACTAGCTGCCTTGAGAGCCAGTAAGACAATTCATTTTGATCAAAACTTTATTTTCAAAGATTGTGTGTTCTATAATAATTATGTGTTGAGAACAGCTTCTTACACTATCAAAGTTCACATGGCTCTTCTGAATAGAACATTTTACAAACTTAACCATGGTGCTATACTTGGAGTTATGTCTAAATTATGCAGTGGGTCCTCTACTGCCATTTTTAGTGTGCTGTCCTCATGCCTGTTTTAAGGTAAGCTTGTAATATTCGCAGTGCAGTCAATTACCTTTTTGTAAGATACCATACGATTTTTGCCTTTGCAGGCAGTAAGTATTCAAGAGACATTTTTAACCTGAAAGTTCAGAAAAAAACCCCCACGACACATCAAACCACAAGAAATGGTGGAAGGCATGTGAATATTAAGTTTGTGGATAAAGAGACTGAATGATTCATTTTGTAGTAGTCTCTGTGGAAGGAAGACAAGCGTTAAGTATGGGAGAAGATCACCATTAAAAAACTATATCTGTCATTTAATCTGAATATAAATGTCCACAATGATTTCATGCTGAATCATGCTCTGACTCACTTTTAAATGGGGAGAAATGTACAAACTGATGGGGTACTAGCCCAAACTCTGGTCTTAGCAGCAGAATGGAAATAACCAACACCTGATTTTCATCATTCACTGCCTTGCCTTATTTTCCGAAGATTATTAAACAAGATTTACAGCTCTGAAGAAACAAGTTGGTCTGGCAGTTGCATTCTTCAATTTTGGTGAAAGCAACAGTCCTCTTCAGAGAAAACTAGAGGGGAAAAAGACAACTGCTTAAGGCAGCTGGAAGAGAAGCAAAGAATGTCAGAGGTGAATAACTGAGGGAGAGAGAGAAGGAAATAACTGAAAACAGGCAGGAAGCAATACCATGGGTTTTGGTTTATTCCAAAACCTATTTTGGAGAATTTTTCCTCTAAAAATCCAAAAGCCGTATAACTATTTTGTAGGAAGAGCCCGTGGCAGTTCCTGTTGTTTAGCCAGGGTTGTGTGACAGTTTCCAGAAGGATGATGTGCATATTGGGTTCAACCGTGCAAGTTACTGCCCACTAATATTGCTGTGTGTAGCATTCTGGCTGAAGATGAAGAGGCCCAAATTCTCATCACAAGGTAATCTTTTATATGCCCCATTATTGTGCTGTCTGTGTGGGACTCCAGTGGTCTACCAGAGCCTTTATTATGATGTAGGGGAGTCCCTTTTATTAATATCATTGAGGTCATTCCTTTGGGGAATAATAGACATACTCAGGCACAAAGGTGTTAGAGACAGGTGGTAAACCCAAATTTACTCCACTCAAATTACCCACTCCAGGTGATGCAGCTGATTGTTTAGACAAATAAAGCCTAGTTGTAATGGAAACTGTTGGTTCAGCCTAGTAAAAATGAGGCTAACTTCTGATGCAACTACTAAAAGAAATAAAACTATAGCCAAAAAGACCTATTAATGACTCTGTTTAGACTCAGTTATGGACTTTGGACACAAAAAATTACTAGTTTTTAATAATTCATAGTTCTCTTCCATATTATTCAAATAGAAGTTTTGCAGAATTGGTACCTTATATTGGTATCTGTCTAGCTTAAAACTTATGGTTCAAATCATGCCCCAATAAGTAATTGCTAGTGGTGTTTTAATTTAAGGTTCACTTAGAAATGACTAAGAAAGAGGGGATTGTACCAGAGAAAATATTTTTTCCAAATTTGATGAAAATAATGAAGCATCAGCTATACATTTTCAGTTCTGTACTTTACTGCAATGGATTAGGGTTCTCAGTGAGAGGACCTTTTTCAAATTTCAATGTTTATAAAAAAGCACTATGTGATAAATCACTTGAAAACTCAGCTCCTTAATTTAAAATATCACTTTCTTAATACTGAAATTGAGCAAAATTACATATCTTCATGGCATTTCTGCTGCAGTTTTCAATTAAGTTTAAGTAATATCTCCTGAGGGACAAAACAGGGTCTGACTCATTTATGTGCACTTGCCTATTAGCCAAAGTGTTGGAATGTTACAAATTTTTCAAAGAATATTATTTATTTGATATTTTTAGAGTAATTTTTATGCCAGTATGAACCTACCTTAATAAATCTTTGTCAGCTGGCATGGAAAAGAAGTCTGACTAACAATTACATTCACTCAGTATTATCCATGTGTGCTAGCTTTGAATAACAGAACTCTTTGGGATTTTTTTAAATCAAGTTCCAAAAGTATTTATTGGGATGCTGGCACTGTAAGGCAGGTGTGTGCTTGCTCTGACCTTGATGACACATACATTTTAGAAAGCCTGAAATCTGACTATTAAATATTGCGACTTGACCATCTGGCTTTTAGTGTTTGTCTTAGGTTCTCATCTCGTTTACAAATTTGCACTGGATGCCTGTTATGGTGGTGTAATGGTGTTTACCTTTTCCTTATCTGCTGTGAAAAGTGGAGTTGGTTTTGTCCTTGCCATTTCCCTGGGCAGTCATCTGTTAAAAGAGAAAACAGAGGTCACCCATGAGAGGGAACATAATGAAAACCTGTAGCAAGGACAAATTTGGAGGCTGGTGGTGCTGAAAGATAATTCTTTCAACCACACATTTGCATTTACACTGAGGCTTTGTAAAAGGGAACAGCTAATGCAGGTTTCTTCCTGCATTATTCAGTTTCAAGCTATAGGATTACTTTATTTTTTAAAAGGTTAGATTTTAGAACTTTTACTTCAGCAGCCAATTAAGGTATTTACTTGTAAATATCGAGAAAAGCATAACTCCTTGTAAATATCCCGTATCTCAAAGATAAAGTACTATAATTTTATAAATAATTTCTTAAGCAGAAAAAATGTTATTTTAAGAACAGTAATCAAGTCAGCACTACTGTAACCTCAGTAATGAGTAATAAGTGTTTTTAGCCTGATTCTTGAAGGTTTGCATTGACTTCTGTAAATGGCACAAATTAAACCAATACATACTTGGCAATAAAAAATACAACCATGCCTAAGTCATGGTGGGAGACGTAAAATTTTTTCTTTGCAAATCATGTAATACAAAGCCATCTTTCTAGATCTCTCAAAGTCATTGTCTCCTGAGGTTACTGGAGGTGCATTAATAAAGATTATCAAGTATATATGAGAGAAGAGACTGTCAGAGCCAAATTCAGTTTTTAGAAAGATCACCCATGAGAAGCAAGTTGGCAATTGCTTGGTGTTTCATGTCAGTATTTCTGCACTTTTTTTTCTGTTTCCTTTACTGCGAACTTGCAGTAAAGATTGTTTCTTTAGTAGGCGTAGGATTTACTGCTGCTGGTAAACAGGTTCAGCAACTCAATATTAAAATTATCCAGAACCACTGTTATTAGTAATTTCAAATATTTGTGCTTTTCAGAATAAATTACATAAACAGAAACTTTCAGTATGTACTTTTAAATGAAAACTGAAGGGTGATCCATACCAAACTAGTTCTTGAGTAGGCCTCTGGCATGAAGTCCGAGTCATTTTCTCAATGAAAACATGAGAATAACTTTGGAATACCTTCCACCAAAGACAGCTCTCCACTATAGTTTGTTTGGGTTTTTTTTCTGTGGCCAAATAAACTGGAGTTTTTCCCCAGAACATAGAAATTTTGTTGGGATGGACTGATTTGGTGTTACCAAGAATCACAGAATATTCTGAGTTGGAAGGGACCCACAAGAATCATCCAGTCCAACTCCTAACCCTGCACAGGACGCCCCAGGAGTCACAGAGTCACACCCTGTGCCTGAGAGTATTGTCCAAAAAGTTTTTGAACTCTGTCAGTCTTGGTCCTGCCAGCACTTTCTTGGGAAGCCTGTTCCAGTGCCCTGCCATCCTCTGGGTGAAGAGCCTTTTACTGATAACCAACCTAAACCTCCTCTAGCACAACTCCAGGCCATTCTTTCAGAACCTGACACTGGTCACTATAGAGAAGAGATCAGTGCCTGCCCCTGCTCTTCCCCTCAGGAGGAAGTTGTATGCTCTTGCTTCAAACTAAATCAGTGGTTTGAATCTGTATGTCCCATATCCTGTCTTAGTGCAAATTTCAGGTTTCTGACTTTAGATTTGGCTGAAAAATTGTGACTGGCCAGGATTTAACTTCCTGGTGAAAGCTCAGTATGTTTCCATGAGAAATCGTTGTTTAAGTGCAACGACATTCTGAATTAGAAAACCAAAATTTATGTAAGGAGAGGAGAAAGGAGAGGAGGAAAAAGTAAATCTTGATTGATTCTATATAATATTTATCTGTCTGTGTGATTCTTTAGGGCATTTGTCCTAGTGAGGAGTGCTGGGTTCTTCCCCATGGCAACTCACTAGTCCTCTTAGACTGCACCCCACCTTGTGTGCTTCTTCCAGTGAGATGAGTCAGAGAACATAACTTGGCCTGACTACTCACAGAGGAGTGGAAGAAAGAGCTTTTAAATTTGTAGATGTCTAGTTTTGTTTATAAATATGAACTTCTCTGGCATGATTAAGTGATTCCCATAAAATACTAGTGATGATAGTGGGGAAAAAGGTAGCAGTTTAGGCTTTCAGGGCATCCTGGATTTATACCTTGAAATAGCTACCAGCACTTGGCAGTAGCATTTGACATTTTAGTTAAATTGCTACTGACTTCTCATCTTAGTGCCAAAAATTCTAGAGTGCTTTCCCAAATGGAGAGGAGGAAATTTGCAGACTGTATTCTTGAGGCTTTTTTTCTCTTTTAAGATTGTAGGACAGGATCTTTTCACTTGTGGCCTCTTGATTAAAGGCAATTGGACTTTGGCCATTTTGCTTTTCCTCTTCCTAGGACTGCCGGTGTTTTGCACACTGGCCTGGGCTGTTGCTGGAGGTTTGCACAGTAGGTTGTTTTTTTTGCCTGATGCCTGTACACCAGGGTGGCCAAACTTTTTTGACGTGTTGGCTGCGCAGTGATTTACAGATTAAGGCTCTGGCCAGCAGCAGTGCCAGCAGTGCTGCTGTTCTCTCTCGCTGACACATCGCGCTGCCTTCAACCGCAAGCTTTTTGCTTACCCTTTTGGACGTGTTATACTCCTGATCCCACATTTCCCTTTGGTGCAAAACACTCCATTTAGCACAAAACATTTGTGCTCTGTGCCAGGCTCTGCTCCTATCTCTGTCTCAAGTAGCACATGAAAATGAGAGAGCAAACAGAAGCAGCTGTCTGTGGCCTACCTGTCATGGAAAAGGGGCACAGAAGGGACCCCATCTGCTGTGACATGAAGTGAAAACCTGGGCCAGATGTTGAGGATTGTTCTAAAAATGTTAGCCTTGCAGCATTGTTCTTTGCAAGTCCCTGCAGAGATCATTCTTGAAATATGCAACACACTGAGAAGGCTGGCATAGGATTTCTTAGACAAGTGCATGCTCATGGATCCTAGTCAGAGGTGAGTTCTGAGTCCTGAGTAACTGTGTAATTTAAAATGCAATATGGTTAGTTAAAGGTCATTCAGTAATGCTTCCATGAAGGTTCATCAGAACTGGCAGTTACATCTAAAGAAAGAGGATCCAAAGTCATAATTGAGAGTGCCCTGAAATCACCCCCACAGTTTGGAGCAGCAGCCAAAAAAAAGCCAATAAGTTGCTGGCATTATCAAGAAGGGTACTTAGAACAGGACAGAGCCTGACTGTAAAAGCCCTGGTGTGCCCACGTGATGAGTACCGTGTATACTTCTGACTTCTGTGTTTCAAGAGAAGATAGTGGAGGTGAAGAAGGTTCAGAGGAGGGCAGCTTAAAAGATAATGAAGATGAAACATCAGCCTTATGAAGAGCAACTCAAATATTACATTTGAAACAGAGATAGTTGGAAATAATTAAGATCAACATTTGCAAAGACATGAAGGTGATAAGTAAAATGAATGCAAAAATGTTAATTAGCTCCTAATGTGGTACTTTTACAGTTGGAAGTCAGTTGTTGAAACTAAGAGGAGATCCATTTAAAATGGATAATTCCTTTCTACAAAGCAGATAGCTAATTTTTCTGTGCACTTTGACAGAAGACTGTGAAGACAGTAGAAATGGGTTCAAAGGGCTTAAAAGATTTCATTAATATCCGGCCCATAAAAATAAACTAAACAGAATAAGAGGTATTTTTAACATCCCTAATCTGGAAATTTTGTTTGTTGGAGAGCTGGCAAATGACTCTGGATAAAGACTAGGCTTGAGTATTCTCCACAGTCACTATCTCCTGTTATTATTCTTTAGGATCCCAGGCTAAGATGGAACAAAGGTCTGACCCAGTACAACATTCACCACATTCTTTTATTTTTAACTATAAATGGTAGTAGCCAATGATGGGAAACTTGCAGCAATGCATTACAAGTTGTACGCACTAACTCTGGTTAAATTGCACATTACCCAAATGGATTTAATGAAGAAGCTAAGATGCTAAGCAGAATGCTCCTTATATATCAACTAGCTGTCTGTTATTGATATTATGCTATAGAATACTGGGGATTTGCAGCCAATAAGTCACGCCCATTGCATCCATGTGCCACTTTTAACACCTATTCTTATTATTAATTGTTACATTACTATTAAGTACAGACAAAAATGCTCACAGAATAACAATAGTTTTGGCTGTTCTAGTAATTCCAAAGTTGGAAGGGAAAAAAAAGTTTGCTTATTTGAACTCCTAACCTTTTGCTCTGTAATTCTTGTATTGGAGTGTTTCATGAGTATTCTGCCTTCAGACATGTCAGAAATATCACTGAGGCAGTCTCTTTTGCAGATATTTGATACTTCCTCTTCCAACTGAGATCAGAAAGTGTGAAGAAGTGTGACTTTTTTCCTTATTGGTTTCAGCTAACCAAACTCTTGGAAAGTTTGGAAACAAAACCTGGTTTTCCCTCAGCTTTGTGGTGAAAGAATAATTGGCATTAAACATTTTAAATTCCCCGCCCAGGTAATGTTAGGGTTTTAGCATTTTTCTTTTATCCAAGCTAACTTGTTAGTCTCCAGTAATGAAGAGGTGCAATACCCTTTCATGATATACTAAAGAGCAGCAAAATACATCTGATGGCTTCTAAAATGGTTTGTGGAATTTCTGTAAGGGGACAATTAGAAAGATGTTTTTACAATTCAGCCATTAATTGCCAGCATGGAATCTTTATCTTTGATTGATAAAGTCCAAGTTACTTTCCCTTTAAGAATTCCATAGAGAGCTTATGAACTAAATATCCCAGTCAGAGTGTGATGGAGATGATAGAGTATGGACATTATGATATTATTCAATCATTGTTGTCTGATATCTTCTGAATATCATTCTAAAAAGTATGCGCTGTGAATATCTTTTCAAAAGGAAAGTGTTGTGGAATTAATGCAATTGAATACTGCCGCTGGTTATCCTGCACATTCCTTATGACAGTGCTTGCCCAAGAGTTCTGCTGCTCTTCTCTGACAATGGTGTGCAAATGCCTGACAACTTCATTTCTAGAAAACTTTTTTCCCTTTTTTTTTTAAAGTTGAGTTTCATGATCCTATCTTCTAATTTACTGATGTATTTATTCATGACAGGCAAAAGGGACAAGATGAACAGTAGGCAAGAGTTGTTTCAGTCTAGTTGCCAGCACTGCAGATTTTATAAATTACTACAGGATATTTCCACTGTATACAAGAAATAAGTTTCTAATTTAATGCCCTTCTGTATCTAAATTTTCAGTTTGAGGTTTCCTCTAGAGAAGTAGCTCCCAAAAAGAAACTACTCAACCTTTTTACTGTACTAATTTAAAAAAATAGTTGAGGCTTTTGTGGGAATAAATAATTTGAAATTATTCAAAGCATAGTAGTTATTTAGTAACATTAAAATAATGTAAACCTGTATGATTCTTTCATTTCCTACTAAAGAAGCTTTTTCCCTTTTCCCCCCAGTTATAGGAAATTGTGATTTCCTTCTTGTGATGGAGCATCCCATTCAAATGTGGGGCAATTCTTGATTGCAACCTTTTCATTCTTTGGCAAGGAAAGTGGAAATTTGTTTGGCTTAGGTCAAGCCAGCGTTAAAAATATTTTCATTTGATTTGTATACTAAGATCATTTGCAAAGAAAGTTAGTGAGTTTTATCTCTCAGCTGAACTGTCATCCACAGATTTTCTCCCCTTTTCTCAGTGTCTCAGCTGAGTGCTGATCTTACTGGAGGTTATCCAGTACATGCCTGAAAGAGATTAAGGTAGTCTGAGAGGAGGGAGATATTTCATCAGAATTTATTAGTGTTCAAAGGCACCAAAAGGGTCTCCATTGAAGTCTTTAGTGTTATAACCCGTGAAAATTGCTGATACCATGGCAGGTTAAAAATGCTGTAGGTGTTTTTCACGCAGTATTCCAAGAAGGACCACAAAGAATCAGCAGCTGAAAACTCAGTTAACTTGTCTTTAGTCTTTCCCGTGTTGAAGCCAGGTCATAATTTGTGTTGTGCAACACAGAAATAAACTTTGGGTCTATGTACCTGCTCCCGCTGTCAGTGAGTGAGCTGGCTTAGTTTTTCTCCATGTCTCAATAAAAGATACCAAAGAGCTCAAGAAAATATCCCAATTATAAAATTTTGAGCAATGAAAGCTTAAAAAAAAAAAAGAAAGGCCAAAGACTTAGAATTAGAATTTCTTAGCAAACATGCCACACATAGCTGTTACATCAATCTCATCACTCAGTATCTTTACTTTGCCTTTGGATGGTGTTTTCCATCTTCTCATGTGTGTCCCGAGCGTAGTAACCAGATGTAAAAGGCATTGAAGCTTTTGTTAAACCATACAGTAAAATACTCTAGAAAGACCACAGTAGTGCTGAATTCTTTTTTATGTGAGCACCTTAGTTCCTCTCACTTCCAATAGGAACAGTCCAAGGTAACTATGTGAAATATACTTAGGAAGTTACAGATAAGGTATGAGAGATCCTATGGGTTTAAAGAAATAGGCAATTTTTCTTTTTGCCTTTGTTTTTAAAAGATTGTGTAATGCCAGATTGCAGGTTCCTGTGTGAGTGTGGAGTTGTTCAGTTAAAAGGAAATCTGCTGATAATTCCTACAGTTAAGAAATAAGTACACACACACACTCAGTGCAGATTTGTGGATATTTTTTAGCTAACAAACTCCTATTGATTCAACATCTTTAACAGGAAAGAAACAAGATTCACAGCAGCAGGAGTCACCACTGCCATGCCATGCATCACAGTAGGTATCACTCTCTCTCCATCTCTACATCTGTCTCCACATCTGTGGTTTTTTTTCCTGGTTAACTCAAGCAAAGTCAGTGGGACTTTCCAGTGCCACAGAGAGCACATCTTTTTTAGACTTCAGGGTCCATTCTGTTGTAGCTGTGCAAAACAGCAGTAAGATTCTAGTTTCCGGAATATGAGCAGGACACCACCCTTGACTGCTACCGGGGAAAGGTACCATATTATACTAGAGTCATAAAAAATCATTTAGGAGGCTGAATGCTGACCCTAATTCAGAGAGGTTTGTCACTTCCTGGGCTGAATGTCCACCAGTCTGCCCTGCCATTGTGAAGAGACTGGTTGTCTTCCGTGTGTCAGCTGGGAACCAGGGGGAATGCTGGCATGTAGTTATTTGATTCAAGCCAATGAGACAGCACAAATGTTCAATATGCATTTCATCTTTTTGATAGTGTGTTAGTGATCTTCTAATCAATTTTTCTGGGATTTTTGCTGGTCTTTTATTTCAGAGAAAGTCTTTTCCACATAAATTATGAGAGTAATTTATAATAATAAAGTAACAAAACTAGGGCTATTTCCTAATGTTTCATATTTTAGGAACAGAGAATTGGATCTTTTTCAATCCTTTCTGTTGTTGGCAGATTCAAAAGTATGAACTCATTGAAACCAATTTTAGGAATAGGAGCAGAAACCTGCCACTTTCTCAACACTTTCAATTATGTTCTAATCAAGGATGTAGAAACTGAAGAAATCAGGTTGTAGGCTGTAATAAAGCAATATATCCAATATATTTATATTACTTTTTAAAAGATATTAGGTTCCACATACCTTCCAACTTATCCAGCAAAAAACCCCAAGTAGTGTTAATATCAATTTTTAAAAGTTAACAGGTTTCTTTCGAATATAAAAAGCCTAACACTGCCTTGTACACTGAATATGACAGTGAATACAGTGAATACTGTAAGATTCCACATTAAATTTGAGATAAACAATCTGTATATATAGATGTACGTGGCAACACTGACACCAAACACATGCATAGATAAGTTTTTCAGTAGTTGCATGAATGCCACAAAGATAATACAAATTTGCTCAGGACAGAGGGAGATCCTCTTACTTTCATTTTATTTTGTCTTTTAGAGAATGAACCATTACAAAAAACCACTGTTCAATTTACAGTTCTATGCAATATCCTGCTTGGCATCAGTTGAAGAAATAGAAATTTATCTACAGATGCCCTGACTTTGTCTTTGTCTTTATTCTCCTATGTCTACTTGATATAAGCACTTTCCAGAAGTGATGCCTACACATTGCAGTTTGGTTGCACAGTAAGATGTAATCCTTTTTACTTTATGGAATCCTCATCATTCCACTGAAGATTATAGTCCTTTAACATGGAAAAAACTTTTCTATTAATGTTTACTATTTTTCTGCTGGAAATACTTCTTTGGAATGTACTGCTCCAGAAAGTCAAATCAAGTCACATGCAAGCTAATGGGATTCCTAAACTGGATTCTTCTATCTGATTGAAGTTTTGTCTTTATGACTCATGTTCTTTAAATTCATATGCTCTCGTCAAGACTAAAATAATTTGTGATTACATACATATTCTTATAAACCTATTTTACAAATGTACCCAGAGATGTAAAGCAAAATCTTTTTTGAAGGTTCTTAAAGAGCCCATGGGACATTTTCCAAAGATAGCTTCAGCTTCTGTGTGCCTTGCTTATTTGCATCAAAAATTTGAAGGCATGAAGTGAACAAACTTTGAGACTATATAATGTACAAACTGAGGAAGTCATAATTTCACTCCAACAAAATTCCTACCATTGTAGTGGAGCCAAGATTTCATTTTCCTGTGCTTCCTGGAGGAGCTGAGCACATCATTTCTTTTAGGACATTGTCAGAATAACCTCCTCCTAAATTCAGAGTCTTAAAAGTGTAGGATTTCAATCTCACTCTGGGTCCTGCTTTTTCACAGGTTCAGGGAGGTCTCTGAAGTTCAAATTTAAGGCCATGTCTGCTTATAATTTAACTATATATGGTAATAACTGTAATACCTTATAGGACCCTTTAAGGGTTTAGGAAAGAGGACAAAGTAATAATTGCTGGCTTGTCTTTCGTGGTAGTTAATGGCGATGAAAGAGTTCCATCACTGATCATAACATATGCTGAATCACTTAAAATGAGATTTGTTTCATGGTTTGAGGGGTGGTTTTGGCCAATAAAATTTTGTTGAAACATGCATCAAAACTTAATATCAATTTACCTATATATAGAATTGTACAATATTTTAGATCTGAATGTTGTCTGGTCCAGTCCCCTGCTCTAAGCAGGGCCAGCTTTCATGTTGTCTCACTTTGCTCCAGGCCTTGCCTGGTAAAACTTGGAATGCTTCCAAAGATGGACATTTCATAGCCTCTCTAAGCAACTTGTTCCCTGCATAGTTGTCTTCTTTTTAATGTTTTTTTACTCGTATGTGATTAGGATTTCATTTTTTTTCTTTTACTCTGCATTTCTATGAAGACCCTGACTGGCATTTAGATAGCTGAACAACAAACCCTAAGACTTGGCTTCACAGAGGCTTCTCAGCCTCTTCTCGTGTCATGTGCTCCAGACCAGTTCAGTGGTCTTCCTCTGGACTCAGTCCAGTTTGTCAGTCTCTCTTTTTTCCTGGGGGCCGTGGACAATGTGGTGCCTCTATAAACTGTTCAATCAAAGAAATTACCTTCTGTATTAATAGCCTTTACAATAAGAGTTTCCATCTTTAAATTATTATACAAAAGAGAAACTGTAAAATTTCCTCTATCAGTTAATTTTTGTATTCCCATTTAAGAAATTACTAAGCTGAAGTAAATAACCATATACAGGTTGCTAATCCAGATAATGGCAGATCTGAAATTAAGTCAGAAGCCCTGCTGCTAGTTTTTCCATTCAATGACTAAATAAAGTTATTTATTTTCTTTTTTGGTCCCTGAAAAATCATCTCAGTATCCTAATGTTTATATTTAAGGAAATTCAAAGCCATCTATGTAAATTATAGGTTTTGTATCTCTGTTATTTTCTAGGTTTCCTTTGGCATTTGATTTCTCTTAGTACAAATGTAAAGAAGCCAACTTTTACTTTCTTTCATAGCGTTCAGTTTTGGGTTTTTTTAGGTATGCCTTCCCTGCTTTTTAATTTGGAAAAAATTTTCTCCTTCTGATTCACCTTCCTGTGTACTGCATCCAAGACGTGTTGCCCCCACAATCAGTCTTACAGCAAACCACAGAACTTAGGGAAATACAAGTTACTGCTCACCTGTAACGCCTACATAAAACATTTTTCTACTACCCAGGTCCTTCACTGCAGCCCCAAAGACATGAGATGCTGTGCTGAAGAAGACCCCAGTACTCCTTGTTGGCTTTGGAAGGTTCATTTCAATAGGGGTTGGCTGTATTAAAGAGCCATTTACACTTTGTTGTCAAGGAGAACTTGCCAGGGGACCTAAAGGGTCATTAGCCTCCACTTAGCATCATGCAGGGTAGCAGATGCTTCATGCCATGTGACAAGGAAAGGCTTTAAATGGACTGTCAAGAAATCCCAGCCTCAACACTTAATTTTTTACTAATCTGTTGCTGTCTAGCAATTTTAGCCAATTTATTGATGGTTGAGCTTTTTCTTATATGTGCCACTGATGGCAGTAGGAGAAAATTAAAGAAACATTGCTGGGGACATTGCATATTTTACTTCTGCTTTTAATTAATTCAACCTTCTAGATACAGTGAGTTGGCCCTTAGACAAGAAGTAAACCCAGAAATGTAAATTCCTTGAACTTTTAAAATTCCATTTGCCTCATTGATTGTCAGTATAGACAGGTCAACCATTCTTTTTTTTTAAATGCACAAGGATTTCAAGGGGCAGTGTTACTGTCAGTTTCCTTTGTGCACTACTTACTAATGTGTTGTGATCCACAAGTGTCAGATGTGACCCACATGCAGTTTCAGAACCCTTCCTCAAAGACAACATCGTTGAATAGGAGGATGAATAGAAGAATAAAGAGAGCAGTTCCTGGAGTACTTTTTCCTTTGCAGATATCTTTTGTGATTCCTTACTTTTCAAATACACATAGCTCCAGATCTGAGGAGATACAAACAGCAGCACAAATAGCCTGAAGACATTGTAGGTAAAGTTCTAAAACCACCAAAAACCCCAGCAGAAAGGAAGCCCTTAAAATGAGGTTCACTGGGCAGACAGTATGTGACTACCTCAGGTTTTACTTGATAAACAGGAAAATTTGTATGATTTGTTTGAATTTAGCCACTCTTTTAACCATCATGGTGGCCCTACAACGTGATTTTCCTTCCTCTCTCTTATTTAGACAACTGTCTTCAGCGCTACATAAATCATCTCAGTTAATCTGAGAAGTGAAGTTTTCCAAGTAAAAGCGGCCACACCCTGAAGGCATGACATGTGAGACAGAATGCCTTCTATTTTAAGAATTCCTTCTTTCATCCAAAGAAAATTCCTCAAAAAGTCAGGCCTAGCCATCAGAACCCCTTGGATAAATGAGAATTTATTGTGTCATCTTGACACTAAAAAATACTGATCTCCATTCTGAGGTTATGAAGTGTCCAGTGATCCTTGGTGTTCAGGGTGGACAAATAGATTTCACTAGCAGCTATTAGCTATGGAAAGCCTTTGAACAAAGGGGAACGTCTATGTCTATTTCTTATTTGCTTAATTTGAATGAGGTAAGTGCAATAGTATTTATGTACCTTTACCCTGTGAGTGAATGGAAGCCTCTTGTAGAAAAAAGGGGAGCAATATAGTACACTAAGATTAAAATTCCCACTCAGGGATCACTTCTCTCAGGGTCATTGGGGTTTTGCTAAACAAGATTTCCAAGATTATGAATATATCTGTCTGACTCTTTCTGAAGTGAAATCTTTTCACAGGTCTCAAGTAATGAATGTGTGGCGAGCCCATGGAGGCCCATTTTTATTGGATCAGGTGCATGTGTAGATACCACAGAGTTTGGACAGATGCAGAACAAGTCTACAGGTAAGGCTTCTTTTCTCTTCTGGCTGTCTGTAAATGCCTGAAGTCCACTTTGTAAATCAGAGTCCACTTTGTCTGTCCAGGCAAAACTTCCAGCTGGAAAAAAGGCTGTCATGTCATGGCTGGGAGAGCTAACATGTACAGTACCTCAGAGTTCTCCTACTCAAGGTTCCCTGTCATTTTTTACTGTGGACCAGAACAAAACATGGAGCTGGTACTACACTGTACTTCTTTACGTGTTTGCAGTCACACCAGGTGTGTTTCATCTGATTCACAGTCACAGTGGGACCCTGCAATTTGCAGCCCTGCAGACAGAACACTGCTGTTTTTACAGCATTTAGCTGTGGTTTGGTAGGTAGAAATGATCAGGGGGTAGAACTGCATTACTAAGTAGAATTGTCACTTGTGAAATAGAGATCTGTGAGTTAACAGTGCTCAGAAGCCAATTTTTGGAATCCATCAGGGTTATATTTTTCACAGTTCTCTTTTGAGAACGTGGGGACTCTTGTTTTCAAAATGAATCATCTAAAATGAGGCCTGTAGAATGTTTAAGAGATTACTTGTTTAAGAGATGTATTGTATTCCCTTTCATTTTGATGTGTGTACATTTAATTATCTTGAAATCTGAAGCATATGAATATATAAAGTATGTTTGGACCTCTCAGAGGAAATTTCCTAACTTATGCTTTTAAAATAATGTACCTTTATTGTCTGAGGTAAGTTAAGGCAGTTATACCTTTCTCATATAAAAGATCAGTAAAGTTACTCACATCACTACTTATTTATGCTTGTCTCAATGAAATTTCTTTGTTTCAAAAATAACCAAAAAATAAAATAAAGAAAGATGTCTCATTACCTGTTACTGGAATATCCAGCTACTCATTATCTCACTGGAAATCCATTGTGTATTATTTTAGGAGTCGGAAATTAAATAGACATTCCACAGGAAAAAGTAGAACTTTCAGGATATATTTGCAGGTCTCCCCAGATAAATATGCTTTGATGCATTCCTTGTCCCATTTTTTATTCCAGTTCTGGAATTAAATTCTGTCCTGGGTTAAACAAGTATTTTTACTGCTTAATTCCCTGGTGTCAAGACTCAATTGTTATCACTTGTACCAAGACTGTCTTCTTCTGGAGATGTTCTGTGATGGAAATGAGTGTTCATGATGAAGTAGAGCAGACACAGTGATTCATGACAAGGTTCTGATGTAGGACAGTAGCTTCTTCCAAATACAGATATTTCATAATGGAAAGAAACACTATATGTCAAAAAAATGAAGGAGCCATTCTTGTTATAGGAATCTGTAACATAATTAGAAGGAAGAAAATGTGCTTGCTAGAGAAATAGCAACAAAGAGAAAAAAAAATCAAAAGATGGGATCTGCACAGGCTATGGAGCCATGTCTAACTGCCAGCAATGGAGTGCTTGAGAATAGTATTGTAGCTGTTACCTGGTAAATGGTAAGAAATCTCAGAAATGCAAACATGGAAATGAAGCAGTTCAGAGCACAGCCAAGCACCATTCTGTGTATATCTGCCCAAACACGGGAAATGTACAACACTAATCCATTAAAAGCTCCCATAATGATAATAACCCAAATTAGAGCAATGCTTTCTGACCTTTGGCATAAGCCCTGGAGCCCAGTAGATCTCACAATATAAGAATGAGCTTGAGCTGCAAACTGAGCTTTCAGGCTTTGAAGATGAGATTTTTCTGGACCACCTCCATTCCAGTTATTGGAGTTACATGCAGGAAGCAGAGAATAGATCCCCTTAGAATAACATTTGCCTCTGAAGCAAAAGCAAAGTCAAAGTAGATATATTCTGCATTTTCCTCCTCTAAAACCTCCCTCAGAAGAAGAAAACAGAGGAAAAGCATGGCTGGTTCTCCATCCAGCTGACAGAAAGTCTGCAGGGCATGCCATCAGATGACATATGTTTTCTTATTACCTAGGGTTTTAGCTTTTGTTTGGGTTTGATGACGTTTTTATTTGTTTGCTTTTTGTTCTGGAATGCACAAGTCATTTTTAAACTGTTTTAAAGAAGAAAGAGGAATACAGTTTGAATAATCTAGATTTTTCTTTTCTCTTTGCAAGAAGGCCTATGGAATTTGGCATCTTAACCCAGCCTTGCCTGATGTGATCACAAACACAGTTAAATTTTTATTAAAATGTTTTGAATCTTTCAAACCTGATATTGATAAATGAAATAGAGCAAAGAGACAGTAGCATCTGCTTTTAATAAACATGGTCTGCTTATACTTGAAAGCAAAACCATGCAGGAAAAGACTGGAAATTCTTGTTCAGAGAATCAAAGTGCAATAGTGTTTTTCAATACCTGACATCTGTATGCTTAGAATGACCTGGGTGACTTCACTCAACCAATTGTTCATATTTTTTAGATTAAAATGCCATATTTAGATCTGAATTATAGTTGGTGTTTTTTATTTGCTTTTTTTTTCAGCCTGTTGTGTTTTCCTTTCAGTGTTTTTTTGTTTGTTTGTTTGTTTTGTACTTACCAAAACTCATTGCTTTAAGCTCTGTTGCACCTTTTTGACTTGGTGACCTTCTTCAGTATAGTATATATCTAACTATTTTTATTTAGAAGTGTGGGTTCCTGTTACTACATTGTAGTCTGAACAAACAAGGCAACCCTTTGTGGGGGTATTTTTCTATTATATGTATTAACAAATGGAATTATAGAATTTCCTGAACTGCAGGCCTGTACAAAAGTCAGCTTTTTCAGGGGAAATTTCCAGGGCATTGTCAGAACAGGTTCTGCATGAGACTTCCCTGCCTCACTGCCTACAACTGAAGTTTGTTAGAAGCACTTTAGCCCAGGCTTTTCATGGACATGCTGCAAACCATTAGGGTTTGAACTAGGGTTTGAACTTCTTTATCAGAGCAGTAGTGATGGAATGTACTAATTCAGCTTCCTGCATCTTTTCTTGGAACTCAGCTTGCTTATGTGAGGTGGGTGAACATGTTTGGAACTGCAGTCTAGATATCTGTTCAGGTTCTGTACTACGAGCTCGTCCCAGTCAAGATAATGATGATTTGAAATAAATAATTATTTTTATATCCAACCACCTTCTCTGTTGCTGTCTTCACAGCTAAATCCTCTCTTGGATTCAGAAAAAAAATCACTGAGGTTTGTAGCAGAACAATGAAAGGCTACAGAACTACAGAAAAGATGTAGTGGACACTTTTCATGCTGCAGAGAAATTTAATGCATGGTAAATGCATTTAACTGTGAAGAATACACCAGGTTCTTGAAAATGGTAATTTAAATTCCATTTATTCTACTTATGTCATTCCACTTATTTTAGCATAGTATCGTCCTTATACTGGAATTTGAATTAAGAGTAAAAGTTTGGAGAAGAATAAATGCTTTTGACTATAAGCACTTACCTATTGTCTGTATTTTGAAGTATATCACATAAAAGGCAGAGGATAAGTGCCCCAATTAGTTAGCAATATCCAAATTCCTAAAGTTTTCAGCTCTTAAGGCTTTAGTAAAATTGGCTTTCAGTTACCACTAATAGCTTCTTTGAATCCTTTTGGTTTAGTCCCAAAGCTGAGAAATCAATGAGGTTGGCCAGTTTGATTAAACAGTTTTCTGAAGTTAAACTATTGTAAAGTTAGCCTTTAAAAACAAATATGCTACATCGCCTTTGACCATTTACAGTTTTTCTTTGGCTCCACCAAGCATGTGGATGTCTAATCAGGGGATTATCAAGTAGACTAGAGAAATATAACAAAGTTCTGTGCTCTAGTAAATATTTGTATAGCACAAGCCTGGAGAAAGTCCATGTTATATTTTACTGTTGATAATTTAATAACTCTGTGGCACGCCTGAAATTGAACAGTAAATGTCAGAATGTGTCAAATGAGGTATCCTGTAAAATTTAATAACCTCATACTTAAGATGATGTGCGTACATGGGTAGATAACACTGTCACTGGAAAATATGTTTTGCAAGTAATATTTTGGGCATTTATTTCAAATAAAGTGAGCAATGTCCTTCCAGCTGATAGTTAATAACAATGACAATGTAAGTGACAAACAGAATAACTCATGCAGAAATAGTCCAGTCTATCAAATTATCATGAGGGCAACCAACAGACTTCATAGAACAGTCAAAAGATCTGTGATTTCCTCCTGCTACAGAAAATAGCCCATACAGTAAACAGTTGATAAAATGAAGTGAATCTGTGTTGCTTGTGTTTAAGGGATAGCATACAGCATGCTGTCTGCCACAGTAGTTTGTTTGCACTGAAATTAAGCAATAATGATTGAGGCACAGAGCATTTCCTTTGGATTAATGACTGGCTGGGGTTAATGGCCAGGATGTTCCTTGGGCCATCAACTCCTCTCAGACGGTCATTAATCCAAAGGAAATGCCCTACCCCAAGATCTTTATTACTCTTAGAAAATGAAAATGAAGGAAAACGAACCTGTAAGGACCTTGGTGTTTGTTCTGGATGATGAAGTTTCAAATCATTTAGTGCATGCAGATTTTGATAAAATGAATGTCTTACCCGTTATGTAGCTGGAGTGCTTGGTTCTTTCTAAAGCATCTTGGTATCATCTAGACCTACAGAGACAAACTAGAGAAACTTTATCTTTTTTTTTCACCTTTATTGATCTTTTTCTCAGTATGGAAGGCAACTTATGTCTAATTGTAATGTGATTTAAGTAAGGTGAGTGTGTACTTTAAATAAGTATCTTTAAATAGTCTATATTATGTTATGAATTTAGAGTAAGTGCTGGCAGAGCACCAACCAGACTTAGATACTGCTTTTGTTATACTTAAACCCTTCTTTTCCTAGTTTTGGCGCAATGGACCATTGATACCTTTATAAGCAAAAGTAGTTATAAATGTGACATTGCACAAAAAATTATAATTCAGAAAGCGCATGTATTTGATTTCTTGAAGTAAATTGTAAGTTAACTTCTTGGATGTTTGTTGTTTCCTCTGGTTTTTTTCCTGAGCTGGAGAGCACTTCAGAAAACTAAAAAAGAAAAAGAGATGGCAGTACTTCAAATAGAAATTTATCAGACTTAATGGTCTACTTCTAGGCACCTCTAATGGGAGGAGAGAGGCCATAATATAAGTTTCAATGATGCAACTTAGTTTGATGTCGTACATTAATCTATATAGGCCAGAGATTTGTATACAATTTGCAGGTTTCTTTTTTTAATTCCCTTGTAACTACAATACAATCCAAATTAATTTGCTGTAAAGATATGTTTTGCTTTCTGTGTGTCATTAATTTTATATCAAAGCAATATGAATTATTCATTATTTTCAAAAGTGAATGTAAAGCTATACTTAGCAGTAGTTGTGGGAGGGTGTCCTGGGGGACTATAGTGTCTGGCTTACTGCCAATCAGGCAGAAAACTGAAATCCTATTCTTGCATTCTCATCCATATAAGTATGTATATGGAACAGAAATCTTCTAATAACAAGCTCTTCATTCTAGCAGGCAAAGTTAGAAGTCAGCACATCTGATAGCTTAGCTAGAAAAATTTTTTCTTCAGCTAAAGGGTTCTTTTGAGGAGAGAAGGTAAGTAACATTTGGAGCAGTGCAAGAGCAGGACAGCCACTGGACATCTTAGAATTACACTTTATTTCTTACTTCTATCTATCTATTTCTAGAAGATATGTTCTATTTTAAAACAGATTTATTTATTTAAACTCTGGAGAGTCCTTGACCAGTGCTATTCATGAGATCAGACAGGATGATTGCAATGGTTTGTTGTGCCCTATTAACCTGCTCCTAGGTTGTTGAGCAATACTGAGAAAATTGCTTTCCCCCTATTCTTTAGTGTCTCCATTTCTAAAAAAATCTCATATAAATACTTACATTTTATTTTGAATTTTTCAAAATAAAATACGAGGCGTATAATTTAGGAATATTTTATTAAAATTACCTCTGCTGTATATGTCATTGATACAAAGATTTAGTAATTAGTCAAATAGTGCTAAGAAAGTGTTAACTCATAAACGTCAACGATTATAGCGCTGAAGCTCTGGAGGAGAGTTTTCACATAAATACATCTTCAAGTTAGTAGAATTTGCTGTGACTTTACTGGGACCAGGAATAAATGTTTAAATAAATATAGTATTGTACCTGAATATATTTGTCATCTCTGTTAACATGGAAAAGAACATTAAAATAATTGTAAAGGTATTAGGACTTGGTTCAAAAATTACAGAATTTGCCCTCTTTGGTGTGGAGGGTCTTTCAGTTAAACTCACTGGGATTTGGTTCAAGATCCTGTTTTGGAATCTTTAGTCTTGTATGCATTTTAGAGGCACTTTCAAACTAGAACAGATTACAGCAGAGTTCTTTGTTTTCCCTGCTTTATGCTGACTACAAAAGGAATTACTTCTGTTTGGATACTTGACATCCCCATTATTTCCTTTAGAACTAGACATATTGTAGATGTAGAAAGCTACTTAAATCCAGTTTGTAATAAATACCGTTCAAGTCAGCATCTTCTATAGTAAAAGTGGAAGAACTAATATAATCTTTCTAGCAAACTTAATTAAAAAGTGAAAACAGCTTACTTATTAATTTGAAGAGGAAACAACTGGCTTCAATTTAAGTTCTTACTCCTCTCCTACTCAGAATGCTATTCATTAGGAAAGATCTTTAAATAGTGCTAAAACTGGGGAATATATAGTAAAAGCTAACTTGGCAATTGCAAATCTAAACTGGAAATTTGATGTTTCCAAAAACACACAGATAGACTTGAAACACTAATATTACTTATAAAGAGAGAAAGTCCTTGGAAGGCAACAGAGTCACTGAGCATCTAATAATTCAGTGGAGAAGGGTAATGGCAGAGGTCATGTTGAATCCTGCCATAAGATGCTTGAGATTACCTTTCTTGGTTCTGTTAGAGCAGCAGAAGTCCCTCTTGCAGTATAACTACAAGAATAACATAAGTTTCAGTAGGTTTCTTTGATGTTTGGTTTGTTGTGGTTTTGTTGGTTTGGTTGGGGGATCTTTTGTTATTGTTTTTTTTTAAATCTTCCGGTGTCCATGACAACCTCCAAAACAATTAAGATGTCTATTACTAGTGCTCATACACTGTGCTTGCAAAGTACAGAGTCCTTCTTCCATTTTAGAGGATTCAAACTTCTCCTCTGCTGTGTTTAGTAGAGGCCATAATTGTCTCAGAGGGATAAAGGGACATTAACTCTTCCCTTGAATCTTGACCTCTACAGATGAATTCCTTGGAGCAAATATGGACAGTGTTTTCAGGCTTGGTGATGAAGCAAGAGACCTCTAGCAGCAAGAGACCCAGGAGCTTACCAGTGCTAGAATCATCTGTTTATGGACTAATTTTTTCCCCTTCAAATTATAAGTGCTATTCTTGTATTATGAGACAAAACTCCAGTTCCACACTTTTTCCTGTTTTGTTCTAGTCTTAGAAACCTTCATACCTTGATTTTCCCAAAACAGCTTCGGCACAATGATTCTAGCTGCTCTTCATACATACACATCCATTTCTTTTCCAGCCTGCCGTGATAACTTGCTTCGCAAAGGATTTGAATCTTTTCAGGCAGAGGATTGTGGATGCTGCATGTGCTAGACTAGAAATAAAAAGTAGTGCTAATCTAACCCTTTGCCATGTCTTAAAAAAAGCAGAAGATGTAGTTACTATTGCACTGGTTTTGGAACCTGATCTCAAATGTCTACAAACTGCCTGATCAGAGATCCTTGGTATGCTCATGGTTAGGCAGGAACTAAGGTCTGATGAGCTGCTCTGCTCTGTGGTAACTGATGTGTTTCGAGGCAGACATGAAACCAGCAATGAAGATACTCAGGACTCTTAAAAATGTAAACTGAGGTGCTTTGGAGTTTGATTATATTTGGTTGTAGCTATATAACCTTTTCATGATTACCTAAATTCTACCAGATTTTCAATTATATTCATGCATCTTTTTTTGAGTCTGACTGTGACTGTGCACTGAATAAAGATCAGAATCACACCTTACACTGTTACCATGTATGGCAAAATTCCACTGCTTTTGGTTTTCCTTTTAACATCAAAGGATTGTAAAGAGCATCTTCACAGAGTTCACTGATATTCTTTAACAGGGTGGTCTGTAAATAGCCTAAAGGTTTGCTTACTGTATTAGAGTTCATGGCTTGCATCACAAGCATACAGGCTATTTCTCTTCTTAATCAGGAATCCAAACATATTTTGGGAAAAGAAGGGAATTTAAATTATCTGGTGCTAATTTTTGTCTCAGACTGAAAAGCAGTTAGGCTGAGTTGTGCCTCTCTGTACAGGTCTTTTCCATCCTAAATGACTCTATATTCTATGACCCGAAATAGTTTGCACTCTTTCTTCAAGATAACCAATTCTAAGTCCATATTGCTGTTTTCAAAATATGTCTCATTTGTCAGTCATGTAGCCAAATGAACTGAAAGCCAGAACAAAAAGTGACCAAACCAGTGTGAAAAACTCATTTTCTGCATACAAGAAGGAAACTGGAAGCCCAGCCTTTGGAGTAAGTGCCTTCACTATATGTGTCAGGGAAAGCTGGGGACCAGCAACTCCCACTCTGAGCTTTTTGCACCCTGAGAAAAAGATGCACTGTGTTAATTTTAGGTTAGTGAGATAACGATGCAAAAGCCAGATAGATGCTCTTAAAATATATTCCAACTATTTATCAAGGCATAGAATAGTTGTAAAATCCTGTTAGATTCTTTCTCAAGTAAACTCTCTCTCACATCATCAAATAAAACATTTACAGGGACCAAACTTGTAGCCATAAATGTGCTCCTGTGTTAAACAGAGCTACCCTTTAGAACCACCTCAAGATACTTCTGTATCTTGAAATGTAAACCCTCATTTTCAATTTGTGATAGGTGTTAGGAACAAGAGGGTATCTCTTTCTCTATATATTAATTCATGTAACTTAATTCTGCAAGATGGCACACATTTACTCATGGGTTAAGATTATAATTGCATTTCAAAGCAGTTCTCTTGAAACATTCTAAAACAGATTATGTTCTTAAAAACTCTGTTCTTTACTTTGCATGTTTTAGTACTACATCCCATTAAAGCTGTGTTTGAAGTTACTAGGATTTGTTAAAAATTTGATCATGCCTAAGCAGATAAGAGATTATATGCTTTATGTATATATTTGAAGGATTTGTTCCAGCTTGGATACAGTGTATTAATTGGCCACCTACAGTGAACAGCAGTGTTTAATATTTAGAACCCTTTTCCTCATTGTTTTCCAGGCAGAAGAGCATGTAAGTATTCTTTTAACTAAATTTGCTAACTTTCTGGAACACATTTAAACAATGTGTGCTACTTGTGTCATATTACATTAACTTCACTTCTACAGACAGGTTGTATACATATGTAATAAATAGCCCCTCAGGGATCAGATCTAGATTAACTGAGAAAAACGTACTCTGCTGTACGTTAAGTAATTTACAATATCTCAGTAAACATTAGAAAAGACATGTTTGTCTCACCAGAACAGGTTAACAGTGCCTGCAGACTCAGTAATGATTGTAGAATGTTAAACTATCAAGTGGAAAGTTATAATCACTTTAAATAGTCTAATTTTTTCCCCTAAAACATCAGACTATCTGGAGTTTGATACCATGATGTCTGTAATAACACTGAATGTTTATGATACAGATTGAAAGTAGTAAAGAAAGACACCAGTTCTGCAAAGGATCTAAACAGAGTGACTTGAAACTGAGAGGGAGGCTTGGAGCGAAAACTTGTTTAAGTGGGTAATCTTTTATTTAAATATTATTCCTTTTAAATTAAATTACAATATCTGCCATTAGAGATGAAGCATGTTTTAGGCATGCCAGTTTTATTTACATATCACAAAATCCCTGCAGCCTCTCTATTTCTATCAGCTCAATTCTGCCTGGTAATTATTTAAATAGAGGTGTGGTAAGTGTACTATCATTTGCTTTGGTTTTTATTCCACCAGTTCCAGTATAATTAACAAAAAGTGTTCTAAGTAAGCGTGTGAAGGTTACTTCAGCAAACTTCAGATGTTTAACATGGACACTCATTGCAGCTCTAGAGCTCACCTGTTGTATCAGCCTGCTATTGAAGAAAGTAACATACATATGTGGTACAGCAAGAAGTAAAAATTGTTTTTTCTTCATGTGAAATCCATGCACTGCTGGCTGCATTGACTGACTGTGTAGATGTAAGTTTTCCCTAAAAAAGGAGCACTCAGCACATAGCACTCATGTAAGCTTAGGATAAACCACATAATACAAGAAGTGCAGTGATTTCTGAATTTAGCCTAGCTGCCTTGTCTCTGATACACAGAGGGAGATAGAAAGTAGGCTAAATTCCAAATGAGGAAGCATGTTTAGAATTCTGTCTTAATTGATCATTTAAGGACAATCATCTTAATTGTTTAATTACATTATTTAACTGTCTTAAACTCAGGCAAAAGGCCCACCAGCATAGAGAAATAACAAACTCTAGTAAGAGTGGCTGGAGGAGAGGACCATAAGCCCTGGATTCTGGAGAAGCCATTTAACACTGTTTGCTTGTCCTGAACTAGAAATAATAAATACTTCATTATACTCAATCATTTGAGATCCTAAGGCAAGCAACACTGTATTACAAATAATCATTATTATTTCATTATATGTTAGCTTTGCAACAAAAGAGCTGAATGCTTTTCTACGTGGAGCAAAGGTAATTCAATATGCACTATGCAGGAATACCTTAGTGTATATTAATTGTGCATGAAAATGTAAAAGCAAATGAAAAGCAGTCGATGCAAATGTTCGTAAACATTGTGGCTACTAAGTTAAAAACCAAGGTGTCATATTTACTGAGTCACTTAGTCTGATCTTACAGACTCAGCTTGATTCATTGCACATGCACAGTTTGAGGGGAGAGAAGTATTTAAAAGAAGACTGTAAAAGTAAGGAGGAAGAAGACTGAGAGAGGGACACAAATTTAAGGGAGGACCAGTCATGTAGAGCTGGTATCAGTTGGGGTCAGAATCCCTGAGTGCACTTTGTTTTCAGGTAGGCATTACTCTCTCTGATGTCCTGTTCCATTTGTCTGCAAAGAACAGTAGAAAAAACACAGTCATTTGTCCGTCAGCTGAGGACCTGACATAGTGACAAATACGTCAGGCTTTGAGAGAAGCTCCAAAGTGGAGTTCAATGGAATTTACCTACAAACAATGCTTTGTAGTTATCCTCTGCATCTTAGTGAATTCTGTGCTTTCCTTGTTTACTTACTCCTGTCTATCCAGGATGTAACTGGAATCCAAGACACGAGTGTTGTGTAGTGCCAATAACTCAACATACAGGCTCATCTGTAATGAAATATAGTGCCTTTATTAAAAGAAAAAAAAATAGGATAAAGAGAGAGAGAGAGAAGTGCTTCTTTAGAAAGCTATTAATAACTTTAAAAATTAGTGACATTGATTTTTAAAAAATGCTGAGTTGTATCTTATCATACCAAAAATGAGAAAGTAAATTAGAAACCTACCATGAACTCAAGAATTATGTGGACACAATCCCTGTTACTTTAAAGTGAGATATAAATCCACAGATTTCTCATGCCATCATTTTGTAAATAATTACAGTTCTGCTGAATCTGTTGTATAAAGTTTACATGGGAGGTTCAGTGCACCCTTGCTCTTGTTTAGAACATTGGGAACCACCAGAGAGATGTTGACATATGGCTGCACTGTTTTAGTGCACGAGACATCGACTACATGGGAGCATAATAAACAGGAGCATAAAGACAGGTTTGTGCAAGCAGTTTGGATTGACCTTTTTGGCAGCTGAAATCCATCTTGAGTACATGGTGCTGATGTGGACAGACATGTAAACCTCATCTTTGTACCGCAACTACCAGTTTTACAAATATATTCCAATGCTCAAAATGTACCTCATTATAAGTAAAGTGATTTTAAATGGGAGAGGGCTTGCAGCAGTAACAATTCATAGTAAGACAGAGCAGAAACTTTCTCTTGAGTTTGTTGAATTACGCCCATTAAAAAATAAAGAGTTAGGTAAGTGTATTTTACACCAATAGGAATTTTTATACTTGTTTCAGGGTGATGGCTTATTTAATACATTTTTTTCCCTAACAAAATATTTGACTAACTGATACAGTATTTTAATTTTGGCACTTAAAAAGAACAATCTACTGTCCTTTCAATAAGCAGCTCTAGTATAAGCATTTTCCAAATTAGGAATATTTGGATAAATACCTTTTACTTTTGAACAACAGTGTCTGAATTGGATCTACTGCAGTATTTTTAGAAACAGAATGAATCCAATTGTAATGCATTTTTAAAGAAATATTTCAAAAGAACTTAACACTTTCTACCTTTTGAAAATGATCTAACATAGCCAAATTTAGTTTTATTTGAACTAGCCTTAATCTACTGTTGCATACCAAAGTATGAGCCTCTTTGTATAGCCCCAGTAGCATTTGGATTCTAGACTATAAAATAATCACTCATTGGGATAATAAATTTTAAGGCCTAGTCTTAACTGATGGGATGTAGGCAAATGTCACTTCACAGTTCTAAGTGCTCCTTATGTCCTCAGTAATTTCTTGTTCAATCAGTGGAAGCACTTGATATGTGGATATTGCCCATCAGTTCTAAATAGTTATGCCATAATGAAAGAATACACCTTTAACTTGTGAGCAATCCTATCTATAGTATTGAGAGTAGCACACTTCTAACAGTTTTCCTGAATTTATCAACTCACCAGTTAGTAAAATCCTGAGATCAGAAAGAGTAAGATAAAAAAAGAATTCTTATTGTTGCAATGTTAAAGAGCAGTGAAAATTCAGAGGAAGGTGGTAAAAGAGTAATTACTCAATTAGGCACAACAGAGAAGCTGGTTAGCATGAGATATTCCTTGGATATCCTTGGATATTCCTTTAAAACAGGAGTGGCTGGTACTCTCTCATCATAACCACACCCCTAGCTTTTCCCTTGGGTTTTTGGAAGAAGTTTTCTGGAAGAAGGGGCTATATTTTATGTGTGTGCATGCTGGAAAATAGTGTTGAGGTAGTAGTTTGGAGTACTTGAAATTTAGTGTACACCTAGTCACACTTAATACAGAGTTACAGAGTGAGCAACGTTTTTCTTATATTGAAGTGTTATTGCAGAGTAAATTTTTTCACAGTCTATTGTAATAAATACACACTCTGTTACTCTCTTATTTAGAAATAAATGAACAGAAAACTCGAACCTTTAATCCAAATCATGCAACAAGTGCGCTCTTTCATATTTTTCAGTACACTTAGTAATACTATGGTTTTGTCTAGAATCTGTGACCTGAAAGTGGAAAGGTATTTACAGATTCAGCCTTGAAATTTGACAAGTTTCAGGAGTTTTAAATCAACAAATTAACAGAATGGTTGAGGCTGCAAGAGGCCTCTGGAGGGTACCTGTTGCAAGCCAGGGCTCAGGCAGGGGCACGGGAGCCAGCCTGGAGTTAGCCAGGACCCTTTCCACACATCTGAATATCTCCAAGGTAGAGACTCCACAGCCTCTCAGCCTGTGCCCGTGCTCATAAAGATGTGACTTCTGCTCTTGTGCTGGAATTTGTTCAGTGAAGGTAGAAGACCCCTGTATTTTCCCAGGAAAGCTTCAGACTCTTAGGATTTCTATGATTTGCATTTTGCTGTGGCTGGTATCCGTTGGTACAAAAGACACCAGTGGAGAATAGGTTGTCAGGTACTATTCTTTCACTTAAACATCCTGAATGTTAGATTCATTTGCAAAGGTAGAAATAATGGTTTGTAATGGATGGAAATCAATGTGCTTATTGTGTATCATAACCCTGTAAAATTTTCTTATAAGTACATCAGAGAAAGAGGCCTGGTGTTATGTTGCTGATAACACATATTCTGTAAGGATTAAACACTTTTCTTATGTATTTTTTTTCAGAAGGGCAAAAATACATGAACATTTCTGTATTCTGGGAGTGGCAGAGCTAAACTCAATTGAAAGCTTTGAGCTTTGATTTGGACAGCAGGCAGAGGGGGAAAAGTGAGAGGGGAAGATTGGCCTTTTGTCCCTCACCTGAACCCTTTAGGCTCCCTTCTCCTTGCCTTGAGAAAGCCTTTCTTGCCTTCCCTTACACATATTGCATTACCCTACCCTGGGCTCATGCCAGATTCTGGAGAGCATGTACCCATGCCAGCTTCTGGAGAGAGAATTTGGCCTCACAATGTTTGCATTGTGTTTGTTCATTATGAGTGAGGGTGCTTTGAAAGCAGCCACGTTTGAATCTGTAGCTGTCCTTGTATGAAGCAGGCCTATGAAATTCTCTGTGTTGCTGATGTTCATACACTCTTGGACAAAGCAAATATATTTTTATATGGTTTTAATTTTAAAATCATTGAAGTAGTATCCCTGGTTCTTGCTGCTAGTGGAGTCTGGTATTGCTGTCCTCACTTAAGCAAATCTCCCAGTGAGCTCGACATAAATTCTGCCTAAGGAAAAGCTTAAAAAATTGGCTTATAGAGGCCAAAAAGGAACTGTGCATCACAGTTTCTCTTGGTAACTGCATCGGTTTGAAATCTCAAGTATTAGAGATTTTTTGAGCACTCCAGTTTCAGGGAGAATACTCTGTATGAGCTGTAAGTATGTCTTTTGCTGGTGGGGAAAACACATGTATAAAGATGTTAAAAGCTGGCTGTTCACTGGAATGAGTGAAATCTTAAATTTTACACAGGTCTACATTTTTACACCAGGGGATTTTTATTTATTGTTATTCTGGTTAAAGTGGTACTTAATCCATCAGTAAGAATTCCATGATAAAATTCAGGCCGTGCCTTGGGTGACCTGTCAGAAACTGTATATCTTATTGCTTGGAATCTTTTGAGACTTGGGACTTGATTTTTCTCCTGCACATATATGAGATCTCTTTGGCAAAGGTCACATAAGTTTTAACCCATAATATTGAGTCACAAATGAAATGGATTTAAGTGGTCTTTCCCTACTCCCCTGTGAGTGCTTGCTCACATCTCAAAACCACCGTATAATTTGTCACAATTCAACATGATTATCTGTCTTTGCTCAGGAGGACTATAATAGCTAAAGAGTAAGTTATATTGCAGGTAAGGATATAGGATTACTTGTAGGGGTGATTGAAAGAGCTTTCTAAACTTTGGTCTAAGCCTATCTGACCCTAGCTTACTTTTTTTTATTATCCTTTTTTTCCCCTTTGTTCTGTTGTCCTGCAGCTTTTTAGGTTTGCTTTTACATTTTTCTTCACTGGTGTTTTTTATTGTGCTTAAAAATACCCTAGATTGCACCAAAAATGCCAACCCAAAATAGGAGAGGGAACAAAGGTTCAGCTGACAGTGCGTAAATAGACCCAGCAACGCCTGATTCAGCTGTCCTCCCTGCTCAGCACAGTTTTTCAGCATGTAGACAGTGAGGCATGTAAATGTTATTTTCTAAACACTGCATGTCCAAATGATCTAGACGGGATCATGGAACATGGTTTGAAAAGCTGCTCTCCCAGCCGCTCCCCCTGCCCGCCCCACCGGGGGGCTTTGAGAAGCAGGGCATGTTCGAGTTGCCAATCAAGCTCTTATGTAAAGTCTTGCTGAAGTTCAGAGCACTTTTTAAAGTATTTTGGGGTTTGGTACATTTTAAAGAAACAGTCCTTAGCATAATGAGCTGTGCATATCTCCTCCATGTTCATTAGTTGCATGCTAATGGCTATGTTTAAAATTCCTTCTTATCTTGTTTTCTGATTGATGGGAACTTGAACCAACCTCTAGACTTCCAGACCTTGCTCAGTTACTGTCGTTTTCCTTGGAAGAATAAATCATTTGATGTGAGAAGTATTGTGCACTATTTTGATTCCTTGATCAGTCCTGTATTATATATTATTTATCAACATCTATTTTGATTTCTCTGGGTATCTGATGAGGTTCTATATTGTATGACAGCCTCTATTATTTAACAGACCAGCAGGATTTTTTACCTTCTGCTGTTGCAGCATAGGACAAAGGAATTGCATGCCACTCTTTTTATTTTTCTCTGCTTTTCTTCTTTGCTTTAGCTGCCTGGGTTAAAAGACAAACAAACAAACAAATCTCTGTGGACTTCAAAGAGATCAAATTTTTTTAAAAAGCAAATAATTTCTTAAAGCTAGGCTGTTTTGCTGTGTTTCTCTCCTGTTTTTCTTTTCTTTCCTTTTTTTTTTAATTCTGAAAAGAAATAGCAGGCTGTAGGCACTGCCTGTGGCTTGCTAGCCTTGCTTCTTGTGTGGTCTGTGCAGACTTTATGATTTATTCAGCTAATGGGAAAGGAGCATGACCCCCAGTGGCCACAGAAAGAGAGCTGCATGTGGGTTTAATGCTTTCACCACAAAAATGTCTGCTATGACTAAGCTGTGTGGCTGAAGTCACTGTCTGAATGGTGCTAAAAAGGAACTTAGGCATTAAGTGTGCACTATTTACTATAGATTGGCTCTTGGGATTAGGCCAAGGGTTTCTTACTCAGTTTCAAAGAATAGCATGGAAGCTGCTAGGAAAATTAGAGCTGTGCAATTTATTTTTACCAGTCTCCCCAGTGAGTGACCCAGTGAAGGATTTGCCTCATAACACTTTTTTTCATCAGTTACCAAAGAGCAATTCAAAATGTACTGGTTTGTTCGTGAGTTTTACAGAGCTTGTTGTTTACATTTTCCCATCTCCCACTTTTCTTCATGTTAGCATGGCTTTCTAACAATATTTTTCTTCATGTATTGCTTAGAACTGTAAAGCAAAACAAGTTTGGACAACATTTGAGCATCATTTCTTGAGACTAGTTACAATATTATCTCTGATTAAAAGGATGAAACTCTGGACTAAATTAGGAATCTGCCCTTGTCTTTGCTCAAGAGAATGGCAGAACCAAAATTCTTCATTGGGAAGAAACTGAAATAATCTGTTTTATTATGGCAACACTGCCACTAGTTTTAGTTGATTGTGTTGACTTTTAAGGGCAGGTTAAAATGGTCTATATCCATTTTTCTACTGAAAGCTGACTGACTTCATGTATTAAAAAATAAACCCACCACCACTACCTATACTGAAGGAAAAAATTTTAAAGGGCTTTGTAGTCTTTAAAAGGCATTTAGAAATTCTGCTTTCCCAGCACTAATATCCTTCTTCTTGTCATGTATGAAACCAGTGGAGCATTAAAAATTAATCACAAACACTTTGCTAGTAGTTTTGTTTATTTGTTTTCTGAAAAATGTTCCTTGTTATCTGAAAATGGTGAGCACACCTCTTAGAAATGAAATATTCAAGAGAATAAGGAAAAAAAATACAGAGCTCTAGGAGCTGATATTCCAGATTCATTCTGTCCTTCCACAGCTTAATCTTGGTCACCTCCAGCAATAATAACTTCAGCATAATGAAAAGCAAGATTTGTTGCTAGTATTTAGTGAAGTTATTAAAAGCATGTAGAGAAGAAAACTTAAAAACCAAGTGTAAAATGTACTAAATTCTTTCACTATCAATTATCTGACAGAGTAAAAGTGGCCATTTTTTGTTACTAAGTTTTGGGAAATGGGAAAAATTAAATTTTAACAGATTTTATATGAATAATAGTACTTTATGTATATGTCTTTGCATTTTGTCTTGCAGTCCTTCAGATTTTTGACTTGTAACCAAAATTTTAAAATCTAGATGACAAATGGTCAGATCCTAAGTTGTATTTCTGCACACAGGCATCAGTAAATTCTGAGAACCCACTAAGCAGAAGTCATTTAAGTGAAAGAGTACTGCAAGTGTTTTGCAGTTTTGAAATTCAGGCCATTTTACTTATAAATATTACTGGGGAAAAAAATGTCATGCAACATTTCTTTTTGCAGAAAGTAAAATGTGGGCTTCACTTGAAAGATTATATACTTAGGAAAATATGGTGAATTATTTGGTGAAAAATACTTAGGTGAAAATGGCTAGATATATTAATTTTACATTTTTAAAAGAATATATTTCGGGTTTGCATTTTGAAACAATCTTTCCTGTGTATAGCACTTCTTTTGTTTTAATGAATTCTGAAATATTGTTTGTATCTCGTCAGATGAAACCCCTGAATATAACTTATTAAAGTGAAACAGTTTTTAAAAATCTCTTTTTTTTTCCCCTTTAGTCAATAACTGAAAGAAGTTATTCATACAGTTCTGTTTCATGATCTTAAGGCACAGAGGTTTGAAATTTTTGCTTGACTGTAGTTGGAAGTTTATCCTTCCTGTCCAGTTTTCTGGATGTCTGAAGTAAGGGCCGAATTCTCAAGGTGGAAGACTTCCTGCAGTGCTCAGTTTATTCCTGATTCTTGCACAACCAGGAAAAAAAATATGAAGAAATGAGCAGTGATGCTGTTATCTACACACAGCAGTCTGTGAAAATGGAGTGAGAGGGTTCTGCAGTAGAGGATTAGGCCTGGTTTTAACCTTATAAATTATTGTATTTCCTGCCTAGAGGAGGGCTCTGACTTCATGCTGCCCTGTAACCCAAGACTAGAATGATGTAGTGATTGACCAAAAGACAATTTGGAAAGCCATTGCTTTGGGTTATTCTGAGCATGTTTGCTGGGCTGCTGTACATTGTGGAGAAGTTCCTCTTTGCAGGCTGGGGGGGGATGGTACGGAGAGCTGTACCAAGAGCAGAGGGAATAATAATCCTAAAAGTCTCCTTACCTACAGCAAGCAAACTGGTGTGTGTGGTGTGCAGCACAGATGCCTTGTCAGCAACAGGCAGGGCAGAGGGACAGCTGGACGTGTCTGGCGTGCAGGTGTTTCAGCTGGTATTCACACTGGCTACTGGCAAACATATTCTTTTTCTCCTTTTTTTTTTTTTTTTCTTTCTTTAATTTCTTTTTCTGGTGGAGGAGGAAGAGACAGTGGGAGGTAAAGAAAGAAGAGGGATCACCCACAGTCATTTCCCAGAATGGAAGAGGAGAAAAGCAACACATCAGCTCAACCCCTGTTTACACATAGAACTGGCTCAACTTTCCTTTGCAAGTATAAATCAAATGGTACGGACTTGGGATGTTTTTCTCTCTCCTGTGAAGACAGCCTCTTCTTTTTTTTTCTTTTTTTGACTTATGAGGATTGTGTTAGTACTCCAGGAGTTCTGCATTGCAAGTTGTAAACTTGACTCTGGGCTTTTTTGACTGAAGGCAACAATTTTCTCTTCGGTGGGTTTCTTTTTCCCTGGAAAGTCACATAGTGACTTGTGTCACTCAGAACTGCTTCAGTGACATAAAGTAGTTACACATTCAGTAGCTTTTGATCCTACCTTGGGAGCATTTTTTTCTGAGGAAGATATTTTCCAGATTATCGTGACTGCACTTGCCTTCTGTAACTGAAGCATGAAGGACATGGTTATTTGAATTCTGAAATTATTGACAGTGATTTCTGAAGTGATTGACAGCTGGTAAAATCTAGAGTAGCTCTTGGGATATTCTCACCTAAGTCTAGCTAAAGACCAACTCAGAGGAGTTGTAGGTGATCTGCAAGCTTAACTTCACTGATTGCAATTTAGACTTTTGATAATGAGGTTCTAGCATGAATTAGTGGGGTCCACCTGTGCTTATAAGTATTACAGTTAAAGCTGTTTCTCATAATTTCTTCATTTTATGTTGTTGGTTTGTTGATTTGGTTTCTTTTTTTTTTTTTTCTTTTCCCTCATGTAAGTGTAGCAGTCAGGAATCAGGTTTTTCATCTATATTGGGCACGTGCCATTTAGTCCTACATCTGTTCTCTGACAGTAGCTAGTTTCAGATGCCTTGAAGGGGAGTATATAGCAATGTAAATTATTATTACTGTTACTGTATTTGCTACGGTACAGGATTACTACCAGATGCCACTTGGGGGTTACATCTTTCCTCATTTGGGATATGCATTATATTTAAATCTTGTCAACCATTTTTCAATTTTGTGAAGGCTGCATTGGAACCATCACTTACAGTAGAGAAAATCATAACGTGTTTCCCCAGTTTGTTCCACTTTGGTTCTCATTCTATCAGCATCATTTCCCATAGAGCTTGGTTTTGCTCTTGAGTCAAAGGGCAGAGTTTTCTCATGATTCTCTGTTAGCTAGTCATAAGATCTGAATGATTTTGATCTTTCAGTTTATGGGAACATTGTCTTTGACTTCCACGTCGCTGAAAGCTAAGCTAAGATGCCTTTGCTTGCTGGAATTTCTGATACAGTTTTAGAGTGGCTATTATGGTTAAGTTATTATAATAACAGCCAAAATCGAGCTCTAGCCTGTTTCTTCATCCCTGAGGCTTGCTTTCCATCTCCACCAAGCTGCTCTATTAATATCATTCCGTTGTTTGTTGAGCAAGTTTGCTGGAGCACAGATGCATCATGTAGACCAAACTACAACTAATAATGTGTAACATATAAGTCAGTGATGCCATTGTTGAGGAGAATGTCTTCTAAACAATTGGGAGTTTTGCCCTCACCAACCAATATGCTGACATGTTTAGTCATTAGGACATTATTGTCTATCCTATAATTGCTTGAATTTATATAGGTCTTCAGGAGATAAGTGATTTGGGTTTAAATTTTGGTTCTCTCATGTAATATTCTTGAGAGTGTCACATTCTGGTTGGTGTTTAATTTCTTCTCATTGGAATGTGTGTATGAATATTCCCTAAACAGACCAGTGATCTGTGCATCCTAACTCCTTACTACTTGCCAAACAATTTCAAATCCTTGGTTGGAAGTCACTATGAAAGCTATTCTATGGGTTTTTTCACCTAATTTAGAATTAGTTATTTCAACTTCACAATCAATTTTTTTCATTGGGAAATGCCAGTTGCAGAGCCTGGCACTATAATTTCCTCACATAGCTTATTTCTTTTTTTTTTTTTTCTATTTAATATATTTTTTATTCTCTTTTTGTATGTAGACATTTATTTCCCCTATGGCAATTTGCCAGATGTATTCTACAGTCTCAGAAGAGGATGATCACTTCATTTCCCCTATTTGTCCTTTTGCAATACATGAGACTAAAACTCTGTGAGAAGCAGTTAAAAACAGTCTTGTGAGGAAGTGTTCTGAGAATTCATCTTGAAGCTACTTGGCTGCCACTATATCTAAGAAAACCACACTTGGGATGGAGTTTTGAAGTTCAGAACATTGTCTATTGCGTTAATCTTCCTATCAATACCCTTTTTCTTTGCATAAGGTGCTCCTATATCTTTCACTCCTGCCCAGTTTATTCTCCCTTACATCAGGTCTAGCAGGTCGTGCTGCTGCCAGGGTGTCAGTTCATCCAGCATCACTCATTTCTCATCGGGGGGAAGACAGGATTTTTCCCTTGGAGCAGCTCACTGAACTGATTCAGGCAGGGGCCTCAGGATCTTTGCATCCAAATGGAACTGGAGAGAGGGAGAGAGTATTCAGCTCGTGGGTTGGGGATGGGGGGGGAGCAGGATTTCCCCTTTTGGCAGCCACCTGCAGCTAGACCAGATTATGTATAATGTCAAGCCACATTCTTAAACAACTCACAGTGTTTCTGATCTAGTGAGACCGGAGTGTTTGATGTGCTTAGTGGAGATTTGACTTTTCAAATAGGTCTGGCAGCAAGTACTAAAAAACAGGTGTCCTCCAGATTGGTGTATGACTTACATAGCCAAGAGAAGGCTTCACAGAAGGGCAGCTACTAGAAAAAAAAACAATCATAAAACAAATAAGACACCATTAGTTTAAACGGGCAAAAGTCCACAAAGGAAAGGACCTGGCAGCTGACACCAATATTATTACTGGCTGAAAAGAGATTTGAACTTTTTGGCAACAACAGATGTCAGAGAATTGGATTTGAACAGGTGAAATTTATTATAAACTTTGGACACAAATAGTCACAGAAAATCAGTGTGGGTGTTCAAATAATGAGGACTATCTGCAGTAGTAGGTAAAGAAGATAATCAGAGTATATAAAATTGTCATTGCAAGGAAGTACAGGGAAAAAGTGAGGTTTTCCTTAGAATATGAGTCACAGAAAATCAGTAGGAATTGGGTGCCTTCTTTTCTCTTCTGAAAAGCCTCCAGCCAAGCTCCCAGAAATGACAGTACTGAGGAAATGTGATCTTTCTCAGCTCTTCTAAAGGAAAACCTGTTCAAAGGACAGGAAAGTCACGTATTTCAGGGCCTTCAGAAAGGTGGAGGAGGACAACTACCAAAGCAGTAAAGATTTTAAGGAAGAGAGAAATTGATGTGTGCTCAATAAACACTAACCTTGGGTTTACAGCATTGATGGCCAACTGTCAGCTGAGACTTTAAAATAACATTTTCTCTTACTCTGTCTAAAAGCTGAAGAAAACAATAGCATGCTTTTTAAGAGCCGGATTTCTTTTTTTCTTTTCCTGTCCTTCAATAAAATGTGTCAAGCATAAACTGTGGTTCAGCTCATCCTTTTGTTCAAAATGGAATGTATCAATTCAGTTTCTACATACAGTATTGTATGCATTGCACTTGATGTGTTACCAAATAATCTCTGTCCCAATCATAACAAAAATATTTGAAAATTAATGTGCGTGGTGATATAAATTCATATGTTGAATAGAGTAAGTTATTAGACTAAATTTATTGTATTTCAGCTGGGCAGAATTTAGTTCCTGTTCTCAGAAAATACGGTGTGCAGCTGTTTTATAACCTGCTTTCTATGTTGAAATGTGTACTGATGCATATTTTTGTCTTGTTTTTGTTCTGCCCTAGGACAGCACTGGGGATAAATTACTCTATCTGAATGGACCATTTCCTATTAAAATACTTAAATAAACACAGGAGAAACTTGCATATGTGCAGGCACCTAGGTACTCATATTTACATAGGTTTAGTGACTCAGAGTTTGTAATTTTTTTTTTCTTTTTCTTTTTGAGAGGAAGAAATATTACAATATATCATCTTCTTTTGAAATAGTGGTATGATTTTTATTTTTTTTTTTCATTTTGAGGGATTTGATTTTTTAGGGTTGGGAGGGTTGGATGTTTTTGTGCTTGTTTTTTTTTTTACTGTGGGATGCTCAAACACTGGCACAGATTGCCCAGTGAGGTTATGGAGTCTCTGCCTTTGGAGATACTTGAAAACCCAGGCCTAGGTCCTGGGCAACCTGCTCTAGCTGATCCTGCTTGAGCAGGAAGTCCTCCGGAGATCCCTTTCAACCTCAGGAATTCTGTGGCTTTTAACTGGAGACTTACTTATATATATATTTTTTTTTAGCTGGACATTTTTTCTAGCATAGAGGGAAAAATAAGTCAAGCAAGGTACGGTTTTATAAAGAGGTTTAAACTCTGAGAAATGGCAGAAAGAAATACAAGTGAACAATATGCATCCTACCAAGCTGATGGTTGGTGGGCAGAGGTGCAGTGACAGCTTGGAAGGGCAAAAGCACATCCTGGAAAAGCTGGGCTTTCCTGAATGGTGAAAAGGTAGAAAGGATCTTCATAATGAAGAAAGTAGTGGTTTTGGTTATTTTTTTTTTATTTAGCTTTCTCCATGTTTTTCAAGATTTTTCAAGGACATTTCTTTCAACAACATCTGGCTTTCTCAGTTTTACCAGAGAGTGAGTCTTGTTTTTCTGTACAGCTGGAAATGCTACTTACTGTACATGGATTACTGATCTTTCCAAAGTTGCTGACAGTCTCTGACATGCACAGATCTGTCGAGTGAGTCATAAAGCCCAGTCAGCTGGGCTTTTGCTTGTTCCTAGGTGAGATTTAGGAGGTACTCACTTTGTAGACTTTGAAAGCTGGCCAGGAGCTTTGACAAAAAACAACCTGAACGTTGCTGCTAAAAAAACACCCAGAAAGCAATACTGAGAAGTTCTTTTTCATAATCTAAACTGTATTTTCTGCTGCAAACAAGTGAAATTACGTTGTCAGGAAAGTCATTTCACTAATATATGATGAGATTTGTAATTGATAAAAGACTGTCTTTTGAAATAGCATTGCATTGGCATGACAAAGCCTTTAATTTTTTATTCTTTAGGATGAGTAGAATTTGCACTAGAAGAAGACTTATAACCGTCCCTTAAGGAATCTGTGGGTGACCCTGGACTGAGTTATATCAGACAGCCTGAATCCTCATCTCTTTCTCCTTTTCATGCCTTAGCTGTGCCAACCAGGGTTGGAAACCTCTTTAAAGATGGGCATTTTCTTTCATGGTAGAGTAGGAAGTTGGGTGAGTCAGTTACAGAAAGAACAGTTCATATACCTGCCAGGGGTCTGAATTTCTTCTCCTATCAGTATATTTTCTTCCTTTAGAGCAACTGGATGGACTCTGTATTGCTTGCTAGTGGAGAGGAACTTAGTCACTATATAAGCTTCCTAATTCTAACAGTCTTTTTGAAAGACTGAACTACAGCTCAGAGCTTCTCAGTTTTTAAACCTCTAAGATCGTTTTCTATGCTTTTATCATTCATTTGTTTGAGCTGTAAATTTACTTGTAGGTATTTTACACTTTGGAAAAATTATCAGAGATTAAAAGGTAAATGCTAAGACTTAGGAACTTCATTCTGCAGTTGGCAGAACTTTGTTTCTTTGAACTGTTAAATTATAATAGGCCTGTTTCTTACTTAGAGGAGTAATCCATGTTTTTAAAATTTTGGGAATCTACTGCTATTTAAAAAAATCCGTAAGCAAGCAAAGTTCATAATACTAGTTGATCTCAGTTGGAATTAGGCAATAGAAAGAATTTTAGATATTTTATATTTTAGCTATTATGCCTCTGGTACACCAGTGCACTGAAAGTCTTTTTTGTTCTTTGAAAATGCCATTTAATAACTGTCTGGATGTCACCTACACATACCAGTAGTTTCTGGATGCCAAATACTTTTTCAGAATAAAAATGCAGGGGATGGCCAAAGGTTCAAGGTCAAGTGCAAAGTAGGACAGGAGAGGGAGGACATCATTTTCAAGTGCCTCTTGGTAAAATAACCAGAGAAGACAGTAAGCCATTCATAAGGATTAAGGCTAATGGGTGAAAGTAAATTGTTTTAATTAGGTTTCTGAGTTTTAATCCAAAACAAAACTTGCAAGAGGCGTATTGTAGATATCAGCATTTGATCCTACCCTATTAAATACATTTTCAGCATCTCAAGAAAAAGCAGCAATGGGATCGTCATCATCTCTCACCTCTCATAATATCTGTAGCACTCTTCTTAAATTATCAACTGCCTCCCTGCCTGGCATGAAACTGCCTTGATCTTGATTTACAATGGTGGTAATGCTTTTGTTTAGTCTCGTGGTTAGCCATTTAGTAAATATTTTTAAGACTACATTTAACAAAGATACAGAATGATAGTCTTTATACTTACTGAGACTTTATCAGGTTTCAGAGTGCATACATTCTCCTTCACTTTTCATTGATGATGGCATTGAACCTTTACCTGGTTTTGTGTAAGGCATTTTGGAGGCACCATTTTAGGTTAATGTAGGGTTTCTGACATCTATCCCTTGCTGTCCCCCACCCTGATCAGTCCAATTGCCAGACTGCAATTACTATGCCAGTCATTTAATTCAATGTATACAAATACAGTTGCATATTCCGTTCAATTTGGAAAACATATGGTAGCAGATAGCAATGTCCCAGTGGAGCTTGGAGAGAAGCAGGAAATAGCCATAAAATTTGGAAGAGTATGTAAGAGAAACATGTAATTCTTCAAGCACTTTCTGTAGCAGTCCTAAATATGATATGGGCAAAGAACAGAACTTATCTCTCCCTTCTGGTATTGACGAGGAACTCTTCATGAGCCTAAAAAAGATGTGAATGATGTGGGCAGGGACATGAATTTAGCATGTTTCCATACCTGGGGTTGTTCAATAGCTAAAAAGCTACAGAAGCTTTCCTTGAGTGTGCAGTCTTTGAGACTCCAGGAAAAAACCAAGGATTTATTTTTATGCTTATCTTCACTTCCTGTGTATCATTATTCAATGACACTTGGATTAGTTTTGTTTGCAATCAGTTCTGCCACATTTAGAGCAACTCTAAATGTGCATGTCCTCAAGTATGATAAAAATTCAGTTGAAGAAACCTAAATTGAGTAGTGAAAGTTCTGAAGATTTTGAATAACGATTTTTAGTGGAAGAACCATTGCTTCTTCTAGGTCAAGTGGAGGCAAAAAGCGATGGCCAGACTCATTTGAACCCTACATTAATGAATTCCAGTTTTTAACTGTTCTAAAAAGTTCTGTGATGTTTTGTTGTGTAATCAGTAGCCTATGCATCTGAAATGTTAATAAAATTTAGCAATATTTTACAGTTTAAGGCCTTTGATAGAATTCAGTCATTTGTAATGCATCTTACTGTTTGATTGGGTGGGAAATACAGAAACTAAGTTTCCAGCCATGGAACAAGAGAAACTTGAAATGTTTTTTAAGCTTGGAGAGACACTAATGAAATGATAGATGTAGTCCTTTAATCTTTTTTGAGATTATAATTTGAAATCAGGATTCCCCAAAATAGGGTGACTTAAATCTTAGGAAACACATTCTTACTGCAAGTACCCTTCAGGACTTATTCCTAGGGATGATTCTGCAGTTAGTGGTTTTGAGAGAGTTAAATCTTTACCCCCAGGAAAACATTTGCTTTTAGAGTAATTCCTTATCTCTCAGCAGTATTCAAGGAAACTGGGTGAGAGAGCATACTATAAGATTGGATAAGAAGGAGCTAAAGGAAAGCTTCCTTCATTTTCTTGCTTTCCCTGCCAGCCTGCACTGAAGCTCCAACCTTCTTTTCCCTGGCAGGAAGGAGAAAAGAAGCAAAAAAGCAGTGGATTCCTTAGCATAACTTCCGCTGTTCCTTGAAGTTTAGCCACTGGCCTAATCTCTGAAAGTTTTTCCTGGCTTGCATTGACTTGCTGCTCAGACAATGAGCACTTTTTTAACCTGTCAGGAGCTGAATTGCTTGGCCTGCCATCGGGCTGACAGTGTGCCGCTCTTTCTGAGGCTACTCTGTTCCTGAGATGCAGCGCTGACACAAATCTGTACAAGGGCTGATTCTGTGAGTGCCCCAATGGAATCCCCTTCAACCGCTGTCTAGTTAGTAAGGTTCAGTGAATACTCAAGGGGAGACTCCTTGGCAATGGATTTTGCCTTTTGCAGGAATTCTGTGCTGGAATTTTTAGTATAGGATGGCTCTGTTGGGCTGTGTGTGCTTTAAAAAAAAAAAAATCAGTCAGCTTGCAGTTAATGTTCTGTTTATGTTTCTGCAGTGTTTAAAGTTGTTCCTTATCTGTTGCCTATGCTCTTTATCATTCATAGGTCTGAGGGAGATGGAAAAGACCTGCTGGGCTGCAGGGAGGGAGGCAGGCCAGCCAGAAGTAGAGACAAAGGTAGGCTTGGTTCTCAAGAACAAATAACACAGTAAAGAATGACATTTCCTTATTATACTGTTTTCCCTCAATAAATGTGCCCCCTGTTGCTGTATTTTCAACCAGAAATGCATGCATATATTTATATATAGATGCACACACACCTGCCTATATGTGTATGTAAATACAGGGTTCATGACTGCTGAAAGTCTGAAACCTGAAGGAGTGGAACTGTACTGATGTGGTTTCAGAGGTTGAATGTCACCCACCTGTACCTGCACTCAGGAGATTTCACACCACCACACCAAAACACACATAATTCACTGCCGTGTTTGACAGCCGACGTCACACCCCAAGCACACCCCGAGTGCCCCAAGCAGTGTCACACAGGGGCTGGCCCTGCACCAGGCAGCGAGAGGGGTGTCCAAAGTGACCTGCATGATAATTCTGTGCTTTATTTGCTTTGCATTAAGCTTGGTGGCTCCAATTAGCATCTGGACCTCATTGTTTTAGTGTTTTTTTCCAAAAACATAGGCAAATCTTGCTCTGAAAAATTTATCTCTCAGTATTTGGGGTTTCTTTTCATGTTTATATGCACTATTTTTGGGCTTGCAGGGGGCTTTTCAGCTCTCATTTGGTCTGTCAGCAACAATATTTTGTCATATCTATAGTAGGACTGAAAAGATCACTTTTCCAAAATGTGGGGCTGTTCAGATATTTGCCTCACACTGTTTGATTTCCTATTTCCCTGCTAACTTGTGGTTTCTTTAAATGCCATGCTGTAAAGGAAGACTGGGCTTCTAAGGCTATTTTACCTTTTATCTTTGATAGCTTTCATTTCCCAATATGTGGTAACTTGGAGGATTGGGCCTGTGCTGTAGAATTTACACAAAAAGCTCTATGAGATTTGCTGGGCACAATTGTGAAAACTGTTCAGTATATCCTGTTTTCTAAATGTCAGCTTTTTTCTTTTTTTTTCTCTTTCATAGTGGGTGGGCTGACTAAACAGAGACTTTTTTACATGGTACTTTGCTGTTTTCTAAACAGAGCAGCTATGTATGCTATCTAGTTTATATACAGCTTCTTTCCCCCCTCCCCTTTTTTTTAAGCAGGGTACCCTTATAAATATGTTGGATTTAAAAGAAGTTAGTCCTACAGAAAGTGCTTTGTTTCTAGTATCTAAAAACTCTCTTCATTTTTTTCCTTCATATTTTATTTGTTGCTTTGCTGTGTGCCACTTTCTGTATGTTTTGAAATAATTATGCATAGGGCCTACAATACAATAAGGCCAATGTTTGTGAGAGTTTTTGTTCTAACATATAGCATGGAATGGAGCTAATCAAAACCTAAGTGTGGACTTTGCACTCACTGCAGCTTCTAAAATACATAATCAACATTATTTTGAGCCTTACGACAGCATATGGCTTAAAAGCATTAAAAAAAGACCGTTCCAAATTAGGAAAATTAGAACAAAGAGCTATTCTAAAACAAATAATTAGTATTCTTAAAATATATCAGCGCCTAAATACTTCTCGGATAACTCTGCCACTTTTGGGCTTGCTGGAGAGTCAAAGGAAGGCACACTCTTGCTACAATTAATGCCTCTAAATGGACCACATACAAAATTATTATCCTAAATAAGCTGCATAGCTGCTGCATGGATAATCCTACAGGCAGCATATCAGATCAGGTTTTAGGTGCTGTGTGGCAGAATTCAGAGTGGAATTAAAGGCTCTTCTGAGCCAAACTGGTTCCCAGCCAGGGCAGCCCTCAGAAGCACAAGGAAAGTCACCTGAAAGTTGCGACTGGGGATGTTGCCCAATCTTTTTTCAGTCTAAATCTGAAAATAGGTCTCTCTGGATCTGTTGGGACCCGGTCTGTATGTGCCAAGAACTGATAATTCCTGCAGCTCTGCCTATGTAGCTTTATCTTTATTTCCATATTACTCTTTTTCTTTGTAGTGTCTTCTGGTTTGATTTCTTTTTCCTGATTATTTCTTGTCTTTTTTTAGTATTCTTTCCCTTCCTGGCAAGACTGAACTCATTTTTCTAGACTTCAGCCATGCACTTATCCACATAAAAAGTTCTTGACTATGATTTGATAATGCCTGTTGAGTGACATATTAGAGTTGCAGGCAATGATAACCAAACATCTAGCCAGTTAAAAAATTCAGCTTAGGTTTCCTTTGGAGATGATTCCTTAGTGTTGTCTCAGGTTTCTCTTTCACTGCATAGTACACTGATGTTTGTGTGTTTTAAAAAAATGTTTTATGCAGATGTGCACTACTCTTAGATGAAACCTGGTCTTGATACTATGACAATGTGAGTATTCTGGCCTTCATCCCCAGTAACAGTTAACATTAGGAGCATAAAGAGTTTCTGTGGGTTAATGGTATGAGTCTCATATTGAATGTTCTGTTTCTTTGATAGAGATGTGTTTATCCAGAAAGACGCTTTGGAGAGAAATTTTTTATTCAGCATGATTCAGTTTGATCCCTCATTTTTGTTGGGGAGGTGACCTTTGATGCTTTATTTGGTTATTTGCACTAGCACAGAAGTATTCCTGGGGAGCGATTGAATTTTAAACCAAGGGGAGCAAAGGCAGCCTGTTACGTTTGCTTCCCAGGTTCCACTGCCCACAAAACAGCATCCCTCCGTGGGGAAATAGGAGGTTCTAGCATTCCTCGGGACGTGTGGGAAATGGCGTGTGTGTTTATATGGCCGTGGTTTCACCTTACACACGGACCACCAGGTTTTAATGACACACTTGGCCACAGGAGGTTCAAGCCACTGACCACTGTGTTTATTCCAATGAGCCAGCCTGTTGGCACTGGGAAATCTTTTACCCCAGTTTACACCGCGACGTAAAAATAAGACAACACATTTCTTGTCTATAGTCACATTTTCCAATATTGGCACTAGAGATTCCTAGGGAAGACTTTAAAAAAAAAAATTTCCTCCCTCCATGTGCTACCTGTTGAAGGGAAATACCGTGGAGGGTGTTTAGTCAGAAGGATGTAGGACAGCGTCAGTGTGCAAAAATTAATTTAGGCAGCACATCTTTAAAGAACCTTCTAGAGGGTGAGGTGAAAACAGTCCAGCTCCCCATGATGTCCTGCTTCTAATGAATGCTTTGTTCCACATCAGACTCTTGCTTTTCAAAGTAAATAAGGCTGGATGCTGGAATTTTCTTCAGAAACCTCATGACTCTTAAGACTGTTTAGGGGGAAGGGAGTGAGGACAAAACTTTTAATGGAACTGAATTATTAATTTTAAAATACTCTCCATTAATTTTTTTCAAAACCATTGTTAAAATAATTGGGGAGAGAGAGGAAAGCCAGATGTCCCAGCAATTTCAGGCAGATTCTCCTCTCTACAAAGAATATAAGTTCCCTCTGCTACTGCTGAATAATGAAAGGCTGTTACTTATTGATGTGTTGATGTATTGATGCAATATTGATGACTGACAAAATTCTGATGTAAAGGAGGGATTAGATGGAAGTAAATTTTGTAGGGCTAGTAATGAAACGATGTGTTATTAAAGTGTTGTAGAAAATGCTCTTATGGAATTGGTTTAAGTCTGGATATGTCTTGTACTAGAATTATAAAGCTTAATCTGTTCTTGATTAAGTCAACTAACTGAAGGATCTAGTTGGAGGCATATGTATATTTATTAATAAGTCAACCCTGAAAACTTGTTGTGGGATTGGTGAAAGCCTGGTTGTCTTTGGTTTGAACCTTTTAACCATGCTTACCACAAGCTACCTGAAATATAAAGAGCCTCCTTTTTACTCAGGCCTTTTCTGATGTTAAAAAAATATGGGCTGTTTGGCAGGGTGACATGATGGAAGTGCCCTCCTACTCTCCTATATTGCAGAGCAATGGCAAGATTAATTTAAATGCTTCACGAGCTGTTGTTCATAGTTACTTGTTTGAAAAGGTTTGAAAGGTTTTCCTTTCCAGGGTCTGGTTGTTTTGGACATTTCCACAGTAGTGAAGCTTTAGTTTTTACAGTGTGTTGTCAAATTTGCTTCTCTTTGCTATTATTCTTTCTCACCTCCTGTTCCGACCACTAAGAATACATTCTGCACACACTAACATAGAAGCATTCACTGAAGTTCTTCTACTGGCAAGAAGTTTTGGGGTTTTTTTTTACCTTTAGCACGTCCTTCCTATCGGCAATTCTGCCAAGCTAAAAAATGAGAGAGCTTAGGAGGTCTGCACCTACATTTTGTAGCACAAATTAAGTAGTTACTACATGAGTTATTAGGCAATCTCTAGCCCCACTAGTTGCCCTTAATAATATTTCTTGTGAAGTGCAGGGAGGATTAATTAGCATTTGTTATATTGGGCTTGTAAAGCATAAAGGCCCTAATTCAACACTATTTAAGCATGTGACCAGCTCCAAGCACATCTGCTTTATTCCATAGGAATCAATGGAATTTAACCATGTGCCTAAAGTTAAACCTGTACTAAATCACTTTTCTGAGTACAAACAAACTGTAATTTAGAGCTTATAAAAGCTATCTCTTTTTCCCTGAGTTCTACAGAGCAATTTCCAATGAGACTGATGATAAGAAGCTCTCTTTTTTTTTTAGAAGTAATGTGCCGTTTTCTTTTAAAAACAGCTTTTGATCAATATATTAACTTCAATGCCCATGTTTTTTCATAGAAAATGTCTTCCAGCTATTAAAAAAAAATTCATAACTATTTGAAAAGCAATACAGTGAGTCATAAGGCTTCAAAATCTTTCAAAATCTTCAAAGATTCTCATTTGTGGGCAAAGAAGTATTTCAGGTTATACTTAAAAGAATTTATCAAAGGGAGGTTTGTCAGAAAAGTGCCTTCTTGTGATTCATGATGATATTTTGGCATTTCAGTAAAATATTCTACAAAATAAGTAATCTGATCGATGGTTAAACAAAACTGCAAATCTGTAATTTTTATTAGCTCCTTCTGTCCAAAAAGACTTTGAGACATGAATTGTTAGTCCATGGTGTCAGTGATATTCAGTTTGTACTCAATTCTTTAAATATTTTTATTTCATGAATAGTTGCCATGCAGAACTCTGCACAATTGCTCAGAAGAGATAACAGCAAAACCTTGCAGACTAATGGCAGTAGGATTCTTGCTCAAAAAAGAGTCTTATAAGATCAGTGCTGTTGTCAGAAACCTGTTTTAGTGAAAGCAAAGGAGGGAGACTTTTATAAGGGAGAGAGTCAAGTCTATCAGAAATTTCTCTTAGTGAGATACATCTTTCTATTTAGCAGCAGTAACTATTTTACCAAGACCAGGCAAAATCTTCTGAGCTTAATTCCACTATCTAGGAAGTGTAAAGATTTGGCCAGCAGTTGGAATCTCTGATATCCCAGGACTTTGCAGGCTTCAATAAATGCCTACAAGTAGTAGAAATTTCTGCAGCAGCAAACACAGCATTTCTTTTCTCCAGATGTTAATCCATCCCAACAAAACGGGAAATCTGGAAATGATCAATCTTCTTTGTGAGAATCTAGTAAACACATAGCAGCTTCATTTCCAGATGGTGAAATCCACGTGCACCAGGCTTTCCACCAAGCACTCAAATTCACCTGAATGAGGCTCTGTGTGTGCTCACTCTGTTGCTTTCCTGCTCCTGCACACATCTCCCCTTCACTTCAGTGTCTGTTCAAAGAAGGTCTTACTTGCCATCAGCCATACCCAAAATGTGAACTCATTGACTGTCATCTTGTGCCATGTTTTACCTGTAATATCATGCATGTGATGAATTATGGCCTAGCCAGTTAACTCTGTTGTGCAGCTCAGACAGGGACATCTAGTTCCAGGAGTCACTTTTAACCCCAAAATTACTTTGCCCCTCTTGCTTTTCCCAGTCATTAATTCTTAGACATCTGCAGTGGTTATCTGCACAATGACATACAGAATAACTGGGGAATATAGGAATAGTGGATTAAGGATTTGCTTTTCATTAGCACAGCCCCACAAATCTTAAGGACAGGGAAATATGACAGAAGTGGAGAGAGCAAAGGGGATTCAGAACCACATCTAAAAAGGATATCCCACCTTCTACCCATGCTCTGGAAGCTGACTACAAAAGAAAATAGTGTTTAATTAGAAACTAAATTAAGTAGCGTTTAGGTAATATGTTTTAAATATCATCTGAAATCTACTACCAGTAGCAACACTCATATTTAAATTTTTTAATTTGTGTTAATTGTTACTTAGTTTAACGTCTTTGAAAAAATCAGTTGGATTTAAAAGTACTTTTTCATTCCTGCTGTGTGGTATATACTGCCCAGGGAGATTGTTCCTGCCTAACAAAGTTATCACTCTATATAGACAAGCTATAAAGTGCTTGTCTAAAGAGAATGTATCATTATCCCCATTTTACAGCTGGGCAAACCTGAATTCAAACATGTGAAAGCTGTGTCTAGAATGTAAAAGTGAGGTGATTAGCAGGTTCATTAGCTAGCACATTTTAATAAAATCTGGATTTAGTCATCTAAATGTACAAGTATTTAAAAACAGGCTGTGGTCTGCGATGTAGTTACTATTTTGTGAGAAGTGGTGACTTCCATGTTCCTTAGAGCTGCAGTTTACAGTCTGAGTGTTTTCAGCTAGTACTGACGTATTTGTTTGTATTGTTAATTATGCATAATACTGATATTTGCAGTGGAGATTTTTGAAAGAGCATATATTCTGTGACTACATTTGAACTGCAATCTTTTGACCAGTGGGAAGATGCTAGAAAAAGTGTGAAAATTATAGCACAGCTGCTCAATATAGTATGGTATGTTTAATTTAGTAGAGGTGATCAATACACATCAAGAAAACCAAATTTAATAGATTTGCTTGATACTTTTATTGCACTGGTTAGAGAAGTTTAACAGATGCACCCATTTTTTAGGAATGCTGTCTATTATACCCAAGAAGTTATTGAGAGATGAGCAGCTATACAATTCTGAAGCATTTAAACTCCGTGCAACGCATACTACACTATACAACTCTGAGTTACTTTAAAATAATCATGTAACCTTGGTAAAAATCATGTGTAACCTTGGTTCTTTAGTGCAACAGAAAGATTTGGGAGCCTGGTTTCTGTTGGCTTTGAAGGAATCCTCTGTTCATAAATGCCCATGATTTTTTAAAATAGAGACTCTAAAGAAGGATTTACTAATGGCTCCCAGAAGAAGACACTGAGTTGCAGTTGTGATTTTTATTTCCAGATTAGCATTCTTCTGACACACAGCTGTTCACAACTTGATAGGAAAGTTTCTTGTCCTCTTGGTTAAGGAGTTTCTTCTTCCAAATGTAGCTTTCATGAAAAGTTGTAACTCGAGTTGAAATAATTCTTCAAATAGCCGTACCCCAATCTGTGAAGTATTTTGGATGTGACTGTTCAAGGCCTTTCATTTGTCTTTGTACTCAATGGAAAGCCAGTGACCAGAGAAGCATACTGGGTGAGGCGTCAGATACGTTTTTAATATCCTCTAGCACAGCAGTTTCAGTGACAATAGATGATCAGTGCCTGAAATTTTGCCCTCTCCCCATGCATTTTCTCTTCAGAACAGTCCCTACCCTGAAGATCCTGTAACAGAAAAAGAGAAAAGGGGATCATATCATGTACGAAGGAGAAACTGGGGATTATAGGATTTTCCAAAGGCTGTAAACAAGTGAGGGAAGATATTCTATCCCTCACAGAGGTGGTTTTCCAACAGCAAAGTTTAAGTGCATCACTGGGCAGCAGACAGAGGAATTTCCAACACCGGACATTTTTCATCTGCATCCATTGTTCAGACTAACACATGATGAAATCATTAGTCCCTGTGGATCAATGTATTGCCACTGATTAAAGTGGGCCCAAGATTTCTATCTAGAATTGTTAGTCTTGTCTGAGCTTTAAAAAATAGAAGTGTCTGCTTTAACAAAAAATTGGGTTCCTTACTCAAACATTCTCCTTTCCTTCCTGCATTTGCACGTTAGGACAAATGATTGATTTTTTACAGAAGAGGTAACTGCAGCCAGCCAGTTGCACTGACAGGAAACTCATTTTTTTAGTGCCTGAAGCCTCTCAGTAAACCAGCCTCAGTCAGAAAGTTGCAGAATTGTGAAGTTCAGTGCCACTTTCCAGTAAGGTTATACTTTCAGTAGTTTATTTCTGCTTGGTGGAACACAGCAGTAAGTCTGGGATAATGGGGGCATTTGTTGGGGTTTTTTTTCAGTAAAAACTATGGCAAATCAATAATATCATGGAATAAGTAATGCTTTCCTTCAATATGTCTGTCAAGTGAAATGAGTGATACTTTACCAGCAGCTTAGATGAGTAACTACTAGGACAGGATCAGTGTCCTGTGCTTTAAAAATAAACTTCTTTGCTCTGAGTCAACATCTGTTTTGCCTTGGCCTTCATTTAGCAGCAGGAGACCATTATCCTGTGATGACTTTCTATTCCACTGACATCTCATCTGGTGCACCGATATTCTTAGTATTTTACTCCCCTGCTGTGCCCCTTCCCCTCAGCCACACACACACAAACACTCTTTATCTCAGCCTGTAGAATGCTATGTTCTGCTGTTTCCATGAATAGGAGATTGCATATAATGTAATCAATCAGCTTCTTCTACCACTAAGGAAAAGTATGTCTTTCCAATTAACTTCTTATACCCCAATAACACAAGCAACTGTCTTGGATAGGTGCTTAAAATCAGGAATATTTAGCAAAACTTCCCTGACATTCAGAATCTAAGGTGGGGAATTAGACCATCTGAGAAGGCAATCTTACAAAAATTCTGGCCTTTCAGATCTGGTCTGGTTATTGCTAGGGTTAGGAAAATTGAAAATAATAATGGAAAAAACCAATTAAATTTTTACAAAGGCTTTGCTTGTTTTAGTTTTGGGGCAAATATTTGGAATCAAACTGGTTTCCCCAGACTTACATGAGATAAATTATATTTTAGATCCACTAAAGCTTTTAAGTTTATTGTTTTGGGACAGTTAATTCCTATGCTCTGTCCTTTACTGTAAGAGAATACATCAAAGCAGGAATTTCTTCACTTGATGCCACAGGTTTTTTTCCTCCAGAAAGGAAAAGAGAAGAACATAAAATCAAAATGTAGCAATGCTTGTATTGGAGCACTCCAGAGGTCCATTTAACCCAAGATATCAACAAGAAGATGCTAAGGGTTGTGTGATTCTACAGCTTTCCTGCTTTTACAATGGTGCAAGGACTGGATGAACCCTGGGGGCAGGGCAGGGAGGGAAATTGATGTTTGGTTTGCAGAGCTTCTGGAAGCACTCAGTGCCTAATGGGGTGAGAAGTTTCCTCCTCCTGTGTCTTTTTCCCTGTCTCCTACACAGCCATGCATGTCCACACATGCTCTAATGTAAAGGACGTTCATTATGTGAGGGGAGCATGGGCATGCTTTTCTTTAAGTTGGTTTTTTGGATGCACGCAGAAAGCCCTCTGGATGAGTCAATCAAATTCATCCCATTTCCCTACATGTCCTTTTGAAGTGTCTGCAGTGAGTACCAAAGCCAAAACCTATCCTTCAGTATTATTATTTTAAATCTAAGTAGGACTAGAAGAGGATGTGTTATATGATGGGTTTACAGGCATGGTTTGAACCTGTCACCAGCAGCAAATTACATCTCTCACGTTAAAATATAACCTCCTCAGTACTGTTTATTATACCTGAGTGTAAGCTGATTGTGATGGACCATGATTGTCAACTGATGGAAGGAAGCAAGACAAAGATGGCTTTGTTCAGTTTTCTTTTTTTCTGTAAGAAGTTTAAGCTAATGTGTCTGTATGTGGCCAACTGAAAACCTCCTCCATTTACTTTTCTCAGTGTGAAAGTATGATCTGTACATTTTCTCTTCTGTTCTACTGTCTTTAAGGAATGACTGTGGGAACTTGCAAGATAAAGCTGCTATTGCTGCCTACTGCTTCAGATTATGTAGTGCACACTGCAGAACCACTGTGTGTATTTTTCTTCTTCATGGGTTGTTTCACTACCTCATATCTAAACAGCTAGAATGAACTGGCATTCAGGGTTAATAACTTATTCTAGGTGAAGTTAACCTACAAGTCTTTACAGTAATTTGGACTAGTTTCCTTTGAAACATCATTTTCCTAGTTCAGTTTTTTGACTCTATCCTACTTTTTGTCTATTGCCAATTGTAGTCAATGCTTTTGCAAAGGCAGTTGGATGGGAAAGGTGGGAAAGGGAGAAAAGAGTACAGACTTTCTCACAAATGCGTCCTGAATTTGTTTGAAATGTTTTCAGAAATTGTATTTTCATCTCATGCTTGTAGTTCAGGGTGTTTGAAGTCATGTCATGGTGCATATTCTGCCACGTTAAGTGACCACATCAGGAGGAAGATCACTCTATATCATCCCCTTTTATGCTCTGCCTTGGGGTAGGGGTACACGATATCTCAAGAGATCCAGGAAAAACTTGTGAAAAGTGCTAAACTGTGTTTGAAGACAAATAAAACAATTGAATCAAAGACTATGTTAGAACTCCATGGAGAATGTTCTAATTTAGAGAACATCCTAATCAATGTATTGTTGCTGTTAGTTCTCACTTTGCCACGAGAGGAAAACAGAGTGGGAAAAGGATACTCCTATTTTGAGCTATTTCCGTATTGTCTTACAGTTCATAGCCATGGTGAAGAACACTAATTTTCTGAGCTTAACCTACATGTGAATGAGATGTGAGCTCCTTGAATTCAGCTTGGGTTGAGGTTCTAATACTTACTGCTCAGTCATCTGATTCATAAGGCTCCCAGCTTTGCTCCTCTACTGGAGTTTTCCATGCAAATACAAAGTTTCAAGCATTGGTAAAGTATATGGGCACGTATTTTATTCAGGACACAGCAAAGGATTGTACCTACCTGAGTAGATCTAATGTGTTTGAGAAGCAACTTTCTACCCTCAAATATTTATGTGTTAGCGTATTTCATAAAGTACATGAGTTTATACTGTTCTTTTTAAAAAGTGAAATTTAATATAACTTTTGATATATTCAGTATATGTCTAATGTCTAATCTTTCCCTTTCTTGAATTCCCTGAGAATGTAGTTATTTCTAATTGTACAACATTGCCGTGTAAGGAGGAGGACATCTTGGAAAATTCCAGCAAGCTCTTTTTCTTTCTTTTGTTGGGATGGGACAATCAGCATGGGAAATATTAAAAATGCCAGATCTGTGAATCCTTAATTTTAAAATACATCTGCGTAGAAAAGGTATATTTATGGACCACACAGTTCAAGGAATCAGGCCAGTAAGGTCCAGGGTTCCATAGCCACAAGATGCCTTGTCAGATATGTTTCAATAGCTCTTTTAATGCCTTTGACCTTGATTTTGGGAATAAGGCAATCCTTGCCAAGACAGTAAAACACTGGATACTCATTATTGTTCTTTGAATGCTCCAATGAGGCTTCATGGCTCTCCAAACAGCTAGTAAGCCTGCAAGTGTGGAAGGGGAGAAAGTCAGTAATATTCACAACCTTGCAGTCTTTCCTGATGTGCTTTATAAACATATTCATTGCATCTTACCAGTTTTACAACTGTAACTTCCAGTCACAAACACTAAAGGTATTATTGTGTGTTTAATTCTGTGTCATAGTCTCAGAAATATTAATGGCGAAATTTCCTTCTCTCTGCAAATGCAAGTAATCTTCATTATTTAGAGTGTGAATGGTGAGGTAAACCAAATACCACCTAAAGCACTTTGTGGTTTTATTCAAATGGCTGTTTGTAAATACTTCTTGCAAAGGGTTTCTTTACCCTGTATTTGCTCAGCATTAATCCTTGAAAAAAAAAAATCTTGTGTGGTCAATGAAGACATTCAGTAGAAAATTGATCTGCAGAAGTACTTCTCTCAGAATGAAATTTGCTTATATGGCATGCTTCTTTAAACACTTTTTTCTTAAAATCATGCAAACCCCATATGTAATCTATTCATAGAACTTCTCTGCTATCTTTCATATAGATATCTCTTATATATCTGTCTAGTTCCTTTTCTCTGCCCATTTTTGCCTTCATGTTATTTTCCATGCTGCTGGTTGAACATAGGATACCAGCTAATTCATGTGCTGTTGCTGGGCCTTAGCTCAGCTGACTACGTAACGTGCATCGAAAAACGTATTTTCCCAGTATTTTCCAGCACAGATTCTTTTCCAATGTTGACAGTATGCTAAAGGATGTGTGTAAGCAACAGCTCTGCTGGGACATTTAATGTCCTGTCTGGCTACAGCTCTGTCACACACACAGGCACACTCACACACAGCCAGCAATCACTCACAGAAGTTTTAGTCTTCTTCAGCAGTCGTCCTTTGATGCGTCTGGAATGCGAAGGATTCATTTCTAGTCCACACAAGATATATTGCAGAGCATATAGATGTACGGAAATCGGAGCTTAGCTGTTTTTTGGGACTGCCAAAGTTTCACTGTAAACACAACTTCAAACAGAGCTGCTTTCTCTAGACTTAGGTTTGTCCTGAAATTCGCAGCTTGTTTTCATTGTGAGTGCACTTGTGGGAGAAGTCTGTTACACTGTAGATAATTTGCACGGCTGCCCAGAAATCACTGCTGTACAGCTCGGTACAAGAAGGCTGTTTGGGCAACACAGGCTGTTCTCTCTGGATTTTATTTGAATATGTTGGCACTGGAATGGAGCCTGGAAGGTAAACTTGATGGTTGGTGTTATAAAGGCCTGTTCCTGCTTTTGCTGAGATTGCAGCTGAGTAACTGTAGTAGTTATAAACTATTAAAACTCTTAGCGGTTCCAAGTCCTGATCCCGATGTTTGCTACACTGAGTTCTTCCCTGTGTAGGAAGAAGCAGCATTCTTCCAGAGCCTGATAGCTTGAAGCCACCTGTATTTTGGAAGTCCTGCCTCCGTCACTCAGCACCACAAATCTTTGCTCAGAACGCCCTTCTCTCACCTAAATTTCTCTCTTGTTTGGCACACTGCATTTTTCACTGAGACTCAGGTCAAAATAATCTTTTTAACTGCTTGAATTTTTTGACTTTTTGCACAAAAGGAAAACACAGACAGCAGGCTGAAGATGGTTTTGGATTGATATGCCAAATACACCTGAATTCCAGAGAGCTCAGAATCTTCTTCTGATTCATTAACGACCATCATTAATCTTGATAGAACCTCTAATGGACATAGTAATACTTACATTTTGTCCAATCCTATTACTCAGATAGCTGCCTACAGTCAGACAGTACTGCGTTATCCTAGAATTAACAGATAAATCTTCTCCATGCGCTAATGCCTAAGTAGCTGGAGTTTTAACAGAACAGTTAATGTGACAAGTCTTATGATGTTAATTGGGGCAGAAAATGAAATATTTCTACTTGGTAGAAAAGAACAAATATCCCAACTTAAGATGCAGATGAATTTCTGACTTGCCAGCAACTTAAAAAGGAATGCATATGGTCATCTTTGCTGTTTTGTGTGTCTGAGCTTGCAGAGTGCAAGTTGGTTGTCAAAACTGTTTTTCTCAGCATAGTCTTTAAAGGGAGGAAAATAATAATTACAAGAAAGATTTTGCCTCACACAGTATTAATTTATCTGAGCAGCTTACACATACATTGGATGATCTGTTGTTCTTCTAAAAAGAATCTGGGATTCTAAAAATTATCCTTCTTGCTCAACCATGGATTTGAATTCCTTGCCCAAATATGCATGTGAATGTCAGAACATAAAGTGCATTCATGTAGCATGTAATTTTCTGTTGATGAGCAGTGATGACTCCGTGGTAAAAATCTATATATAACATTTTTTTAATGTACATGTGCATTTGTAAAGCTTTTTGAACTATGAATTCTTTTAAATGAGGCAAGAAAACATTTTGCTTTTAAACTAAGTAATCTTCAGAACTGGAGGTGCTGATAGAGTAATTATGTTTATTCTTCTAGTTTCACAATTTCTGTCTTATAAACATTGTTTTGCATTATTGGGCTCCACGTTTCCCCTTCTCATCTGATGTTTTACAAATATTTTTCTAATTGCTTGAGACAGTGTGGTCCAATAAAATTACATCGACTTTCTGCTGAACTTGTTTGTCTGATCCGCTGCCAAAAGTTGTAGGCAGCTAGGCAGAACACTTGGTCTCACTTTCTTTCACTCCCCCTCCTCTAAGGCAATGCTTTCAGTCAGCCCTCTACCCTTAAAAGAACATGCATGTGAAGGCTTAGGGTTGTGAACTATGCATTTTACTCTTCTAAGCCATTCAAACACTTCAGCAAGGCACTGCATCCTAGCAGATTTTGGGGACTGAAACAGAATCTCTTTTTTTCTCTCTAGATTGTTATGTGATGAAGTTAGTAGAGATAATTCATACATTATATTTTAAAGCAGAAGTACTCATTTTGGCTTTGTGCCCATACATGCTCCAGCATAGCCATTATCTCAGCCTCTATTCAGTATTTCTTTATCTGATAAAGGACAAATTACAGCTAGAAGTGTCCATAAAGTGTGGTACTGTACTGCCTTATCACCCTGAGAGCACACATAAAGAAGGTGCAAGGGGATATAACAGCTGACATACATAGCTGTAAAGTATTCTATATTTTACAGTGACAGGGATACTCAGAGGAGAAGTGCAGTCCTGTGGTTCTGAGTGTCTGAAAGAGCTAACAGAACAATGAACTATTATTCTTGAGTCTTGATAACTGAGTGCCTTACAATGAGGGATGAATTGTAACTAGCTGTGAACTGAAAATAGACCCTTCCCTTTCATTGTCATGAACATGTTGCTGTTTATGATCAGTTTGGCAGATACTTTCTCCATGACATTACATCTCTTCTAGGTTTTTTTACTCTCATACAATGAGAGGAGTCTGTAATTTCTTTCCTTACAGTATATAGATTTATTGGGTTTTCTTGTAAAAGGACCACATGCACATCACACACCTCATTTCAGGTGCATTTTTGAGTGTTGCCACATTTGGTGTGATACAACATGATCAGGTCTGAGATCCCCTAAAATAACTGGCTGCTTGATATTTGGAATAATTTTTAGAAGTACCTTGAGGAAGAAAAACAAAGCAAATAGTGCTGGCTTGCCACAGTGGAACAGATATGGTATGTGATCAGTTAGCTGCAGCCCTCAGATAAACACAGACAGACAAGCTAGCAAGCATCAACAGAAACCACATTATTGTCCCACTTAGACTTCTGGCCTCATGTTTGTTAAGTGATCTCTAGAGTCTAAAAGCAAAACAAAAATTTTCAAGTACAGAGAGCTGAATTTGACATTATTTGATATTAGGCGTCTACGGTTCTTTTAATCTTCAGCATCAGTCATTTTTTTAGTTGTCTTTCTCTCCACTTAGTTAATAAATACATGGGCTGTATAATGGATGGTATTTATCAGTGCAACCTCATTTAATTTTTTAAGAGCTGCATAAAGCATAAACATAATATCTCTGGCCTGGGCAAATTACTTGACATCCTTAGTAACATAAGAATAGCTAATAGTAATTTCAGAGAGAGTTTGTTGAAGCCTCCAGATGTCAGGGGCTATGGAAGTGTAAAGTATTATTACAGATGTTTCTCATAATAATAATACATCTGATAGCAGGGCAGAAAAAGGAATTAAGGGCCAAGTACTTCAGTCATTAACTGAGCTGAACTCCCACTAAGGTCTATGTGAGTTTTGTTCAAATAAGGATTACAGAATTCAAATGTAAGTAATTATTTCCAACATGCAATGATTTATACTGCTTTTCCAGCCTTGTCTTTCTAGAATCTTGAAAACAGAGTCAGAGTATATTGACTCACTGTACACAGAAGGAAAGCTTGCCAGTGCAGGGCTTGGTAGCATGAGGAAAGTTTGACTCAGCCGTAGATACACAAAATCAAGCGGGGTGACTTATGTCTGCAGAGCAACCAGAAGTGTGCCTGCGGCAGAAAGAGTCATACCCACAGCCCCACGGGGTTACAGAGAAACCCTGTGCTGCAACCCTGGCTGCTGCACTCGCGGTGCTCCTCACCAGGTGGGAGCTCCAGCTCAGCAGTGCCTGGAGGCACCCCTGTCACACCTCTGGCCACAGCAGAGCTCAGATGTCCTTAAAGACACCCCAAAGAACCGAGGGGGAGAGAAGCTGCCGTGCCAGTTGATGGAGGGGTTTTCACTGAGAGCTTTCTTTTTAGGCTGCAAGTTCTGGGTTGTTTGTTTGGGTTTTTTAAAAGCTGTTTATGAAATAAGTGGCTTTAAATAGCCTGTGTGCTTGTGGGAAACCACCACCAATAACTGCTTTGTTGCAAAGAGCAGGTACTGTAGCAGTGCTAAACACATTCAGATGCAGTTTGGTCCTAAAGTATGGACAGCTCTGACCTTGTTCAAACTATGTCCCTGGAATTCTGATAAAATGCAGATGTTCAGGATTGGTCTGAAACTCTTAAAATATGATTAGGTACATATTCACTGTAGAACTCCTAGGTGTGCAATCTTTCTTGAGCTATCAAATCCTAAAAAATCCTGGTTTTTCTTCTTCTACACAAGTAGACAGTTGCTGGGTATGTAGTGCACAAGCTTTCTGAAACACTGATGTGCAAGATGATAGGTGGAACATTATTTTTGGCAACCCTGAACTTTTTGAAAGCCTCCATATTGCTCCACATCTGTGTCTGGGACACAAAATTGTAGTTGTTTAGTGCTGGTATATCTGTTTATACACATGGAGAACAAAAAGAGGACTGGCGTAAACAAAATGTCATATACATTCAAATTTTGATTACAATAAAATAATCATTCTGACATCATCACAAAAACCGAGTGCCAAAAATAGTACTCTGCCAGCTCATGAAGGGCAAGCCTCAGATTTCTGTGGTTTGGTTCATTTAAGCACTAAGAAATTGAAGTTCTCAGATCCAGGCTCTATTCCTACTTCTTCACCAAGTGCTAGAGGCTTAAATCATTGTGTTCCTTTCTGTCCCCCTGTAGCTCCAGCTAGGTATCCTGTGCAGGATTCACCTCGGTTAACTGGACATCAGCAGTAGAGGACCACTGTAAGAACCAGTCATTAAACTTCCTAAAATCAGTTTAAAAAAAAAAAACAAAAACAAAAAGGGGGCATTTCTTAAGCCTGATTCATCAAGCCTGTGTAGCCTTGGAATGAGATGTCTCACGCCTTAATAGTACTGATTTTTCTCCCCAGGCTTAGGAGGGATTCTTGAAATGTCTCACATGTGACAATCCAGGTCCCACTCATCTGCTGTCTGTCTTGCAATACTCTCAGATTCAGCAGCCCAATAATAGAGTTTTTCTCAATTTTGCCTTGAAATTATTACTGTTACTGAGGTGAACAACAGTCAAGCAATTTGAGTTTTAACATTACTGCTGGAATAATTTTTTTTCCCTAATGTTGTAATAAATATTTATGACATTTTGAATTTTTATTCTTTTCCACTCTAACTACTCCATGCCCTATGTCATTCAGTGTAAGAAAATAAATTGCCTAGCATTATGATATTGCTGGTTTTGACAGATATCTGAGTAAATACATTGCTTTGTATATTCAGATATTATATCAGATATTATATGATTTACTAGTTAAATAGATGAAGATTTTGCCTGATCAACGAGAAGGCATTTTTGCCCAAATAGCAGGATTTGCACTATTTCTTTTTGGAAGTAATGCTCTCAAAAGCAAGCCTGCAGACACTCAAAAATTTACTATAATGGTGACGCAAGTTGGGCGAATCTTAGTGATCAAAACTTTGAAATACTTTGAAGCAAGATTCAGTTCCTCAATAATGTTCTGATATAAGTCAGATAACAAAACCAAAGAGATGTGCTTGGCTGTTTCATGAGCAGTGCTGAAAGAAGCTGTCATTAACTCAGGAATGGCAAAATTACCCAGAACACACAATTTGAGCAGAACTTGCCGTGTCTGAATTACTTCATGGGTTTTGCTAAATTAACTCAACAGTGTAAATGTAAAGCTAGAAGATTGATAGCTGTGATCTTTGATAATATTTATGAAAAGAAAATGGTGGTATTTAGGGAAGATTTGGTATGGGAGGGCAGAACTAGTGCTCTTCACCGAAGAAACATCTGGAAATTTCAGCTACTTACATGAGAAATTCTGGCAACCCTAAAGAAAACACTAATCCTAATCAGGTATGATAAAAAACTCAGTGGAAATTTTGATTCCTCAACTTCCAGCCACAGAAGAATCACAATTCATCAGAGGGCTATATGGAGTCAAGAATGAAGGTTTCTAATTGTAGATCTTGAGTGTTCTAAAATATTTGTAGCATATTTTCATTTTACTAATTTCCAGATTATTTTCATGTTTCTCATGCTGAAAAGGTAGCTTATGTCTTATAAAAAAAGGCATAATCATAAAAGGCAACTTGTCAGGAAAATGAAATTTTCTTGAAGGAAGATGGTGGACCACATATAGAAATCTAGATGAAAAAGCCATTTACAATAATTAAAAGAAAGAAGAAAATCACCTTTTATCAAAACAACATCTTAAAACTGGTTTTGTAAAAAGAAAAGCACAACATATTAATTTCATTTAGATTTCTGTATGTAGTATCTGTAAGTAGGCAGTTTAGCTAGGTGCTAAGGTTTCTTAAGTGAGAGAAATGGCCTCAGAATTCTTATCATATTTAAGAATAAGTGAATTTATTGAGAATTATTATTTTATTTATTGAGAATTAATATTTTCTAAAGTAAAAATTGGGTTTTCAGTGAAATACAAAGAGTCTTACAAAGAGCTTTTTGAAGGCTATGTTTCAGTTTCTAATATTTTACCAATAATTTCAGGAATACAGCTTACTCAGAAAACCTGAAGTCTTCTGTGAGACTTTCTCCCTGCCCCAAAATAGTGCTGTTTTTAACCTGTATAGTTGTTTTTGGTTGTTTGTAAACATCTGCTCACACTATCTCTTCCTTTTTAACTTCCAAATGTAGAACCTTGGGTAACTGTGTCATCTCTCAGATTGCCCCTATTTTGTTTCCCACTGTAACAAGAACAGTGTCACTCTTGGAGGATTTTCTGCATATCTGAAAAAGTTCTCAGAGCAGATTTCACTGAGTCTTTGGGAATGTTTATAAGCGTTTTTAAACTACTCAAATGAAGTCCTTCTTCTTCTGCTGTGCTCCCTGGCAAAGGAAAGGACCACCCCTCAGTAAGTTGTAACTGTTTTTTATATTTGGTACAATGAAATTAAGATTAGATTCCAGACAAAACTGTTTTACTCAACAGAAATAAAACTGTGATCATGATATACAGAGAAGTCTGTATTTGTAACTTGACTGGAAATCAGACTAAAGCTTTGAGTCTTCTTCAACTGGCACTTGAAAGACCATGTATAGCTGAAATTAAAAAAGAAAATGAAAGAATTTTTATTATATTTTTGTGTTTTATTGCACCTCTATTGCTCACAGCACTCAAAAAAGGGTTCTGTTTTCTAATGCTGTGGATACTGGAAAGCCAGGGCTTTTTATGTCTGTTTAAAAACAGCACTTCAGTGAATCTCCTTCTCAAAACATGCAAGGCCAGGGGGGACCTTTGTGGTCCGTGGCAGACTTTTCTAACTCTTGCAGGCTGCAGTGGCACCACCTCAGCTGTCACTGTGCCCTTGCACAGCCATCACAAAGCCCTGTCAATCTGAGCAGAAGGCCCTGTGAGCAGTGTTTGTGTTTGTGCTCTCCGTTGGGGGACTTGATGCTCTAATGAAAATAAAGAAAATGCTTGCACTTCTTTCATGGGAAATAAGATGAACAAATTGTAAAAATCCTACTGTAAATATGTAAATATCTTCAGTCTGGAGGTAAAAATGAGAAAGTAGTAGCTTCATTCATCCTATATTAAGACATTAAACTGTATTAAAATACTGCTTTTTCACCGACTGGCTTCCCGAGTGTAGTTGCCCCATACTATTGGTGTCCCAAAAAATTATATGGGTGGCCAGGGAGAGTGTCTTTGGTAGAACTGCTCCTGTTTATGAATTTTGATAACCATGATATATTTCTCTTAAGCTAGATCTGGTAATTTCCTGTTCCTTCTTGTATTATTATTTCCTCTGAGATGTAAAGTAATTAAAAACTTACTTTTCATTTATTACAGTGCTCAAGCAAAACGTTTCACAACAAATCACAGCTTTAGAATGGCTGTATATTTGTAATTTTGTCTCCGCAAATAAACTTCTCATGACTTTACGTTTTTCTGCTCTTAAGGAAGATCTTTGTCCCATGGGGGGAATCAGAATGTGAATCTCATGCTAAGATTCATGTTTTATGGTTTCATTTTACTTTTGGGCAAGACATTGAAACCTTCCTTGAGGAAAAACTTTTTAAACCGTCATTTTCACAGAATCATTAAATCCTTTAGGTTGGAAAAGACCTCCAAAATCACAGAGTCCAACCTTTGACTGAACACCACCATGGCAAATAAACCACAGCAGTAAATGCCATGTCCAGTCATTTCTTGAACACTTCCAGAGATGATGACTCCACCACCTCCCTGAAGAGCCTGTTCCAGTATTTACCCATTCTTTCAGTGAAAAAATTCTTTCTGATGTTCAACCTGAACCTCTCTTGACTCAGCTTGAGGCCATGTCCTCTTGTCCTGTCACTGGTTGCCTTGGAGAAGAGACTGACCTCTGCCTTACCCAAAACTACTCCCAGGTAGTTTTAGGGAATGCTAATGGCTCCCCTGAGCCTCCTTTTGTCCAGAGTAAACACCCCCAGCTCCCTCAGCTGCTCCTAGATTTACTCTCTACACCCCTCACTAGTTCCTTCTGTGGTCTCACTCCAGCACCTCAATGTCTTTCTTGAAGTAATGGGCCCAGAACTCTTGAACATCGTTCTAGTTGCACATTGACACATAGCAATCAAAGCCAAACCTTGAATTCATGCTTAAGGCAGGGCTCTAAGGTGAACTCTGCTGTATTTGTCATATCTAGCAGAATTTGCTTGTAAGAACTGCTAAAGATTTCCTTCTGGAACACTGTAGCTGACATTTGTGACAAATGTCATTTTACAGATACAGACGTACACGCCCACACACTTAACTTTCCTTAACCATGGGGAATTTATCTGGATCCCATTTCCATGCTTTCACTAGATCTTTTAAAACTAGACAAGGAAATGTACAGAAACACGCCAAGGCTTAGCTGGCTTCATGTTCTTCAAGAGGGATAATATGTTAGCAATATAATATAGAGAATCTCTGCCACATAAACCAAGAATTCAGAACACAAACCATCAGGCCCACAGGAGAGGTCTGTTTTATCTGAACTTGGAAGAAATGGGCCTATGGAAACAAACCAATCTAAATGATCAGCTGAAGGGATTCTTCAGCAAAAGAGCAGAAACAGATGTTGATGCCTTTTCTCAACAACTGCAAGCCAGCCTGTTCGGTTTCCAGTTCTCCTTTTATGATATAACCTCAGGTTCCCATGCAGGTCAGTCAAAGGAAAGCCTTGAAGTAATTTGACACCCCTTTGGCTTTGGGTTTTGTCCTTCCTGAAGATGCTGAAGGAGTTACCAGTCATCTTTATGTGGCATGAATTTACAGTATTTCCAGTAAATTCTCTCTTTAGGAAATATTTTCCTCCTCTGCAAAAAGAACCTTTCCCCACAGGGATTTGAGAATTACATTCCATGGAGGGTAACCGTCTCTGGAACAAATGTGTCTTATGAAGGAGCTTAATCCATATGGCATGTAATATATTACGTGGGTTTACAATGGAAGACTTTTACTTCTAGACTTCAAACCTCTCAGTCTGTATTACTGTGTTAATGCACTGGCTTTTCACCTTTTAAAAATTTGGTTAAAACCTATTTCACTGAAAAGTGAAAATTAGTTTAGCAGGCTGACTCTGTTTTCTCTATTACACCATGTAGCACAATGAGCACAAATGGCAAGGCAGAGTGAAGAAAAAATTCAGAGACTAGAGCAACCTCCTCCCTTCAGAAAAAAGGCCAAAACCTACTCCTCAGTATTTAAAAGTGAGCAACAAAGGGAAGAGATACTTGATGCAAATTTCAACTGCATGAAGACCTGACATTTTACCAGTGTCAGTTCATTGTCTCAATCCCTAGTTCTGCAACTCCTTGTTGTGGAACACAGATTCCAAACAAGCAAATGGCCATAGCTCTTCAAAAATTTGTCACAACTCTGTTTCTTGATGTTTTGCGTAGGAAGAGACTTCCTATTATAAAAATCTGTAGGGTAAAAGGACATTCCTTAAACCTTTTACTTGTAATAACTAAGCTTTATTTTAGTGTGCTCCCAGTGAATATTTTTAAAGCATTGGTGTCCAAAATAAATTTTAAGAAAGAAACTTTTATCCCTGAGAGATACTAGGAACCCATTTAATTAATAGGAAATATTGGCATTTTACTCAGTTATTTGATTCACATGTACTGCTTGTGATTCTAATCATACAGAGAATGGCAGTGAAACAAATACAAAAATGTTCTTGTTATCATAGTCAGGTTTGAATATTGGAAGAGAAAGAAATGCAGATTTTTATCAGTGTACAAAAATCTACCAATTTCTAGAATTTGTGGTATAAAATGTATGTACCATAAAACACGTGGAAAAAAAGAACACATTTTCATGGGTAGGTCACTAAATACTCAGAAAATGCAGGAAGGTATTTTTGCTAACTCCTCTGATGAAGCACAAAGTGGGACACTTTTCCAAGATCATAGATGACCATTAGGGCATCCAGCAACAGAATCACCCCAGGTCCAGTCTGGTACTCAGTGAACTCATCAGGGAATTTCATTGTAGTGAGCAGACTGTATTACATTAGCAGAATGCTGCACTGAGCTTTATTTCAACAAAGATGTGCAAAAGTTACTGTAGTCTAGGAAGAAATATTTTTACTTGCTCTACTTTTGAGTCTGTGGGTGGGCCACTGAGGATCCACAATTATTTTCAGGTTTTGGGCACATTTCTACAGGAGACATATCTGGTTTTCTGTCTTTATTTTGGTCAAAGAACAGTAAGTATCTGTGGCAACTTGTAACCTCTTTAGAATAGTCTTGAAGTGGCAAATTATGAGAACTGTTTTTTGCAAGGTTTTTCAGGGACAAAAAAAATTTGGCCAAGGGATTTTATTTTGTTTTTGAGGCTTCTAAGAATTTATTAGTATCAGCAACCTTCAGCTGTCTGTGTTCTCTTTTTAGTTGAAACATGCTTACTATTTTGATAGATTCAGAAGTAAAATAATAGTCTTTCGACCTCTTTGGTTTTATCTTCCTCTGTGGTCAGTGTTCTAAGTTCAGTGGCTTCGCTGTCACTCTTTAAAGTCTTAATTGGCGTAGATTTTGTCTGAAACAAATGCCTCATCTGTATATCACTGTATTTTGAGGAGTCCTTGATGCCATATGCACAGAAAATCAAATATATATTAATGTCCAAGTAGGATATTATCATATAAATTAAGGAGGAAGGCAACAATGAAAATCCAGAAACACTGGTTTCCTGTGGAAATGAACAGAAGTCCCCTAAGGCTTTAATTCTTGGAGAAATGCTCTGGAGAAGGCAAAGCCAACCAAGCATCTCTCTGTACAGTTGGATTCCCCTGGAGTAAGTGGTAAATGACAGACAGACAGTCTGTAGCTGCATCCCCTGAGCCCAAGAGGAACTCAGAGACACAGACTCAGAGAGCTCTGGCAGAACTATTTTGTCTGGTGGGCTAAAATCCAGCCTAGGAGGGAATGAAGAAAGTCAACACTGAAAGGAAATTAAGGAAAATCTGTTATTTCCCGGAACTCATCTGCAAACAGGACTTCACCAGGTCCCAGCTAGGGACTCCCCCAGAGGAATTTTGCCAGACACATTGCACAGGGAATGCAATGACTCACATTTTTTCTCTCTCTGTTCCCATGTCCTCCCTCAGATATTCCTGGATTGTTTCTCCTTCACTACCCTCTCTGTCCTAATCACTGGGTCCTCTGAGAAAGAGCTGAAAGAATGGCTGGGATGTTATATTTTGTGTGGAGCCCATCATGTGAAATGTCCTCAGCAGGGAGCAGGGGTGCTTATTTAGGAAGAGTTGGAGATGTGAAGGAGTGTAGGAGAGCAGCAGCACAAGACTGGGATAAACAGCACTTCTCTGTCTACCACCAAGCAACTCTGGTTCGTCAAGAATTTTGTGCCCAAAGCCAATTTTTAATAAAAATTAAGATAGGTATAATGCGTTCCTAAAGAAAGCCATCCTCCCCTGCTTATGACCACTGCTGTTTGCTGGAGATCTAAAATGAGCTGGCTGATAGATTTGTCATCAGCTTAGATTTCCTGTGCTGATAGGGAAAAAAAAAAAAAAAAAAAAAGAAAAAATTTCTCTGGTGCAGTGTTGCTCTGCTTATATGCTTTTACTCAGCTCAGGTTTCCCAAACATGGATCTTGCTCAGCAAATGGGGTTTGCAATTTTATACTTTAGAAATATGTTTCTTGATGAAAACGTTCCATTTTGGATGTTGATACAATACAGTAAACTACATAATCTCTTCAGACCTGACACTGGCAGTCTTCAGAAATGAGAATGTCATTCTTACTTCCTGTTCCAGTATACTTTTGGGATCAGGATGGTCCTTTCAGAGAAGCTGTGGGTGCTCCATCACTGGAAGTGCTCAAGGCCAGGTTGGATGGTGCTCTGAGCAATCCAGTCTAGTGAAAGGTGTCCCTGCCCAGGGCAGGCAGGTTGGAACTGGATGATCTTTAAGATTCCTTCAAACTCAAGCCTTTCTATGATTCTGTGATTAGGTTTTAAATCACCTATTTAAAGGGTTGAACAATGTGAACAATTCCCTCATCAGGATCCATCAGCTGAGGAATATAAATTTATGCATGCATTGGTGAAAAATACGGAATTCATGACATCTTTGCAGTCATGACTTCTCTTCTGGAAATCCCAAGGGCTGTATAGTGCCAGCAGAAATGTGGGGTTCTGGCTAGCTTTAAAGTAATGCAGTAATTTATCTACCTATAAACTAAATGTCGTCTTCTGAAGCTTATTTTCCAATGTAACAGTAAATGGAGATGATAAAAAATTGGAGTTTTTCAATTTTATGAATAGAAGATTAATTATTTGGGAAAAAATAAGTTGGCTTCCATTATTCATTCAGGAAAAACAACCCCAGCAATATTTAAAATGAATCAGTGGAAATCTTTTGGTTAAGTATATTTCCCATTTTGTTATTTACAATTAGCGATCATGATCAGTTCTTACAATATTTGTGCTCAGCTTGTTTTAATTAGGATTGAAATGGAAAAAAAAATTTCATATAAGAATTCTGCCTTCCTTTCTAATTAATTAATACCACACAGTTTCAGAAAATATGAATACTAGAGGCTACAATGATACTGGTTTTATGTTTTCTCACAGACAGTGTAGTAGTAAGCCAGCAAATGAAATATTGCATGTCATGCCATTTGATGGGATATAATTCTGTTATGGAGCTGAGTTTAAATTCAGCTTGGCAGATCCATTGCTCACACTGTCATAAACCAATCTATTTTTATTCTGTCATTGTGTGAACTAAAAAAAAAAAAAAAGATAAGTTTGAATCTGTGTGTGCTCTACCTCCCCATTAACTCATTGTCTCTAGAATAGTGACCTGCCTTTCAGTCTTTTCCAGCAGGCTAAACTTCCATTTCTATATAAATGTGTTTTTAGCAAAAGAGGAGATTTCAGTTCTTTTCCAATGTTATTGCTTATTGAGGCCTCAGAAGTTTCCCTACTAAAAGACTACAAAAAGCCTTTGAAAGATGCCTGCTCTGTGCCAACTGTTTTTGCCTTGGCCCTCACAAATGAGGAGCTGGCATTTTCATTCCAGTAGGAGGGAACGAGGGGGAGAGAGAGCAAACTTAAACACTGATAATTCCTAACAAGCAATTTTAGTGCTGTCTGTGAGAGGGGTGTCCAGGCTGGCCCTGCTGGCTCCTGCTGTGATGCTTCCTGCCATAGCCAGGGAAGTCAATAACCAGCTGCCCAGGATTATCCAGTTGTGGCTGGTCAGTCGACATGGTCTGGCATGGAAGATGTGCTTGAGCTGCTGAACAGAAGCTTCTACTGTACCTTTTCTGGTTTTAACATTTTCTCTTTATTTTTTTTCTGAATTTATTTCTTTGCCATGCCTCTCCACGTCCCCTCTTCCCACAGTTGTTTTTTTATTTTCATGAGTGCTCAGCTGCTGCTTCCTGGGTGTACTGAACAGTGCATAGGGCTGGTCACATTGCTGCCTGGGTTTATTTCCTGTGAAATCTCTGGCCTTTTCACTACAAACAAAATCCTTTGGGACAGAGACCATCTTTTCTATCCCTTGCCTTCAGTAGTTTCATTCCCTTGCCCTTCAGTAGTTTTTATTCCCTTGTCCTTCAGTAGTTTCTGTTCCGTTGTAAGCTGCGAGACAAAATTCCAGAAAACTGCTTGCACCTATTCAAAATTAGGATGGATGGAGGATCTAGGAGATGGCAGAAGCAGCAGAACAAAGAGGAGAACAGATGAGTAACTTGGCCACAGTCACACAGCAAAGTGCTGACAGAGAGAGGAATGGAAACCAGGAATGCTGGTTCTCAAGCCCGTGTTCAAAACAGTAAACCATGCAATTTTTCCACTGTGTTATCTAGAAGTTTCAAAGACAGAGTGACATGCTGTTGTAAAATTGATAACAGAGGACTACCATCAGCCAAGCACTATTTATAAATGGGAGGGTGGGAAGGAGCTCTCTATGCTGAATGCCATAAACAAAGAGCACCAAGGGACTAAGTGGAATATTTTTCTGTTGGTGTGCTGTGGTTAGCTTTATTTAAACACAAACATTGTTAATAAACATGGATTTATGTACTTTCTTTGATCAATGAACTCTATTATGTTCCAAACATCCTGAATATCTCATTCCTGTGTGTCCAAAAGGAGAAGAAGAAAGACGTGGGAGCACATTCTTAAATCTGTTGCAGTCCCACTTTTGTAAAAGTTTATGATGGTATCAAATAGACAGATTTTTCAAGGACAATGTGGGACTGCATTTTCAAACCAAGGGGACCTAAGTTCCTCCAATTAAATTGTGTCTAAGGACATTTGCTTACATTTTACTTTCACAAAAAGAGATAAATAGATACAGAACAAATGTTTGGTTTTAAAACTTGATTCAAAGCCCATTTAAAAGGTCCAAGCATAGGTGCTACATGAAAAAATTTCACCTTGAAGCTATATTTGAGATGTGCTAAAATCAAAGTGAATTACTAAAACAAAAATTTTCCCCCTACAGTATGTCCTTTTCTCATTCAATCCACAGAAGCAAAACACAGATGTATTTTATTTTAATTAGTCCCTTAACTTTCTTTTGTGTATATTCTTAATGACTCCAGACTGGCGGATATTATATCCCAGGGATGTTGTTACTATTTATTCTCCAACTCTCACTCACAGACCTTTCATTCTTTTCCTTAGTATGCTGCAAATTGCCTGCTCATCTGTGTCCTCCTCTGCCTGGATTACTTCATGGTGTTTACATAGCAAAGCAAACTATAGAGCATCCCAGGGGCCCAATGCTGCTGCCCCGGAACACCGGTGAGTCTAATTGACAACAGGATGTGCCTGTGCTTTATGATAGGAGAGCCAAGCCCTCCTCACAGCCAGCCAAGCTGGAGCAATAAAACCCAGACTTCATATTCTCTCACTCCTTGGTCCTTGAGAGGCAGGAATCCCTGGTTAGCAAGGTGTCAGGTTACCTTTAGCATGATCCCTATTGTGTAATAGTGCAAATTAGTATCAGCATTTATACATGTTCGTTTAAGTCACTGGTGCCATTGAAACTATTTTCAACAATTTTAAGGTTACTCATTAATTTCTAAGGTTTAATGTGAGGGTGTCACCTTATTTTGAAATATTCCGTGCTATGAGTGATTCCGAAGTGCTCTGACTGAAATCTTTGCTGAAGTCTAGTGTTTAAAGCAATTTATGGCTTTTCTATTTTCTGTTGGTTTTGTCATCTCTCCTCTTCTCTTATTTGCCACTCTATTATTAAATAGGGAAACAGAAGGTAATGCAAAACTAACTAAGCAGGCAAAAGCAGTTTAGCTTTTCCCTTGCAGTTCTATTTGAAGAAAAATTTTTCTCTTCTTGAGAAGAACGATCCTCAGTAACAGAACCTAAAGGGAATTTCTAAGTTAAGCCTGTGACTATTACCTAGCCACAAAAAGGAGCAGTAACAACTGGCTTTCTAGTTTGGGTCACTTCTGCAGAGGAAGCAGCATTTTATTCCCCCATGAACAGAAAAGGGTAAGGACAAGAGTGGGTGCACAGATATGCAGGAGATATCAGACTGCAGGAAACATCCAGGAAAATCTGCATTAGTTGTTTAGAGGAAATCCACACCATCCCTCATGGGCCTTTAGAAGGCAGCATCACAGCCTGACACATAATCCTGTCTGACCGCACCAGTCCTGTTTCATTCTCTCCAGTCCTTCCTTTTCTAGCTTTCTGTTCCCTCCCATCCATAAATTTACTCTTCTGCCCAAGAAGACTGCAAAGTTCTGAGATGTGCAATCTGTCTCCCAAAGGGAGGTCAATAATAAATTATAAAAAGTGACCAAGCAAACCCAGTTCAGCATGCTGTATACCACGTAGTGGGAGAACAGGGCAGCATGGAAATATCACTGACTCAACTGTGACAGATTGCTCCAACATGAACTCTGACCTTTTGCATGGAAGAAATCGCCTTTCAGCATTCACAGCTTCTTTCTTTGAAATGAAACAGTGAATCCCATGGACAGTGACTGTTTACTCCAACAAAATTGCCATTTATATGTAGGTGATGCAACAATTGCTTGGAATAACCTCAAAATAGCAATATTAATATTGATCTTTCCTTTTAGTGTGTTTGATATGAAAAAAAAAAAAAAAAGGAATGAGAAAGTGATGATAGTGGAGTGCTGAATCTGCTCAGTGTAAAACAGTGCTTTTCTGCTCCCCAGTAAGAACCTTCACTGAAAGTCAAGTATTTAATCTCATCCTCTTTTTGCAGCCAACTTGAGGCCAAGCATGTGGTGTAATGATGGCAGCTCTGCTGTGCGGACTGCCATGATGGGCTGTGTAAGACAAACATGCTGAACCTTCCTTTTGAGTGCAGAAGTAAGTTTACCACAAAAGTAACGTGTGTGTGTGTTACTATTTACTGGTTGTAATGGCACTGTTAGGTGTAATGATAATCCAGGCCCCGTAACTTGGGGTCAGTTCATCAGAATGAAGCTAAGAACTTGCATTTTTCTCTTTTGGCAACAGCACTGACAGAACCCCCTGCTTCCTCTTTTTGTCCTCCAGCTTGGCAAATGACACCGTAATAGCATGTACGAGCCTTGAGTCCAGGGAGAGACTGCAGTAGGGAGGGGTTTATAGCCTGAAGAACACAGCTACTGAATGTGTAACTAAATCCCATGCCTGAATATTGTAGGTCCAAATTAGGGGCCCTGACAGTTGTGATGACAATCTTGGTATGAATTGTTTCATTAAAGATGTGTTGGATATGTGTTTCATCCGCTCCTTGTGGAAACAAAAAAGGCGGGGTGAAATTGGGTAATGCTTCCCATCCTGTGTTTTGGCCATTGCTGTTCCTTCTGGAGAGTATGAACTTCCAGTGCCTAGGAATGAGCAAGCCCATCTGTTCCACCCTGCTGCTCAATACCCAGTCTAGCTCAGCGAGCCTTGTTTCCAACAGCTGCCGATTAAATTGTCCCAGTCTGCAGTGGTTTTGAGGGATGGTGACATGGTCTCATGTCACATGCGTGTTGACATATTCTTTTTTCCTCCCCAATCATCTGTTCTCCTGTTAAGCTGTGACAGTGATGGCAGAGGTGCAGGTCCACGGTGGAACGGGAGCAATAAGAGTTGGAGGGCCGCACTTTTTAAAATTCCAGTCCCTTCCGTTCATAGAAGCAGGGTTTGTGTATCAAGGTAATGCATCACTCAGTGGCTGGCCAGAGAAATGTCCCATTGGGCTGTGACTGAATGGGGAGACTCTTGCAATAGTTTTATGTCTTTACTTCACAAAATAAAAAATACAAGTGTACTCTTCATGCCCTCTTTATTTTGCCTGTTGAGAAAAGCATAGTCTGTCAATCAAGAAAAAAGCTTCCAATTGTGTAGCCTGTTAGAATCATTTCATTAATAACATGTGTTTACTACTGGGAGAAGCAGGCTCAGTGTGCTAAGATTTTGTTTGTCAGTCAGTCATTGGAACCCCACTGTTAATCGCATACAATGGTTTGTGGTTATGCCACAATTTAACCCAGGTTTAAAAATACAAACTAGAGCCTTGGTGGTCTGCTGAGAGCAGTGAGAGGAGCAAAGGTATTGGTTGAACATGCCTTGTGGGCTGCAGGCTTGGAGTACTGTACGAGCTAATCAAATTTATTAACTCGGGCCATGACCAGAATGCACACACGGGTGAGTGTGGGTGGGTGCACCCAGGTTAGGCTACATTTTGGCTGCATGCTGCAGGGAGGAGGAACAGCAAGGCTTTGGCTTCCCTTCCACAAAGACAAATTGGAACCAGATAGCAACTAGATTTTGGGATCTCTGGCAGTCTATCAAGGAGAAGGTATTTTTTTGTTGCTGTTATTGTGGCTTTTATTTATTGATTTTATTTATCGATGGCTTAGAAAAAAGCTGAGGGAGTTTCAAAACTGAATGCCAGTGGCATTTGATGCATGTGTGTATCATTGCTAAATTGCCCCTGCGTGCCACTTTCATGACAATATTACAGGCACAATCTCTGACTGCGCAATAACGAGGTCGGAGCGCGGTTGCCAGAAAAGGGAGAGGCATTTGGCTACTAAGAAAAAGAATACTGGAGAGGCAGTTGTGTATCTTTATATGAATCTTGTTCTTCTGGCAGAGGTAGGAAGAGACAGAGTGACTAAACCATCTTTCTTAATTACAGCTAGAATATGGTAAGTGAAAATTCCTGTTTACCACAACACTGTAGAAAGTATCATTCATAAACTGCAGGGCTTGTAATACTCTGAGAAGAATATATCCCTCTCCAGAAATAATTATATCCATTTCTACACATTACACTACAGCCAAAGACAGTTTGTAGGAACCCATTCGAGATTTAGAGCAATGTAAGAGATATTTTTAAATAGCAATGTTAGGATAAAGTCAGTTCCATACATTCTTATTCAAATAAAACAGCATTAGCCTCAATTCTTTTATTCTAAATAAAGATGTCATAGTTTCATTTATCCTAATCACTGAAATTATAACTGGCAAAATTACTGTAATTTTGAGATGCCTAAGCAGCTTCATTCATGAAGGCAATGAAAAATATATACTTGTTTTAAATTTATATAGGGTTTTTTTCACATTTCTGATTAATATGAATTAACCCCTCACTGCTAAGTGTTCTTACTAAGAAATTAAATTAAATGGATTGAGATTTGCTGAAGGTACTTATACTAGTAAAAGCATTAAGCTTGAAAATCCATGTAATATTCAGTGTGACATTGGGTTTAACTCCAACTAGCAGTGAGTTGAGACCATCCTTTGCTCATCGGGTCATATTCTACAGAGAATCCTTCCCCTTTACCCTCCTGCCCCATCTCTACCACTCACAATGTACTCCCCAAGACCCTCTTTTCTGGTTTTATGGGAGCTAGAGGGGAGCTTTGGTACTGCACAGCATCTGGGACTGCTTAAACTGTGGCAAGAAGCAGAAGACAAGTGCTAATAAGAGGTGAAGAGGTGAAGACTGAAAACATCCTTATACCCAACCATAAATCTGCACCTCCTATAACTATTAAAGTCAGTGGGAATATTGTATGTGGTGGCCTTTGGGATAAGGTGACCATAAACATCTCCTCCCTCCCAATAACAGTGAATTGTCTTTTTAAAAAGTCTGGCTCTTGGAGCTTATTTGCATTTTGTCTGCATTACATCTATCTGAATGTCCCTTCCATGGGTATTTCACCAATTTTGCTGTATTGTGATGATGATGTTTCCAGTTCAGTGGCAATATGCAGGTGAATTTCAGACTTTTAAGTATTTCTGAAGGAAAGATTGTAGCAGAATGGAGAAGAAACTTCTACAGGTTAATTCCTTTCAGAGATGTAATGCCTCTTGTATGTCCCACTCTGACTTCAGTATTTAAATTAGGCCCACGACGGCCTAGCCTGGCTTGATGACTGAAATGTGGCAGTGGTAACTCCAAGTTAGAAGTCAATCAAACATTTGCATGTCCTGGTTGCACAGTGTAGTTTGTAAACAGGCTGGCTTGGGCAAAATCACCAGTGTGGTGATGGGTGACACGCAGGGTGCTAGGGGTGACACGCAGAGAAATTCTGTCACCAGAGTTAGCAAGGATCCTTGGTATCAGGAGCCTTTACTCATCAGATCTCGAATAAAAGCCCCATAGTTGAAAACAGATGTCTTGCCAGTGAGCAATGTACAGGATCTCTGGTCCCCATTGCACCAGGGTCACTCATTCTTTCCATAACATATGCTGACCATTCCTTTCCTTTCCTTGTAAACAGTATTAAACCAGGAGGGAGGCAGTGGCTTGTAAGCAAAGGCAGCTAATGCCAAATTTAGGAATTTTTGGGTTTTAAACTCCATGTGTGCCTCTGTCCAGTCAAGGAATTCCCTTTTTAAGCATCTAATTTGTGGTTTAGAGCATGTTCTAAATAAAGAGAGGAGAGAGTTTGACAAAAAGAAGGAAAATAAGGATCATATAGGCTTTGCCAGACTTGGAAAAATGTGGATTTATTAATCACCACTACCCTTGACTCTTGAGCTGTAGCCATACTGCAGAAAAAACACAGTCTTAACTTGGACTGACTGACTGAGCTGAACAAAACCACGAAAATAACAAAAAATAACCAACAAAGACCAAACAAAGCAGGGAAATATTCCAACCAAATGAACATCTCAGGTTCAGCCTTGATCACTCTATCAGCTCTAAGTTTTTGGCAGTCTGTCTTATGGTCCAAAATCTAAGGTCTATGAGTTTGCATTTTTCAGCAATTTAGGTTTTTCTTTTTTTTTTAACGTTCACCTTTTTTGGAAAAAATCAAAATAATGCTTTTTGACTGAAAATGTCTTAAGTTTGCACATTGTTAACACTTTGAAAATCAAATGTTGTTGACAATGTGTACCTCTAAAAGGTGCAAATGAGTGGCTGCTTAGCCTCAGTGAAGTTGTAGCTGCAGACAAGGCTTAAAAACCTTCACTTACATGGTAGAATGTGTGGTAGGTTGGTACTCTGTGCATATTTTCTTACTCTGCACATGTAGAGCACAGGCTCAACTTCACACATTTTTCTCCCGTTGACAGGTTTTATTCTAGTGTGCACAGATGTGTCCTTTAGAATGTCTGATAGCAAGGAAACAAGAATGTAAATTAGAAGATATTAAGTGACTCCACTGCAGATCATACTTCTATGGAGGGGGTTTGAGAAGCTGAGCTCATTTTTGCCTTCACACAAAATTAATTCTCTTAGTTGTGTGTCATAACTTGCCTTTTGTTAGTGGTAGATGAGAAAACATCACGTATGAAAAGGGAAAGACTGCGTTTCCCTCTTTTCACACTGCTATTGCCCAGAAATCCAAGGAAGGGTGATCTCCACTCAGACATATGTCCATCTTTTAGAGAGGTAACACAGTTCTGAGCATCCTTTCTCCCTGAGAGGTGAAAAGAATTGAAAATGGAGTGGAGTTGTGGCTACATAGCAAGGAAAAAGTTAGTTCAGGCCATTCAAGTCATTGCTTTTAGCACTCTCCTCTATGTGAGAAGTTGCCCAACAAATTTTGGCAAGGAAAAGTTGCCACTATAGATTTACCTCTTGTTCATGTCAGCTTTTAGCCTTGTTTCTATCAGCTGCTGCAGCAAATGTTCCAGAGGAATTGTCTGGAAGCTTACCTTGTATACTTTTATATGCTGTATGTGTGCTTATAGATAATTTTTTTAATACACACATATATACTTATGTCTATAGAAAGCTAAATGGAGAAGTTTTGCATAAATTCTGGGCAGTTAGCAGCTGTCACACACTCTCATTCTAATGTGACTGTGAATAGCATAAACATTTCTAATTTTTCTAATATCTTTTGCCAAACACAAAACAAACAACATATTTCATGTTACCATGTAAAAGAAAAGAGAGTGAAGTCCTTTGTCTGAAAGATGTATCAAAGCAAATATATTTAGTTGGTTCTTAAATGAAATTTACTTTGAGGGATGGCAAGTATAGTTCACTATGGTGTTACACTCTGTGATAGTGTAAACAGGAGTTTGGTTATAGCTTTTCCCCTCCCATTTGATTTTTAGATTTGTCCAGGTTTTTGCACATTGTATTAATTTTTTAATGAGCACTCCTAGGAAAAGAGCAGAATGTACAGAATTTGGATTCTATCACTATAAAAACTATGGGTCAAAGAAGTCATTCTCCCAAAGCTGCAAATTTCTGTTATGTGGATAAGACCAAAAAAAGGAAGTTTATCAGAACCAGTCTGATGCAAGAAATAGCTACCAAAACTGCAGGGACAGATTTTCACATGGCACTAGTACAAAAGATACATGTTCCAGTTGAAACATCATTCAGTTGAAAATGGCCTGATTTCAGGTCATCAGGAGCACCTAACACCATCTTTTTCTTCCACTTTTGATTACTTTGTCTGTTCTGAGTTTCAAGTTTTGAATTTTAGAGGCAGAGAGAAACGCCAGCAAAAAATATCCAGGTTTTTTTTTTTAATTCATCCATATTGGGTTTGCCTTATTCATCCATTCTGCATTTCCCCAGCAACATTCTAATGTAAGAAAGTGCATTCAGAGAGTGGGCAAAGGGGCTCTGAACCACAGCCAGGTGTGGAATGACAAGAAATTTCAGGGTCTATATTGTTTGAGCCATTTTTGCTGTTTTGAATGTTCTGCAGTTCAAGACTCTGATCTAAATCTGTCATAGAATTTAGCACTATATATACTTTAATGTCAATTTACTCATGCTAATTGGATGAACAAGGAATTTGGAATACAAAGGGAGTGAGGGAATCTGGCAGTGCAACATCTGAGTCGGGTTAGCACAGCAACACATGGATGTACATAAGTGCCTGCCAGCTTTCATTTTCTGATTATTTTAATCCATTGTCAGCAATAGAACTTTGCTGACCTGGGATTTCTGGCCATGCACCCGTGAAGGGTTCTCCACCTCTGAATGCCTCTTTCAGCTCACCTCTAGGATGGGCATCCTGAATGCCTGGGAAGGGCAGGCTGATGCACTATGGAAGGACTTGTGTTTTGATTAAAGAGAACCAGCACACTCACCTGATTTTACCTCTCTGATCTTTAAATGGTTAATGTGTCCCTGTTCTGTTTAACACGGAGAAAACTAACAAGGCAGTTAGTTTTCCACAGAGATATGGCTTATTTAAATGGAACTTGCCAAAGCCTTGAGATGTAAGAAGTTCACTTTTATTGGAGATTTGTAAATGTTCCACGGACAATAGAATAATTAAGATGTGTTAGAGTACATGTCAGGGGTAAATTGCTTACCCTTCTGGTTTTGCTCTGAGTACCTTTCCCTTCTCTCAAAACAACTTGCTATAGAAAGGTGGTTCCATGCTGGCCCTATAGCCCAGTCTGTAGGAGTTTGCACACACAGAGCAATGTTTGACTAATAATTCTAATTTATAAACCATCAACAATCCTAAAAACAGATTAGCCAGCGAGGACTTTTTGTGACAAATACCATGGCACTTTTCCATACCGAACCACATAAAAGGACTCTGGGTCAGAAAAATGCATTAATTTAGGATCAAGTCTAGCAAAAGTCCCACGATTGCCAATGGAACAAGAATAACACCCCTGTTGCCAGACTTTTCCTAGGCAGTGGGTGGCCATGGATAGAGTGCTGTCCCTTCCCCCACCAACATCGTCTGTGTGTTACAAGTTGATTTCTGTTGAAGTCCAGCAGCTCCACAGTCTCAGGGTAGCTGGCTACCAGCCTGTGCTTGCATTCCTGCCTGGACTGCAGGGGCTCTGACAGCAAAGGTAACTGTGATGGTTAACTTCACTCCTGGTATGGCACAGGTCTGCTGGAAAGCCCCAGCAGCTTTGGAATTGCACGCTGAGGTTCAGGAACAAAGCACACAGGGAGTTCTGAACCGCCTCTGTCACCTCGCTGACACCGCTGTGTGCTCAGATCTCAAGATTAAGCAATTTATTTGTGCCAGGATTTAGCCTGAGTTTCACAGCAAGCCAGAGCTCTTGAGAAACACGAGCAGCCAGGTTCCTCTGAGCCAGCATGGCCATGGGTGCAGCCTCTTCTCTTTGAGCACAGACCCAGATCCGGGTGAGGGGAGCCCCTTGCAGCTACAGAGAGAGCCCCAAATGCCCAGGAGAACTACCTTGTTCTGCAAGGCCAGCACAAAGCAGCCAGAGCAAGGCTATAAGGACTTGAGAAACACATTGATCTTGTCAAACCAGTGAGGGTTTCAGCTGCCTAGAGAAAAGGATCAGAAAACTGATGTACTTGGCCCATCTGTTGGGCTCACCAACCTGAATGTATATTCTACTCATCAGAATGCTGAGCATTCCAGCTGAGCAGAGCTTTCTCACCAAGAAGATATTTTTAGGGGGAAAAAACAAAGTGCAAAACAACAAAACAACTGAATAATTGAAACAGGAACATAATTTTGGAAGATGATGAAAGTTAAGAAAATGGGAAGGGACCAGAAGGATAAAATATTATATTTGCCAGTTGCAATACTTATTTCCACTAGTTACAGAATTCTGTGATGGGTGGATGAAGGAAAATAAGACTTGTTTATAGTAGACTTATGTAAATGCAGAAGAGCTTTTCCAGGACCTACATATATCCACCAAATATGAAAATTGTAGTAAATTATTACAGTAAAAATGTCAGAAGCTTCCCTGAGATCAGCAAGAAAAACAGCTACACATCCCTGTATCATGTGCTACTACCCTTACCCACATGCACAAAGGCATGAGATGAGCTTAGCAGCATACCCTGAATATCAGCACCTCTGGGTGTTTTACATTAAAGTGGAAATTGAACGCCCACTCTCGTGCCAACTTCTGTCTTTCATGTGCATATTCATAAAATACATGCTGCAGTTCAGTGGTTGACTTTTCAGTCAAGCTAATTCAGACTTTTGCCAAAAGGGTTGGTCCCACCTGTCCCTGCCTCTGTTTGCTGTCTTGTGTCAGCACCAGAGTTTGTGACTGTAGGGCACACCCTTCCCCAAACACAGGGTACAGGCAACAGAGAGCTGAGCCAGGTGAAAGCTACATCTCTGCAGAGCTGTAGCTCATCATCCAGTATCTAACCTTCTTCACTGGTACCAGCCTTTTCATCAGTGCTCTAAGTAAATAAAAAAAACACCTTTGTTTAGATAAGCCCAGTTCAGACTTACTGGATAAATCCTGTGGGCAGTAAAGGCCATATCTGACATGCATTGGTGCTGTGCTGCATGGATGGGTTGCCCAAAAGAAGCCAAAAGCAGTTACATTTGCCCGACGGTGAATTCCCTGTGCAAGCCCAGCTCTCAGCTATTGCTGGTGCTTCCTTCTTCCTGTGTGCTGGTCCTGGTGTGAGGGACACCTTGGGCTGGGCTCAGGCATGGCAGAACTGTAGGTGTGCCACGCTATGCTCTGCTGCCACTCAGCCCCATTCGCTGTGGGCTGCTGAGAGAAGGGGGAGGAGGAGAGAAGGGAAAAAAAGCCCATGAGCAGAAGCTGCAGGAGCTCACAAGAAAAGACCCTCCGCAAAGTTCTGCGTCCCAGATCTGATGCCTGACTCACAAAGCTTCACAAAACCCCTTGATACTCCTCCCTGCTGAGCTGAGCTGTCTTCCCTGCTTACCTTTGATCATAAGTAGTGCGTTAACTTATATATTGCAGTTTTCTGGGTTTGTCTCTTGCTCATACAAGGATCTATAAGATGTGGGCTAGATTCACATGTGCTCCCACATTCCTTCCAGAAGAATGTAGAAAAATCAGAATGCAGCCAGAAGTCTCCATCTAGTTTGATTTTGCTTTTCTTTAGCACTATCTAGGAGTTGCTACACGTAGGGTATTGTAGGCCAGAGTTTATAGCACTGCATTTAACTGCACCTTTCACACAGCTCGTAAACCAGATTTCCAATAGCTGTAATTTTAAATTTCTCTCCTTGGATGCAGTGGAAAATGTGACTTTCATGCTTTTCTGTATGTTTACAGCATCATAAATAACACGCAGATCTGAAGTGTTTTAAGTACATCAATATGCTGTTTTAAACAAAGTAGTGAAAATACGTAGCATATAGTGTCCAGTTGTTTTTATTTCTTTCATGGCTAAGATTCCTCCTGCCTGCAGAATTTTTAACTTTGCATGGTTCAAGTCTTCTTTATGTGCCGCACCTCAAAGTAAAAGGAGTTCAAAGTCAAATGAAACCTGGGTGAAGAAAGCAAGCATGCAAAACACCTATGTGTTATTTCTACTTACTGAAGGTTTTAGGATTTATAGAGTTTCAATAGACTTTTCACTAAAATTTCAATCTGTGATAAGTTTAATATCCAAAATATTACGAAATCTTTTGACAAAACAATCCTTGAGTTGATATTTGACACGGTAATAACTTTCAATGAACCAAGAAGTCTTTCTGTTGGTAGAATTGCTTGATTATAATCAGTCTCCATAACTGCAGCAGAATGTTTATTACAATTATATGTTTATTGCACTGTACCAATCCCACACTTTTATAAAACGAATCATTGCTAAAAAAACCTGCTTCTTATTTAGGATTATATTAGTATCACGCATTATATAAATAACTGATAGAGTATATAAATTGATGGTTGTTAAATTTAAACTACTGATCTGGCAGCAACATTTTAAGCAATTTTTTGTCTTTTAGAGGTAAAAATCTGGATAGAGTTTCTCTAAGGGAATGGCTGTGCTCAAGCATAGATTTCTAAGCTTTTCTGATCCTCTTCACATGCAAGAGGACTTCGGAGGTTTTTTGACATAAGTGTCACTCATAGAAATGGAAAGCCCTGAATGTATTAAAAGATGGTGTGGTCTCTTGGTCAAAAAATGCAACTGATGTTCTTGAACGTTCTGCTTCAGTGAACCCCTCACACACCACACATGGAACCAGTAAAGGAGCACTGTTTCTTCCTTGAAATGGGCCATGCTATTTCGTTTGAAACAACATGTGTTTCTGCTGGGTGTTCTGTGGTTCTGTCTCAACAACATTACTCAGAGCTCAAATACAGCAGGTATCGGCCAAGGAACTCTCAAGTATCAGAGGGATGAATAAATCATGTTTTCAAGGAACACCCATCCCTTTCAAATAGATACACAGCTATACATCTGAGACATAACTTGCTTGAGAGAAATAGTTTAATCTCACTCTTCCAAAATTCGAGTTGCCAAAGGACTTCCAGTAACAGCTCTAATGAAAGTCACAGGAGAGGGATTGAGGCCTCAGTACTACTGGGGACTATAAAAGCCAATCCCTTTCCTCGTGTCTGTTCCACTGGTGACCTCTAGTGCCCAAGGACAAGAATAGGTATTCAAAGTTTGTCCAAAGCAAACTTTGAGACAACGGGCAATAAAGCAGTGTCCTTTTCTCAGTGTTAAAAATTCCGACCTAGGCGTTCAATTCACTATATTTCAAGTGCAAAATAATACTGTAGAAACTTAGTGTATTTGGGGAAGCAAAAGATTTATGCTAATTGTAAGACTAGAATGCTTCTTATTTGTAAAAATGAATACTAGGAAAGATTATTCACATTTGGGCCATCTGTTTCAGGCATTTGTCTTTTCCTCAGTCTGTGAAAAGGAATCAAACCTGCACTGGAAATGTTGTCCTTCAGCCAGCACATACTACTGAGCAGATGACCTTCAAGCATGAGGCCTAAACAGGAAACATTGTTGTCAACTAACTGGAATTTAGCTGAGAAAATGTGATGCCTAAGTACTCGAAGATCACAATGGTTCAGAGCTTGATTTTCAGTTATTATTATATTATTTCATTTAGTGTAGCACACTCTGACATGAGAGCAGGCTGTTTTATGGGAAGGCATAAATTTAGGAAAATATCTCTTAGATATTCACAACAATATTGTTGATTGGAGATCCAACAGAAAAGCAGCTCTGAACTTCACTGCTGTCCTGTCATCTGTGGAAGCGATGGGCAGTTACAAAGGTCCAGGCATTCCTTGTTTCTTGGGCAAAGTGCTTTGATAGATTTGACTTCCATGAAGTCCATCTCTGCCTCTGACTCAGATTTTAAGTAATGAGAAATTTTCTTTGGCTGATGTTAACTCAGGGATGCACAAATAACAGCTCATGTTTAACAGTGTTAGCAGGAGTGGATTAAACTGTGCTCTGAGAGAAGCACGATAAAGAGAAGTGCTAGAAAATCCTGTGTGAAGGAGTTAATAGCTGAATGCATGCATCAATATTTTGCAGATTCTTCTTTTAATAGAAACAAGATAAAGTACAGAAAAATCATGCTTACAGCAAGGCTGGAATCTCAGATCTCTCCTTCCAAGACTGTACCCTAACCAACAGCAGGAATCACAGAACCACAGAATATGCAGGGTTGGAAGGGACCATCAAGCCCAGCTCCTGGCCCTGCACAGAACACCCCAGGAGTCACACCATGTTCTTGAGAGCATTGTACAAATGCTCCTTGAGCTCTGCCAGGCTTGGTGCTGTCACCCCTGCCCTGGGGAGCCTGTCCAGTGCCCAAAAACCCTCTGGGGGAAGAGCCTTTTTCGAATGTCCAACCTAAACCTCCCCTGATGAGTTTTAATCTTGCATCCTGCCCTCCACTCCTAAGCATTTTGCTGCGCTGTAATTGAGTTTTAAAGGCTCACAGTGATCTCTTGGTTAGTGGTAAAGGGCACTGGGAATGTGAACTGGAGCCACTCTGGCAGTCACACTCACACAGCCTCAGCTCAGACCAAGGCTCTTTCCCAGCTACACTCCCCACGCTCACACAGGTTTCCCTCACCGACCCCAGGTTTCTCATAGCACACATGGATCCTTAAAACAATTTAATCATGGCTCAACACAGTAATAGCTTGAGCTGCTTCTGAGGAGGGAGCCCAATCAAAGGAATCCCTGGGCTTTTATATTCCTCAGCATCATACTGATGAAGGAAATGTATCTCTGAGGGCACTAAAACATAATCTCTTACATGTGAGTTGCCCACTTCTCTGATTATGATGTAAAACAGAGGGATGCTGCAATGGATACTAAATTTAAAGCCCTGGATGAATGAAAGCATTATCCTGCAGCTCTGTGCCAGGAGTCTGTGTCATAGGGAGCTCAGTGTCATTGCAATGTCACTGCTGTGATGTGGTGGCACACAGCTCAGCCTGCAGGCTCCATAGGTTGCCACTCTGACCTGCCTTCATCTCACTCATCACTGCATGGACAGGACATCTTCTGCAGAGTTCTGGTGTTTCCTCCAGAGATCAAATGCCTAAAGCTCTTTGCTGCTTCAGTTGTTTATTGGGTCTGTCCTGAGAGAGCTAATGGCCTAGGGTCAAAGAATTCTGCCTTGTAGTTATTGAACATCTCTTGAGTAAAAGCATGTGCATGGATGTGTAAGAGAGAGAAGAGAGAGTGGGAATGGCAAGGAGAGGAGGTGTGTACAGAAGCTGGTCTTCCCTGTAATATAAACCATGCCAAATCCACTTTCACATAGAGAGATGTAAGTGCAATCTTAAAATCTGTGTGTTGGGTGGCAAAGCCGATTACATGACTTCATTCCTGATGTCATTTGATGGCTGTGGGCAGGAACACAAGCCACCTAGCCACAACCTTTTAAGCTCTCTGCAGCTTATATAAGGACTTAACAGGACAGTAAATTGCAGCAACTGACTGCAGGCAAAGAATAGCAAAACTTTGGAAGGGGAAAAATTTTGTATTTTAATAAAGTCATGGGAAACAGCTGACATCTTAATCCAAACATGAGCAGAATACTCTTAAGGTAAACACTTACCCAGTTATCACATTGGCTGTCCAGCAGCAGTCCTCTGGCTGGGATGTGTGAGGTGGTAGTGATCCAGAGTGCTGCACACACTGCCTGAGGAACGCCAGCAGCATTAGTACTCAGATAGTAAAAGTGTACTGCTGGTATTTAAAAGAAAGCCAAAGCACTGCTCAGGCACCTGGAGGCTCTGAGTACTTTTCTGACAACAGCAGCCTCTTCAGAGGTTCCAGAGGGGGTATTTCCTGCCTTTAAGATTGTTTTAGTGGCTGAATCATCCATAGTGTGAGCCAGAAAGGGAGTAAAAATTGTCAGATGACTCATTGTGAGTGTAAGAATATAAGATCTGCTAGTTCTAGAACTTCTATGTTTTCAACTGGAAACAAATCTTCTTTCAAGTGCAGTTTGACAGAAGGAAAAAGCAAGTAAAAAGGACCAACTTTAGGTGGCATAGAAAATGGGTCAGTCAACATTTTCAACTACCATAAAAACTGTTTCTAAGTACGTTCAAACTATATTTACTTACATTAGAAGATATAACTATCCTCCTGCTTGACCAGCAAGTTAGAGGTATTAAGGCAAGATAAAGATTTCAGATAAAATTTCATTCTTTAAATTTTTAATCATAATTAAAATTCCATTTTAATCAGGGTATAGTTCCTGCTCTGCTCCTCTGTGGCTCAGATAATACAGACTCAGTGCTGGCCTTTGAGGACTGGGCTGAGCACACATGAGCAGCATCTTTTCGGGGGGTCTCGGTCATGTTTTATTCATCTGAATAAAAAAGGGTACCTAGTAATTTGAAACAACAACCTTCAGGCCGTCAGGAACTAGGTAGACTTTCTAAACTTTGATTTTATTATTCTATTCCACTGATACAATTGGAAAAGAAAAAAAAAAGCACAACCCCCAATTGTGAATAGGTTAAATTTAAGAATGTTGCACCCATCAGAAAAATGAAATGCTTTACTCTCTAAACATTCCTACTAAACATCTGGGAAATCTTAGCTTAAAAACAGTGCAGCAGGCACAATGGAAAATCCTTGAGAGTGATGACAGCTCTGATTTCACATGTATTTATAATCCTGCACTTCGTTTATTTTCTTGGGATTTCTGAATTTGACAGAGACAGATATCTGAAAATAACTGACATGCTAGCTGTCAGCCTGTCCTTAAAATGTGTGGTCAATAAATCAAGAGAACTAAAACACGGGGCTCAATGTTATTCTCTGTTACAAAATGCAGAGAGGATGAAGCATTTTATAGTTCCTGAGTGAAATGCTCATATGTGAAAAAATAAATAGCTGACAGTCTCTCACTTCAGCAACTTGTATGTGGTGCTGAAGGCAATCTACTACCTGTAGTCTGTGAGGGAAGGACTTTGCCACTGTTACACAAACATGAAAGCATGAAAATGAGAGGGGACAAATTTTCACCTGGTTTGGGGGTAAGATTTTCACCATGTCTGTGAAAGGTCCTTTCTCAATAAAAAGGACAATTTTGTGCAGTAACTTTGAGATAATTCCATTCAATCTCCTTTGTTCCTGTAGGCATTAGGGTTAATCCATAGTTTTGGCAGGTAGGAAAATCAGGACAGACCTAAAGCTACTTTGAGACTGAAGCTTTGTGTTACACGACTGCAGCTCCCAATATAAAGAGGGCAGTTTCTTCAAATTAAACAACATCCCATACAGACTGCTGTGACAGTGAGCTAATGTAAAAGGCTAACGTGTTACTTTTAATTCAAAAGGCAAAGATAACAAGCTTGATTTTGAAATTCTCCAATATGAGGTGGAAGACAGCAGTGATTGCTTGCTGTCCACAATGCTGAAACTTCTTGTGTGGCGTCAGTAGTTCTGCCAAGGCAAGCAGGAAGAGGAATGAGCTACTTACCTCCACTTCCTATATCTGCTAGGCGCTGCATAAATTTCTGAGAGAGAACCTACCAGTGAGTGGCTGCAGATCAGACTAGACAAAATTTCTTCCACATGTTACAACCACGTTGTTCATTAACCACGAGATTTGAGAAATCTGCTCCGTTCAGTTATCTCAGTGGGTGATGGCTTTGTGTAACAAGAGCAGTGCAGCTAGGGCTGGGAAAACCTGCCAGAGAGGGATCCTGGCAGCTCATTCCTGAGAGAGATAAGCCCTGCTTTTCCAAGGAAAATTCAGCAGGGATATTCCTGGAGCAGCTCCTTAGCCTTGCTTGAAAGAAGAACTGTAAGCGTGGGTGTACATTTATATGTGTATGAGCACCAGGAAACAAATAGTTGGCTACAGTGAGTATGACTGAGTCTGCAGCACCAATGATTCTGAGTCACCTTGGAGCAAATATCTTGTTACAAAGACCTTTTGGTTTAGGAGATACGCCACTTGCTATTCCATAAGTAAACAGAAGCTATCTTGCAAGGAGATCATGAAACATAATAGAGTTTTAATGTAATGGTTATTATTTTTCCATATACAAAATAATATGTTCTCTGCTCAGACCACAGCTCCCAACCACATACAATAGTGTAGACATGAAAATTAGTGTGTGACTGACACATCCCACTCATAAGAGGAAGGGAACACCCAACATTCCTAGATGGCAGTGTGGAAAAGGAACAACAAATTTCAGAGGGTCTGAAAAAGCTTATCAAGTGTTATTAGTAAATTGTACAGTATATTTGCTGTGACTTCAGGAACCCTGAGGTGCCTGTATTTGGATGTGTGAGGACAAGAATAGGATTGAAAACGTGAATATAGACCTGAGAGAGATTGTAGAAGCGTTCCAGATATTCAGACAACTTCCTGGAGAGAGCTGGGCTGTCAAAATCCTGAATTTTGCAGTTTCAGCAAACTCGTTTATAGGTGTCTTTCTGAATTTACTCTCCTGCTTCTGCTTTGTTTCATAAATCACTGTTGTTTGTCGTACAGTGCACCTATTGCTGCTGTGGCACTTTGTAAAATTAGAAACCTGGATTCACTCTGGCATCCTTGCTAGCAATGGCAATGGCAGCAGGTTTCAGAAATGCAGAATATGGCAACCAGGGTAGGGAATTCCAGAGTATTCCATTGAAAATATGGGCTCTTCAAACTTGTCTGTTGCGTGAACACTTTTTTTTGTGTGTACACAGGATATGCATAAAGATACTAATTTCTTACTCCAGTGAAGATGTTTGCAAGAAGGCACAGAAAACATAATTGTCATTGGAGATAGTCTTCAAACAAAGTCTGAGAGGAAAATGTCTGTTTCACAAGCAGTCTTTGGGAGAATGCCTTTAAAAGAAAAAGGATGCATAATTAAAGTGGTTTCTTATGCTGGTTGCACTGGACTTGGGAGGCAGAAAGCATTGTACCAGCATTTCTGTAACTGAAACTGTCTGCTGTAGCCTGATAAATGTTCCGAATAAAAGATAAGGGTGTGCACTGAAAAGAAGCTGTTAATGACATGGCTGCAAGCATTATGATGTCCTGTGGAATGGAGATATTTCTCCAAATGCTGTTCCTCCTGCTTGCTCGTCACTCCTGAAAGTCCAGCTGATAACCTTTTTCATGGGTCCAGGGAGACACAAGTATTCCCTCTTGTACTGCTGTACACCTCAAAAGAAATCGTCTCAGCAGAGAAAGAGGGTGAAATTTTGACAGCAGGATGATAGTGTGCCTAGAAAATTCCTTTTTCTTGTTGTTTATTTATTTTAAATTCAAATTATCAGTAGTCAACTCAGCATATTCCATGGTATACCCTCTGATGAAGTTCATGCTTCTGTCAACCCATCTGGAGCACTGACCATCAGTTTTGAGATGGACTTGGGAAGCAGCTGTGGAAGACATAATACTGTTTCTTTAAATAATCCTAAATATCTAGGCATGTGACTAGTCATTACAATTTACAGGCTGGCACTGTTTTTGCTTTGAATACTTTATGTTATGGAGCACCAAGTATTTGTGAATATATTATGATCTGTGACTAATGCCAAAGAAAATGCCTGGCTTTTGCCATCAACGGGCATTTCACTTCCACATACCCAGGCTTTTCCATCTGGATTCATTTTTCACACTTACCAGGAGTTTCAAGACCTACACAATCTCTCTGTAGATGTGGCATACAAGAATATCCTCATCAAAACTGGGGTGTTTTTATGAACAACCAGTTCAGAACTTGTTTCACATATGAATAGGACTCTCCATTCACCTGTTGGTCTCGTCATTTCTGTGCTCGCTGCACACTGGTGAAGTGTGAAAATTCTTTCCAGCAGATCCAAAACTCCTGGAGTCACACAGCCCATTTGGCATCCCAGGCCTTGGAACAGCTGTTTCAGGAGCCAGTCTGATCCAGCCAACAAGCAGCACAGCAGAATGATAAGCACAGCAGGGGCAGGCTTTTGAGGTCTGTGGCTTTTGGGGGTAACACCCACAACTTTTTTGCTGTGAGGACAGTGACCCGGGGACTTTTCCCTGGTGCTTTTGCCATGTTCCAGACACAAAAAGAAAAAATGAAGCTGTTTAAGACAATACCTGTGTTCATTCTGTTGTTTGCAGGTGAGTGAACATTTCTTTATTTTTTTTCCTCATCAATACTTGCAATTACTTTTTGAAAATATTCCTAAGTGCATTCTAAATGTTAATTCATATGGCTTGATCTATAAGTACAATCACTGAAAAAGTTTTGTCTGTGCATTATTATATTGTGCCACATGAATGATTAGTTTAGTTGCATTTCTATTGGTAAATTAAGCTTTATCAGTAAAGTAATGCTGAAAAAACACACAATTATTTTGTCATGCAAATATCTGTGGCACTCTTAATAATAAAACTTCAAGAATAACTTAGGTTGTATTTTAAAGAAATCCTCTGCAGGTACAGAAAGACATGTGCCAGTATAAAAGCTAAGACTTGTTGCGACATTAGTCATCTTAGACTCATCAATGATTGGCAAAAATAAATGTTAATATTGGTTATAGTCACTGTTCTAATAGTGAAGTGACAACACCTACAACTCATCCCTTTTTATTTGTCTGCACTGCTGGTTACAGGTACAGTGGCAATATCTCAGTGATGCTGCAAGGAAACAAAAAAATTGAATTATTTTGGGCCTTTTAATAATCAGCACCAGGCTTTCCCACCTGCCCCACAAAGACTTTGTAAAGTTACTGAGTAGATGTGAGAATGGCTGGGATCTCCCTCTGCAAGTGTCATGAAGTTCCCAACTGCATCATTTGCACATTTAGGACTGTCAGGACCCCTTGTATCTATCTGTTCTGTCTAATGAAAATGTTTATGTTTGATACTCAGGATTTGTGACAATGTTGTATTAGAGAGACCTCATAAAATTTGAGTATAATATTAGACAATAATGAAAGGAGTTTATTTGTCCATTAAAATTTGTGACTAAGTGTATAAGTTTCATAAATTTCCACCAGAACGTTCTTCCCTTGTGAAAAAGGAAAAAAAAACAGAGGGAAAATTTAAGGAGGTGCAAAGAGGTGGAGGGGGTTGGCTAATGGACCTTCTTATCATGAAGGCACATGTGTTCTGAAACAAGCCTGGCTGAGAATTTATGCTGTCCCTCTTCCAAGTAGTCCATGGAAATACGTGTTTCACCCCTGTCTGCTGAGCTGTGCCCTGCTTGGCAGTCCCAGGAAAGCTTCCAAGTGACAGAGCAAGATCCTCTCCTAACCCTGGAGTAACTTTAATCTGTTGCTAACAAGTGCTGCAGTCTCAGAGAGAGGCATCTGCCCATCAGTACTGTTGGATGCACATGTTTGCTCTCTTCCAGGGACACTGTGGGTGATGTTATGTCTGGAGGGGATGCTATAATTCTAGGAAGAGCTTTGTAGATAGCAAATCTCAGGGGAGACCAGAATTAAATAAGATGTTTGATGATGCTGATTTTTTTTAACTTGTGTGTCCAAGATTCTCACAGGGCACAGCTTTGCCACCCTGTGCTGTTTCAGAGTCCATGCGGAATCTTCTGGAGCTTCTGCTTCCATAGAGAAAGCTTTGTTTTGGTTTGTTTTTTACATCACAACTGAGGCTGTAAAAAATGTCTCCTTAATGCTCCAGTAACTTATAAAAGGGTACAGTTTTCCTCTCTTCCTGTCATCAACAAAAAGTTCAGGAAAAATATCTTTCACGCCTCCCCAATTCTTTTTCATTATTTTGCAATGGAAGTGGAGAAGTAATGTGAAAGAAAGGGTGTTAATTATATTAAAGCAAGCAAATTAATGTCATTATCTCCATCAATGTGGTTCTTCCCATTTGAGACGCATATAGGGAAAGAGGAGAAGTGAGAATGAGGATGAATAAATCAATAAACATCCCAGGTGAACTGAGCTGCCATATCCTATCAAACCCCATCAAAGCAAATGAAAATGCGTTCGCTAATTTTCACAGAGTGCCAAAATCTGGTAAAGGCTCTGCTACTGTTCACTCATTGATTTAATTTTCTTACTCCAAAGCAAAGAAACAATATCTGAGAATAATATCTATGATTTCTTTTTGTCTTAAAGCTGAGTAAATGGCAGTGAGGGGAGTTTTTCCAAGCTTTTTCTGAGAAATACCTTAACAATTTTAACCAAAATGTTCACACAAAAAAAAAGGGATGGAGGGAAACATTGCGAATGTAAAACAGCAGGCAAGATTGTCCAATTGCATTTGAATCTTATAAATGAAATTATCAAACAACCTTGGTAAAACATGGTATGGCATATTCCAGGAACAATTTATTGATTTATTTTTTCTTAACTTTAGGACACCTTTGTAACACTCAGGTTGCAGAGACATCAACTGAAAGCCACACACACTACACAGAAACACAGAAACCAACTGGCTTATTAGGTGAAAAGGGAGGTGCTAAACTTCTCCAAAATGCAACGGAAGTGCAGAAGGGAGGTCGTGTTCCAGGTCTGTTTTTTAAGTTGTTGCTTCCTTCAAATCCTGAGTCAATTCTTCCCTCAAGTGTGAATACGCTGTTCCACTTTTCTGCTGTTTTCCACGCAGTGACTCTCCTTAGAAGAATTGCCAGCACAAACCAATTTAGCAGCAATATAACCCTTGTGATTGATTTAAACAGGTTTCCACCTGCTTCTACAGAGGTGGAAGCTGGAGCACAAAGATTATTTCAGACATCTCAACTAACACAGCCTAAATAATTGTCTGTCAAGGGGAAGGAAATGCATCATTGAATATAAAATGTCATCATTTTCCATGATTAGTAGATAGCTTTGTATTCTGTGCCAAGAGAAGAACTAATGAGGAAGAGAACAGCAGAAAAGCTCCCCGCGACCTGTGAAGTGCCTCGATTGTTCCTGTGACAGCTCCCAGAGGCTCCTGTGCCTCTGGGTGTGTCTCAAACACCACCCTGCTCCTGCTGGGCTTTCTGGAGCAGCTGCTTTCTCAAGCCACCTCTGCTCTTAACACCACAGCTCCTGGGTGCAGGCTCAGAACACTAATGCTTCCTCAAATTCTGCTTTTGTGGGGCTTTAGCAGCTGGTGGTGGTAGGGCAGTGTTAGCAGCTGAAGTGTCAGGGATTTCACCTGCTCTCCCTCTTTCCTCCTCTTGTAGTCTCTCTGCTTCTCATACTGAGGTGAGAAAACCCCTCATGAAGCTTTAGCTTCATTACACATGGCTGTGCAGTTTTCTCAAGTTCCTAATTTTTATTAATTACCTTTTGGCAGGAAGAAGTCTGCCTACTCTAGTAGGTAAGTTGGCAATTTCAATATATTTTTCTTTACCCAAGTTTCAAATTTTTAACATCTTTTTCTGCAGTTGGTTATAGAATACAAAAATTATGTATGGACTTGTCATTGGCCTGAAAAACTCTGTTTTCATATAATACTTAAGTATTTAAGACACTCCCTAATTGTAAGTCATGGTATTTCTCTGGTGATTTGAGTAATGAGACTATCACTTGACTAGACTAAACCATAGTCATTTGCTTTCCTATTACTATAATTAGTGTTTGGGCCTTTTTCTTTTAATAAAATCTGTAACACAAATATTAATTTTTTGATGAGCAGTAACTGTTGCTCACAAAAAAAAATAAGGAGATTAATCATAGCACATATTTGTGCTGCCAAAAAAAGTAAAAAAAAAAAAGGTGCTGTAATGATCTGTGATATTATTGGCTTATTTCTGTACAAACCCAGACCTGAATGAGATTTTTGTTTGTAGGAAAGATCAAGACGTATATTTTAGTGTCACATATTACTATTTTATGCTGCATAATTACCCACCACAAATGTAGGTATTAATTTTTTCCTTGTCTTAATGGCTTAGAGTCATGGTTACCTGTCTTTTTGCTTTTCTAGTGGCAGGAGTCAGCATTGCCCTTGTGTTGCTTTGCATTCTTATAGTTGCTATTTTTGGGTATGCGTGGAAAAAATCACAGGTAAGTTCAAATTTTCACCACTGCATGGCATTCTTAAAATTCGTCAGCTTATAATCAAAATTTAATTTACCTTAGCTGACCTCCCTTCCTGGGTAGGACCTGCTCACATTTTTGTAGGAATGGTTTCTGGTTTTCAGGTTTTTTTTCATAAAAGGTCCTGCATCAGCAATGACAATAGAAATATTCAAGTGAGCTTTATCTGTCTGAATTACTTTAGATCCTACAATTATTTATCATCATTAGTGCTATAAGAACTTATCACAAACAGTCTTATCTGTGATAATATTGATAAAAATGAAAATATTAGACAACTTATCTAATAATAAGAACAAATGCAGTAACACTGTAGAAACAGATACTCAAAAATAGTCTATTACTAAAACAATTAAATAATAAGGGGAAATAGGAGGAGAAATAATATGATATTGACATTATTGGTTTTTCTTTTGTGTAGCTCAGTGATGATAATACATCCGATGATTGAGCACACTGCAGTAATAACAATATATTTGTGTTTCTTTCACAGGAAGGTTCAATGGAACTCAATCCTCTCCCCTATGGGGAGGCTGGAGTGTCCTTAAGAACCATTTCGGTGCCTGAGAAGCAGCAGGAGTGGCCTTTTGAGAGAGCAGTGCAGTGACAGCAGGGCAGCTGCTGCACGACCCTCTGGGAGGGAAGAAAAGCTCTCAAAAGAGCTGTATCTGCAAAAAAAGTTACATTCTCCAAGTTAGAAATGTCCTCGTTAGGGAAAATGCCACACTTAGACTGTTTTCTAATAAATTCAACCTGCACAGGAACACCAGCACTGTTGAGACTTGCTGGAATGGCCACTGTTTGTGCTTGTATACTTGTGAGCTTCCTATTGGAAATGGCTCCTGGAAGGTTTTAGCTCCCAAAATCTGGCTTGGGCCACAACTAGTTTACCAGCATAAACAGTGCTATCCCAGTGCCTGGGAGTTTGCTAGGCATTGTTTGCTAGTCTGGAAATTGTTATTGTTATAATTTACAGTTTATTTTAAGTTACACAGTTGATACCCCCACCCACCCACGATCAGGGATTGTTCAAAGATGACCACTGCAAACTTCAGCTTTCAAATTCAGGTGGCAGCTAACATTCTCTACAGATAAAGGCAATTTCTTCATGAAAGTCAAAAAGAGACTTTCAGATTACTTCTGTGAAACAAAATGTGAAGGAATATTTGAAAGCTCATTACTTTGTCCATCTGCTCCATAGATAAGAATGGCTTTTTGAGTATTGTTAATTTACTCTGAGTTTAAGAATGAGGTAATTGTATGAATTATATATATATATGAATAGCAATATTATTTAGGATGGGAGAGTTGGGCTAAATCTGCTTCCTATATGGTGTGGTTTTTTTAAATGTGCATCTTTTATTTTTCTTCCATTTAATAGGAATTTAGTAAGTGCTTAAATGCTTTTTTAGATATTAGATCAAGAGTGCCTTGGGCAACAGCATTTGTTGAATGCAGAGGAAATAACGAATATCTATGAGGAATAATTAACATAAACTATGTTTACAGTGTTTTTTAATTCATGTTTGTGAACCTCTTTGTGAATAACTTAGCTTTTGAAAATGCTTTTGGATTGGTTGTATTTTTTCTGAGCTTTTACAGAACTTGTGCACTAGAAATAGTATTTGATATTTGTTATTTGGCGTTCATGTTTGGTTATTGCATTGTTTAAGACATTTGTGATTGCTGGAAGAGTTTACCTTGGGTGGCCAGTGCCAGAGGAGTGGATGCTGAGTACTAAGCAGATAAACTGCCTGGCAATTGCTTGTGTCAATGAAGGCTGAGCAGCACCTGGGCTCACACAGGTGCTCACAGAGTGGGGGTTTTTAGCCCTCAGCCCTGCAGGTCCCTGCCTGCCAAGCGGGGGAGCAGCTCCTGGGAATGATGGAGCCGGGGAGAGGGCAGTCCCAGCTTTCTGGGAAACAGGGGAAATGGAATTGCAAAGGCTTGTTCAGACAATAAGGCAACTTGAGAGACCCAAGTTCTGTGGCTCTGATTTGGAAATGAGGCAGGAAATAAATGGGAAGGGAGAACTCTGTGGAAATCAGGAAAGCCTCGAGGAGCAGAAGCTGCGGCTATGGAAGTCAGACCAGCAGCACAACCTGCCTGTGGTTTGATGGTCCTCACTCTCATATGGAAGGTAAGCACACTTTTAGTTTATTCTCACTTCGTTTCTACCGTAGGAAAGATGAGTAGGAGTTGCCTCAATTTGAAGGAAATGAGTTTTACATCATTTAGAGATAAGCCTTTTTGAGTAGAGAAAAGCAAACTACCCAAAGTGGTGTTGGAACCTTGCTAACTGGAGATTACTTTTTAAAACAGATTACTCAAATTACCCTTATTACCAGCACAGTGTGAAGAGGGTTCCACTGAATAGTCTCTGCAGGTCCCTTCAAGCTCTGAATTTCCAATTCCCAACAACTACCACAGCTACATAGTTGGGTTTGTACAGCAGCTTGTTTCATTTGTGGACAACTTGCAAAAAGTTAAAAAGCCCTGTACACTGCAGCCAGCAGCAGTGGGAACAGGTGCCTTAGCAAAAAAAAAAAGCATAAGGCAGATATGGGTGATCTTCCTCACTTTGCATTCAAACCTTTTCAAATTTACTGCCTTTTCAGTAGTGCAGACTTGAGCAGTACAAGATGCTGAAGACATGAGTTCTACAGATCAAGATCTCCTCTCCCTCCCTTTTAAAAATCTGATAGGGTTATTCATTGTTGTCCTCATGTTTTTACTATGAGCAAAACCAGTGGACAGTTCTCTTTCCCTTTCCCCTTTAATTTGTGAGGTTATAGACCCCTAGCACAACTGCTTTGTCTTCCTAACTAACAGTATGATTTATACTGCATCGATTTAGTGTTGCACTTAAAAAACGTGAAAGCACAGCTGCTTTTAATAACTGGAGGCTAAAATAGAAAGCTTACTGCACTTTCTGGGGTAATAATGGCAATTTTTACAGTTTCTACAAAATTTTTAAAAGTTGGTATCTGCACTTATGGTGTAGAAGACAAATTTGAAGCAAAAAAGATGTGTTTGGCTAAAGAACATGGACAGTATTTTACATAGTCACTTGTATTAGTTATGCACATCCCTGGATTTATACACATTAGCCATCTTGGTCAAACCTAAAGATTTACTCTTGCTTGCCATAAATTGAAAGGTTCACCACAAGTTGCATTAACCTCTGTCTCATAAACAGGAGAAGAAACAGAAGAAAAAAGTTTTCAATATTATTAAAAGTGAAAGCTGGACCATAAAAACTTAGATATCTTTAACCCTTAAAACCTTTCTTATGCAAAGTCATCCTTCAAGCCTTTAAAATTTTACTTTTAAAGGCTTGTTTTCCATTCCTTTTCTGCTTGTATATGCTAGAAATAAACCCAGCAGCAACCAGCATGTTTTCATGTCTATAGAGGTTTGACTTGTAAATGAAACCAGATAGAGTATTGTAAATGGTAAATATGATACAAGGTGAGAAGCAACTGCAGGGCCCAGGGTGTTATTAACAATATGTGCCTTTAATTATCAGAGAGAAGGTGCAGCCACCCCTGCCAGGCCATTTCACACCACCTCAAACAAGAATGTGCAAGCACCTTGCAGTGAATTGTTAAAACTCTGTAGGCCTGCTCTGTCCTTCAGCAGTCCTTGCCGAGAAGCAAAGCCTTCAATGGGCACACAGACAAACACATGGAATTCCTTTCTGTCTCACAAGCCTTCCTGCTAGTGAGCTTTGAGCCAGGCTGGACTGCTGGAAGAAATGGGGTTTTTTGACAGCACTTTTGATAGAAAGACTCGGGTCATTGGCAGGGAGTTTCCAACCAGTTCATTTCAAAGCACCAAGTTTTGCTGTCAGAGATCACTTTAGAGTCATGTTTTAATTGTATTCAAGTAATTGGCAGTGGCTTTCTGCTCCCTTCTGCGTGTGCCCAAGCACAGCAGGGATGTGTTGGAGCAGGACATCTGTGCTGTCTGATCTGGGGACTCCAGTCCCCATCAAAGAGCAGCAATGGGGTGTATTCTAATGTGTGCCAGTGATAAGGCCTGTGTGAAATGCCCTGCAAAGATACCTTCTCCTGTGCCCCTCCCTGGCAACACCCTCTTTTTCACTTCATGCTGGTCGTAACTTGCTTTCTTTGTTTTTGGTTGTTGGTGGTTTTGGGGTCTTTTGATAAATAGGGTGTTTTGAACAAGAAGCAGCAGAATTTCTTTTGTCAGGTTTGTGCCATCAAAAGTACACCAAACAAGGAGAACTTTTCCCTGCAATTAGTGAGAGATGGTTTTTTGTAGCTGTAGTGTAACCTTAACAAGTGGAATGCCTGGGCTGATTTTAGTGGAACTGCTTGGTGCATATTTCACTTATACCTGCCTTCATTTAAACAAAAAATACAAAAGAAATTTCTAGAGGACTACTTACATAAAACTTTCATCTGACTGAGTCATATTTTGTAGCAACCTCCAGCAGAATTTCTGAGAATTTAATAGTACAGACTGGACAGGTAAACATAAAGATGTATAAGTAATGTAGAAAAAACTGTGTTTCACATACTCTGGTAAACATAGTTCTTGTGTATGTAGAATCATAGAATGGTTTTAGTTGGAAGGAACCTTGAAGATCATCTATTTCAAACTCCTTGCCACGGGTAAGGACAACTTCCACTAGGCCAGGATGTTCACAGTCCAGTCCTACCTTGTGCAAACATTTTGGTTTTTTCATTATTATAGACAGCAAAATCAATTCCATGAAATAAAGCAAAGTCCAGCTCCCTCTCTTTTCCACAGAATGCAAAAGAGTTGCCGCTGTTAGCACTACAAAAATAATCAAAGGAATCAAACCTGTTTAGTCAGTGAGGCTTTCAGTTACTACTGAGGAGAGTGTTGTTTTCTAGGGGGGAAAAAAATTTTACATTGTTTATTCCATCACCTTTAATAGTTGGAAATAATTTAATATTTTCACAAGGAGCCCTTCTTCATCTAGCAGAGGTTTTGAAATGCTCTGCTATACTGGTGTCCACACAGTTTTGTTAAGCAGCCATGTGACCTATTTAGAAGTTGGCCACGATGCTTTGTGCTTCTTGGGGCTCAAGCCCAGACCATTCAGGAGGTTTCAGAAGTGTTGCTGATCACTTCTAAACCAAATTAATTCTTGTGTAACAATTTACAGATCCTCATTTTACTTGCTCTGTGCTATAGATACTGTGCTGCTATTCTCTTCTACCATGCAATTTCTTTATAACCAAAACTCCAGATTTAGATCCCTTTTGTGTTAACAAAGGAATTCCTTTTACAGTCTCATCCAGATTCTTTTAAGGGCTGTAATTCCACAGTTGCATGTTATTCTGGGCTTGCAAAGTGCCTTCTGACAGTAAAAGTTGCTCTGGGATTCTAACAGAACAGATGAGCATAGACCTAGTGCCTGCAAGTCATGTCAGAAGAGAAGTGCTGTCTGAATAACAGAGGAGGGAAATAATCTGGCATTCTTCAGTCCAGATCTGCAGTTTCAGCAGCAGATGGCTCAGATGGGTGCATGAATAGGGACATTGTTCCTCCCTCAGCCTCATTACACCTAGGCAGTCTGTCTGTGCCCTCTCACAGGCACCCCATTGTCACCCCAGAACACGTCTTGATCACTTTGTATAATCCTGGCATTAAATAAGTGCATTTTTTAGTGGGGTTATGGTGAGGATGTTTAACAAGTTCTGATTAACAAATTCCAAATTCTGATCTTACCTCAAATATTTATCAAGAATTTATTTATCATGTCTAAGTTTTGATTCTTAGCACCTTGAGACATTCTGGTGACTCGGGAGGCTGGGTTTTCTTTCTTAAATGCATATTGAATTCCAAGAACACTGATAGACCCTGATGATAGAAAACCACTCTGTAAACATCAGAAATATTCTCATTAAAATAATGATATTGCAAAAAAAAGGATTTATCAACTTCTTGGAAATACATAGATTCAGTATTAGAGGGAGGAGGTTACAGAGTCATGGATTGTGCTGAGTTGGAAGGGATTCATCAGGATTGCTGAGTCCAACTCCTGGCCCTGTATAGCACCAAGCCCAAGAGAGTTCAAGAAGCATTTGGACAATGCTGTCAGGCACATGGTGTGACTCTTGGGGATGGTGCTTCCCTGGGGAGCCTGTTCCAGTGTGCAACCACCCTCTGGGTGGAAAACCTTTCCCTGAGATCTCTCTGATCTGATATCCCAATGCCCAGCTTTAATTTAGGAACAGGACTGAAAGGGAAACAGGGAACTTACACAACTGAAATTAGGGCATAGCATGTTTAAGGTTTTAAAAAAAAAAAATTAAAGCTATATTCCATTCAGGACATGCATTTATTATGAACTGGGGGAAGGGCAGGGGGAGCTACCTTTCACAAGGTAAAATACCTGCTAGTTTTAGATTTTATTAAACCCCTCAAATTTCTATTTCAAGCTTATTTGTAATGCATTTGTTTAAGAAGCTGAGTCAGTTTCTGGGATTTGTAGTGACTTGAATTTTTAAGGGTTTGCTTTCAGATATGTATTTTCAGGAACACCCAGTATGGGCAAAAAGAAACAAATCGGGAAAAAAAGAGAGACTGAGGGATGCGTTGCCATGGCATAGAAGAGAAGGTGGCCACCAGCTGCAGTAAAAGAGGGCTCTGTAGAGTATTTGGATCTGTTGTTTTTGACATGGGCCATCACAGAAGGCTGGTTTCTCCTAGAAATCCTAAATGGATTCTTTCTTTGCAGTAAGCTCCTGATCAGCTTATGCTAGTGGAATTGAGATGAAGGGACTTTGTTCTACAAATTTAGGCTAACCAAACAAAAGGGAAATGGGACTCCTTGGTCACAGGATACTTATTTATCAGGATAATTAAATCAATTCTAGAAATGTTGACAGGAGTCACAGGATTTGGAAAACTGGATGTTATTTGGCACATTTTACTAACAAGCATTTTGGTTACTGCCAATAAAGGCCATGGTTTTTTCCCAATGTGCAGGTATTTCCTAGGAAGCCAACTGAGAAAATGAAGCAGGTTTGCATGTGCTCATTGCAAATATGATTGGCACCAAAATTGGGTTGTGTGTTAGTGGAGAAAATAGCTGAAAATTTAACTTTAGGTGGAAGTTATCCAGAACACTTATAGATGGTTTGGCACCTTTTTATGGCCTTTTGGTTCAACTCTTCAGATTGTTTCCATACCAATGCCAGATAAGGCCACCAGTTTCCCACTGATGATGAATTTATGGCAAACCTGCAGCTGTGAGCCATGCTGAGCTGTCTGCTCTTCTCTTGTGAGCCGGGTGAAATGTGCAAAAATCCTGTCCTGTGATGCAGCTCTCATTTCATGGGCAAAGAAAGGGCGTTCATTGAGAGGGCAGGAGGTGAGATGGAAGCATGACTGGAGCCAGCAGGAAGGTCTTGGAAGGAAGTCATGAGCTCAGTGACAATCCTTGTATCTGTTCTTAAAAATATTTGCACTGGAATTAGGGACACTTATAACTGAACAGATGTCTGATCCAAGCCTTCATTGACTTTATTAATATTACAATTAATGATTCTGTTTATTGCTCTGTTCTGGCCAAAAACTAGTCAATTAAGAAAAATAAAAATCACTTCACAGAGTTCATCCTTAGTCATGAAAGAAGACACTTTGTATCTTCCCTTGCTAAGGCACTTCATTCTCTGCCCCTGGTGCTAATGGGAGGAGAACATTAGGAAGCATTCCAGGCTCCTCATAAGGCACTGTCTGGTGGCAGGACCTGTCTATCTGAGAACGTATCTGCTTCTCTCAGAATCCTCAGTTTCCTGTCTGTAGGATATATTAAGTAGGTTTTAATGACAACTCCAGACTAGTGGAGGCTGGTGCTCAGCAATTTGCAGCCACATAGGTTATGCCAAATTCAAAGAAACCACAAGTCTGGAGCTGAATGGCAAGCTAGAGGGAGATGTGGCTGGGCTGAGTATTAACCAAAGAAAGTGGATATAGCAGCAGCCGTTTGAACACTAGGGTTAGGTTGGCTTTTACTACAAAAAAATTCCATTTGGATTCACAGCTAAAAATGTCACTGCTGTGTGCACTCACTCCGGCTCAGAACGAGCTGTCAGTGGAAAATCCGATCTTCTGGAATTCCCTTGTGCTTTTTCCCCACACAGAATCCTGGAACCCTCAGAGGTGGTGCAGAGGCACAGAACAATGCGATTTTTATGCAGTCACACAACGTGCATGGCCAAAATGTCTTCTGCATATAAATAATGCAGATGCCCCCTTTGCAAAGATACAAGGAATAACGAAGTGCAGTTCTGAAATGCTACAGCAAAAAGCTGTGTTTTCAATTTGGAATGAGAGCTGGGAGCATGTGAAGAATAAATGAAATGGAGAGATTAAGCAAGAGTATAAGGCTTTAGTGACAATGTCAGATGCCCAGGGGACAAGAATGAAGCAAGGACAGAAATCAAGGATAGAAATGGTTTACATAAATTGAAGTAGTAGGTCTAAGAAGTCCAGAAGATTATAAAAGCTAAAATAGCACAAAGAGTATTGAAAGACCAATGACTGGAGGAGCAGATGGGGAATTGAGATTTGAGGGCTGAAAGCAGCCAAGATAATAAGCAACCAACAACGAAGTGAGGGAAGACAATTGGAGGTAGTGGCTTGGAAGGCTGAAGATACTGGGTAAAAGGAAGTGGAAAGGGAATGCTGAGATTTAGAGAGTGAAATCAAACACTTCAGTGTTTAGCCTTGTGAAACTAAAGGTGACTACAAGTCAAAGTCACAAGTATTGATTTGAGGTGTCAAAATGTTAGAAAGGACCAGCGTGTTTCATAGGAAGAGCTTATGTGTGACCTGAGTAACCAAGCACAGTCCTTATAATGGGAAAAACTAAAGTGTAGCTTGAAGTAATCCTGAACTCAGGATTATTTGGCCCAAACATTTATGATGTAAGCATTCTTCTTTAAAAAAAATAGTATTTTGTACCTTCAGCAGCTCTGCAAACACAGCTGTTGGGCACAGGCTTTAATTATATTTAAATCAGTGTATTGGTGCTAGCTTGATGGTTAGAAGATACCTACCAATTATTTTCTTTTTTTACTTGAAAGCCTTTTATTTAACAGAAAAGTCAAAATGAGCTGGTATTTCCAGTTCAGACTAAATCAGCTCAGTAAAACTATGTCCTTTCAGATGTTTCTTCACCAGATAGAAAACATCTTGCAGTCTCTGAATGTTACAAAATGGGTAAATAAGGAAAGAGGAGTTTTGTCTGAAGGTCTGGATGTTTCTAAATATGAGTAATTTTTTTCCTAGTGATAAAAGCTATTCCTATGTTGATTCCTGCACAACAGCCCTGCTGTTTGGTTGTGTGAACACATGTATGATTTTCAACAACCAAATGCAATGCAAATTATTGATGCACACCATATCCGTAATGGAAAGGTTAGTAATGATCTTCTGTTTCTCCTCTTCAGGAGAATTCTTGCTAAAACTTTGGATCTGGGGGGTTGATGGGGAAGGTTTTGGTTGCTGTTGGTTTTTTGAGGGTTTTATTCATCAGGAGACAGCTTCTGCTTCTTCTATGGTAACCTTATGGTAACTTATTTCTATGGTAACCTAACAAAAATCCCTCATGGGCTCAAATTTTGGGAAGTGGTGTCCGAAACAATTCCAGTATGCATGGTGCTTCAAATGACTGGTAAATCCTCTAAAGACTTGAAAATTATCTTTTAATAGAGATTTGCATTTCACCTGCTGAGAATTCCATAACGGAAGCACCCAAAGAAAAATGTGCTTGAGTACTATGAGAGAGCATTTTCATCAGCAATTAAAGCACCATGGTCTCTTCAGAGGACAGTCAGGAAGATGAGCATCTCACTTCAGAAAACCACAGTGAAACCACTGGACAGTTGGAAATTTCAGGGAAAACTAATTTTATACTCCAGTGTATGAAATGTAGTTATTAATAGTGTGTGGTGGCAGTGGTGAGAATGACATCAAGGTGACAGGATGCTGAGGAAGAATTCAGAAAAACCTGACTAGACATTTGGGCAAAACACTCTTCTTTCTCTTTTTTTTGATAATTTTTCCAGTCAACCTGGTGTGGACTTCTCTGAAAATTTTCAGAGGCTTTCAGTGATTACAAAGTATGTATCTTTTGCTTGCAATGGGATACAGAAACTACACTTAAAAAATAAATAAATATCAAAGTTATTCCTTGTTTTTTCAGGGAAAATAGTCTTCTTCTTGCCCCTACCCTCCTGTAACTCTAGAATCTGAAGCTCCAGTGCCTATTCTACCTCATCTGTGATATCTAATTAATGGGGTGAGAATGAAAAATGGGGCTGTGTTGTGGGGGAGCTTCTTCCCAGATGTGTAGTCAGATGCCAGTTTCTGCTTCAGTAAAATGCAAGTTCTCTCTGTTTCCACTGTTGTTCCAGTCAGCCATTGGAATGATTTCTAATTGTTCCCCTCTTGGTTTTAGAAGGTGTGATGAGTACAGCATTTTATTCATAATTGCCCTCCATTTCAGTGTTTGCCCACTAATGCTCTGCCTGTAGGTGATGTTTCTCTGATTTCCAAAGAGCTGTAGGCCTCCTGCTAAGGACCCTGACTCCCTTTAGGGATGCTTTGACATAGGAGTGAAAAACATTAATAACAACTAGATAATACTGGGTTTATTTATAAGAACCTTTGCCTCAAAAATAACCCACTTTATGAGCTCTGGGACAGCATCTCCTGCTCTCTGATATCACTCTGCAGTCTTTGACAAGATTTCATTATTAACTGATCATTTCCATTTTGCTCTGGAAAAGGGATAGTGAAAAATAAGAGTAAACCAACTACATAAAAAGAAGTTTTAAAATAATGGAAAATAATATCTAAATAAGTTGGGTTTGCTCTATTTTAACAGATTCGTAGTTACATTTTATTAATTCAGGTTATTTCACTTTTTGATGTGAAAAATGTCTTGCTTTCTTCTGCTCCTTCCAGCAATTTAACATCACTGTGAGACTGTTTGGTCCTGCTTTGGGGTAATGGAAATACTTGCTGGCATGCAAAACCATGCTGTGTATGTGCTCTGGAGGATGACTGCTTTAGAAGATGCAGTGAGGATGAGGCAATGATATAAAATTGCAGCTCATTTTTTTCGTTGTCAAGTTCTAGTGCCTCCTTTTAGGCCTATTGTTAGAGTTTTGATAGATTTCATTGAAGATTACACACTGGTGCAACAGCTTTTTGATCAAAAATTGTCTTTACTTGGTTGGAATGGAATTCAGGCTTAAACTCAAAGAAAAACTCAAATTCCAAGACAAGTTCAGAAAATCATGCAAATCTGCAGCTAGCACACTTTAAGAGTTTGAAATGATAAAGACCACACAAATTGTTTCATGAAAGATCTTCAAGCAAAGCTTCATTTTTTTCCCTTTGGAGAACTGGAATTTCTTCATCTTAATGAAATCCTTTTCTATGGCACTGGTCTTTTTCATTTCCTCCCATAAAATAAAAAAATTACCCCCCCCCCCTTTTTTTTCCAGCTGTAATCTACTCTGCAAATACAAACAAATGCACACACTTCTTGAACTCTTACCAAAGTTAAAAACCCATCTTGGAGCTGTTGCAGCACTGGAATCGGAGGTGAATGTAGGAAAGGAAGACTTTGTATCCAAGGAGGCTGCTTGCTTCTGTGCTGGAATTGTCCAGCAAAAGAGGGAAAAGGATCTTTTGTTAATACAAAACATGAAGCCACTTTTTTAGTTCATTATTTGGTTCAATCTAAAGTGTTCTAACAGTTGTACAAAGTGAGGTTTTTATACATACACCAGAAATTCAGATGTAAGTGTGGAGCAATTTGGGTTTTTTCTATCTAACCTCAGTGATTAACAGGTGGACAACATCTGACTTTCGTATATTTTAAAAAATCTAGAAATGTTTAGTCTATTCATGTAGAGTATTAAGAAAAAGATCCCCTCATTTTCAAAAAACGTTTCTGCATGAAATTTTGATGCTTCTGTATATGTGTTGTTCTGGGGTTAGGCAGAGCAATTTAGCTTAGAGCTGCCAATTGAAACATGAAGTATTCAGCAAAAAATGCGCATCTCTAATCTGACATGGTTTTCAGACAAGCATCTGCACTTTGTTTTGTTGTGGTATTTAGATACATATTTGACTTCTTTTCCTCAGCAAGTCCAATTTTTCTTTCATAGTTAAAACTGGCATCTGAGTTTCCAATACACAGACTGGTCTGGACAGGAAGCCCTGCAGGTTAATTTGGACTGGAGTTGGCCAGATCCAAAAAGATGATCATCAATGTGTGGCTAAAGCCCCTGACCATGGGTAGGATATATATTTTCATTTGGTGCACAAAGCAGAATGTTTCTGAATGTTTTGTAAATATTTGGGACTTGTGCTGTAGTTTGCAAAGCTGTTTGTAGAAACTCTCCACAACAGACACACCCAGATCACCAACCCTGTCTGCTGGACCCAGAGCCAGGAATCCTATGCTTTTCCTGCCTGTGCCCTAGTTTTGGATTAGTTCTAACTTCTTTTTTTTTTTTCCTTGTAAATCTCCACAAACCTTTGTATCCTATATCTTAACCCATCCATAGTTTAAGATTCCTGCTTTATAAAAAAAAAAACCAAACAAACAAACCAGTGAATGGGGTGATTTTAAAGTGGTTTCTTTGTACTGAGAACTCGTGATTATACAAGTAAAACCCAAGTTTGTCCACTTAGCTTTGCTTTGCATGGGAGGAAATGTACAAAGCAGTGTGACACCGACTGCAGGGATGTTATTGAGTCCCCCCATTGCTGCTTCTGCAGGAATCCCTTTTCCCTGTTGTCCCTGTAGAACTGGAGGCTGCAGGTCCTGCTGAGGGTGAGGAGGGTGCTGAGTGGGCAAACACGGAAAGCTCCCAGCAGGGCAGGGACGGGGTGAGGGTGCCAGAGAGCCTGGAAGGCTGCCAGGAAAAGGGATGGGGCAGCTTGGGAGCAGTGTGGTGATGTCCCCTACAGCACAGCGCAGCGAGGCAGGAGTGGGGGAGTGGGGAAGGAGAAGTCTGCAAATCTTTCATGGAAAAACACCCTGCTCTTTCCAGCTAGCTCAATGGCTTCCCTTCATTAACTTGGATAATTTGTTTTATCCTATGTGATTTTGAAGATGAAGTGCCATACCTGGCCTCTAGCTCAGTAAATCTTAAACTTATATCAGTTAGACCCGTGGAACAAAATCATTTCTATATAAAGCAGCATTTTATGTGCTAACACGGATATGGAAAGCTGGGGAAGGAAAATATGAGTTCTGATACTTGAGCTCCTTGAAATCCTACAAGCGTAGCTATGGTGTATTTCAAATAACTGCCTAACTGAGAAAAAATGGGTTTTATTATTCAAAGCCTTGCTACCTGATTTGAATTTATAACTGTCTAAATGTGCTGTGTGTTTGAATTACAAGGCATGTGTGTATATTAGAGCTGGCGACTGTGGGAAGCAAGTAACAGTGATACACAAGGTAAAGAATGATCAAAACCAGGAGCTGATGTGACCAGTGGACTGTAAGAGATGTAAGTAGTTTGAGTGCTTGTCATCTGTCCACATGATCCCTAATGCTGGCAGCCTGTGGAAAGTGATGCGTGGGAAACCAGTGCAAAGTGCTGATTTATTTTATGCTAATGGGGAAAAGTCCATATTGTTCAAATTAAATCCTAAAGCAGAAACAAATCATCCAGCCAAAGCCCATCCTATGGAGTTTCATTGAAACAGTTAGTGGTCTCTTTCATGACCTCAAAGTAAAAATTAAACAATGTTAGGGGCTGCTGTTTTCAAGTGCTTCTGGCTGCTGAAAGCAGCTGAGATTCTCCTACAGATGGCTATTTAAGTTAAAAGCCAAATGGGGAGATCACAGCAATTAGTGTGCATTGGCTTCTGACTGCACCAGAGTGAATAATGTGGGAGAAGGGAGCCAGGACTCTGCCTCGGCCTGTGCTTTTTCCCACCAGAGGCTGAGTACCAGCAGTTCTTCTCAATTAAAAAAAAAAAAAAATAGAGAGCAGGGGGAATTTCTTGCTGCTGCTTCACTTGAACAAAATAAAAGAGATTTTGAACAAAATAGAAGAGATTATGCAAAGATAGACTAAAGTGGGAGTGGGAGGAAAGAAAAAAAATATTTCAAAGAGAACAGCCCACTTCAGGGCTCTCCAACTGGATCTGTAGGACAATGTTTCTCCTACTTTTGCCATAGACTGCCTCCCCAGAGGCTCACTGCAGGCTTGATGCTCTCCCAGGCTTTTTTTTTTTAAAATGCAGCCTGAGGCCTAGGAAAGTGCAATAAGACTTCAGTATTTTTATTTAAAAAGAACTGAAGAGAGAAGTGATTTATCAGCTTGGAGCTTTAGAATTTCCTGAGGAAAAACAGAGGGGCAGAAGGCTTATAAATTAACTATTTTTTTACTCGTTTGTGCAAGAGATACAAAACTAGACAAGAGTATAGCTCCCATTTCACTAAAATCCTTGCAACATTGTTCTGTGAGGTGCTTTCATCCTCACTTCTGAAGGTCCTGAATGTTCCGGAAGTTTCGAGCTGTCCACTGGAATGACTTGGAGCAGTGAGATGACATTGGAAGATACTGATCAGAGAACTGGTCTCAGATTTCAAGTCAGAAAGTGTCTCTGGAGAATGGTCAAGAACAAAACTGGCATTTTTTCCTTCAGGTCTTTTTCTTAGGGTGAATGGAAAACAATGGCAACATGTTTGTGTGTCATGGTCTTTGTTGAAGCAGACACTCAGCTTTTGCCTCTCCCAGATGGAGTGATGGAAATGTGATTGCCTTTTGCTCTTCTGGGGCTTGTCATTACCACCTTGGGACTAGTAATCTGTAAATTAGAATTTATTCTGTTGGTGCTCCAGTGAAAAGGTTTATTGGTGAAAAATTAAAAATGGGGATTGCTTTCTACACTGCTATTATAGCCTCCTTAAAAATGAGGAATGAGGAGCCACAGCTAATAAATCCAGAGGAGGAATGCTCCTAATATTGTGTGAAGCGAGGTTAGGGGACAGTGCTCAGTAATCTTGGAGTGGTCAGGATGATGGGGTAGATTCCTGAGGTCTGGTAGCCAGCCAGGAGAAGCCAACCTTCACCAATCCTTTTCCAATGTAATGTCTGGCTTGGTGGAGGAGAGCAGAGCAGTGGATGTCGTTTACCTCAACCTGAGCAAGGCTCTTGACTTTGTCTCCCAAAATGTCCTCATGGAAGAGCTGCTGAAATACAGACTGAGAAAGTGGGTTGAGAACCAGCTGAGGCACCGGCCTCAGAGGGTTGGGACCAGCAGCTCCAGGTCCAGCTGGAAGCCAAGGGGGTACCCCAGGGGTCAGTTCTGGGCCTGTGTCAGTGCAGAATCAGAAACGTGAAATGTCCTGCCCCTTGATGGCATCTGACAACTCTGTGTCCCTATACAAGGGTGGTGCAAGGGGACAGAAACTGAATTGATGCCCAGGGCACAGCCAAACTACCTCAGGATTTCACAGCACAGATCACTTCAAGCAAAGATTGCTGGGGTCACAGGGGGAAGCAACATTTGTGTGGCAGAAAGTCTCAAGCTGATTGTAAACTGAGAGAATAGAATAAATGGATGCCAGCCAGCTGTGGGAGCTGGTGACAAAGACAAGAGGCTGTGGAGCTGACCCTTAACACTGGCAGTTGCAGTTGCCTGGCACAAAACCTCCCCTATTGCTGCAAGAGAGAGACTGGGAACAACTGCTGGTGCCAGCAGGGGTTTGGGGAGAAGCCAAGCCAAGCTGCATTTCCATCGGAATTTATTTACTCACAGACCCAATGAAATACAAATCAGGGAGCTCAGTGAGGCCGTGGGCACCAGAACTGAGGGGTCTGCTCCACTTCAGGCAGGACACGAGGCTGTTTGAGACCCTGGCTGCTTGTGGGGGCAAGTACAGCATCAACACCAGCTCTCTGTAGGGCTTGGAACCAAGGGGATCATTCATTGTTGTCAGGACAACTGAAGGTGCAGTCTCAGCCTACCTGCTTTCCTCTCAGCTGGAATGGCCTTTCCAGCCACCTTCTCTATGGTATGTTTTGGGAAAGAATCACAACACCCTGACCTAACCATTTCTTTGAAAAAATCTGAGAAGTGTCTGAATATTTAGGATAACATATGCTTCTTTATATTAAAATAATGTCCCAAAGTGACACAGTCTTCACACAGCAGTGTAGTGATGCATTTGCCCAAATTCTGCAAGTCTCTGAGGTGGACAGTTTTGAGCAGGAATTGTATATGCACGTTTTGGACTGGAAATTATTCTCTACAGTGCAAAACAGACACATCCCCCACCCCTTCTTTTTCCTATGAACTCCAAATCCAGTGGCTGTTCAATATGTTAATAAACATACAGAGACTATGGGGTTAAAGAAACCTTTCTGCAACTTGGTGATTGGGAGTATTGAGCATCCTATATCTGTGTTAGCATTAATGCTATTTTAATGCAATTTGTGATTGAAATTCAGATGAATGACAGAAAAAGGATAATTCAGGGATAAATTAAAATCAGTTATGCCTGTAACACCAGCTGTTTCTAAATGAGCTTGAGGTGTTTGGGAATATACAAGCAGTGTGTTGACTGAGATGAGTTGTAGAGATTAACAGTCCCTCATGCTTTGAGGGTGTTGGAGGCAATTTTTGATTTGCAAGAGTGTAATTTTTTGTTATAGATGTATATATGCTATATGGACTATCAGAAATCTTCAGGGAGAGTAGCGAAATAATTCCTTTATGTCTGTTATATAAAGAAATATAACTGCAGAAAGCAAATCCACAACGTTACACATCATCTGTGAAGGTGAGCCCGTGGGTCTGCAGAACTTCTGAAAAATGCTAAACACAACATAAAGCAAACATAAATGATAAACTCATTAATAATGTATTTGCACATTCCTTTCTATTTTTGCAGTAGTTTATAGAAAGGAGAGTAACAGCTGATAAATGATAGCTTTAAAAATTTTTTTTTAAAATAAAATAAATAGCTATCTTAAAGTGAAATGAAGCCATGGGATGACACATTCAGCAATGTACACTGAAGAAGGAAGCCAGAGCAGAAGGAAGTTGACACAACCCACACTGGAGGGCAGTGTTGGCTGCCAGAATTACTGTCAGTCCCTGTCAGCCCCGACGGGTTTGGGCAGCCTGGATTTTGGAAAGGCTGGGTGCCCCATTCAGGGGTCTCTGTGTTTTGAAAAGTTAAGTATACAGGTATCTGCCTCGTATGCTTAGACATCATATGTAAAAATTACTTTTTTTTTTTTCCCCTTCAAGAGGAACTTTGGTGTGACTGTTGTCCTTATCCACAGCAGTACCTGAAAGGTTTTTGTGAAAGTGGCATAGGCTGCTATCTTGAAGCTTCAGTCATGCACTTCAGCCTAGGTTTAACACAACTGATGTATGGAATAAAAAACTTCCAGATGCAAATTATTTGAAGGACCACTTTGCTACATGTGAAGAACAACACACATTGTAACAACACAATCCCAGGTGAAAGGGATTACCTTTATTTGTCTAGCTGAAACAAGTTGTCCTGCTAAACATCAAACATCTGCAAAACAGCTGAAGGTAAATATCTTATTTACCTATTAAGGTAAGTATCTTGATACAGAACCTCATGTTTAAAGGGAAATGTCACTGTTAAGAAAAAGAAATAAAAATTCAAGAGCATAAATGTCTTTATTAGAGAAAAATATGCAGCTAAGAAGCAAAATGGTTTATTTAGCAAACATGTTACAGAAGTAGTAACTCTCATACTAAAAAAATAAGCCAGAAACCAAAAAGGGAGTAAACATCTTGTTCTGTGGCTTTATCAGCTGATGACTGGTGATTGATTTCCTTCTCCCTAGACATGTCACATTGATTTGTACTTCTCAGCCTGCGAGTCAGAGGTGGTTTAAAGTCTCTGTTGAACATGTTACACTTAGGTATTTGTCAGAAGCTCTCTTGCCTACCTCTACCAACAAACAAATTGGTGTTTCCAGGTGCTGGTCCAGCGTAGCTTTTGCAGGATTTTTATTACTTGTGTAAATAGGTTGAGAAGGATATTCTCACTAGCAATACCAAATCCTTCCTTCAAACATTGTGCACTGCTGTGAGTGGCTGTGGTACAGGAATACACACATTTACATATCAACCTGGCAGCCAGTACTACTAACACCTTCACAAAATGCTGCCAAAAGTGAAAATGGGCCATCAACATCACAGCTATGGGAAGGTGTAAGTACCAATATCAATTTCCCTTAGCAGCAGGATTCTCTGTAAATAGAATCAAGCAGAATCTGTCAGAAATCAGGGGGGTTTTGGGGTTTTTTTTTTAGAAACAATTACTAATAGTGTGACTTTTCTACCCTTTTCCAAGTCAAAGTATTTTGAGACATATCAAATGAGCGATGGAAAATACTGAAGGTTTTCTAGTTAGCATTTCACATTCTGTTAATACACAGGATTTTTGGTAGCAACTATCTCAGTAAGGGGCTTTTTTTAATAGCTTTTTTTTTAAATAATAGTTTGAGAGATTCTTTCACATTTCCATTCTCCTGTTGCTTTTGGTGAGCATTGTAGTGTAAGACCATAAGGATCTGTGTCCACTAGGAATGGACGTAGTACACTGGTAGAGATGGAAATTCTCTCTTCCCCAAATTTAGAAGAGGCGTTCTCTGTCCTCCATGTATAAAACTGCATTTCAGGTGGCTGCTCATGCTCATTTGGAAATCCTTTCTATTACCTTTACACAGCCTAGCCTTGGACTGGGTCTCTGATTTCTCTCTTCTCTGATCTTAATTCTTCAAATGCTTTTGTCTTAGGAAAACCTACTGTCAGTTGTGAATGAAGATGAATTTCCTTACCAAGAGAAACTTGTGCTCACACCAGGACTCCACATATGAACCTCCTTACCAAGTTTGCCCTTAGCTCAGCATTGCCCATTCCCCAGGGCAGAAGGGACAGGTTCTCTTGGTCCTGGTGTAACCCAAGCTCTGCTGACACCTTGCTCATCTCTTACCCAAGGCCACTGACTCACTTACAACACACCCCTGATCCTGGGGCCTGATCAGCCCCCAGTACAAGAATATAAGTTTCTCTCACTAAATTAGTCCCCAAATAGGTCTGAATTCCTTTAAAACAGGTTAATTATCTATCAAGTGCCTTAATCTTGTCCCTGTTTCCATCTTGGCTTAGGTCATCTGAGTACATACTACTCCTTCAGAAGCAGGACTCACCATGCATTCCTAGTCTGCCACTGTCTCTTGTGTTCTTCCATGTGGGATCCAAATGCCATTTCTCAACACTTTGATATCCTGGTGCTTTGTGCTGATGTGCCTTTGAAAATAACAAAATATAGTAAGGATTGTTAGAAGACTCCTTAGGAGGACTCTCCTCCATTTCTATACACTAAAACACTCACTTCAGATCCTAAGAACAGAGACATTTCATTCCAATGGAGTTAATTCAAGCAGAGAACTAAGCTGAAAACCTTTTTAATGATTTACTCTGTTGTGTCTTGGTGCTCCATTTGGATAATTAGGTACAGCTTCCTGATGGAAATCAGGCAGTCCTCAATGGCAGTCTGGGTGTCTGCTGATTTCCAGAACAGGTGTAAAAGAGTAAGAAAAAACCTGGAGTCCTCAGTAATGGAGAACTTTGTTTTTAGGTGAATTCAAGCTTTCTGGCTTGTATATACAGAAGTTGTTTCCACATTGAAAAAGCTCTCCACTCCCTGTCCCTGTTGTACGAAACTATGTGTAGTTTGCTTTAATTGCTGTGTAATTGATTCCTAATGATAATACCTTCTTTATGGTCACTGCCTGTGCTGCAAGTCAGAAAGAAGCCTTTACACTAAGCTAGTCCTGCAAAAGCCTTTTTGATCCTTTTCAAGTCTAGCTGTAAACAATGAAAGAATCCATTTTCTCAGACTTCAAATGGTCCAGGACAACCTTCCCTTCCTTCATTATCTGGAGACAAGGCTTTCATTTTGTAGCCAAATAAGCATCAAAGGATCACAAACTTGGAAACGGCAAGTTATGGAGGATTATGTGGAATGACTGCAATGAACCCTTTTATTATTATTATTATTATTATGAGAGTCAGTGCAATACTCCTTTGGCAGCTCCCAGTTCAGCATTTGTAATAGACAGAGACACTGGTAAGTGAAACATTATGGGATTCATTAAGTGTAATTTTATAGGTTGTAACTAAAACCATTGACACTCAATAGAAATTTTTAATACAATGCCTTTTGTTGAACATTATATTGAAAATTGTATGTATATTCAAGAGAGTTTGGTCATGGTTATGTTTCTGTTAACAATGATTAAGGGCAAAATAACATTTCTTTTACCACATAGTTCAACAAATTAACTGCACAGAGAGACTGAATTCTAATCCAAGAACTATTTCCACGTAAGCAAGGAACAATTGCTAAATACTGCTGAGCCAGCCAACAGGGAATGAATGTGTGCCAGAGAAGCAACAAATGAAACCCTGCCCTGTACACTGCTGTATGAACCATTGGCAACATCACAACTCTGGGTGTTCCTAATGGGGTGCCAGAAATTTTTCTTCTTGCCTGGTGGTCAGGGAAGATGCAGAGCACTGCCTTGCTGGCTGAATGAAAATGCAGTTTTTCTCCTTTCAACATGTTTTGCAGAGGCAAGAAGAGGAGGAAGAGAATGAGCATGGGAGTAGAGAGAATCTTGATTTATGAACTCCCTTTTGAAGGACAGGAACCCCTTAGGGTCAGTCAGGGCCTTGAAGTAATTTCTTATGCAAACCAACCTGAGCTCAAAGCCAATACAAAATATTTCTTTTTAAAAGCCCTCCAGCTCTTAGTAAGATCATGACATTTGCAGGGACAGGTGAGCTGATGTGAGAAGAAAACACTGTGGTGTCACTGCTTCAGGGCTTGTCTCTCTCAGTGCCATGGGGGTAAGAACCTGGCAAAGGCTTCCTGGCATCTCCAGGTGAGAACATCTCATTCCTCTCTAGAATTTTGTCATATTTTAGGGAAGGACAATGCACAACTGAGGAACCACCATACTGGAGCCTGAGACCATCCAAACCTTGTTAAACCAAGCAGAATCTAATCAGAAGGGCAGCTGAACCTTTGCCCTGCCATACTGTTTCCTATCTGTAAGAGCTGGACCTGGACTGAAATGGTCTGTGTGCTTAAAGAGGTGGCAGATGACAATTTCTGTAGGTGCTAAGCTCTTAAAACAAATAATGATCACAGCGTCAGGTCCTGTTGAAATGCTCAATACTGCATCTCAGAAGAGAAGAGATTAGCACTACACAGCAGAGCATTTGCAGAAATAACATAAATAATCCCCTGATGGCTCCTAGAGGGTGAAACAAAATCAGCCTTCCTGGGAGAAACAATGATCCCCTCCTGACCATGAGCTGCTGATAATCCACCTGCACTGTGCTCTGGTGAGCCAAGCTCTGTTTCACATGCCTGACACAGATTAATCCAGAGATTCCCTAAAGCTGAGGAAGTACCTGGCAGTACAAGAAACTCTCCACACCTGCTCCTAACCCCACGTGAGCCAACAGTGCCTCCTAATCCATGGGGCTGGGGCTGGTATTTACTCCAGTGCCAAGCCCTAGGGTGCAGAACTCAGGAAAGCAGACACAGGAAACTCCAGACCAGCAGCTTCTCTTCCAAAGGCCCTCTCCTGTTTTTTTACAGTTCTGTATTTGGCCAAACTTATTTCTATATACCTTCACTGGACTTGTTTATACCTCTTCTTTTTGCCTTTCTTCATCGAGCCACAGACAAAAACTGCTCTAATGGAACATGGAAGCTGCTTGGACAAGTTAAACCTTATGTTCCCTCTCCAGAGCTTCCCTTCTCTTCAATGCTGCTGCAACTAACATGACATGAAATTATTATGGGCAGAACTTGATGTTTTTGCATACATTAATTTATTTGAAGAGACACCTCAATGTACAGTAGCAGAAGACCCTGGATTATTAAAACTCAAAATAATAATAATAAATCAATAGCTTTGGCTTCACTTCTGCAATTTGGGTTTTTCCATGAGGCTTTACCATCTTGCCCTGGAGTCACTGCTGTGACAGCCCAAGTGTAGGACCAGCTGAGTCTGGAGTGAGGAGTCACCTCACCAGGGCAGGCTCCCAGTCCCAGCAGCTCTCACCTGGTGCAGACACAGCTCTCCTTGGCTCAGCCTCTCCCAGCAGCTCCAGCCTTACCTGCAATTTCCCTGGAGAGACAACTTCTTGCTCTCAGCTTGCAGAAGCAGGAGCAAGAACTGGGACTGGAAGCTGTTCCTGTTGATCTACAGGGATGGAAGAGAGAGGAGACATCAGTGCTGCCCTTTTCCTCCCTTCCAGACAAGCAGAGAACTACCTTGCACAGACAGGCTTTCTGGCAAGGAATATCACCAAACCCCATTCCCTGTCCAGCAGCTGGGCAGGAGCCCTCAGGGATCAGGGCCAGACTCTGCAGCTGCTTTGTCCAAAGGCTGCAGGCTCAGGCATTCAGTGAAAAAAGGTGGCAAGAAATTACAATCTAGGACTTGCACATTTGAAGCAGAGGTGGAAACTCCGGGAGGCTCTTTACCAGTCCAGACTGGAGAACTCCTGGAGCGGGGCCTCTGCAACAAGAATTTCACATGGAAATTATTGGTCAATGGGATAAGGAAAACAAACTGACACAGGAATCTGTAGCCAGAGAAACACCACAGCAGCCCAACTCTATGATTCACAGATTCTTTACAATTCCATCAAAGTACAGCTGATTCCTGAAGGAATTTATGTGAGAAAAGGCTTCTGCATACCAAGTAATCCCCTCAAATGGTAAATGAATATAATATTAAATAATCTCAGTCAGAGACACAATTAATCTAAAAAAAAAAAAAGTTAAAATCAACACATTACTGATAAGGTACAAATCCAAGGACTCCTAATTTGATGAGCAAGTCAAGGAGGTGATTTGTTCACCTTGATGCTGAAAAATAATTACCAGATGATTTTTTTCATGAGAGCAGATTCCTGCAGATTTGTTGCCCTGACTACCTGTCACCTGCACAGTCTTCTTTCACATTTGATTGCACACTGCAACTCTACATCCTAAAATTTCCTGTGGAAAGAAGGAATCCCTTATTAAATTCCTATTTAGGATAGTTTCCAGTCACAACAGTAACAGCACATTTTGCTGCCTGCCCAAATCTGAGACACAAGAGCTACTGCCCAGCCTCCTTCCACCTAACCCAGTTTCCCAACTTCTGCAGTCACTGGAAATACAATCAGAGGTTTAATTTCATTTCACTTTTTTTTAGTTTTATTATAGAATGTTCTACTTCCTCAGCATTAAACATACATTTGTATTTTAAAGGATATAAGCTCTTGTGTCCCCTCTTCCCATGCTTACTGCTGGATTAGGAGACTTAATTTGCCTTTGGAGTACTTTTTTAAAAAAGGATATTTAAAAACAAAAATTCCACATGCATTTCTTCACCAATGTCCTTGCAAACAAGTTTGCCATTTTCCAGTGCCACCAGTCATTGCACACTTGTGGTGCAGTCCATGACACAGTGCCAAGGAACCACTGGAGAGGAACAGGGATGCACCAGGACTGTCTGAACTGTGCTGTGTCAGCTACCAAATTGCAGCGTGGCATTTTCTGTTTTCCAGGGCAAATCTTGCCCTTTCACAAAGTAACAGCAGGGGGAAGTAATGCCACTGTCTGGAGTGATTCCTCCACTGGCTACAGAAATACAATGGACTGTTTGCCTCTTGTTTAATAATCATCTCAGAAAACCCACTGGCTGTCAAGAGGCAGGTTTAGTGTGCTGAAATAAATGCTGTGCTCGTGATATTCCAATTTCTCTTCCCCTTTACCTCAGCCAAAATGCCAGTCTAATCTACTACCTGCACTCAGCTTATTCCACTTAGCACTGAAAATAATCAAAGGAAAAGCCTCATTTCTCCCAGATGTGTGGGAAAAAATCCTAGAAGATTTTCTGCACTGACTTCAAGATGCACACCCCTAATGCCCCCCCGCCCCAGCTCTGATCCACCTGCACAGTAATTCAGATCCTGGTCCGGAACTCTGCTACTTTTTGCCCACAACCTCCCTGGTCCAAAAGATTCCAACTGCATTGCCTAAGTAATGACTCCTCTACAATCATTAAGCTAACAGTATTTTCTGATTCTTTCAAATGAAAATTTAAACAAAGACTTGAATGTACCACAGCTACAGTTTCCAAGTGAAAAGGTTCAGAAGGCATCTGGGGGAAAAATGCAACAAGTGAAAAATAGATGCATTTTATTACTTGGAGACTGGAAAAAAAAATCTGAACTATTTTTTCCATTTACAAGTATTTCTTTAAATGCAACTGGCCAGCAGTAAAATCAAGATTCCACTAAGCAATCTACAAGTTTTGCAAATGCCTCTGCCAGTGTAAAACACAGCCTTAATGCCCCAACATGAAGTGCTAGATCCAAAAACCCCTCAACCTCAGCAATACTGAGCAGGACAGGAGGAAAACCCAACAGGAACTCTGGGAACCTCATACCTTGACAAAATACACCACAAAGCAGCAGTGAGAGCACAGTGCTCTTGTAACATGCACAAGTTTCAGGAACACAGAGTTTATGGAAACACAATCAGAAAAGCTGATGATGACCCAGCAACAGTGTTGGTTTTTGTGACAGGGGTTGCTGAAACTGCAATTAATGTAAGGAAAGCACAGGGGTGCCAAGGGGCTATTTTAGTGTTTGGAGAGCAGCACAGGGCTGAGAAAGTGCGATTGACTTTAACTCAGCTGTTTGCCAAAAATGACATTTGTCTTCAAAAAGGATAAGCCAAGCCGAAGACAGAATGCAAGCTCATCTATAATCAATAACACCTCAAAATAAATTAATCAAGGTTGCAAAATTAGGTTTGGGCAATAAAGACTCAATAATTAAAGGAATGACAACTAAGTACTGGAGAAATATTTTTGGCCGAGTTAGGCCCAGGGGGGCATTGCCCTGGGCAGAAAGCCAACCCCTGCTACAGCCCCACATCCTGCCTGGCTTTTGGATGCCCTCCCTGATGTTCAACAACCCCATTTCCATCCCACCCCCAAATTTAACCCTCCCTGCTTTGCCCCAGCCCTGCACTGGCCACAATCCAAGAATGAACTTCCCTGTCCAGCACCTGTAATAGCAGCATTTCCAGTGGGTATTAAACCAGGTCCAGTATCCTCTACAGTTTACACAGTGCATGAAGAAACCACATCCATTATTAGCAAACACCCTGGGGCCAAGCCCTGCTGCAGAACAGACCTGAATCACACACACAAATTATATCCCAATAGTGCACTGAGATGCCAAAACCATTCTCCCAAGGAACAACTTGGAAAACAAAAGGTGTGAAAAGCCTCCAATGAGAAGTAACAAGGCCATGGCAAAGAGATCCCCTTGCACAACCAAGGAGACACAGCTGCCACAGAACTCCCTGTGGGATTCCCTGAGGGAAATCCTCCTCACAGCCCTCCAGAAACCAGTCCACAAACCAAGCCCTACAACACCTTTGTGGCAAACACAGAGCAGGACCCTCCAGCCACCACTTCTGTCTCCTGGTGTTCTCATTTACCTTGCTGGTCTCCTGAAACAAGCCTGTGGGATGTTCCTGTCAGAGAGTGCTCAGAGCCAGGCTCTGCCACAGCCTTCCCTGGATCAGTTTGGGAGGGTAGGAAGAACATGTCCCAAGTCATGACACTCCTACCACTCTGAGCATCTACATTTGCACCATTTAGTCATTAAGGAAGGGCAAGGGGCAACAAATGGGGCAGCAAAGGGAACAAGAGGCTTCTTGTACAGAAATTCATACCTAAACCTCATTCAGAAGGGAAACACTGAGGCCATTCAGAGAAAAGCTACACTAGAATTTCTCTGCAAGAAGCTGAGAACACAAGGACTCTTGAAACACCTCATAACAAACATTCATTTATTGTTTATTTCCCCCATATGAATCAACCATCTCAGAAATTCCATCACACGCAGGGCAGAAAAAGGTTATATACAAGAGGGATATACATCCCCAAAATAAGATGTACAGATTTATCATGGGAACCAAGAGGAAGGGGAGAGGACAAAACCAAAAACAAGGACATTGCAGTCAGACTTTGACTTTCAGTTACAGAAGAGATCTCTATCTCCATGTAAGTGGGGTTTTCAACTATTAAATAAATGGCATCTTAAAAATAGAACATTTGACAATTTCAACACATGTATTATTATTTATTTTAAATAAATATTGCATGGAAATGATGCTGCTTTGCCACCATAGCTGCCTCCTTTCCTTTGGGATTAAACAATCACCCCTGGTTTGCCTTGGATTAATGGTTTGCTTCTAAATGGCAAATGCTATTTCCACCACTGCTACGTTTTGATTTCATTTTTTGTTAATTTTCTTAAAGGCCTGAGTAGGCCTAGGTGAAAACGATGAGCTTCCTTCCTAACCCTCTGCAGGTCTCTGACCTGGCTCAAGGTTGAAATTTGATGGCTTTAAAAAAAAAAAAATTCCTATTACTTGAACAGTCTTCTCTGTGTCCTGAAACAAAACCTAGCTTCCTGCTGAGGAGCCCAGGAGTGATGCTTCCACGAGCCCCCACACGCCTGTGACACAAACTGCCTGTGATGTTCTTTCCCCAAAGCCCAGGGGAGTTTGTCCTGGGGATGGGAGCAGCCCTCACACAACTTGTGCCCAGCAGCAAGCACCTCTCCTGGCAGCAGGGCCAGGGGTGCTGGTACTTCCATTCTGTGTGCACCCGTGTCTCTCCCTGCTGCCAGGAGAGGTGCTTGCTGCTGGGCACAAGTTGTGTGAGGGCTGCTCCCATCCCCACACTTCCTGAGAACAAAGAGTTAATGCTGAGCCCTTCTCTGTCCCTGCTCACTGCGAGCTGTCGCTGCTCCAGGGGGAAGGAGTGCAAGCAAAGCCTGATAGGTAAAATGGGGGAGGGGGGACATGGATCTTCCTTCCACTTGTTAGGACAGCTCATCCCTGAAATGCTCTGAGGTTTTAAACAAAGTGAACAGAAAAGGTCAGTCCCTTCAAGGTGCAGAAAGGCCCAGCCATGATCCCAGTGGTCCTGCACTATCAGGGAAGGTGACAGGAGAGCTCCCTGTGCTCCCATCACCTCCTCCCAGAGCCAAGAGGAGCCAAGGCTTCCCCATGGCAGGGGCCGTTTCTACAGAAACTGTTTTTGGAAATGCAGACCTTTTGCTGATATTTATTTACTGTCCATCTTCATAACCCTCAAACCCATGAGCAGGTATTTTACAGAGGCAGTACTGCTGCATGTCTGCAGACCAGTTCCTCCATCCTGAAATTCTGTGGAAAAGGGACATAATTCTTTCTCATAAGCACAGTTATTTTGGGATATCACCCTTCTCTTCAGCAGTCCCACGGATCTGTCAGAGAGAGGGGAGGGATGTGAGAGGGGACCAGCAGGCTAAGGCACACAATCACGTATGAGGATGGCAGGACGCTGCTGTCACACCACAAGGAATCTTTGAGAAGAGAAGGGTGTCATCTCACTGAATACACAAATGCCATGGGGGCTGCCTTCACTGATACTGTGACAATTTAAAAATGCTTGGAAAAAGTTCATTATTCCCTTTCTTGTTCCCTTGACAGGTTTCTAAGTCACTGGGCCCATCCTACAGCGTGGCTGAGAGAACACATGAGTTGTCTCCCACAGGAAGACCCTACTTTGGTAAAAATCCTGCTCTCAGATATTCACCAAGACCCTCAATAGTTGCAAGCAAATACCCAAATGCAAAATTTATCTTATGTTCCACATTCAGCCACTTCATCCCTCCTTAAACAGAAGCAATTCCTTCCCATGGAAGCTCTCAGAACAATGTCCAAACAATCACAGCGAACCAGTGCAGCTTTCCAGCCCCACCCACTGAAACAACAAAACTCAGCCCGACAAGGAATCCTCATGGTGACACCTCTCAGCAGAGATGCAGAGCTGTTCCAAACACACCACGTCCTTTTGCCACCCCAGCTGTGTTTGGCTTGCAAGGCTGAAGCTGATCCAGCCCCTCAGTAACACAGCTGGAGTGCCTGGGGCATGGATGTGAGCGAGAACACAACAAGGAGGACCAAAGCAGCGATGACTTGAAAAGGGAACTTGCAGCTCTGAAGGCAGTGGCTTCCTCAGTTCTGGCAGCTGGCTGGCAAAGGCAGGAGGCTGAGGCTGGAAAGCAGGCAGAGCAGATCTTTGTGCTGTATTTTCCTGTAACATAATGCTGTTCGATGCTTAATGAGGTTGCTACTTGCTCTCTGAGGAACAAAGACAACAAAGATTGCATCTGTGCTTGCAAAAAAAACTCCTCTGGCATGTTGTCTGGGCACACAACTGCTGCAGATTGTGGGATGTTGCATAACTACCTCTGGAGGCAGATTTCCTTCTTTTCAGCATCATGTGCAATTATTGTCCTGCTGGTTAATTGTAACAGAAATGTTTGTAGACCATCAATACATCGCGCCATTCAGACAATTCATTGCACTTCATCGTTTTAAAGGAAGGTGCCATCCTCCGACTCTTCTTTTTCAAGGTAGCAAAGTGCTACTCTAGAAAAACACAGTTCAAGGGTTTTCCAGTGTAACCAGATAACTTCCAACTTTATTTAAAATATTTTCCCTTGCAGGTGCTTTGTATTGAACAATTAAAAAAAAAACAACTAAACTGTTTCTGAGGCTTCAAAAGTGCAAAAAGACTTCAAGGTATTTAACCACCTGGAGAACCAGTTAAGGCATATTTGCTTCCAGTCTCAGCCACTGTAATCCCTGTCTGATGTAGTGTACCAGGTCTGTCAGGCTACTGGTCAGTGCCAGAGCACTCGTCGCTCTGCTGAGTTCAGCAAAAAACTCTGAAAAAAAGGGAGAGAGGGAGAAAACACTTAATTGGTTTCATACACCAGGGACATCTGACAGCACAGCACACAGTCAGCTGGCCAGTCCTGTTATACAATGCTAGTGCAGACAGTTCAGTGTCAGAGGGCTGGGAAGGATGACAAGCACAGCAGGCAAGGCAGGTAACAGGAAAACACACACACTCCTCATGTCCCGACTTTAAAGGACACAGAGACTTCGTGATAGGTGGGCAAAGTTTGGGTGTTCATGCCACAATCCCTGCTTCAAGCTTCACCCAAACTCCAAACAGGCCAAATTTGAGTGTCTTCCTGAGCAGCACCCAGAAGCACACACAGCTGTGGTCCCTTTCCTTGATCCATCCTCAAACCTTGGAGACATCAGGGTTTCAGCTTCCCAGGCTATACAAGTTTGGGTTGCTATAGTTAGTTGAAGATGTCAGGCAGATCTCACATTCCCCCCATCCCCAGCTCCAGGCATCCTGTGCAGGAGGTGGCTCTTGCAGCACAGCAGACCCTGCCTGAGGGATAGCAGGCTGCAAGCCCTGCAGCCTGCTGAGTAACCTAAGTATTGGATTGCCTACTCTGTGCAAGTGACCATGAGCTGTGGAAAATTCTCACACCTATTCCTTTGCAGTCACCTTTCCAAGACATTCCTGCACTACCTGCCTCCCACAGGCCCAGTACCTCACTTTTCTGCTAAACCATGTTACTAAATACCTTTTCAGAAACTGGTCACTCTCAGCTCTCCTTTCTGGCACACAAAGAGGTGAAAAATTTATGCTTGGCTGTGCAAGGTGCTCTTCAGAAGCAGGGTGCACAATGCTTCCTTTCTAATACTTGCCAGTGCAGAAGCAGAAAACACATTCCCTCTGATTTTCCTGCTTTTGTTTACAAAATCCATGCCCTCCATGGGGAATAGAAGGAATTCAAAGCCCCTGGTCTGAGCAAACAAAAGATAACCCGATCTGTCACCAGAGCACATTGTGAAAGGAGAGAGACTTCACATCTATGCCCACAGCCTCAGCTTGTCCTTGCTGGGGGAGATCAGAGGCTGGAGACAACCTGTCACAGCCCTGTGATCCACAGTGCTGCTCTGATTTACACTGAGGAGCTGGGACCTGTCTGTGGACCCTGCAGAAGGCACTTCAGCTCTTCACCAGTGACTTGGACAGCACTTACAGCTCACTGCTTTCCAACAGATTAGGATTTCCCTGGTTAAGGATCTTGATAGCTAAAGGCTGCTGCTTTTTCTTCCTCTTCTGATGCCCTATGAATTGTGTAAAAGAATCAAGGATGCGACCTTTCATATTCATTTTGCATTCTCACTCTCTGTATCTCTATATCACACTGATTATCAGTAAGTTCAAGTTCTGAAATGCCTCCACAGTGACAACTTAACCAAGCCTACATGAGTATTTACTGGTCTCCTGCAGAAGAGATCCACTCTAAAGAGTATTTAGTACCCTACTCATCATCCCCCTACATCAGGACCAGCCACACAGAGCACGTTTTGAATTTAGTCTTGACTGATGCAAGGCTGTGCTCAGGCTGCCCTCCCACACATTTTCCTCCATGACTCACTCCTCTGGCTTATTAGCAGCATCCACTGCTTCTATGTGACAGTCTTTTATCAGCCTTTTGAGGACAGAGTTGAAAATACCACACATGAACTGCTGCTCAAGCACAGATTTGTTCAGAGGACAGCCAACAGCCAGTTTTTTATTCAAAGGTGACTTGGAAAGCCTTTTGATTTTCAGCAACTGCTTCATTAGTGTGAGGATTTTTACAGCCTTCCAACAACCCAGCCAGGCACATTGAGCTTATTTTCTTTTGCAAATTTGCCAACTGGCCATGGCAATGCAGCTCCTCACCCACACTGGCTGACAAGACCTTGTGCTGTATGGAAAGTGACACTGCTGAGCCACGTGGGATGGCAGGTCACAGGCTGGACTGCACCCACCCTGTGGCTTTTGTGTATTCACCACTGCTTGCACCACAGGACAATATAACATTTTTAACAATAGAACTGTAAAATAACATCTTAAAAAACTGCTGCAATTCCAGGAACTGCTGCTGGCAAATGCTGGGCATGTGCCCAGCAAGGACTCAAATTCAAGTGCTGCTCCACTTCTCTGTTAGGCAGAGAAGACTGCTTCACCACTTTCAGGACAAAATGACCTGGAAATATGACAAAAACTAAAACACAAGGCTCTGGGCCAAACTGATGTTTTTAAACAAAGTGAACCAACTCAGAAAAGCTGGGTGCCCCAAAGGAAAGACAGAAAAAACCCAAACCCCTTATGCTTCTTGTGTTACCATGAAGTGAGTTGGCTGCTTTCCTGCACTCGACACCCTCATCCCTCAGCTCTTGGACATTTGAGGATGCCAAAACAACCTTTTAATGGGAACACTCGTCAATATATCACCATCAAGTATCTCTGCCAATAGGCCCTGGCAGAGATATTCAACAGGCTTTGATTTTTAGCTAGGGTGCTTCCTACACTGAGTACCAGGATTGAAGCAAATGCACACACAACCATGACTCGTGAGACAGAAAAGACCAAGGGCAAAACCTTACCTTTATTTTTTCTGGCCAGTGCATCTGCCTTTTCCCATATTTCATATGCATGAAGGATATAAGAGGTGATGTTGACATAGGAAGAGGTGACACTGGAGATATGACAGGAGACAGTGACAGTGGAGCCAGTGCTGTTGCCAATGCCATTGTGACCAACGCCGTTGCTCTCATTTGATCCCGGCTGAGAACTCACAGATCCAGCAGGAGAGGGTATTGGAGAAAGAGGAGAAGGCAAGCCTGTGCTTCTGCAGCAAAAAAGAAACACCATCGTGAACATTCAGCTTCAGAGCTACACATCTTTCCTCAAGGCTGCCCCATGCCAGAAGCTATCCAATGTCACCCAGGCCTGCAGCAAGGAGTGGACTGCTGAAAAGTGAGATGTGTTCAGCTACAGCAGAAACAACTGAACCTTGAGGCCAAGGCCAAGTTTTTGGAAGTGCTTTAAAAGGGCTCTGCTCGACAAGAGAAAATGTGGGCCCAGACATCAGAAAGGGCCCATCTTCCAAAATCTACACCAACTGAAAGTCTTCACCAGATTACCTGAGTGTTTTCCCTAATGCCTTCCAATTCAGGCACACTGAAGCTCCCCCCCCTGTGGAGGCTGGAGCTTCTGGCAGCTACTCAGAGCCAGGTCAGCCTACACACAATTATTTATAGACCCAGGGCAGCTAAATCTGGTCAGCCGGCCTCCTTCCAGACACAGCCTGGCTCATCACACCCCCACCATTTCAGCCAACCTAATTTTAGTCACTGCTCTGACAGGGCTTCCACCACTGCTCTCAACAGAGCATTCCCAATGAACTAGCCTGTGCAAGGTGGCCAAAAAATGAAACTAGAATCAGCACCACCGTCAAAGTCCAAACAACTTCTCTCGGCCATAGATTTTGAAAGACAGCCTGGTAGCTGTCTGCCACATGAATGACCACTGCACACAGAAAAGCTCTTACTCATTGTCATTAAAATACAGACACATGACAACAACATTTTATATCTTACCTTGCAACACCCGGAGAAGGTGCTTGTATTACTCTGAAATTACTCTGCAGCAAGGAATAAAAGCCTAGTTAGTTTTGGGCTGTTCAGCTGACATCAGAAAGTACCACAGCCATCCAGCTGGCAGCTTAGTGATACGTGTGCCCTACCTTGAAGTGGTCATTCAGGAGCCTGGAATACCTCATTGCAGTGTCTTTTTTGTAACCAAACATTGCCATGTGCAGAATGGACTGGCAGCGCATGCTGTGGACAGAAACACACCCAAGGGTCAGTGTTCATGCCTGGCCCTCATCAGCCTTGTGGGATGGAGGCAGGCACAGCTCAGATCCACTGGAAAGTCAAGAAAGCTCAAAATTTCTCTTCCTTCTCATCATCATAAATACAAGACTTTGTGGAAAAAACTCACAAGGGAAAAAAAGAAACAAGGAAGGGCCCTCTCTGGTCTTTCATACAAACAGGTGCCCAGGCTCTCAGAGGGGCCAAAGGCTGAGTAAGCCCCATCCAGAAGTGCCTCATCCATGTTCAGCTACAGCTTCAGTTACACAGCTCAAACATGGGCAGCCAAATCACATTCTTTCACCTTAGGTAAAAGCCCTTATGAGCTCTCAAGTTACCAGCAGATCAAATTTTAAAGCCTGTGCCTTCTATATGTGGTCCCTTGTGATCTCCCAGCTCCCTTTGGAGATGTTTCAATTAATTCTGATTTTTATATTGTGTTTTTTCCTGTTTCTTTATATTGGATTTTTTTCCCCTTGCATAACTCTAATTCCCATTTAACTCATTCCTTCACCCCAGAAGCAACAAATCATTCCCTCTATCAAAGCAGAGCATGAAGGAACAGAAACACCTTTTTGTTACTCACCGTAACACAGCAAAGATTTTTCCGTGCGAAGAGACTGAGGAGTCTGCAAAGGGTTTCAATGTCATAATGAATCTAAGCAAACAAAATAAACAGAATTTCGTCAGCCACCAGAGCACTCTCAAGTCCCACAGTTTATGAAAAAAACAGTGCATGCCATTATCTTAAAATCAGTTGCAAAGTCAGGAAACTTGCCCCAAGTTCTTAGACCTGGCACCAAGGACTTGGTAAGATCTTGAGCAGAGCCCTCCCCTCCAAAGATGCTGCCAAAGTGTCACCCTCTGAGAGCCACTTACTTGATGAGAACTATGGTGTCACTGAGTATGCTGTAAGCTGATTTTGGTTCCAGCACATCTGATTCCAAGGCAATCCCGTATTCGATGAATAAAAGGGCAGCCTCCAGGTACTGAAAGGCCTTTCCAGTCTTGTCAGTCTATTGGGAAGAAAATGCTCATTTTTTAACTAAGACCAAACACACTTCTCTCAAGTGTACTTGAATTCTCTCTCCTTCCTAGTTAGGCAGGACTTGAAGAAAGAAAAAGATTCTAGTCTGGCCTCTGGGTGAAAATTAAAGGGTTCTCAGTAGAACCCTTAATGTGATCACAGTCATCAGCTTTGCACGCTCCATTTGTCTCTCTTCCTCTTGCACAATGGTTTCCTTGAGTAATTTATTATTTTCTCTTTTTTGTTTTTAGATACTGCTGTCTGGTCCTGGAGGTTTGCCTACTGCAAGGCACAAGTGGATTTCCCACTGCAGTATTCCCTCACTTCATGTTCACAGGTAAACAGAAAGTAGCAAATGGGCATTATCTGACTGAGCCACAATCAGCAAAGCAGTGTGTCCACTTGGCACGCTGTTGAACTGCACAGAGCAGAGAAAATCACATCTGCCAAGGCCACTGTGAAGCCCTGGTCACCAGCAACACAGTAACCATCAGGATCCTATCTTTTTTGACTTTTTAAACTGTCTCAGAACTAACTGTTTCATCTGTCTTCCAAGGACTCTTTTATAGCTCTGCAAAGCTAATCCCAGACCATGCCAGTTCTGAATCCCACTCTCTAGATGAGTTTCCATTAAAGAGATCTGAACATCTGGCAAATAAAGAGGCTCCCAAGACCTGACTGAAGATACTCCATGTATGGAGAACAGAAGTCATGGCAGCCCATGAACCTCATTCCCAGCACAAGGTCAAGACTCACCATTGCATCAGCTTTGTGCTTCAGCCTCTGGGCCTGCTCTATGTAGTATTCCTTTGGATGCTGCCTGAATTGGGGGCAGAGAAGAAAAGAGATGAAAAAGGGTATGATAATTATCAGTTTTACTTTCTTATCTAGAGAATGTTGTGGGTGGATTGATTTCTTGAAAAATATATGTCAGAATATTATTGAAACTTATGCTTAGAAATAAAAAAATACCAGAGGTTGGGCTTCTATGGGAACAAGTTAATTTTCTCATTCCCATTGAAAGACAGTAGTTATGACATCTATCATTCTTCAAGTACAGACCCATAAACACATTTTAATTAAAACGAAGTAAATTTGGCAGCAACCACACATTTATCTGAGACCAAAAAGAGCTTGCATTCAAGTTACCTGCTTACAAGAGAGATGATCCCTAATTTCCAGAGTAGCTACCCTCAAACCAAAACTGTTGTAAAATTTTGTTTTCTTGTAAACCTTTACTTTGTGGTGGGTAGGCATGAGAAGGCAGTACAAGGCAGGTCTCACACAACTCTCCCCCTCTCCTTCCTCCCAAAGAAGTGCTCATGAAAAAGCAGAAGCCAGGGTGGCCTCAGGGCCAGCCTTGCCTCATGTCTTCAGAAAGTACAGATGAGGGTGCCAAACAAAAACCTACTTTTCAAATTTGAGCAGAGGTCTCCTTGGCTTAGAGGTACCATTTGGCAAAGAAGGCACTGGAAAAGGCTTTGTGATATCACCTCCAGATCCCTGAAAAAGAACACAGAAGAAGCTGGTTAGAGAGATATGCCTGAACCAATTCCAAAGCCCACCTTTCCTAAATTTCAAGTGAAAATGTTTATTTGTGCCAAGCATTGTCTATTCTCCAAGCTCTCCTCCGGCAACCCCTGCTTGCTTCTCACATGACTGCTGGTCATGCCTAACACCATTCAAACTTTTCCCAAGCTTGGAGAAATTCAGCAGCAGGGTTCCTTGCACAATGACTAAGAGAGCAGTGAGGCTGCAAGCAGCACAGTTTTCATGTCCTCTAGCCAAGGCAGAATGGTAAGGTCCATTCACACTTGTTTCCACCTTAATCACACAACAATTTCTGATTCCCCATTTCTAACTACAGGGAAAAGGAAAAAGCAAGCAGTCAGAAGCCAGCTAATAGAGTGGGCACAGTCTGGCTTAACACACACAGTAACGTCCCAGACCACACACCCCAAGCCTCCAGTAAACAGCCACATAATCAAATTTTGTAACCCAGAAATGCAAAGAACCAGCTGCATAAACCATTTTGTAAACAAGCTACAAAAGCTTATACCTGGGTTATAGTCAATACCACAGGTTGCTTGTTTCTTATTTTTAAGTAATCTCCTCTTTCTTTTTATAAGCACACTTATTTTTACACCAATACACAGAACTGTACGTGCAGTTGCCTACAATCTGAAATGGTGATTAGCATAAACATGATTCTCATGCCTTTGGTGTTTACAGAGAATGTTTCTGAGGAGAATCACAAAGCAGCCATAGGTTGGAGGAAACATCCCACCAGCTATCCTGGATACCTACTCTGAGGCCCTTTGACAGTTCCATATGATTTCCCTCCACTTTCCTGTGCTTGGCAGACAAAGGGTCCTTGTGGCTGCTCTTGTTCCTGGCAGGGTTATCCACGGCAGGCAGCTCCTCAGTCTCATTTCTGGATCTCTTTTGGGTCATCTTGGCTGACTTTGGTGCAGGTTGTGCAGTAGACATGGCGGGCAGTGGCGGGAGCACATCTTTCTTCTGGGTTTCAGGTGAAGCTTTTGATGTTCTGGAGATGGGAAGCAAATTCATGAATACGGTATAGGGATTTTTTATGAACTTAGTTACATCATGCACCATCTCTATTTAAACTCTCCTTGAAGTATTAATACAAAAAAATTCAACAAAAGCAAAACGGAACTTTGGGGCCTTCATTGTGCTTTAGGCAGCAAACTGTCACCTACCATCAACATACAGGCAATGCTTTTGAAGCAGGAATAAGTCTCAGAACTTGTCCTTGGAGCAAACACTTGTAACCAACCAGAACATCAGGGCTTTGCAAAAAAAGCATGGCTTCAATACATCTCTTTACACTCACTGAGGGGGGCAATTACAGTGGCTAAAATCCCTGGGACAAATCACCAACAAAGCAAATGAACTGCAGCACTGCCTGCCTCTCCCCCTCTCAGTAGATGGTATTCTCCATGGTCAGAGATATTCACCCTGACACTTGATCCTCTTTGACAGAATTAAACTGAGTTCCTCCTTTAAGACTTGCCAGCTCAACTAGACAACACTCACAAAGTTAAACAAGACTTAAAATGCTGTGCTTTTAAATGGCAGAGATTATCACATTTAATAACATTAGATTTCTGATCACCTGATGTTAGGATGACCAGGGAACTCTGGCAGCCCTAAGGAGCACCAGATAGTTTCAAGCTTTGTTTCATCCCTGATCATTTACATATTTTTATTTAGTTTCTCAAAGTTTCCAAGAAAGCACTGAGCAGGGAATCCCAGCTCGTGGACTGCAACATTGGAAGAGGAGGAAATGAAGTTTAGCCCAATGAGGAAACAGAGGTGTGATGGTGCACATCCTGCATGATTCTGTTGTGCTTGGGACAGTCCTTTCCCCTCTTTCACCATGCACTTTTCCCATGGTTTGGTCATGGTTTGGTCCCTACTCACATCACACACATGCTCCCAAGCTTCTCCACCTTGGCACAGCTGACGCTGCACAGAGCACAGAACCATCACCTGACCTGCCCCAGTGTACCCCTCTCCCCAAAAATGCACCCTATCCTTCCTACTCCAAAAGCCAGAACATGATAAAACAGGTGCTCATTTTCACTGAGAAAAAGGGAGGAATAAACCCCGGAATTAAAGCTCTTCCATTACTACCACAGTCCAAATATCCCTTCACTAAATGTTAGTCCCAATGCCTCAGTGCTTCCAGCCTGCGTCAGTGTCTTCTTTTCAGAAAAGCAGTTTGCTCCTATTGTCAAGACACAAACCTCAACACCACATACCAACCCAAGCCAACACCTCAAATTCAAGCCACAAGCAAGCAGGAACTGAATGCAGTAGCCCATGACTGAGGCATGAGTCTCCCCTCTTGGGAACACTGCCTAGTTGGAAACAGGCTCTTGGAAGCACTCACTGGAGCAAAGGCCTCACCAGAATGCTGGCAGTGCTCTGGTATGCAAATTACAGGGGAAGCTCCAGCAGAGCTACCAGAAGCTCTGCAAATGCTGCTCTGGGATAGAGGAGGAACTCCTGGCCACAAAGGCCACCTGAAATTCCAGACAGTCAGGACCCAAAAGACACGGCAGTTGTGTGTCCAGTGGGTCACTTAGAAAAACAAGACAAAGACATCAAAATTATTTCAGCGGAGAAGTGAAATGCTCCCCACCTTTACCCACCCACACCTACAGAGCTGTTTTCTGGACTGGTTGCTCCCAGGATATAAAGGCAAATCTGCTGTAGATTAGGTTTCAGAAGGCACATTACATTGTAAGCAAACTCATGAGTATAAGGACAGGAGATACAGTTCCTTGATCTAAGCTCTTTAAGAAAGACTTGGATTTATACATCCTTCTGCCATTCCACCACTGTATACTCACTTCAATTTACTGGAGTCTTTGTTAGCTGAAGACTGCAATGATTTTGTTTCTTTTTCTGATTTCATTTTCTTCCTATCAGTGTCCTCCTTCTCTCCCCTCTAATAGGAAGGGAAAAAAAAAAAGCAAAATAAAATCACTTCGGTTTTCAAAGTGCACATAAAACACAGACCAATACAGCTACTGTTGATTGATTCTGGTTAAAAAAAAAGAAAAAAAATACTTTATTGGAACCAACAACTTGAACAGCACATAAGATACAGACTGCAAGCTCATTGACAAGTAACCTAAAATGACATTTTATCTAATTTTGCTTGGATAGATTGATTGCTTTGTAGAGGCAGGGATGAAATTGCTCAACCGGTTGCTGCTAATGGTAATCAAAAGCAAGGCACTTGCATGTGAATTAGATCACACAGATACTCCAGATGTGCAGGGGGTTGTTTTTTATTACCAAAATGCTGATATGAGTGAAATTTTAAAGCACTGGTAATCTGGGCTCCCCAGAGCTGATGCAGCACTGCAGGTTGGGTCTCACCAGAGCAGAGCAGTGGGGCAGAATCCCCTCCCTCAGCCTCCTGACCACACATCTTTGGCTGCAGCCCAGGACACATTTGGCTTTTTGGGCTGTAAGCACACACTGCTGGGTCATGTCCAACCTCTCATCCAGCGGAACCTCCGTCGGAATGCTCTCAGTGAGGTCTTGTCCCAGCCTGTGCTCATGCCTGGGACACAGCCAGCTTTGTGTCACACACTGGGAGGTGCTGTGACACAGAGTGTGCCTCTGGCAGGGTGCTCAGGACAAGGCTCCAGCGCTGAGATCACATCCTTGCACTGTTTTTCAGGTTCCACACTGCCACAAAAGACATCTGACAGCTGTACCTGACCCAGCTGGCTGCTGTGAGGCCTGAGCCTCCACGGGTACTCAGGCACTGACAGAACTGACAGGGAGGCTCTGATGGGACTGCCCTGCAGTCAGGCACTGAGACTGCAAGGGAAGACATGTCTAACGTCACACAGCTCCTCTCCTGTGTCTCCTAAACAATACGAGATGTGACAGATTGACTGCCTGTTTCCCTTTCTCCCACTGCTCTGGGGTCTCTCAAGTTTCTTCACCACTTTCCTGCTCTTCTCAATTCTCCCTCACAACTACAAGAAATTCACAAAATGGCAAAACTAAGGTTATTCACCTTATCATGCCAAGCCACTTGCTCTGTGAGGAGGAGCAAAAAGGGAGTCAGGGACTGAAATATCCAGAGGGAATACCCATTCCCCACATGATCTGCAGCCAAATCTTTGTGCTGACCCAGCTGACTGAAGTATATTCATAGTCCCCTTTGGGAGTCAGCTTTCCAAAAAACACCTGTGAGCAACGATCACCTCAGTTAAAGAAAGGACTTTTCTTGTAACTCAAGGGAAAGTGACTGCTACAACTGGTTTTGTTGTCTGAGAAAACTAGGATTTCAAGAAAACAGAGCAAAAATATATTCTAAAACACAAAAGCATGTTAAGACACCTCACAGGATGTTTCATTTGCTCAGGAGGGGATTCGTGACCAACAAGAAACATCTCCAGACAGTTTTGAGTCACATTCCCCTTGACAACAACTTTATAGAAAGATAATGGCTCTACTCCCAATCTATGAAGTGCAAAGTCCACACAGGCTTTTCAAACACCACATTGGTCCTTGTACATACCCAACTCCCACTCCACCTCTCACCTTCTTCTTTCTAAGAGACTCCTCAGGAGTGTCCGTAGCTTTCCTCTTTAAGCTCTGCTTCCTTGCACCAGGGATGTCCTTGGTCTCTGCTTTGCTCTGGTGTCCATCTTTTCTGGGGGGGCTGAGGGACTCTCTCCAGGTAACAGAGATTTATTTTCACCACAAGGCGCTCACGGGTTGGGGGGGTCCCTCACTGGTGAGAGCAACTTCTCCCCAAGGGGCAAGGGCAGTTTCTCCTTGTGCAAATCCTGAGGCCTGTGGCTGCTGGTCCTGATGGGGGTTGTGCCCTGGCCCTGAGGAAGGGGACTGAGAGTATCACGTGCCTGGGCATCTCCCATCAGCTTGGGGCCCAAGAAGGGTTTGGCATTAGCCTGGCGAAAGCCCTTGTCCTTTGTTTTCTCAGAGGGCTCTTGAAGTCCTGGTTTCAAGCCTGTTCTGTCACTGGATTTTGTCTTCACTGTTTTTTTGACCTTTGGCTTGTCCCTGGAAGACTGGTCTGTGACCTCCAAAGGACCAGGCTCACTCTCCACCTTCAGGCCTCTTTTGGGCCCCTCGTGCACCAGGGGCTTGCTGGGCCTTTTGATCCCCACAGTCTGCCTGGGCGAGGGCTCCTCGGCGTGTGCAGGAGGCTTCTGGCAGCTGCGTTTGGTCGGAAGAGGAGCCTCCTGAGGAGCTCTGGCCACTTGGCTCCTGTGAGGAGGCTCCCTTGGCTCACTGTGCTGCTGGCAGGAATTGCTGCTGATATTCTGCTGCTGCTCCTTGCCCTCCTCACGGGCAGTGCCACTGAGGCTTTCTGTTGGCACAGCTGGTGGGTTCACCTTGGTCAGCCAGTTGTCCAGCTGCCACTTATTAGAATTTGGTGGCTCCGGCTGCAGACAAAAAGAGAAAGGGAAGATTCAGAACTGATGCCTTTATGGGCTGTTTCCATCCTAGCACAATTCACCAGAGCCCAGGGCCTCTTGCCCACAGATGTCAAAGTGTGTGCTTTTGCATGTGAAGAACTGACTACAAACACACAGGCCATGTGCACTAACTTGCTCCAGAGCATCAAGGATGAGCAGTTGGCTGAATAAAAAATGGATAAAAAGGTCAATGGGCAGCAGCTAGGACTGCATTTTAGTATTTTCAGTACAAACCAGGGAGAATTTGATAAAAGAGGAGAAACAGAACATCTGCTTCCTTCAAAGACACCATATTGCAGTTGGCAAAGTCTGTAAGTGAACAGTTGGAGGGCAAAGAGCACTAGAGTGAGACGAAAAGACAGGCTGTCTCAAAGCTTGTTTTTGGCTTCTCCCTGTTCATGCACTCCTAAGGTGAAAAGAAAAGAGAGCTAGAGCTGAGGCAGGAGAGAACAAATAAATTACAAGGGGCTTTATAAGAGTACCTCAAAGCTGCCAGCGGATTGTTTTACATCAGCTGTGGTCTGCAGGCACAACCATGCACTTCGCATTGGCCTGAGAGTGTTTTGCAAGCTGGAGGAACTGTTTGAAAGCATGAGACATGAGCACTTCTGCAGCAGATTTTTTTTTAAAATGCATGGCCTCACCATTACGAAAGTTTAAGGCAACAAGTTCTGTTTGTCTGCTTTCCCCAGAAAAAGCCTCAGAAATGCCAGTGCAGCAGTAGCCAAGCCAAATTCAACAGCAGCAAGACGAAGCATATTCCAGCCCTTCCTGCAGCTCTGATCCCTTCAGCTGCGACCTGGGAGAAGCTGAATCTGTCACGTGGGCACAGGAGCTGCAGGGAGGCAGCAGCTCCTCTTAAACTATCAGGAAACTGGTCTCACCCTGACACTGCCCCTAAAGGCATCCAGAAATCCTGCACAGGCAGACGCAGGCCCCACATAGCCCAGCCCAGCCGTGCTTCAGGTCTGAGCCTTGCTCGTGTCTCCCCTGTGAAGGCACTGATTCCTCCAGGAGGGGTAGACAACTGTGCCAAAGGACACAGGGGAACACTTCTGCAAGTCTAATTATGTTGTTACTAAGGGTAACTAAGGTTGACAAACTCTAGAAGGGAAGCAAAGGGCAAGAAAAGTCGAGTGATGCAGCAAAGATGTCAAGGGGACACCAGACAGTGACAATGTTTCGGGTCTCCTGCCCTGACTGCACTGAGACAGCACAGTGTGAGGCAAGGAGCTGTGTAAGCAGCCTCTGCCTTTTATTTGCATTCACCTCAGGTGCTGGTGCTCTGGGAGGGTTGTTGGCTTCACTGTCACTCGAGTGGCTCTCTGTCTCCGAGTCTGAGGAGCTGTCTGAGTCACTGGTGCTCCCTGACTCCGAGCTGCTGGAATGTGCTGATGCCACACTCTTGGGCTGGGACTGTAAGGAACTGCAAGGCCACCAGGAGATAAAATTAGAAAGCAGCATGGCTGAAGGTTACTTACTTATTATATTGACAGGGCAGTACTCAAAAATAAAACTGAAACCCATGTTTTGGCACTGAAATGAGAGGGGAGAAGGCCAGAGAAACGCATTGGCATACTCAAAAAATAAAGCACCAGAATATAAAATTGCTGGAAATAATAAAACCTTCAACTCCAACCCAGTCAAATATGTAGGCAGAATACCACTGCTATAATGTGAAGCTGCATTTTGCCAACCTAAAAGTTTAAAAAGCACCAAAACTGCCCAGTGCTTTTCCGAAAAACCCAAACTTCAAAATTAAAAACTTCCAATAAAGGTGAACAAGACAGGAACATATATTTCAGGACGGCTTCTGATTTTCGACCCTTTAAGTTTTCACTTCATCTGTGTTACTTGGTTATGTTGCTGTAACCACTTAATTAATAGCACAGGCAGCAGCATTTCTTGCAACATCTTCCTCTAACGAAAAATGTTTCACTGACAATGAAATGAAGGGAATTGAGGGAGAGCTGTCACTTTTATGCACAGTGGTTTTTTGTTTTGAAATGGGCTTACAAAATTAAAACGTAGATATTTAATTTACTTTTTCTACTTTGGTTTCCCGCATCAGTATCAACACATTTGTACGAGTTGGAGACAAGCTCCTTGCTGATCCTAGACTGATACCATGAGAACACTGCTATTTTAAGAGTTTGCAGAGACACAGATCATGCCAAGTATTGGTATGTTCCTCTGCAAGCCTGACTTTGTAGGCCACTACCTTGTGCTTGCAGAATATACATACCAAGCAAAAAAAAAAAAAAAATCTCTGTCAGTGCTCTCCTATAGGAAAAATTGTGAGTTTTTCCACCTTTCTTCCTCAAATGTTGGCATACGGCTGTTCAGTCTATCTTGAACATTGCTTTTGACTAACAATACATGGCAGGAACTGCTTACAATCAGTTTCCTTACCAAGAGGAGCTGAAACAGCCTCAATGAGTCTTCCTAACCCTTTCCTGTTCTTCACCCACTTGGCTGTTTTGGGCTTCGTTCTGAGCTAAAACTGGTCTCACATCTCACCCATTGCCACTACAGCTGAAAATCCCATTAGCTGCAGTGTGATCCACAGACACACTTGGTGGAGGGGAGGATGAGAAGAGAAGGGAGCAGTTGAGGAAATACAATTCTAGCTCATAGGCAAAATCCAGCATGCCTGGATTATTAATTTCTAATTGGAGCTTTCCTGAAAACCCCACACAACTAAAGCTGACTTTCAGCAGCAGCCAGAAACCAAAGTCTGGACAAGAGAAACCAGGAACCCTTACCCTTCTACCCCCCTTATAAAATGCAGTTTTGTTTTTCTCCTTATGTGGTCTAGCTAGTAGTTTGGGAACAAACCTGTACCTTGGAGGAGCAAGTGAAGAAGGTGACTTTTCAACAACCTGTTTTGTTCACAAAAACAAAGAGGAGAGGGGAAGGAAAGGTTAGCTCAGAACTCAGAACAATGCAACAAGTGGTGATGTTTAAAGGGAAGTCTGTGTGCCTAGTGTATAAAACAGCTAAAACCGACTTGGTCGTCACCACTCTCTTCACTATCACTGAGCTGCAGGTCGTCCTGGAGCATTCTGAAAGACAACCAGAAGATAAATATCAGCCAAGGCAGACACATTTTGAAGCAGCAGGCACTGAAAATGATTTGGTTTGTGCTTGCCAAAACAAACCAGCCTCCCCCATCCTTTCTGAACATTTGGCATATTCAATCTACTAAACCCTGTCATTAGCTGAAATGAATGGTTAAAAAGCTGTATTTTTTTTTTTACTGGTACAGTAAGAGACACTCATGCTGTCAGCCTGCACTGGCTCCCCAGGGGACAGAAAGCACCAGGAGCACCAGGAGCTGTGCATGTTCACACACTCTGCTCTCAGGGGCTGCAAATATTTCTTCTGTCCCAGGGGTTCTCGTTTTGCTGCTCAGGTCTCTATCACACGTATGTAAGTCAACGCCAAGGTCAAGCCTCTGTCCCACCTCTTCTCTACTCAATAAACTCCACGCTCCTGCACAGCTCAGCAGTAATGTCAAGCAGTTCAGGTATACTCAGAGCAGTTTACAAGTGGGGAGGCATAAGCACTATTGGTAGAGAAGAGAGCAGGCTGCCCACAGACATTTCCAAAAGCATCTTTTAGACCTCTGCCTGCAGGTGGTAAGTACTGTTTGCAATTTCAATATATTACCAAGGTTCTTAAAAGACTGAAAGGGAAGGAGAGGGACCCAAAGCTCTGCCACATTGTTATCCCCCTCCTTGGCAGTCGTGTAGGCATCCCAAAGGAGTTGGAAAATAGATGGGCAAAGTTTGCTACTCAAAAGTATAATTACTCAAATTTTGAAACTAGCCAGCAATTGACTCCTCAACCCAGAGGATTAAACAAGTGTCTTTCCAAAAATGGGATCAAAAGCTTGGGAACTGAGACAGGGATTTTAATCAATCAGGTCAACTCTGCTTATTTCAACCTCATTTCAAACCAAGGGCTTTCTGTGAGAAATTTTTCTTATGGCCAAATAAGAAAAATAAGAGTCTGACCCCTCATGACAACACATTTTATAGCAAGAAAACAAATATAAATGATCCCCAGTGAACCATATCACACTGGAAAAAGGGGGAGAAAGTTGGAAAAAATGTCAGTACTTTCTTTGTTCAGGTATTTTTACTGCCATTCGCCTGTGATCTACCCTCCACTGCCTCATTTCCTCACACACCTTCTCACTGGAAATCACCTCTTGCCTCTTCATTTAGAGTAAACACTGAAGGGAAGCACTGTGAGACACCACCTTGGAAAAGGAGAGCCCCGAATTTCCTACAGAAGGCAAAGAGCCCACAGGCTGCAGCAATCCTGCAGGAGCCTGCTCTGCTCTTGGGCCAGAGCCAGCTCACTGCCAAACTGATAAGGCACAGAAAGGAAAAAAGAAGTGACATTACAGGCACTCTTCACACTTCTGGGCAGTTTGGCCAAGCACCTACTGGTGTCTCAATGAATCCTTTTTATTTTCTTTTACAACTCCTTAGGGGAAGGACTCCTTCAAAGGTGGTAGTGAAGAAACGACCAAGGATGCTAAAATATGCCAGAAGTTTTAGAGTTTGGCTTAGGGTGTTCTTTTTTTGTTTTGCTTTGTTCTGTTCTGCTTTAAGTATTGTCAACTAAAGATTTATTTCCTTTAGAGGTAAGAGGATAATCATAGAATCATAGAATGGTTTGGGTTGGAAGGAACCTTAGAGATAATTTAGTTTCAAATTCCTGTTGTGGACAGGGATGTGCAAAGAAACTACCTACATCTCCTTAAATCTGATTTTACTGTTTGTAACAAAAAGGACGACCTTTTCCACCTAAGCTGCTAGTAAATAAAATGCATCAGCATAAAAGAACACCTCAACTACTTATGTTCTATTTGGTATCAAAGCAGAACACTAAAATTTCAAGTCATACTTCTGCAAGGGTAAACAAAGCCAGTTTCCCCAAAACAAAGTTTTGTCAAATTGTTAAATAGCCTAGTTAAAGAAAATAAATTTGCCTTAATAAATATAATGCTCCAGTTAGTTCAGGAGTTAATAGATGCCAAGGTTTCATTTGCAGGACCTGTTCATTTGCAGCTTATACACACACCATTAATCACCCTAAAGCTATTTAAAAAGAGGTCTTTCAGTGAGAGAAGCAGCACTAAAATTATCACTTGCCAAACAACCCCACTGAAAGCACAGGCTGGTCCCTCTCTGCTAGCCAGGTTAAAGATGCATCACCAAGAATGAGCTGGCACCCCCTTTTTAAAGGAAGGGCTGCTTCCATTCCAGCACTGCCAGGTGCAAACTCCAGGGCTGCATTCAAGAATGAAATCCATCTGGGAAATCCCTGCACGCTCTGAAAAGCTGAATGCTTAATTTGGGCACACAGATGCCCTGGGATTTCATCTCCTAATTAACCAGCACAAATGCTGTTTGTTTTCAGCCAGCTACACTTTGCAACACAAGCTACTCCAGGCAGCTGAATTTTCAGACAGTCACGTGCACGTTGAACAGCACAGCCAGGCCTGTTGTGCAAAAGAAAACAAACACAAAAAAGAAGGGATGCTTCGCTTCAAGGGAAAGATGTAAAGGAAGTCCCCAGGCAAACCTCACTTGGACACAGAGCCAGGCCACCCTGTTCCTGCTGCTGCCACTGCCTTTGCTGACCACAGGCACACGCATCCCTCGCAGATGAGCACTGGCTCTGAAGTGCCCTACAAGGATGCTGAGCAGAGAGGGGATCAGACTAAGGACAGAGCTCCATACCATGCCATATTTACAATTCTGGCCCTAAGGAAGGAGTCTTTTCCAATTCTTGTCTGCAGGAAAAGTCTCTTCTCTCTTTGCTGCCTGGAAAACCTGACTAAAGGGCTAAAGGGATTTTTAGAAGCAGCTGAGAACTGAAATAATGATGATGGACATAGGGTAGCTGGGGAGGAAGGCACAGCCTGCAGCAGATGGAACTACTAGTTTTAATAGTGCAATGAAAATTTCCAGAAGTCACTGAGGAGGAGCAAACTGGGGTGGATGAAAGTGAAGCAAAATAAGGAAGAGATTAATGGAGTAGCAGACTGCTCAGCAAGACACTATCCCACGCTCCCAGTGAATGAGGGCTCCTCTGCATCATGCTGGAACAGTAGGAAAAGGGATGTTTAACAGACCCTACAGAGCTTGAGTGAAAAATTCTACCATCTCAACCAAGAGGGAGACATGCTGTTGCTCTTACTTGTGACTAGCCCAGTTTTGTTTGGTTTTTAATTAAATGATTTGTGATAAGGAAAAAGCAAACAATGGAGTAAGCTTTGTAGTCTGTAGCTTGCAGCCTTCCATGGAAGAACAGATCATGGAGTAAGAAGATCTTTATGTATCATATGAACTGACAGACATTTAAATCCAGTGGTTCAGCAAGTGCCTTGCACACGGGCCCCTAAGCCTTCCAGACATGGAAAGATTTCTATTTGTTACTCGGGGCTCAGAAGCCACCAATGCTGCATTTGGCCAAGTTAATCCTCAAAGATTAATGTCAGCCCACACAAAATTGCCTTCAAGCAACTTCTGTAATTAACCTAATTAGCAGACAACCACTTTCGCCTACAAGGACAGCACCAAGTTATTTTATCCACCAAATTATTTTTTTTTCTTTAAAATTTCAGTCCTGGTTTTTGCAATTCTTCTAAGTGTAACTTTACTAGCCCTCCCAGGTTTCAAAACAATATCCAGAATCAATGAGATTCAGTTTGGATCCTTTGTAATTTATGTCAGTTGGATGCATTATCGTAGGTTGAAGAGCACAGAAGTGTGATGCTAAACACCCACAGATTAAAACAACAATCTGCTGTATTAATAGTTGGGGGTTTTCTTCAGTTTTGTTTTCGCTTTAATACAGTCACCATAATCATGACAAGGTTTAGTGGGCTTGGCATTGTTGGCTTAAGAATTAGACTTGATGCTCTTAAAGGTCTTTTCCAACCTAAACGATTCTATGATTCCATCATGAAACAGTAATGTTTCTGTTGGTGAAAATTTCCTGCATTGGAAGTTTTCTAAAAAAATATCAGACCGATAAAACCTTAATCTTCAGAATCATCAAGTATTCCGAAATTTAGTTTGTTACAGATTCTTTTAATTAACTGCACAGTAGAGATGTGAACAGGGTCTGGTTACTTACGATGTTCTTGGCTGAGAACCTGGCAACATTTCTGAAGGTGCTCCATCCTGCTCTGGAAATCAAAAATGAATAGGTTGGGTTTATTTGCCTCCTTCATAGCCTATTTTACCCTATGGTCTCTGAGCACCAGATTACGCTCATCACTTTTTTCTGGGACATAATTGTCTTTCAGATTATTCATCATTCTAAATGGGGTTTCCTAATAAAATACTGTTTGTCCTCTGATGAACTGCTTCCTTAATGTCTAGCTAATGAATGTACACAATCTCTTAAGCCAATTCTAAATTCATCACTGTTCCACAAAGCAGAGGAAACCACACCTCTTAATTAATGTAAACATTTGACATGTCATGTATAACACACAACACACAAAACTATCTGTCAGTACACACACAGCTGTGTATTTCCTTTGGGTATCTACTTACTCTGATCCTTTGCTACAGATCCTTCAGGTTGCAATTCCTAGAAAAAAAGGATGAAGTGCATATTGAGAATAAAAGAAATGAGCTCTCTTGTAAGAGCAGCATACTGATGATTTGGTTTTTATGTGTTAGCTCACTGAAATAAACACTTCAACTAGCTTGTCAAAGCTGGCCTGATATAGTTTAGCATGGACAGAAATGATAATGTGCTGCTGTCACCAAAAAGGGGTTGTTATCATATTAGGGATGTGTGCATTCTTGAAGAAATATTTTAGAAATTTTATAAGAGCTGCCAAACAATTCTGTTTAACACAGTCAGCAAATATTCCTGTTGACAAAAGGATAAAATGTATTTTATGCTTCAGCAGAAATACTTAAAATGTCTCAGAAAAGTAGTTGCATTTGAAGATCACAATTACAGCAAATGTCTAAGTTGTTGAAGCACTTTTTATTTCTCTCCGTTGTGCTTTAACTTCTCTAACTACTTCTGAATGTATTATCTCCTAACAGCCTTTATTTAGAGAGGGGGACACAATCAGATGGAAACACGTGCAAGAGCCAGAAAACTCTCTTCTAGTTTATCAAAAGTCCTGGCAGAAAGAAGGTGTCTTACCTTTGCTGGGAATGGGAATTTGGAGGGCTCTGTTTTAGTAGGCGTATTAAGAGCTGTCAGAGGAGGTGGCCAAGAGCGGGTCATTTCCTGGAAAGAGATTGAGAGGAGCAGCTATCAGGATTTTTGCTGATAGGCACAGATCAAGTTTCATGCCTCAGAGATTCATTTGGATCTACCTCTTCATGCATTTGGACATGTTTCCCATGGCTGCTACAAAAATAGATATGCATTACTAACAGGCAAGAACATGGGATGTGACCTGTGAAACACAAAAGGATGCCCGACTTCCCGGTGTAGATCTCGTGGTGCTCCCCCCCCGAGAACAGGGCATCCAGTGGGCACCTGAGCACAGCTCTCCTCCAGTAAAACACTGCCCCAACAGCAGCTTTGGGAGAGCAAGCGAGGCTTCAGGATTTGCAACCTCACACAGTAAGAGAAGTGAATAGCAGAAACCAAACTGCTCCACCAGGACTTCAGCATCTCAGAATAGCACTTGACATCAAGGAACCGTCTCCTCAGGATCAGCACCACTGGCTTGGGAATCCCAGGGCATTTTCACATTGTGCACAGGGAAGGGGTAACACGGACTTGGCCACAGCCACTGGGAACCTGTACACTGCTCACAGAGTCAGCTCTGACACAAGGGTACAGCATCAGATGTGGGTTTGCTCTGCATGAGCAGCCTGGAATTGCTGGGACGGAGCAGGAGCAGTGCCAGGACTGGCAGGTGGGAAGGACACAGGTGTGTCCCTGCTCAGGGCCAGGCTGCTGGGCTGGCAGCATGGACACCAGGCAGCATGTCCAGAGCCCTTGGAGGAAGGGCACTTGGGAATGGCAACCCCCTGACTCCATGCAGGAGTAGCTCTGGCTGTCTCGGATCACTTATCAGTCTTGAACTGCACCAGGCTGTATTACACTGATAGAAAGACTGATCTTACAACTCCAGCTGTATTTGAGGCTGACTCTTATCTTTACTTCTCCTCAGCACACCCCAAAATTAGTGACAGCTACATCTGCTGAGTGAACAGAAACAGAGAGGTATTTTTTCCCCAAGCATTAACTCGAGGCATGCAAAATCTAAGCAAACACAGAGATCTATTATTTAAGAGTACATACCCTCAAAATTTCTTCAATGGACTGCACATCAATGGGGTTGGTTTGCTGTAACAAGAAAGAGGGAAGCAGCATGAATTCATGTGGGTTTTTTACCAACTGACAGGGGACAAGCACACACTCAGTGAACATTTACTTACCAACAGCTCAATAAATGCCATGGAAGTCCATTAGTAATAAAATGCTAGTAAGGATTAAAATCCCCATCAGGAGTTAATAATGCACTTCTAAAAAGCCTCTTGTTTTAAAGTCCTTGACAGAAGTGAGTGGAGATTTTACCAGGACACTCTGCCTCGAATGGGGTAAAACAACTTGAACAATGGCACCAGTGGCAAATGGTATTTGCAAAGCCACTGGTGGTAAATGGAGAAAGGGTCATCACATTGCTTTTGGTATTGAATAGAGCTGATGCATTAATCCTGAAGTTACACATCCCGATAGTGAGATGAAGATGTGGTAGACCTGAGAAAAGTACCTGATAAAAGAACAAACATTCTACTGATACTACCCAATAACTTATCTAAAGCTGCTGAGCTGAAACTGCAAGCCTGAAGAGATCTGACTGACAGTCAATCACTTGATACCCTAAAAGCCCAGCCCTGAATTTTAACAGCAGTCTTCTGCCATATCCCTTCTCACAGTGTATGTGTGCTTCCACACACTGATGTGCCCCAGCCATGGGGAACACTCCTTCCTCAGATCACCTTCTCACCTACTAACAAAGCATGTGTTTTCCAAGTATCTGTCATTTACATGTCCTTCCCTAACTGATATCATTAAGAGGCTAAAACCAGAAAACAACCAGAGCTGAGCAGTTGTAATGAGCAAAGTGCATGCCTTGTCTATAAACAAGAAATTCTACAGAACTGCCCAGTCATCAGAGTAATTGCTGAAAGTGAAAAGCCAAAAAGACTTTATTTACATTCAAGGAAGAGAACAGTGAGCTACAGTGCCCAACCAGAAGGACCTTCCCCAGAAAAAAATAAAGAGCAAAGCAATAAAGTCAAAAATTGTCATCCTTGGCCCTTTCACAGGAAGTCCACTCATCTGTTTCCCACATGCTGCACTATTTACATTGGATGGAGGAGATGAGGAATGCCTTTTCCTTGGAACCTCATTTGTTTGAGTCTACATAAAGCTCTCATTGAGGCACTGCTCATTTGACAAAGCCTTGAATTTCTTCAGAAAATCACGTATGGAGAGCTGCTTCTGACCTTGCTCACCCAAACAAAGGAAAGCTGAGGCACGGCCAGATTAGTCACACAGAATGAAAGCAAGGCCTGCAGATGTGTCCCACAGCAGGCAGGAGGAGGGGACAGGGAGGGCAAACAGCAAGCAACGACCACATGGCAAGAGACTGGAATGCTTTGTAACTCACGCTTCCAAAACAGGCACCTCTTTTCCTCTTTTTCTTCCCAGTAAGCTTAACCTGGTAGCCCATCCTAATTAACTGCTTAATTCAGTAAGGGGTGACCAGCAGACATAGGCACTTGGATATTCCTGTACGGATTGCTTCCGAAATTCCTGAGATATCACATGAGAGCATCACAGAGAAAAAACTTCCCACAAAACTGGTAGGAAATTAAGATTCTGCCTGGACAAAGAACTTAAAACTCTCTCTATAATGGAATGATTGCAATAAATCAAATCAGTTTACTTCACTCATTTCAGAAACTTAAGTTTTATGAGGTGGTAAGTGATGACAAAAGCAGAATATAATTAACCTGAGAATCAGAGAATATCTGCAACAGCCAGTCTGGACCGCTCTTATCCAGCCTTGCCAAACAACCCACACCCCCTTCCTGGAGCTCTTTCTGATGAGCCTGAACAGACTTTGACATTGATACAGGCTTACATACACAGAGTATTTATAGTTCAATTGTCAGAAGGATTTATCGTAACCCCCAAGGGTTCAGTGACTGGTTCTTCACAGGTCCAGGGGCTCAGCAGAAACCACTTTCTTTCTTCCTCAGGACACAGAATTTAAAGGAAAACAAACACATCACACTGAACAAGCAGCACACTCGTCTGCAGGGGCAGCATAAGGACCTCTGGTTTTGCTGGGCTTTTTAGGATACCATTATCAAATACATGGTGAAATGATTGCTCTAGAGATTACAATCACAGACTCTGGGACATGCACAGGGTCAAAACCACATCAAAACTGGTCAGTCAGCTGACTGCATGGGGTGCTGCCCTCAGGTAGGGCTGTGACTGTCCCTGTGCCCCAAACCCATGGGGCACATCCCTTTCCCTCCATCCCAGCTCTAGTGGCTGAGGACACTTCATCTTTTACAAATCTATGTATCCAGTGCCTGAAGGAACTGTGCTTTTCTGCATCCTGAGTATTTTTTTATCTTTTGTTTGTTCGGTGAGTTTTTTCCTTCAAGTCACATCTTGGCTGAGTTTCAGCTTGTTAAACCACTAAACCACCATTAAACCACAACTACCACCCAGCAGTAAGGGATGTCCTTGCCAGCTTTAAGAGAAGAGTTTAGGGGAAAACAGAAATACGATGCTGCTGCAGGAAGAGTTACAAAGCCATAAAGCAAAAGAAATCCCTGAAAGTAGCTCAGCTCCACTGAGGACTATGAGTGGGGGAGATCAAATATTCCACGTTGCTGTCTATCCCTGCTTTCCTGGGAACACTGTAACGTGCTCCCCACAGACAACTCCAGTTAAGCCTGGTGCATATTTGCTGTCTGACACTGGCATCTCTACAATCCCCAGAAAGGATTTTCTTATGCCACATTCACGATCTCTTTCAGTTTGGGAATGACACGGGCACCTCCAAACGTCACTTACAAAGTGTTTTGATGGTCAAGGTCAAGCACAAGCATGGGACATCCAGAATTTTTGGGTTACTGGGTTTGGCTGAGCTTTTTAGAGCCAGTGTTCCCACCCAAACTGATGCTGTGCTTCAATAACAGCTAGCTCCCACAGTAATAATACTAATTCAATTACTAATAATATTAATAAGAATACTCATTTAAAAGTAAAAAATGGAAAACAGCCACTGAAGGATTCAGTACTACTTTGATCATGAACTGAAAAGGACTTCAGGCCAAAATAATTTCAAGCATCTACACAAACGTAAGAAGCTATAGAAGTTACTTGAGGAATTAGTCTGTCTTTACTACAACAGGCGTGCAGAAATGCACAGGTGCACATACCCCCAAAAGAAGACAGGGAGCTCTTAATTTAGAAAACAATTTAAAATCTGCACAGGCACTCGATTCACACTGCATAGCAAGTGTGTGATGAAACTCACAGAAATACTTCCATGTCCTCTGCTCAAAAGCAATTCCAAAATCCATGCACTTTCCTGAACACATAGCTTGTGTTCCAAGCCTAGAACAGTTCTGTTAGGGAATGAATGAGGAATCAGGATAAAAAACTAAAAACCAAAACCAAACTAAACCGGCTAAGGAATCCCCAGGCACATAGAAGAGGCCCCCCACTGGCTGTGATAATATGTGGGCCACAGATTCTACAAAGAATAAGCAGTGGTTGTTTTGAGGGTTGTTTTTTTTTTTTTTTTTTTGTAATGAAGATGGGGCGAAAGAGCTCCTAAGGTTAATTCTTTTTTAAAAGATAGTCCATTAAAAATTACAGCACACATTTTTGTCCCACTCTGTCACATGTGCCCAGTGGAGCTGAAGGACTGTATGGCTCTCGTGTGGAAGCAGGAGCTGAATCTTTCTCCCTGGTCTTTAAATAGCTTGCCTTGTCAGGAGGCTGCGGCAGAGTGGTTTCAAGCAAGATGTCAGGAAAATCGCCTCCCAGAGAGAGCAGCCATGCATTATTTCAGAGCCACTGCAGAGATGGGTGGGCTCAAACAAGGCCAGCAGCAGTCAGAGCACACGGAGGGTGCAGAGAGCAGGACAGGAGGTCTGGAAGCAGACATTGACTGGAACTGATCCAGGCTGCCTCTCAGGCAAGCATTAGGGTGTCACAGACCTTTCTGCTCCTTCTCATCTCAGTAATTTCCACCCAACTGCTTATCCCTACTATTTGCAAGCCTCTGCTGTCACAGCCCATTTGGAGCTGCCCCTGACATCCTGTGCACAAACAAGCCCCTTGTTTCTCCATCTCCACCTTAAGTGAAACGGGTGCTGCAGGTACCCAGCAGTGTAGGAGAGGACACAGCACGGCTGCATTTCCTGTGCTGCTGGTATCTCCTCCTAATTATAACTGAAATGCGTGTGTATAGTTCAAGCATGCCAGCTACTGCTCTTTGCCTGATCTCAGACTGAGTTATTACACCAACAAAACCCAAGCGAGTCGTGCAGCAACAGTGAGAAAAGCCAATTATGAGTTCCATGCCCTTCATTCTGCTGTCAGGTTTTCTTTGTTTCCTAATGAGAGCTTTGCCCCTGCAACAATCAGCAGAGAAGGTCACCAGCTCTCATGCTAAAAAAAACCCAAACAAACAAACAAAACAATCACATTTTCAGCTGCTTCCCATTTAATACTATTCTCTTTTATACTTGAATAGGAATATGTAGTTTTAAATTTATTTCTTCATGTCAACTGCACAGTCATTGCCACTTGAATGCAGTGGAGATCAGAAAACTGCATACTTCACTGTGTGAAAGGTTAGTTTGAAAACAACAGGCAGGACAAGAATCAGATTGAAATCTACCATCCTGTCCTCACTTAACCCATCTGTGCTTAGCCAGCCAGAGCAGGAGGAGACCTTGCATATTAGATGCCCTTCCCTCCTCGCACACAAGTCACGCAAACCAACTTACTCTCCAAAGCAACCTCCCATCTGTATTTTTGTGCAGTTAAAAATCCATCCTCTCCATGCTATAGATAGATGTGAGATGGACAACACGCAGGGCACGTTTCCAAAATGACCCAGCCAACAAGAGACAAGTCATATTTCATCCAAGCCTCTACTAATCCTGATGATGGATGCAATAATGTTCTGCCATGTATTGAAAGAGGCTGCCAAAGCTCGAAGCTCAAACCGTCTTGTTGATCAACACAAATACATAAACATGAAAATTCATAAAGGCTTTCACACACTATCTTAAGGAACACCACACACCAAGTAGATTCCATGCCAAGGCTGTTTAAATGTTCCACATCACAGAATAGAAGTCTTACAATGCTTTTCATTTGACAAATTTGAAGCGCTTCTTATATTGTACCCAATATTTGCATAATTTGCAAATAGTAATAATTTTAAAGCCTTTATGAAATAGGTATTTTATATTATGAGAAAAACACAAAGAAAACCTGCCATGCAATCAATGTATGCTTTGCTACCAGCAAGTCTTCTTTTCCCTAGAAAGCACACAAAGTCCGTGCATAACTCTGTATTTTCCCATGTGCACTAACCCAGTCCACAACCTTGTATTCCCTGAACTATGGATCAGGGATATTTTAATTGCTTGTAGCTAAATGGATTGGAAACAATAGAAAATGACTTGGTTTTGAAGTATGTACTGGTGAAACTTAGTAACCACAACAACTCCCTGGGGCATAAAACCACACTTTCATTTCCAGACCAAAGGTTCCATCAGCTCCCACCTCTTCTAACAAAACACAACTTTCTCAGCTCTGGCATCAACAATCACTTGAGTGAACCTGGGAAAACATCTCTGTCACAGCTGCTGAAAAAGACCCCTGCAAACCACTGGAGAAGTGACAACACAGGGGAAACAGGGATGAAAACCAAACAAAACCATCAAAATTGCATAAGGTAAGAAAGATGCAGGCAGGTAGCCAACACAAGATTTTCTTCTGATTTCTTTTATGTTAAGAAATTGCAGGGATTGGGTTTTTTGCTTGTTTCCTTTTTAAAGTTCATGCAAAAAGTATTAGTGTTTTTAAAAGGAAAAAGGTAGACTTGGAGCTAAAGCTTACAGGTGTAAGTCTTTGCACTGTTGCCTGTGAGCTTTGGATTAAGTCAATAACAAATCAGGCTCAAGTGTGCAAACACTTCAAAGCAAACAGTATTTTAAGGACAAGACTACCCCTTCCTTGACTTCACACTTCCCTCATATGCAAGTGTGGGAATACTTACTTATTTTTAGGTTTTCCTTGATGCTATTTTTCTATTAAGCTAAAAAACATTTCAGAAATGTACAATAAAAAAGGGACTTTCATTACTGTCATGAAACCTTTATAGACACGATTTGTTTAAAATCTCAAATCATACAGAGCTCAGTACGACCTTAATGACTTCATAAACTATAGCCTCAGATTTTAAAGGCCATTTTATTACAGGGGATATTGTCTGAGGTTTCATTACAACTGTAAAATAACACAGAAGTACTATTTGGCAGCAGAGTCCCTCTAATAGCAGCTTGAGCTGTTCCTGGAAATTCAGGAAGCTGCTGCCACAGAATGACAAACCTGTAAGAAGGAAAGGCAATTTTCTCAGCAGGTTGCCCAAGACTAGGATTAATTTTCACAGGAGAAATTACTGCAAGACACATCATTTTTAGCACAGAAGAAGAAAGCTCACTCCATTTCAACAAAAACATGACAACCACAACAAAACCCTTCAAACATAAGATAGAATACAAAAGGGCAAAGAGACAAAATTAAACACAAAGAAAACTGAAATAGCTGAAATTTTTACAAAAACCTTATATCAGATTCTCTTTGTGGAAAGCAGTAACAAGGTAGCACACACTGCAAAAAAATACATGTTTGGGGATGCACTTGTTTGAGTTTTGTGCCAGCTTCAGGCAGCCAGATGGGTGGGTTGGAGAATGAGCAGCAACAAGCAACACATCCTGGGTCTCTCACCTCCCTAGTTCTTCAACCTAACGGAGTGAGACTGGAATAATTCCAGCAAATCAAAGCAAAGGTGAAGTAGATCTGCTTGACACTGCACCCAGTGTTAGGCTTCACTTCTGTGTTTAATGAAAAACAAAACCTCCCGCTTTTTGATTTGTGCACACTGAAACACTGCTGAGGCACCACAGAAACATAGAGAAGGATTCCATCTTAGCCAGCCAGACAAAATCGAAATTACACTATAAATGCATTTGTTTTCTCATTTATGTTTATGCTGCTTGCTTGAAGTCACAAGACTTCATTGTAGACTACAAATCCAATCTACCAGTCTCAGGGTCCACAGAAGCCTCCTAAAATAATTTCTCTGGGTACTTTTTGGGACCTCTGTGGGCACCAGGGCTTCACCAGCTCGCCTGGAGCCAGCATTCCCTGTGGACAGTTGCACAAGCACACGTAACCCATTTGAGTCTACTCCTCTTTTCCACAGCAACACCAAAGTTATCCCACTAAAAAAATGCCTCACCACCTTCTCTTCTGCTTCTGCCCACACCTCAACTCAGCAGCCCAGCTGGAAGGGAAGACAGCAGCTCCAGCCTGTCAGGGCCCTTGTCGCAGGTTTGAAAACAAATCAAACCATTCCCATGAGCTTTCTTCAGCTGACACTGAATGATCCTGGCTATTTAAGCATTTTACATCAAAATGCTCAGCAAACAATGGTTGCACTGTCCTGTTCCTGCGTGGGCGCCTGCAGGAAATAAAACATTCTTTAAAGATTTTACACGCTTTTCTAACCCTGAGATGGATTATTTTGCTCAATCTAAAAATAAATGCATGGGCCTCCTTGTGTTCAAACGGCGTAAGAAAAACAAATTGCTGTTTTGTCTTTCTTTGACTGAAGGAGCCAAGAGGATTGTGTCTTGGGGGAACAGATTGTTGATATGTTTTAATGAAGGATTCATTACAAATCCTGAGCTGCTGACAGAAATTTGCCCATCTCTTTTTAGCCTTTATCTAATGATAATATAACTGAAATCCAAACAAAGTAAGCACAGAAGTTAAGTGCAGCATCACCTGTATATAACCATGCAGACCAGGACTCCAGCCAAGGCTGATTATCTCTCTAGTAAATTGCTCTGCATAAAGAACCTACACACAAGAGCACCTCTCCATTGCAAGTCCCATCTGTACAGCAGCTCTCAAAAATCTAGTTCTGATCCCTCGATTCCGCAAAACTTTCTTACCTACTGTCCCCTTAAAGTCTCCCTAGTAAATAATTTCTAATACTTAATGTGAACCTGTAAGTATTGTGACTACAAAAGGCTGAGGTTGTGTCCTCTTGTTCCCTGCAGAACAAGCACATGTCTGTCTTTGAGTATAAGCATTTGGGTAAGAGCAGCAAGCCACAATTTCAGGTATTTTCCTATTTCCAGTACCACTTCATTGCAATATATGCTAGTAGATATACTTTTACAGTATTTTGAATAGCCTGACTCCAGCCTGCTCCAAAAAAAGCCGGTCATTTCAGCTGAAACAACAAAAGATAAGAAAATAATAACTGTTTGTTAAGATCATTAAGGAAATGGGGGCTTTTGGTGGTGAGAGGCATCCTGTGGTTCTAGGAATCACCTCAGATAATTAACTGCTGCCGTCTCTCAGAAATGCTTTCCCTTTCCAAAGACCACTTTCCCCTCGGAAAACAAGCCAGTTAGATTTATGATGGCAGTGGTGGCACTTGGTGCACCTCCCCTTAGTGACTCAGTAAACAAGACTTGGAGACGCAGACTCTCCCAGCTGTTTGAAAGCACCTCCCTTGTTACCACCCTGCCAATAAAAAATTGGGAAATAAAACAAATTGAAGAGGCAGGCTGGAGCCTCAAGGCAACATCTCCAGTCCCAGCCAGCACCTGGCACACACCACAGCCTGGAGTGGAGCTGAAAGGCATCAGTCACCAGGACCAGTGCATCAAAGCAGATAGAAAGTAGGAGGGATGTGAATAAAGGGATGCTTGTTAGTGTATACAAGGATAGTATTACCGAAGGAAAAAGGAGAAGAAAACATGTGTGTTGAAAGGATAGGAATTATATCTCTCTCCTTAAGAAAATGAAGTTCTTAATTCAGAAAGATGCTATTTTTAAACCTTAATGTAAATGGAAGAAATATTTTTAAATGCTTCCAAACCAAGGAACTTAACCTGTGGGGAAAAAATAGCAGGATATCCTTTTGCTTGCAAAGGCAACTATTGCCATTGTTTTACAACTGAACTAATGTAAAAAAGAAAAACAACTCTATTTCTAGATTTTATGTTTTGTGGTTGGAACAGCAAAGTGCCTTATTATTATCATCATCGTATCTACATAGATGAAAGTTATCCTCCTCAAGGCAAGTATTCAACAAGTCTCTTGGAAGCTCCCTATCTTGCTAAAGACAATGGGAAACCAGAGCAAGTCCTGCCCATCAATCACCTGGTCACTCTTCAGTTTTGTATGCTAAAAAGAGTGACCAGGTAACTGAAAGCAGCTTAACTTGAAAGCAGCTTAACTTAAACTTTCCTCTGTAAAAGGAGTTGTCCGAGGTTGACACGGTCTGCTCCCAGGAGATGTTTGTTATTGCTCAACTGAACACACGTGGACACTTTCATCCTCTCCTCAGCAAACACCTTTGTGCACTCAGCAAAAAGCCCACGGCACCCTCAGCTTGTTTGCCAGGTGGGATCAGAGGCCAGGGCTGGACAGAGCCTTCTAGAACCTTCTTTGCTCATGCTGTGCCTGGAACAACCAGTCCACAATATTTAAATCTGTACATAAAAGACATTTGCCTTTGTCATGACTCAAAATGTAAGCTTCCTTAAAAGCCATGTTTATCATTCTCTAAACTCTGCATTAAAGACTGCAGACAGTGTTCCCCAAGACCCAGAATTACTTTATGGCCAGGCTTATGCACTGCAGAGCTGTCACACACAATTTTTACCTAGAGCAAATCAAAGCAGGAGGTGCTGAGCTAACGTACCTGGCTGGCATTTGAGAAGTGATCCTTGTCAGTCAGGTGTACTGGGAAGGCCACAGGCCATGAGCCTCCCAGGCTCAAAAGGCAGTCAGAAAACAAAGCAAAGCTGAGAGGATGGGAGAGGGTCAGTTCACTATTTCTTTCCTTGCCTGCATAATCTGGAGAGAAGAAATGGCTTTTTTGTTTAATTAATGTACTGTCTGAATGGCTTGTAATTAAAATCCAAACATGGAGAGACAGTTACAAGAAGTACCAAGACACCAACCAACCTCTGCCTAAGGAAGAGCTTTCTCCATCTTTTCCTGATGCATCCTAGAGACAGCAAACTGGAGGAGACTACAGACATTTCCAGATTTTTCTGTGCCACTCTTTCACTGCCTAAAATTCCCTTCATACATAATTGCTCAAATGAAGCCAATATTTGTGTGGAAAGTTCTCAAGTACCAATGGCAAAAAAACAATTAAAATATGTGAGCAGGCAGGTTCCTAACTTGTAACCATGATGGATAGGACTCAGCATCTTTGTGTACTGTGATTTCTTGTGTCCTCTCAGGCAAAGACTCTACATTGTAATAGTTTCACATGCAATCCTTGGACTCCTGAAAGCTGGACAAGCATTTTCGTACATGTGCACCACAAAAGGCTCCAGGGAAATGTCTAAGGAAATGTCTAAGGGAAGGGTAGGACATACCCAAGGGGTTACTGCCTCCACAGCAAAGAGAAAAATAAATACCACGCGGCTTCTCCTCTTGCTTTCATTATGGAAACATGTGCAATATTACTGTGGTAACATCAATATTGTATTGGCAAAGGGGAGCAGGATTAGAGCTGATGTGCACCAAAGAGGCAAGGGATGTCCTCTGCACTGGTAAAACACGGATGGCATTCCTGCAGCACATCCAGCCAAGGATTAACAAAGCAAAACTGCAAAGAGACAAGCAACGTGACAGCCCAAGAGCACCTTCAGTAAAATGCCCGCTTCAAGTGAAAACATTCAGGCTGACAATACCACACCTCTCACCTTCAGTGAATAGATGGTGCCCAGCCAAGTCTGAATTACAGCTTGGCCTGAACTGCAGTGAGCTGACAGGCTGATGAAAGAAACCAAAGTATTCTTTGTTGTGAGGAGGAATAGATTGGTAGGATCTGAATCTAACACAACTTTGTCTCCTGTTACATGAATTCACCCTACATCTTCCCAAACCTAGAGCTTTCTTCGTAAGTCACTGCTATTCAAAACACAACATGCATAAGTCATATTTGAAAAGACTAATGCTCTACACCAAGTTAAAAAAATACAAGCTTTAGAAGGAATAGATATCACAGTGTTAATAAGGAATCATTCCACAAATTGTATATTTTACAACAAACATGTAAAATGCTCAGTGGTTCTGCCAATTCTAGAGACACAGAAAAATACCTGTAAAGACATACAGCGGTTAACCTTAAAAAACATGGGGAAGTGATCACTCACTTCTCCCTTTGGGGGTGCTTCTGATTTAATAGTATATTAAAACAAATACTTGAATTTAGGCTATAATTTAAGACAAATAATTTTTCTTAAAATTATGCTAATACAGAAACTGAATTCTCTCATCTCCCAAGAAAAGGAAAAAATAAGTATTGATATGTTGTTGCTATTGTTTCTAATTTCAAGCCGTGAAAAAGATCTGAAAATTTTAAGTAGGCTTTTTGGGGGCTTTTTAATGGTTGAATTTTATTTTGAAGCCAGCCAAGATAACACTTCTGACTGTGGCATAACCTAATCCTTATGGCAATCTTTTGAGTAGCAAAAGTTACTATTTGTCATCAAAGGGACGTGCACATTTGAACAAGCCACCCAAGCGGGAGTTTGTAAGTAATGGGAATTTAGGTCAAGTTTCATAACTGGTTAAAAATTAGTCCACAAGCCAAGTACTATTGAGCCCTATTTCCTTAGCAGCCAAAGCAAACATCACCCGTGTTCCTTCCTCCTTTGATTCCAGAAAAGTTCCGTCTGAAGAACAGGCAGAAAGGCTGAAGTGGTGGAATTCAGTATCCTGGAAAAGAGGGGCTCATAGAAGGCAAAAGTGCCTTTTATTAGATGAAGTGGCATGCACATCTTCATCCATCCCAAGGGGCAGTGATCAAGCAGGTTGTGGGGAAGGGAGGGGACAGGGGACACTTTCCAGCATCCAGCCCTTGTTGGGTGTGAAACAAGCACAGGTGATGTCAGCTGCAGTTTGTCTCCCTGTGGCTGGGAACGTGCAAAGGCAGCTGGGCTGATGGCAGAGCCTCTCTGGGAATGCACCTGGACTTTTTGCTAAGAGCACAATGAACTGCCAGGATCATGTCTCCCACTATTTGCTACCTCTGACTGCATGCAAAAAGAGCACCTCAGTATCTAAGGACATTTATGAACCATCTGACCAGTGGAACAAATTGGCAAGAAAATGTAACACTGATAAAGCAGTTTGGAGAAGAAATTGGTGTGTCAAAAATAAGGACATCAAAAAGTTAGCAGTATCACATTTTCCAACAGGGAATTAAAATATTCTGCTGGCTTACAACAAAAAAGCACTATTTTATTGTCTAAGTAATAAATGCTCATCATTATGAAATAAAAACTGGCATCTAAAGCTTGAGTGGGGTGGGGGGGGGGGAAGAATATTAAAGATAATTCAGACAGCAACATTGCTAGACATCAGAGAAAATTAAAAATGAGACCTGAAACTTCAAAGAACAGAATAACAACACAAGGAAACAAGCAATAGAGGCATAACTTACAGAAAAACAGACTACACTGAGTAGTGTGCCAGGGCAAGAAGATCAGTACTTGCTGACTTCATTTCCAAAATTACCATACTGCTGCAGCCAAGCTCTGGTGAGCTCTGGCAATCCCATGCCCTGCCTGGGAACATCAGGAAGCCCTTCTCCATGCAGGACTGTACCAGCTCATCCAAACAGCAGGGGAACTCTTCTCCCCTTGATGCTGGTGCTCACTGAAAACCAGAGAGCTGGCCAACACCTCAGTGAGGCACCTTCCTGCTGCAGCCCCACATGGGGCAAGAGCACTGCAATCAGTGCCCAAGAAGCAAAAGCAGTGCCACCAGACTTGTCATAACCCACATCACTGTGCTGATCGTCCTTAAGCTGCAAAATGCCACTTTACATTGAGCCTCGCTGGTAGGCAGTAAAAAAAATAGCATGAAGTACAAAATACAACGCAATGCTAAACATTGCCCTACACTCAAACAAAGCAAAGAATCAGATCAAAGTCCAGGAGGTGCTCAAAGTAGCATTAGGAGAGTGTTAATGTGATGACCAATGTAGGAAGATAAAGCTTGCGTTTCACTCCTGAAAATATATCTCTTGAACAAGACACCAGGAGTCTACAGCCAAAATAATTCAGAGGCTTGAAACAGGCACATTCACTCTCTGAGGAAACATCTCCAGGGGCATTTGGGACCACCAAAGCAAAGACCTCCAGGCTGGCACTTAACTATGAAGTGCTGCTTGGCCAGGGAGGAACATAACCACAGACAGGTGTTTTAAGGCTTGCCTGGTTTATAAATCCCTCAGTAACTAGAGAAGTTAACTCCTTTTACATGAGGCAGCCTGCAATTATTACAAGACTCACCGAAAACACTCCCCTCTCCCGGCTCCCAGTAAGATGTGAAAGCCAGACCCAGACACAGCCTCCACTGGATTTCAAGGGGCTGGGTGCCTGCCTGGGTTTCACCTCGTCCCACTGAAGCCAGCAGCTGACCCCGCCCTGGCACCGGCTGTGTGCTGCACTTACCTCCGTGAACATGTCTTACTGCCTTCCCACATGGCAGGGCAGATTTCCTGTTTTCATACATTCCCTTGTCAGCCCTAATCAGTGTCAATAGGTTATGGTGTCTTTTGTGCTGGCGGCGTCAGCCCTGACAGGAAAGAACTTTTAATCTCTTCCCTCGCACCGAGCCACGAGAAGCTGCAGGCGCTCCCAGGCATAACTCCCTTGGCTCCTCTCCGAAAAATTCTCTCAAGCACTTGGTTGCTTAGCAATATTTGCCTTCCCCCTGTACGGTTCAAATTGGCAACATCTGTCCCTTTGGCACTTTCCACTCGTGGAAGAAACGGTGCAGAGAGTTTAAAAAAATCTACAGAGAGGCTGGTGGAGGATGCTTCGCGTGAGCCATCAGAGCTGCTTTGGCATTTTATTGCTGGTTTCTTTCCAGCCTGGATAGAAAGCGTGGCTTCTTCCAAAGGAGAGGCACACAAGGGAAAACCCTCTTGTGCATCCGGTGGGACTCACCTATTAAATCAAATACAAGTAGCTTTTTCTGTTTACATAACTACACCCACATGCTCTTGGCTTGGTTTAGCTAAAAAACCCAAACAAAACACAGCACTGACATGTAATTCTTTCCTGTCAACTGGGATTGACTGTGATTTCTCCTAAGATATTGCAGGCTCATCAGTGAGAGAAAACTAGAGAAGCCAAAATGCATTTATGCATTTAAAAAATGCAAAAGCTGTGTCCAATCCTGACCTCATAACCATAATCAAATCCCCAAAGTGCCTGTGCTCCATGCAAACATTCCAAGGGGTAGTCAAGGTCATTGCCTCTGGATGTACCTGCAACCCAGCAAACGAGGGGAAAAAAGAAATTAAAATAATTTAAGAGCATGAAAAGTACCAAGTGCTTTCACTTCTGAGAACCAAAAGGGAATATGGAGAAGACCCAAATAATAGGATATGTCTTTGAGCACTTGGTATTACAATAAGCAGCAGAGAACCCCACAGTAAACCTTCTCTGGCTGCAATTCATTTCAGCTCACACCACAATGCCCAAGGGTTGAGAGAAAGGCCTTAGGTAGCACAGCTTTGGATATTTGTATGCAAGTTGTTATGGATGCTTACCAAAAATGAGATAGCTCAGTTTCAGCTCTTACGGTTGAGGTTTACTATTTTTACTTTTTAGATTATTTTACCCGAAACAATCAGAAAAATTAACAATTTTCATTTGTATTTGATCTGCTTCTTCAGCAGTCACACATGAGCAACAAGACAAATTGACACAATGCCTATGGGGAAGCATGGAAACCCTTCAAGCATCTAAGGCATTTCTGATTATAAAAAGGGCAGCAGAGGAGACACAGAAGTAACACCTTGTTACCTGTCTTGGTGCAAAGCAAGGAATTTAAAATAGTCCAAAAAAAGGAATACAGTGGGTGAGAGGAAAAACACAAAACAAAACACAGTCTCCATTCTATTCAGTAAATGAGAAATATATAAAAGATTGGTAGAAAGATTACAATAGCTTAATGCCAACTACTGTGTATTCATTACATAAGGCCAACAGTTCTACATATGTCTTTAAAGATTTTCTTTTGAAAGGATGCAGGATTAAAACAATATATTTATTTCTATTTTACAGGGTTCACCTGTCTGACAACTCCTGTCAGTAGAAAAACTCAGGTGCCATGAAATCCAGTGAAAAATTACCTGTCCAGAACAGACTTTTTATATTTGCTATCCAAACACCTTCATAGGTATTTATTAGTTACTATTTACTACATAACAACCATGTTTTAATTGGTGACCATTGATAAATGTTTGCTGAGGAAAACACAGCTCAATGACAGCCATTTGAACACAAAGGTCTTTGTGTGCACCCTGTGCCTCAAGGATAATACAGACGTAAAACATCTGGGCTGCTTCATTGCTGCTTGTAGTTGTTTAGGGGTTCTAAATTGGCTGCTTCCCTATTTGCTTCCCAATTCACAGGCGAGAGTCTGATGAAGCCTCATTAGATGCCCTAACATACACAAAATTTTTGGGAAAACAAAGCCAAATCTGCAATGACCATCAAGGGCCGTACATTCCTCCATACCCTATGTCCTTAATAATGCCTGGGGATTTATAAACATTCTCCCTCCAAACAGCATGACTGCTTCTTGCCCTGCTGTCAAGCCGATTCCCTTTCACACATCACAGTCTGTGTCAGTGGAGGCAATACAAGGTTGGTGCTGCAGCTCTCCTAAAGACAAGGCACCTTTGTTTGGGTGCTGAGGAAGAGGTAAAACCTGGCACATGAAGAGAAGAGATACATCTAAGATTCATGTGTGCTATATTTTTAAGCCTCTCACAGCAAATTTGGAAAGATGCCTTGAAGGGACAGTGATGACATTTGAAAGTGAAGGCTTTGATTTGCGGAAGAGGGGAAAGAGCTGTTCGGTGTCTCTGTGAATGCAAAGTGAGTCACTGCACTGTTATCCACAGTGGATTTATTCACTCTGCAGTGAAACTCTGAAACTTCGGGCTAGAAGGCTGAACTTTTCAGTTCCCAAGAGCAGAAGCTGTCAATAATGAATTCACAGCTGCAGGTGAAACATGCCTTAGAAATTCAATTAACCAGAACACATGTTGAGGAAATGGCTTTCCTAAGTCATGTCAAGGGAGCTCACAGGAAAAACTGTATTTGGCATGTGGCTGTTTGTAAACAGTTCAGGGAAGTTCAGGGAACAGTTCAGGGAAGAAGAGGGGATAACAGCAGTTTCTACTAGTCTAGACCTATTCACTGTCCAGGTCATTGCAGGCAGGAGCCTCCCTGCAGCTCCTGTTTCACCAAAAACTAAAGAGAGGGATGACCTTTCAGCCAACAGACCCTCTGTCAGCCTCTCTTGTACTCTACATCCAGCACACAGGCCATACATCCAGGGGTGCAACCTCACTGTTTCTTCCTTTTCTCTCTCCAGGCTTCAGCACTGGAGGGCCCAATTATCAAATAGATGTTCATCACTGAGACCAAACAAAAGTAAGCAAATGTGACAATGACAAGTCTGAAAAAAAGCTGAAATTGAAGTGATGCATTTTTCACTAGAGCTTACAGAACCATTACCTAAAATGCCTGTGCTCCTCCCTGCCTATGCACAGAAAACAAGAGCCACCGCCTAAAGATCCCTCTGCAAAGGAGGATTCTTCAGCATATTCGCAAAAAAGGTTCCTCTATCAGCTTCAAAAAGGTTCCTCTATCAGCTTCAAAATGGACTAAGCCTACAACTAAAACCAAGATCCTGGTTTTTGCAAAACCATTTTTTATTATCTTCAATTCCCTTTTTATTGTGTTCTTACTTTGCCACAGATCAAACAGAAGGAACGTGAGTAATAATATTCTTGCACTGGCAACTGTAGGATTTTCTTGGGCATTTGGACTCAGACTCACGTGCTCAACAGAAAGTGAGAAAAAGGTTTCATTCAGCACACAGCATCATAGCTAATGCTGCCCTATCAAAATTCATATTAAACCAGAGTTATGAGATGACAGAATAAGTATAGGAATGGGAAAAGAGATAAGACAATAATGCAGATGAGACAATAAGATAATGTAGAAGGTGATGCCCTGCACTGCTTTATTTCTCTCCCAGGAGTAAAATCTGGTTAAGCAAATACAGTAACGTGGACCTCAGTGAACTTCCTGTTTTGAGGTGTGATGTGCAATGCCAAACCTACTTGGTAGCAAATAAAATCTCTCAGCATGAAAGTATTTTCACAACTTCTCAACAGTGTCATTTTGACAGTTTCCTCTCATTTCCCACTGGATACTGCCTACAGCCATTTGCAGCTGATCCACACCCTTTTCCATGAAAAGCAGACTGCACCCACACTCTTCCTTTTCATTACAAAGGTGGCAAAACACAATTTGAAACAATCTCCGTAACTCTCCTTGCACAGCTGCCTTAGGTCAGCACCGCGGGATGCTACACCCCACAGGGCATAGCAGTAACCTCAGTGCTGAAATGCAGTAAATCTCCAAAAATATACCGGGGATCAACTGCCTTCAAGCTCACATTGGGCCAAGCCATGAGGCAGGCAGAGCCAGTGTGCTGGTCCCTTGGCACAGCTGAAACTGCGCTTTGAAGGGCACAGGAAAAGGAGCTACATTTGCTGAACAACAAGTGTGCAATGCTGCACCTCCTCTCCCACTGCTCTACCAGTCAGGGCTTCTGCCTCCATCCCACACAACAAATCAGAGAGGTGGCCTTGGGTCAGCAAAAACAGATGGAGTACAACAAGGAAACTTGCAGTATTAAATCATACTTTGCTGTGTGTCTACAGTGAGCTTTTACAAACTTAGAGAGGAGAATCCTGTGGTGTTCACAGTCCCTTATCACAAAGCCCAGGTGACCACAGAATTTACTGCACTTCTGTCTGTCCCAATACTCAGTGAGGATTTGGGGCCTCCACCCACCACCACTCAGACAGAGTCTTGTCACACTGCATCAACACTTGATCTTCTCATCATTTTCCCCCTTCTTTTCAACAAGCCTTAGAGGAAAACAAAAATTATGGGCAGAGAGCTCAAACCATAAAACCTGCTGCAGCCTCACTGAGAAAGCAACAGAGAAGTCACAGGAAGTATTACATATTCACCATTCAAACAGGTGATCTCACACCCAGATCAACCTCAAAATGCACCTTCCAAATAGGGTAGCACACACGCAGTCATTATTGCTTCTGGCAGTCACTGCTATTCAATGACCTGTTCTCCCACAGCCAAACAAATCCTGCTTCAACAGAGACCCCCAAAAATTGCACTCACCTCTATAGACTCAGAAGGGGTTTCCAATTTGGATAGTTCTGCTTTGGCTTTTGCCTTCAAATCTGAGAGATCTTCATCAGTCTCTTCCTTGGGCTCCGAAGGGGTTTCCAACTTGGATAGTTCAGCTTTAACTTTTGCCTTCAAATCCGAGACATCTTCTTTGGGTCCTTCATGGTATTCCTCCAGGAGAGGTTTGAGCTCCAGGGTTTCAAATGGAGCCTGATCTTGGCCATCCATGGGTCTGACATAGGCAGTTGGTTTCTGCTGCATTGCACTGGCTTTTGATGACAAAGAAGGGGGAAAAGTCTGAGAGGAAGGCTGAGTGGTGCTGGTCAAGGTAACGGCAGGGCTGTCCCGACTTTCCTTCTCCTGTGATCCTGTCACTAAGTCCTGTAACGATTTGGTTTGACTGTAGGCTGACCCATGACTTTTGCTGCTGTTCTGTGACCTGGAATTGATTTGCTGGCTGGAATGTAGAGGCGACAGGGGTGCCACAGGAGAAGACAACAAACACGGCAGGAAGGGGGAAAGCGCCAGAGGGGAGGCCTGCAGGCCACGAGCACGGCCCTCCCCGCTCCCGGGCCTGTCATTGCGGCTACGGCCACCGCTGTCCCGGCCACCACGGCCGAGCTCCTGGCTGTGGCTCCGAGCGCCGGGCAAGCTGCGGCCCTTGGTGTGCAAACCTGAAGCTGGTTCTGCTCCTGATTGTGCCTTTTGGTAGTGACTGGAGTGGTATGGAGGGCGAGGGGCTACAACCATGGGTCCCACGGGTGGATGGCGGGTCGGGTGCTGGAATGAAGACGGCAATGTACGGATGGCCTTCTCGGGGAAGTACGGGCGATCAGGCTGTCCAGGGGGAAACAGGGGGGCAACGCTCTTTGGAATCCCTATAAGGTTCTGACAGGATTTGTTGCTCATGAACTCCTTGACCTCCTCATAATTGCCCAGCATGTTCTGAATTCGGCTTGACAACTCATCTTCTTTATTAGTCTGCAACCGAAGAACAAAGAGGTGGACATTTCAAAACCTCCCCAAGAGATCCAGCTCAGGAAGGGATATTCTTTTGGATCTCATCTTAATCACCACAAGTGAAGTTAGGCAAGCTCATCTTGATCCTGAAAATCTCTCCAAAGCAGAGAGGACTGCTTGAGCCATTATCAGTTATTGCAAGCCAAGCTTGGTGCACCTGCAGCCTCCAGCAGCAGGAACATCAAACCCATTTGTTATACCCACAACTGCAGGCAGCCAGGCAGCCAAGCTGCTCCTGAGCACCCTCTCTCAAACTATAGGAGGCAAGCCCAAAGTCCACACTGCTCTTGCACAACCAACAAAGATACAAGCACATACTCTGAGGAATTGAAATTAAGCAGATGGGAAGATGCTGTGTTTGTATTTATCATGCTCAAGTCTGCTACACCATATCCAGAGCCACAGCTCGCCTCTTCCACCCCAATCCTCCCTCCACCTCTCTCTCCCCCCCACACCCACTACTATTACCTTGTAGGGTTCTGCAAAGAGGGGAGTCTTCTCAGAGAACTGGTTTTTGTCTTCCAGAGCCTCCTGACTCCGTCTCTCTTTCTCTCGAATCCGCAACAAATTTCTGTCCTCATTGCACAAGCTTTAGGAACGAGAGAAAGGAAGGATGATTAACATTGCACACCAGAGTTATCAGCCAGTGCCTACTTTGTACAGAAACCCTGGTTTTCAGACAGTGGCACACATCCAGAATGACAGTCATTTTGAAATCCATGGGATGGTTACAACAGACAAATCAGTTACATCAGTTACATTACACAACACAGTAATGTGACACACAAGGTACATGCATCCTTCTCAGCGATTTCTACTCCTGATAACATCCTTCAAGAAGAGTGAGAAGGAAAAAGCTATCCATCCATTTCATTGTGAAACAAACTGAGAAGCAGTCAGTGGGGGTGATAAGCACACCAGCTGGCAAATCCATTTGCAACAATAAGTGCAAAAAACTACCATTCTTGTTCTCCTCCAGACTTCCACCCCAACTCTTAAACAAGGAGTAAAAAAGAATCCATTATTTTGAAGGTGTTGCCACTTTCAAAGAATGAACTTTGCCTGCTTGGCAAAAAACAAGGCAACACTACTTGGCAATTAACAGGCTTGAAAGCTGCTCACCAGGAAACCCATGTAGTTGCATTTAAAGCAATAATGCAAACGTATTTAGAAAAAGGTCTCAGAAACTCAGGAAACAACAGGACAAATCCCTCTGTTCCTACTCTACCACATCTGCCTGCCATCAGGTCCTTTGGCCCCACACCAAAACACCAATAAACCTGTGTCACATGCATAGCAGAACGAGTTCACCGAAAACCAGAACCTTTAAACTGCACCTTGCCTGTGAAATCCTCCTGCAAAACAAGGGAATCTCGTGCTCTCATCTTTATAGACACTGGGGAAGAAAAAGAATGCAGGCATCTCTCTCCTGCCCTATGTCTACTCTACTGGACAGTGTACTGGATACATACAATTACCATATTCTTCTTCATACTTGCAAATTCTGAAGTGCCCACTTTGCAAGGGAAGAGCCTTGCCCTCCCCACCAGTGACATCTTCCCAAATGCTACACCAATAATCTGCTGCTGAAAGTTTAATCGTCCCTAGAGGAGAGGCAGGGAACTGGCTTTGCTGCAGCAGTTAACCAAGAGGTCTGACTGCTGCAGAGGGGGTTTCCTGACTCAGTGGGAACTCTGGAAAATTATGCTGATGGATGGCAAATTTCTATATATGGAACTGCAGTAAGGATGTACTTATACCACTAAGACAGAAAAACATACTCAGGGGTTAGACTGTGCACATTTAGCATAGTTTCCAACTTTGCCAGTGCTGAAGTGTTTCCAAATATAGCAAAACAGAAGCGTCCAGTAGTATCTATGTACCCTACTTCTGCAAACAATTTTAAACGTTCATAAAAGAAAAAAGCAGAAAACAGGAATGACAGACCTCTGCTGCAGTAAATACATACAACCCTTCCACAATAAACTGTATAACAGAACTATTTCCCATGTGCACCTGATGTCATTTTGCATGTCAGCCGTTTCCTATCTATAAGCAGTTAGTTGGGCAGTTGCCCTGTGTATGCCAGGAAAGCTTTGTGCAGTCAGGTGTGGGAGACACCAACTGCAAAAGGCAAAACTTACAAAAGACTGTAAGGCAAACTAGAAGCAAACTTCTATTATCTGAAACTGTATGCTTGCAAATGATTTTTTTTAAGTGAATGTATTTCCCAAAAAGGCACATATTATGACCCTGAAAATTGCTTTTTACTAAAACACTGGGCTGTATCCATGTGGATAATGGATGTCCTTCTATTTCTAGGCTGGCGAGCACCCAAATTCAGTAATCAAGTTGTTTTGCTCAGAGGTTCTGATCACGTTCAAACAAAAGGAAAATCTTAAACCATTTGAGTCTCTCACAACAATAATATTTACGATGAGCAGTAGCTATGTTTCCTATATGTACCCTGACACTGGACATAAAACAACTTACGTGCCGCTTGCTGCAAAGACAGCAGCTGTAATAGTTCTAAAGGCCTTTTCTTTCCCTGAACCTTCCTTGACCCCAAGCTCTCTTCCCAGCAATAAATTCTTTCTAAAGAGCGTGGAGGGGGGGGCAGGGACACTGCCTATGTGCCATAGTGCCAGTTCCTGAAGGTTTAAGAGGAGACAAAGGCGCCTGCTTGGGAACATCCCAGCAGACATGGGTGCTCGCACACGTATGGGAGCCCTGGGCAATGCTCAGTGAGCTCAGCCTCCATACCCTCACGGGACACATGGCCCAGGCTGCTGGCCATGCACAGCTGACTGCCCCTGCAGCCAGGCCAGGGGTCATTCTCCTCTCCTTTGCTCTTCAGGATCCCCATCCACCCTCTGCCTCCCTTTTTGCATTGGGTCAACGTAATTTTTGTTCTGAGTTTTCCTCCAACTTCATAGAACAGAAGGAGCTACACTTTCAAAAGCAGAAGGATAAGGGGGAGAAAACACTAAGTAGCTATTTATTGAATCATACAGTTGAGAGCAGCAGCCCTCCCTTCTCTAAGTTGCAGGCAAGACCTTAAACTACCTGAAAACAAGAGCTTAAACTTCTTCCAATTCCATTTTATCATATGGGTATCATGGAAAACTTTTGAAAACATCAGGCTATGCTGTAACTCACACGGCAGCCACCCTGAGGTCAAGCGTCAGGAAGCCAGGCAGAAAGTCTCTGAGAGCACGGTCAGCTCAGGCCCGGAGTGGCCCTGTGCCAAGAGGAGAGGAGGTCTCCATGTCCTGCCAGGCGTCAGCAAGGAAACCCGTGCGGAGCTGCCGTCTGCCAGGCTCCAGAGAGGCGTCTCTCACACAGCCCCAGCCCTGCTACTGCCAGAGCTGTGGGGAGAACCCCAACTCCTGCTCTTCAGAAACCTCTCAGCTTCGATATTCAGATTTTCCTAGAATGAGAACTCAAGAAAAACCTCAAAACCACTCCCAAGTTCTTCCTTACTGGTTTGCGGAAATGCTTACGGAAACTGGACCTCGAGGCTTGGCAACAACACACCAACGCACATGGGAGCCTGGAGCTGGGGGACACGTGTGCAAATCACTCCCACCCCCAAAAAAACCCCAAACTGTGCTTTGCAACAGACTGAAACAGTAGAATTCTGCTAGGCTCCAAGCAGCCCAAGGTGAAGGCACTGCACTGGCTCCCATAATAAGGGATTTGGTTCAGGAAGTTCAGCAAAGCACACATCCTGACCCACAACATCATCCAGGCTTGGGTCTGTAACAGAAGCCATAAAATACCGACGTGCTCTGAAGCTGCTCTCAGTGACATGCCAGCCCTTACTACAGAGGTTCAAATGCTGATATGTGACAATCCAGACCATGACAACATTTTCAAAAAATAGACTGCTGCAGGAAGAAACTCTGCCTCTTCTCTCCTGTGTGTTCTACAAATGAAAATGAAATTAAAATAAAAATCTGCTTTAATTATAATATGATCTAGTGCTGGCTCCCAAAAGGAATTATCCAGGAGCAGGGAAGGAGGGTGGAGAAAGTTTAAAAAGCAAACACACAGAAAACTCTTGCCTCTCAACATGCAGAACCTCTCCTCTGAAACACTGAGACACAACATTTCATTTTAGTACAACTGCGGGAAAAGAAGTCTCTTGAAGCTCTTTTGTCATTAAAATTGATTTTTTTTTTTTTTTAACATGAGAAACTGCCGATCATGATTGAGAGATGTATTTTTGCTTAAGGCAAGACACATCATACCTAAAACAATTACAGAGATCACAAGGATGCAACACAATGGCCTTACTGCAGCATCCCAGCTCTGCTACTGTTAAAATCTCCACAGAAGAATTGCCACCAACCAATTTATAGAGCCAGGATCACATCTCTAAAGATTAAACACGCAGTTTCATTCATCAGCCCATCAGCTTGAAAAGAAATGTGGATAAAGGCAAGGCACAGAAAGTTCCTGAGCATCACAGATGTGCTCAGCTCTCACACTGGTATCACCTACACAGCCTGACAGTGACTGCAACACAAGCAGATGATACAGTTAATACCAAACAGCATCAAAACTCCTCGTCCCAACCTTTATTTGTTTTCCTTTATGGAAACATCAACAAGTTGTGACTTGCTGAATTTTTAAAGTTCTGTTTCATATCAAACACTATTTCTCAGAAAATGTCTCAGTTTGAACACACACAAGTGATATGAGAAAAACATAGGGCAGAAGTACAACAGATGGTACAGTTAGTCAATAATTTTCTGCATCACCATCATCATCATCAATCAGCTTTGGTACATGCTTCCAAAAATACAAAGCTTCACACTGAAGTAATATGAATTGGAATTTGCTTTTCAAGATTTTGTTTCCTCTGCTCCTTCAATTCATCATGTCTATCCAGCCCTGTTTACTGACTGTATGACAGGGGCATCAGACCCACTGAGCAAGAGATCAAGGCCTCACAGCCCACCTGTTTATATGCAATGACTGTGAGAAACCTCCTTTCAAATACTTTTGAACAAAAAAAAAAAAAAACCACGTTCCAAGAAAATGCAGCACTGCTGCAACTTTTCCTTCAAGGCATATGGGAAAATGCTCCTGAATATACCTCTTTTAATGTTTTAAATACAGAGCCCTCTAGGTTACACAAAAAAAACTGAAGCAGAGAAGGCTGAGATGTTGTAACAGGCAGAAGGGAACTGCCACTTTGCTTAAGAAGCGGCTAAGTTGGCTTTTATAAAAAAAAAAAAAAGGCAGTTCTACTTCTGTAACATTAATCATCTTCTCACTCAGCCTCTTCTATGGTAATCTTTGGGTTCAAATTCTTACTTATTTGTTTCCTCCCACTGTTGCCAAGTTTAAAATTATATTCATTACTCAGCCATTAAAAGGTTTTTGCTTCCTTTCAGCATCAATAGGCCTTTGATCATCAAGCAGTTCCCAGGAGCAAGCCTGATCTTTTCCTGAGAAGAACTGAGCCCCTGCAGCGCCCAGCGACTTTTGCAGGAACTGGGAACTCTCAGATGTTCTTCAAACATGACAGAGCCTTCATAGAACTGAGCCTAAACCCCAGTGCAAATGGCAATGCACTTGAAAATACACCCCAAGATTTGTCAGCCTGTGGTCCACAAACCACTGAAGTCTCAGGAAAAAGCAGATTTGTCAAAAGATGCAAATAACAGTACTGCCTACTCAAGAAAAGCAAACAAGTGAAAAGTTTATGACTTGGACTTTCTCTCACCCTGAAATGTTTAAAATCTAACTATTATTTAGTCAAACTGCCACGTACAACAGCAGCTTAGGAAATCTGGAAAAACATGACAATTACAGAGCACATAACTACGGTGCCACAGCCGAAGACCTGAACAAACCAAGAAGCAGCCTCTCCACTTGTGAATGCTTCAGAAATGAAGGCTCTAAAGTAACCCAGGCTTTCAGCCTCTCCCCATGTAGGTGACGTTAACAGAACAGTCAGAAAAGGTGTTAATTATAAGTTAGACCGGGAACACGAAAGCTGTCATTCTCCATCTAAATGCAAATATACTAGAAGGGCTTTTAAGAAGGTGTGATTGTGTGAAGTGTAATTACAAGGAAAGCAGACAAGGAGCCGATGAATTTAAGGCTTTGTTTGTTCTGGATGTGGCAGACAAAGCAGGAAATGTGAAATATTTAAATCACCGGGTATGTGCAACGAAAAATCCTGACCACTTCGGCTGTGCAAGGCGTACTGTACACGGCAGTCTCAGGAACACAGGATTTCCCCAAGCCACGTGAGCGCCTGACGCCATTCAGCCCTGAAGGCATGCGTGTCTTTTTGGGTAGGTGAGGAAAGATCTGCAACTCAGGTGCTGTTTCAGTGGCCGGGTATGCACAGAGAGAGTCAAAGCTGCGGGCGCTTTGGCTGCAGCTGATGGAGCAGCTCTAGAAGTGCAGCCTAGGATGGGACCTGGGTCCAGGACGAGTTCCCCAAGTCTTGAGAGCCCTCTCATAGCTGCACATCAGGCAGCCTTGATTGTGGTGACCCAGTCGTGACAAGACCAAATTTCCATGTGAGCAGCTTTTGCAGGCAAGAGAAGCCCATCCGTGTCTCTTCTCACTTCAGCAGCAAGGATCAAAAAGTTAGCTTGTCAGGATACATCCAAGACAGCTACCCAAATGGGTTTACTTTGCAGAGGTGACAGTGAAAAATAAGTTATTCTAAACTTCACTCTCTGTATCAAAATGCGAGGCTTCAGTTTGCCACTAACTCATCCACACTGCTCTGCTGCACAGCTGAGCAAACATTTTCACACAGCCCCAAGTGCCTCCTCCCACAGAGAGCTCTCAGAGCCAGGGCCAATCTGGCCGGGCTCAGCTGGTACACCCAGATCCCTCTGACAGCGTGCTACATCCTGGCTTTGTCTGAGAATCCGCTCCTATGGAGAAGAGGCATTCCCTGCTGAGCAGATCCTCCTCCTACAGAGAGGGGACTATGACTCACCCACGATTGTCTCAAAAGTGACCTTTTCCCATTTTTATGGATTTAAAAGTCAGCTGCAGTCACGAAGTCTCTCACCCACAAAATGCAAGCCGGCATTATTCCCAACTTGCCACAGGGCAAGCACAGGGATGTTGGCACAGCAGGGTCACCAGCCGCTGCTCCAGCGGCACCTTCCCAGCTTCTGCAGCACCTGGAGCTTGCTGCAAGCTGCATTTTTCCCCGTGATGAAAACGGAGGTGAGGCACTTAGCAGCCACCGTGAATTGAGCATGTAGTCTCAGAAGTGGTCATATCAGAGCAGCACAGAGGCAATTTGGAATAAGTCAGTGTTCAGGCAGGAGGTGGGCAGTAAGAAAAATGAAGGTGAGTAGTCCCATTAGAGACTCAGCTTGACTCGTTCTGCTCTCTACCAGCACTAACAGCACCTGGAACACCTCTCACTACTTGGGAATAGACTGCCTGCAGCATTACTCCCTCCCACAGCGTTTCTTCTTCTTGATTATCTACATGCCACTTGCAATAAAAAACATTATGCATTTCTCCCGATTGTTTAAGTCAGTCTGAGACACACAAACAAATTTAACTCATTAGCTTACAAACCCCAGCTCAGGAAAATTATGTGACTGAAGTAAAATCATGGAGGAGTGCCAAATCTCAAATTTTGCTAAGCCTGACCAGATCCTCCAGCACTCTGCATTTCAGTGCCTGGCTTCAGCTTCTCTTTCTGGTGGTGCTCTTTAAATCAGCTCCATGAGCACAGGGGCAGGGTAACCACCACGGAGTGAGCAGCAATCCTTTCAGGGCATGTACATGTGTGCACAACTGCCCAGCATAGGGAGAAGTTGTTCCCAGCAGAAATACAGGGGCAGGACCGTGATATTTTATTAATTTACCCACCACTAGCAAAGTATCAGTGTCTCTAACACTGACAAGCATACTTGAATAGTCAGAAGTGGTTAGCAGCCGCTGCCTGAGCAGTCTGAAGGCTTTCTTTAATGAAGTGGTGCATGAAATCTCCCCCTGTACCCATCTGCCTCTGAATTCCTCATCTCAGTGGCAGAAATCCAGCACCTGGGATGAACTGTTGGCAGCTGTAGGCTTGCCTGGGAACATGCATGTTCAACCTGCATTCTACCTTATATAGAACTTATCCTACCTGTTTACTTGCTTTTACCTTGAAATACCTTTTTTGCTGTTCTTGTTGTTCAGTAAAATCAATAGACTTAAAGGCAGCAAGAGAACTACTCGTTTGCAGTAGCAATGTACAAAAAGCAGAATGTAAAAATGAAATCAAGTTTCTGTTTCTTTGAAATATGCTCTAAAACAATGTCCTTTACTGCCAAACCATGAGATTAGGTAAAAAGGCTTTTGCAAACTAGTACTATTTGAAAGAGAGCCAGATAATTAAGGGATCAAGAAAAAGCATTTTTAACTTTAATATTAATTTCCCAGACCTATTTTAATTAATTTTTCCATGCAATTGCGACATTTTGATTCACACACATTTCCACCTTAGTGATCATAGGAAATTAAAACCATGCTAGCTTAGACCTACTGTATCTTTTCACCCAGTATCCAAACATTTTATTCCTGTTGTAGCACAGAAGTACTAAGTCAAGCAAAGTCCAGTGGTCCCCTCCAATCCAGTTACAGTTTCTCCAGGATCCTCATAAAAATCATAAGCCTTTGAAAGAACTCTCAGTTAAAAGCCTTAAGATAAAAAAGAAGTTAACAGCACTGTAAAAAAATAGAAAAATAATAATCCAGGCGCTATCAGCTGATAAATTTCAGAAAACTAATGTTTAATTTTTCATGCGAAATAATTTTGCAAGTGAAATCAAAGATTCAAGTCTTATAATCTATTTTACTACCTTAGTTCTTTGAGAGGATACTGAAATGCTTACTGTGTGTGCAGGAAGTCAAATGCAATAAATTTTCTACTTTAGGACTACATTAAAATTATTCAAGTGGACATGCCTTTTGTTCATTGATTTTACAGAATTTCCTCTAAACACCACTTAAAAAACCCCCAACATTACTGTTCTCCACTACAGTAAAAAAGAATCTCAACAAGATACACAGTTAGTAGAAGAAAACCCGAAATGTTTTTGGTGAGCAGCTGCTTCATGGGTGTGCATTTAAAATCCCTGCTCACACAACTCTCCTCACATAGCTACCATCCCTGCACATCTGGCCAAGGGACTATGTCCCTGCTTTTCCCCAGGAGCCTGCTATCAGCTGACCTTGTCCATGCTCTGCCAAGCAGCTCCTGTTCCATCAGTCACTCTGCCCTGCACTCCACAAGGCACACATATTGCCACATTCTCACTTCACACACAGCCCAGCTTGGCTTGGCTCCCTTCAGCCATCCCCAAGTCCCCCTTGCTAAAGGCCTGGCTTCACCCACTTGTTGCAAATGCTGTCAGACAGCTTGCAAGGGCTGGCAGTGAGACCCCTGCACAGCTCAAGAGCCTTTACCTCGCATTTCCTGCACAGTCCGAAGGGTGCTCCTTTCTTCCCTCTGCGACCATCCCAGCTGAGGGCCAGCACAGGCTCCCGGAGCTGACAGCTCAAAGTAGCTGAAAGCCCAGCGTGTAAAAGAATGTAACATCAGCCTGAGAATTTGCTCCTTTCCCAACTGCAAACCTGAAGCTGTTCAAAGAATTAACTCCACATCAAATGCTATCAGTGGTTTAATTTGCTGTGAGGCATATCAAAAGCAAAACCTGCAAATATGAGCATTTGAAACTGTCTCAGAAATATGGATATGTGCAACTCTGCATCCTGAATCTTTAATCCCCTGCAACCTATTAAGTATAAGAGCAACTTTATAATATTTCTTGTGAAACATTCTCACTGTAAATCCTTCCCAAAAAATTTGGTATATCAAGTCTATGATCAGGACAGTACTGTAACTAACCTGAGATTAAGAAAAAATTTTAAAATATAAAAGATAAATTCTTTCATATTTTCATAGGAATTAGCAGCAAACACATCATGCATGAAAGAAAGGCTTCTTATCCTTTCGAGTTTTTCACTTACATAACAGCATGTACCAAGTAACAGGTTGGACAAGTCTTATCTGCATAGCAAGGACTATGTAGAAGCATAACGAGATTAGCAATGTTTGTTGAAAAGATCTGTTTATACGCTGAAAAGCCTATTTAAAAATCTTTTCTGCACTCTCTGCCAGACTATAATTATTTCAGAAGTATTTTCTAATTTTTTTCATCTATACACAGAAGGGCTTGCTAATTTTCCTATGGTTTATATCTGTTTTTCCATTTTATTAAGAGGTGCACATGCTCTGTAGCTGAGTACCTCTTGGTGATGGAGTTTCAAACTGCAATCGAATCATCAGCCTGAACAAAGCATCTCATTGTCATTCGAAAGAACTTGGCAAGTGTTCAATCTAAGCAAGAGCAATAATCCATGACAGGGTGCATTAGGCAGGTACTGATGCATGCCTAATGCACACTGCAAAGCATATACCCCTCCAAAATACACTCTGAAGTATCTTTCCTTTTTCCTGCTTTTTAAGAATATTTACATAAGCTGTTAATTTAAGCAACTACAGAAAGCTATCCCTTTAAAGAATAATAATAGAACGGATAGAAACACTTTTCCCTTCAATTCTGTAAACACTTATTCGACATCTTGCTGATTCTCAAATTAAAAACCAAACCCAAACAAAAAAAAACTCAAACAAAAAAAAACCAAACAAAACACATTTTCACCACATCATCTGCGCCTCTATTTACAAAGCACCTATTTTCCCTTGGTAGTGGGAGCAGGCTGAGAAACAGGCAAGTGCTCAGCTCCACCATCATTAGGCACACTTGCGTGCAGGCAGTGGGAACATCACCCTCTGGCTCGGACCAAAAGCAACAGGCAGCTCCCGTTCCCACGGGACAGCAGCACGGCTTTGGCAGTGCCGAGGCCACTGCAAACACTGGAAATCTCTGAGCTGCCTGGTGCAAAGCTGCTGCTGGGGCTGCATCTGTGTGCAGCAGGGAGGGCCCAGCAGCACCGGGCACGTCCCAGATGTGCAAAGAAAGGCTTGAGCAGCACAGGGGTTTCTGCAGGCCGGGGAAGTCAGGAGTCCTTGCCTAAGGCAGCCCCGGGAATCCAGGCACTAAATCTCGGGAAAGGGGAGCGCTGGTGGAACCAGCAAGGCGGCTACCAAAGCCCTTACCTTGCCTCCCTGAGCAGCATGTGCTCCTGGAGAACATGTACCCTGCTAACCATGCCCTGAACATCTGTACAGAGCACACAGAGCTGTACACCAAATCTACATCCTCAATACCCAGCTGAAAGCTGTTTCACCTGCTGCTGCCCAACCTAGCTGAGATATCTGAAGGATGGGCAATTTCTCCAAGGACTAATGTATCTTGAAAGACTTGCAGCAATATGAAAAAATGATAATGTCAGTGTGGCTCTGAGCACATCTTGGCTACTTGAAAACATGAGGTATTTTTTGTGAGCCACGTAACACAGCAAATCCCATGATTTTTACAGGGAGGCAGAGGGACAATGCATTTTCTAGCTGAAACAGCAAACTACTACATACCAGGAGTTATCTGCCAATAATTGGGCAATGTGCTGATTAATACTTTTTCTGGGTTGCCTAAGGACACTGCATGCATGAGTATCTTGCCACTATTAATTAATCACTCTTTGTGCTTTTATCCTGGTAGAATTTACATGTTGCATACAGTGAATTCCCTGAATGAGGCAATTTCTACCTCCAAAAGCACTTACTATTGTCAGTTTATTTGCCCTGCTTAGCCCGATGCTCAGATTGGCAATAAATCATCATTCTTAGCAGCTGAAGTGTTTAGTGCCTTTCATTCAATATTTTTTCCTCCTCGATGTTCCCCGTGGAAGTACAGTAATCATGCGCTGAATAGTCATTTACAGCACTGCAATTAAGAGATTATTCCATTAGGCTTTGTATTTCTATCCGGTTTTATGTTTCCATTAAAGGCACTTTGTTAAACAATTGAGCAAACAACTTAATGCAACAGCAGGAGCCTCACGAGTTGATGCCTGTCAGACAGAGCCCCGGTGAAGCAGCCCAGGATTGGCAGGAGGTGCTCATGGGTCCACAGGAAGACCCTCATTTTAGACAGGATCCCAAAAACCACGTTGGGAAGTTCTACTTCCATAAAAGCTGACCACCTCTTCAAGGAGCAAAACCTGACGGACAAATGGTAAAAGGCAATCAAGGTACTTGTTAATTTACATTGTAACTCTTATTTCATTGACTTCCAGGCTCTGTATCGTTTTATTTCCAGTTTTAACGTTCTAGGGAATTGGATCGTTCCAGGACTGTTCTCAACTGGTTCTCCTTTTGCTTTGTGAAAAGTAACCCCCTCAAAGGAAGTCACATGTGCCCAGGCAATGACTGTGGTGATTTCACACCAAGCTTGTGGCCAAGGCTGCAAAATCACACCGAAGTGCTGCAGAAATTCACGTAGTAGTTTCTCCAGGCATATCCAGCATTCTGTCCACTCAGAATGACTCAGGACACCTTCCAGGGAATACAGCACCTTCTCTGATGGCGCCCTTGCAAGCCTCTGCCCTCAGGAGGATTTTCATGGCAACAGCCATGAATGGGAACGAGTTCCTGTCCTTAACGCCATGGTGGCAACAGACTTGGAAGGAGAATGAATCAGCACTGCCTCTCCCCGGGGGTCCTCATCCCTGCCCTCCCACTCCTGTTCCAAACAATACTCACTCCCTGCTCTCAGGATGAGGCGGGGGGGGTCTGTGCTTTGCAGATGCCCTGCAGTAACCACTGCCCCAAGCTCCTGGAGAAGGTTTTACATTCTCACATGCGGGCGGCTGGGCTGTTCCTCACCCCCTGACTGCCTGCCCAGAGCTACATCCAGTGCCAAGCACACAAATCCCCTTGAACAACCTGTGCCCAAGCACAGCTTCCTGCATCATCATGGGTATGCATCGACTCAGGATTGCCTCATCTCTCTGGACTCTCACTGGCCCCCAGATTCATTAATGAAACATTCACAAACAGAATGAATAACACCTCCAACAGCAGTTAACACCTCGCTTAACCCAGGTAACATCCAGCTAGGTAGAAAGCTAGGTATTTTCAAGAAAACACAAGTTGATCATAGTAATTTGGAACCACAGGATAACATTCTCAGCACGCACTTCTAACACATTCTGTAACTTTGCCATCTTGCCCAATTGCTTGGCTACCGCAGTTACTAAACATGGGCTGCAAAAGAGTAAAATTCTGCAAGGCAAACTTGGCATAAGTATTTCTTCAAGGCACTTGAAAAAAGGGAGTAAGGAAAGAAAGAGTCTCACTATTTACACCTTTTCCTATTCCTCCTGAAACTTCTCTTTCATGATCAACAACTCTTAGACTCCTTCGCAATCCTCCAGCAAATTGTGCCTTAACTCCCCATTTTTTCACTCAGAAATGTGGTACTTGTAGTAATGCACACAACAGAGAAAGAGCACAGGAAATCGTACGGTTAATATCCCTCTCTTTTCTACATCTATTTTTCTGTCATTCCTCAGTTTCAAGCTGTGAATCAGGATTCCATTTTGAGCACTTGCTTATACATATGCAAAACCCATTCTCTGTGTAAAAGCTCCAGGTCAAGAATTCTTTCTGAGCACAAGCTCAAGCAGAGATCTTTACCAGGAACATCTTTTTGAAGTGGACTTGAAAACTTAAAGCCAAAGGAAACTAGAAAACCAGATCCTGGTGTAAATTCCTCTTTTCACTAAAGTACAACATTTCCTTATAACACACAGTTTAAGTCTCAAAAGATATGGAAGGGGTAGATCAGCTGGAACTCAGTGTACAAGCTGAATGCTACGATTTAGCCCCAAATGAGGACAGCATAAAAAAATCCAGAGGAACCAATAAAATTTGGAGCAACAGCTGTAACAACACCTTGTGTGTTCACCCTGCTGAGCCCTGGCACATCAATTCTCACCACTGCCTCAGCTTTCAGCACACCCTTGGCCAGCTGAACTCACACAAACCATTTCAACCCTCCTCTGGTTTCCTACTTTCCACTGAGACCTGGCTGTGTGTAAGCAGGATCCTAGATCTGTATCTAGTCAATGCCTGCACCTCCCTTGCACTCCCATCTTATTTGCACTCACCCACGTGAAACAGAAGAGGAAAGGGTGAAAGAATAGTTCAAGGGCCTTCTAAGAAAACTGCGCAGCGTAATTAAAGACCTTTTAAATGCATCTTATTAACCTCAGCAACTGCTACTGGCTGTTCAGACCTCCCCCTCTCTAGGGGAAAGAAAGAAATATTGAACAAGTAAAACCAAATCATTAGTCACTTGGCAGATTACTGTACACAAACAGCCTTTCAAGTTGTTACATTCAAGTAAACACAGCTTCTATCAATATCATCTGTACTTTTCCGTCATTAGGCTGCAAGGGAGGAGGATGGCCCATTTTCAAGGAAGCAATTTTTATAAAAGGAAGCCATTAACTTGATATTTAATCGATGCACAAAGAACAGGGAAGTGAAGAAGAAATTGCCCAGAAGATGGGGTTGGGACACAGAAAGAAGAGAGTTTTCTTCGCAATACCTTCATTTACACAGGATTTCTATCAGACAATTTCAAGGTGGTGGGGGGAATATTTTCAAACATGAGCTTGATGTTTTCTCCTGCTACAGCTGCAAATAGGACCTTTTCTCCTACTTTCTACTGTTTGACTAGCACAAATGACTGTCAAATCAGAAAGTTACAGGAATAAGCACTCTTCAGAGAGCTGAGTGGAAACAATACTGAACACAGGACCCTTGACTGAGACACCATGAGCTCTGTACATGTCTCTGTATAAAGAAGTAGGGAACAGATATGAAAGTCACTTTAGGCCAATGTTCAGCCTAAAGGACAGAATGTCAACTAAATGTTCATTAGATTTAAAAATTAACCCAGACTGCATCTGTCTTTATAAGCATTACAGGATGGGGGGTTATGTGTGGGTGTATGGTTTCCTTTTTCTTTGATTTGGGGTGTTTTGGTGGGGTTTTTTTAGTACACACAGTTTCCAAGTTTTCATGATAAATTCTCTGACAAGTTGTTCAAACAGCAAAACAACATCAACACACACCAATACAGCTGCCAAACCAGATCCCAAGAAGGTTTTGGTAGCAATTACCAGATTACGCAATAATTACAAGCTGCTTTCATTTATTCAAGAACTACAGAAAGGAGGTTCTGGCTGTGAAACACAGCACTGCATTACATTTGCTGTCTATATTGCAAGAGGAAGAAACTGCAATAGGCTCCCTGCAAATAAATTAAGTGTGTCCCTCCAAACGTGCTGGAAAAAGGGATGTGTGATGAGAGAAACCTATTTACTGTCAGTCAATTCATCCAGTTAACTTAACTGACTTGGAAAGAAAACACCCTTTCCAAATCATTAGGAACCAGACTGATTCACATGTTTAAGTAATGGAAGAACCAGCTTGGGAGCCAAGTTTTAATGTTATCAATTTCTGCAGACTGACAATTTCACTCATCTGTTTTTATCCACTGTGGTCGTGCAAAGCTGCACTGTTGGTGCACCATGGCACCAAACAACAGCACTACTCATCAGTGACATGCTAAGGTAGGTACAGAAACTCCACGTTGGGGCTGGCTCACTTGGAACCAAAACCAAGGCTGAAGTCATCCCATTTACCCACTAAGAGTTTGGAACTGGTTTGGAAGGAGGAGGGAACAACAGCAAAAAAGGGCATCTCCAGAGGGAAATTCTAGACTGGAGCTGTTAATGGTTTTTCTTATCCCATCCTAGGTGAAACACCTCATTTTTATTATAAATAAATAGAGAACCACAAGGAAAAGCTTTGTGCCACTAAATTCACTAAATGACCAAGCCTTTCTTTCATATGTAAAACACTGAGTTACTGAATTTTTCCAAGTCAGCCCATTTAGGAAGTTATTTTGGTCTATTGTTCTCAATTCCTCACTGTACAAGTCAACTACTTTTCCTGCAGGACGAAATGGCAAAAGTACCCCATGTCTCAGAATAATAGATCACATTATTATGGTGTTTCTAAAAGCAGATTAGGCCTTCACAAAGAACAGCACATGATTTTACCTATTTTCCTGTCTCTCCCCAGTCTGGGTGGTTACACAGAATTTTCTTATGCTCTAAGACCAGTGTTTTTTTTACCCCTATAGGACATTACACAGAACCAGGCATTCCCTCTATGGAAGGCCACAAACCCAGCTAAGAAAAGAGAGCCTATTATGACTTTGAAGCCAGTCCATGAAAAATGGATAGGGGTTTGCAAACAGATAAAGATCACCTACAGCGTTCCAAAACCTCGGCAAAGTGATCACATTCCCTTTAAATATTAAGGCGCTCATTCATCTTACTTCCAGAATGGAAGTTACAGAATATCATGTGTTAAATCAGAAACCCAACATCAAACCAATGAGCAATTAAAAGTTAACTGCTGGATAAAGCTGATCACTCTGCTAGAAGGGGCCTGCAGGGTCCCAGCCAAGAAGGGAGACAGGGCTCAGAAGAGTTCTTTGGCCAACACAGCTTACACCCACCATCCCATAGCCATGTGCCAGGAAAAGCAGCCTTCTTCACCAGTAACATGGAGTTCACACTTGGGCCAACACAGTTATCACTCCTCTGCAGTGCATTTGTTGCCTTTTAGCTTTGCCAGCACTTTTCACAGTAAAAAAGGCCTGCAGACAGACAGACAGACATGGCAGCCTCCAGGTAGTGGCAGCTCTAAGGGCGTCTTTTAAAAATCCAAGCAAAATTCCCTGCTCTGCAGAACAGAGGGACAGACCAGGTCTCTTTCTGTTAACACATGTTATTTTAGCAAAGCTATGAAGAAATAGGCCTTTAGACTGACAGCCTGTTCTCAGCAGAGCCACAGGCTTACTGACATCAGGAAAACAACTTTTCCTAGAACAGCTTGTTCTGCCGAGGGCTGTGGGGACAGGGAAAGAGAAGCATGTCACCAAAGCACTTCTAAACTGCCAGTATATTCCCTGCCTTCAGATTAGGATGATTTTTCCAAAATAGCCTACAGGCGGGGAGAGGATTATTGAGAAATAGCTGCATACCAGTTATGAGGGAGAGATTCTGAGCTGTGCTTGCAAAGATGAATTACCTCAGTAATATCTTTTTAAGCAAAACCTTAGAAACCGCAGAAGAACAAAAAAACCTAAAGCAATTTCTTATCAGTTCTCCAAAGATGCAAATATCCCTTTACTGCTCCACATTTTAATAATTCCTTGAACTGGTGATAGGGGTGTTTTTGTTGTTTGTTATTCTTTGATGAGTTTTTGTGGTTGTTTTTGTTGCCTTTTCTTTTTATTTATTTACAAGTACAAAAAGGAAACCCACAGTTCTTGCAGTTCTGAAAATGAGTTTAACTGTTGTCTCTGAGGTTAAACATTAACAATTTGCTTGTTGAACTTTCTCTAAAAATTACAGCAGGGACATTATTTTCTCTTAACCTGATGGTAACATTGCAAAAACAACAGTAAAGGAAAACTTTAGGTTGCTAGTAAAATAAACACTCAGAAAAACTGAAAACAGCAATTCTGCAATTAGATATTACAATATCTAAGCCTAAACTAATCCAGAAGACAAAAATCTTCACGTAGCATTTATGACGAAGGCTGCCTAATCAAATGTGCCTGGATAACTCAACTCAACAGTCCTGAAGCATTAACAAGAGCAGAGCAGCTTCTCAAATGCAGTTTTGTGTCCACACACCTGCTCTTTCTCCCCATTTGCCACCTCCCCCTTCCCATACAAGAAAAAGGCAGCAAAATAAATGCACTTTTTAAAAAAAACACGTAGTTCAATAAGGTGATCAACAACTTCTGCACCTCAGCAGCAGAAGAGAGCTGGGGGCTGGCTCTGCACTCAGCAGCCACCATAGCTGAGAGGGAAGACTGGCTGCAAGAATTCTACCCTTCACCAGTTTCCACAGCTACTTGATTCTGTACTGATCTAGAACACAACTTCTCTTCCCTGAATTGTCTATGAATAGGCAACTGTGGAAAATCTTCTCCTAGCACACGCAGCAGCTCTTGTCTATTCCCCACAAAAGCACTCTTCTGAAGAGGCAGCTCTATCTTAATCCATATGGCAACACGGTAACACCCCGTTTGGCAGTGATAATTGCCCCAGCCACAGCCCTGCAAGTCTTCTCTTTTTTATCATGGACACAGATGAACTACAGCACCCAACACTGCAAAACATAAAACAGCCAGTACATTTTCCACTATAACTTATCACAGGGAGAAAAACAAAATCTCTAGGCTGTGTTCAAGACTGAACAGGAAAAGTACTTTCTCTTTTTTTGAAGCTCTTTTGTCATGCCAGGTAAGCAAAGCAGGCTCTGCCACTCCAGACCACCCAGCACCAAAGCCAGGCCCTAGGATGATACCCTGCACTCTATGGAGAGCTCTTCCTCACTTCACTGCCCTCCACTTCAGGGAAAACAATGTCATTGTAGTGTTCCCACATAAATTTAAGGAGATACCTTTTCTACTATATTAAAGGCATTTAAAAACATTGTTCACTATGGCTACTCTAAGAAGAAAAGTGCTGAGGAGAATTTATGCAGCTCATTAAAATCTGTTTCCTGCTCTTCGTGCTGCATCTTGCAGTTCAGTAGCAAATGATGTTCTCCTAAAAAGCTGTGAGAAGAGGCCTCTCTTTATAACACAGATTCAGACACAGGTAAATTACATGACCTAGGGAAACATTCCCTTGCATACCAGCTCGAGTATGCCATGACAATTGTACTTCAAAGTTTTCAATGGCCTACTCCAAACTGGAATTCCCACTGCTAAAAAAAACCCAAACCAACCTTAAAAATCCACTTCCCTGTGAGCATCTTTCTTCTGTGTGGGAGAGTTTCAGCTGCAAGTCTGGCCCAGAGCAACTACACACTCAGAAAGTCCAGGCAATGAGGAATTGCAAACTGAAAATCCCCAGCAGCCCACAAAACATGCCATAGATCATCCAGACATCTGGTTCTGGAGAAAACAGATTTGTACTTGTAGGCAGGGCTAGTAGCAAGCAAAACCAACAGTGTTTCATGGGATGTTTTGGCTTTCAGTAGACAAGTAAACCCCAGTAAGATTTTGTTTCAGCCCTTCTTGACCTCCATCAGCTGACTGGAATCCAGCACCATCAATACTGGCATTTGCCTGTATCAACAGGACCCACGAAACGAACAAGGTGTGAAAAGTGTCTTTACATGATGTGAAATGACACGGAATGAACTAAAGCTGCATCATTCAATGTAGCTTCACCTCATGGAAAAACATCAGTGTTACTCCCTTCAGAACTTGGTGTGTTTTAGATATAGATAAAGCCACATTTTATGTCTTCACAGCACCACATTTTTCTACCAAAACAAGCGGTACAGCCTCCTCTCAGGACTCTTCTGGGTTTAGCTGGTACAACTTGGCTTTAGGGGGTGGAAAAAGAGGGTTTCCTAGGCTGCTGTCCATCATTACCCTTCCCTGCAGGGCTGACTCAGGAGAAAGAGCAAGGTGAGCCCAGCAGGGATGACAGCACAACACTCAGGTTTCATGTTGCTCTGACTGTGTACTGCATTCACCTGTGTACAAAAATTAGCAAAGTGCATTCGTTCTGCACACCAGAAATTATGCTAACCATGACCACACTGAAAGGCAAGTTATAAATAAGACAACTGGAAATTCTTAGCATCCAAAACAGCAAAATATTTTGTTTATCCTCCTAGTGTAAATAGACCGGCAGCGTCTACAGACAATTTAAAATGACCTCAAGCAGCCTGAGAAAAACAGCCTGCATCTTAAAATAAAAGGCAGATATTCATCTAAAGATCCTCAACTTGCAATTGCTGCAGTAGAGCAGTATTTTAATGAAGAAGGAAGCAGAAAAGAGATGGGCTCTGTCATTCTGTCCCACACTCCTCCCAAGGGTCCTGCCATATTCCCAGAGTAGCTGAACGGCACATGATGAACATCACACCACACTTGTCAAGAAACTAAACTTGTCCACATTGAGATCAGTTCTGCTTTTGCTCACAAGTTCCTGAATATACCATAAAAACCTGACACAAGCCCTGTTGCCTGGGGACACCACAGGCATCAGATCATCCGTGCATTCCAGAAGCGAGTGCATAGAAAGCTACAGCTGCAAACCCACGGCTCAGCGAGCAACTTAAAAAACCCCCACAAGCCTACATTATACACAAGGCAACGCTAACTGGAGGACTGTTTCTCCACCTAATAACTCCAGATGGAAGCTACTTACAGCAGCTAATATGAGAAGCTGATCGTTCTCAAACAGCTGAAACCAAACATGCCCAGTAACCATTTCTTAAGATCACGATTTTAAAGAATGCTGTGGCATCCATTAGCACATCAGTTCCTCAATTATCACTACTACAGTTTTTAATATGCTAAGGAACAGCAGCAGGCATGTTTTATCACTTGGTTTTCCTTACCCTTCCACCCTTCAAACACTGAATGCTAGGTGAGTACCGAAGATCCTAGCACTAAAGCTGAAGAAAGGATGCTGGATTTTCTTGTTTCCAAACAAGCATCCTCCCCTATGTCACATCACTTCCAATAGCTAAAGCAAACAGTATGTGAGAAATAGAAAACGTGAGCAGATAGAGGAGTGCCTGAAGGCCTTGTAGAGAGTGATACACAAACCACTACCGTGCTCGGTATCACACCACCTCATCAGCAATTTACTGAGCTTGCAAAAATTGCCTGTATTTTTTGCAAAGCACAAATGAACACAGAAAGCTCACCCCTTTCTTTTGCCAGCTACCTTGCAGAGTAAACCCTCTGACATGTTTCGGCAAAATGAATTCTGGAGATGTGTGGCTTCTCAGTCCCAACCAGTAGAGTTCTAATTATTTATTGTGAGTATTAATTAATCCTTTACTGTTGAATAAAAGCTTCTACATTCCCACAAAACACAATTTTTTTGAAATGAGATGGATATCCCTGCAGATCTATGCCACTGAAACAGAAATACCATAGGCTTTCTGGCAAAGGCAACCTCCCTCCTACAGACTCATTTCTGCTACTCATATGCACTCCTACTCTCTTTAAATGTCTTAAAACAAGCAATAATCAGAGATCTTAACACTGATCTTCAGGCATACAGAGTAACCTCTGCACTCGCTGTGCTGAAATGCTCTGACGCAGCTTTACAGCTTGAGCACCTCACAGCATCCTGACAAAAGCAAAAGCCAAAGCTCAGGATGGAGAAGGAAGGAGGGCAAAGAATGGCAGGCGCACGTCTTGTCCCCATGTCTGTCTCAAGTGGCAGCGTGGGGCACGGTCCTTTCACCTGCCCAGCAGAATTCAGCCCCACAGAGCCAGCCCTTGGACCATTTTCAGCCCCAGCCACTCAGTGTGTACCACTCGATCCTCTGCACCGTTCACCTTACGGGTCAGGGATGTGGCTCGCTGCTCCCAGTGCCAGCTCTGCCTTTTCTCGGCCAGCTGGCTGAAGCTGTGGCTACTGCTGGGCCCCGGCTCCCACGTGGCCTCCTGCCACCCAGCAGAATGGCTGTGCGACCTCTGAGACACCAGGCATGTCCCCGGCCTTGGAGCCAAGCCAAGCTCCAGGGCCAGCCAGCATCCCTAGGATTTATGCTGCATCCAGCATGCGGTCCTATTACAGCAACGCTGATAATGCAGGCCAGTAAATCATGCAAAGGGATCATACAAAGGAAAAAAAAAATATGCTAAAAACTCGATCTTTACCTTTTTGGTAAGTACTCTATTTGTCAAGTACTCCCAGGACTGGGAGAGTAGGCCGTGGAAGCTGGAGAAGAGCTCAGCTGTTAACCAAGCAATCAATCTTCCCCTGCTTCTTCCCCAAACCTCAGGGCTCTGTCCTTCTCCAGTTTGTAATTTAAAGCCAACTCTTGGCTTCAAACCCGCAGAAAAGCACCACTGTGAAAATGCACCGTGAGTGCCAAACTTATGTGTAGGATATACCATTATTTTTGATTCTTTTTTCCTTTTCCTGCCTGCAGGAAAGGGGAGCAGGGCGGCTGTTTGGTGTGGGACTAAAGAGCAAAAAGGAATTTCTCTTACGGCGTTTCTGAAATGCCCACTAAGGCATCGTAAACGCTAAAAGGCATTTAACAGGTACCTTAAATAGCACTGCTCCATCAAGTACTACTGCTTAAGAAAAGCTGCCTCCCCCATGCTGAGTGTGAAATTTACTTTACGCAGGACACTCCCCCGAGCGCAGGCGAAATGCTGCTTCTTAAAACCACAGCTGAAAAGTATTTAACCAAGATCGGTGCTTTCGCTTGAATTTTGCTCCCTGACAGCAACTAAGTAACTCTTTCCCGTACTCCCCTGTGTTGTAACCATTTTCCCAGCCATCCGGCAGACACAACCTGCTTCCCCAGCGCGCAGCCAGCCCTGCAAGCCGCACAGAAACCATTCCCCACCTTTTAAAGCACTGCTGCGAGCAGTGACAGAAACTGCTCACGCCGGGCAGGGTACGGGCGAACAGAAACAAACAAACGCAAGACAAGTCTGGGGGCGAGAGGAGAATCAGTTCCAAAGAGCTTTTAAGCACACACGTCCACGGGGGAGACGGGAATCAGTCTCAAGGAGCTTTTAACTTGTTGGACTGGGAGAGATTTGGCGGGGGGCAATTGAGACTTTGTTTTTCCTGCTGGAAGAAAGTTTACGCTGGGAAGAGGGAGCGGACACTCCGGTGAATAAAACACGCGGACAAGCCCTACCCGGGGCTCGGGGTAAAACCCCACAGCCAAGCGAGCCCGAGCAGGAGCCAGGGCATCACAACCCCAGCCCTCAGCGGGATGCACCGGGCGCGACCCAACTTATTTTACGCCGTACCTCGACTGGGCAGCCATCGCGGGGTTATCCTGCCAAGCGTCCTCTATCCATGAGCTCCGTCCGCAGCTGTCCAGGCTCTACCCCGCTGCCAGAGCCTGCCGTCCCATGCGCCGGCCGCCTCCCCGCCGGTGCCGCCG